>CM054136.1:23745544-23816221 GCA_028751875.1 Rapana venosa | reverse complement strand
ATTGTGACTAGTCATTAACGGTGCTCTTTACATTCTTTCCTCTTTGTGCAGACACTAATGCGGAAACCCATCTTTTATCATCTTATTTGTTTGAGCATGTTCCTATTTCTGTTTATCACCTGTTCACTTCATCTTCACATCTCAGTCAGTCCATTTTTATGTAGAGTTTTGGCTGTAAAAGAAGAGCTACAGGAATAAATGCATCCAAACCAACTACACTGCTTTGAATGGCTCTGAAAATTGTTAAATGCTTCTGGTCAGTTATCTGTTATAGTCTCCGAGCTCAGATATTTATTTATGCCGTCTGTGCTTGGCATTTGACCCAGGAAAGGTACTTATGATTCTGTGTGTGTGTGTGTGTGTGTGTGTGTGTGTGTGTGTGTGTGTGTGTGTGTGTGTGTGTGTGTTTGCATTTTAAGAACTTGATAAAGCATCTAGCATGCACACATAAATGTACAAATCTATACACTGTCAATATGTACACATGTATGCATTCACACACACTCACACACACTCTCTCTGTCCTTCGGATGAGACTATAAACAGAGGTCCTGTGACCAAACCCTTGCAGAACATTCTGCGCACACGGTAAAACCAATTCCACTTTTCGGAAGAGTAGGCCATTGTGTGCCAGTTGAAATGAATGACAAAATTTACACATCTGCATACACACGGGGACTGGATGTAAAAAACCACATGAGTGCTTATTCCACTATCCTTGAAATAAAAGAATAAATAAATAAATGTGAAGATTTGATGGTGTGATTATCTGAGCATGCTAGTAGAAACAGTTTAAGTGCGTTCATCACATAAAACCTAAGGCATTATCATATCTGAATGGGAGCAAAGCCTTCATAATGTTATGTATCAAGATTACTAAGTACTGAACATTCAGTTGATTTATTTTGTTTGGTTACTTGTTTTGTTTGTTGTATTTTCACTGCTTTTTGGACTTTGATGGAAGTTGTACAGTCTTGATTTTGTTGGATTTGATGCTTCGGTAACTCATATTTTCCTGTTTTAAGTTGATTGAAGAAGCATTGCAGTACATTGGTTTGATTTTGTATATTTTGACACCAGTTTGTTTTTTAATATACAATTTTGTTTTGCTTTGAGTTTCTATGTTCAGTTGAGTTTCTTTTTTGAAGGCTAAAATTTAAAAAAAAAGAGTTGGTGTGTGTGTGTGTGTGCGTGCGTGTGCGCGTGTGTGTGCGCGTGCGTGGGTGCATGCATGCTTGCATGTGTGTGTATGCGCGTGTTTGTGTGTGTTCAAATTTAAATTTATTTGTACTATTTGTCAATGGGTGCATGTGTTTAAATGATCTGATTGCAAAAGCTCTGATTTCTTTTCACAAGAAATAGTACTATATTAGTTTCATATATATATTCATAAAGAAAAAGTTCCATACACTGTTATTATTATTATCATTATTATTATTATTATTACTATCAATGTTATCAAGAAGAAGTGAGTTATCTTTTGATTTGTGACAGAAATTTATCATGAACACATGTTTTACCTAAGAGCAGGGTTGGTGAGATTTTGAGAAGAATAGTAGAGTTGTTGTTTTTTAACTATGGCAGTTTATCTTAACAAAGTATGACAACCACTAAAATATCATACATCTAAATGTGTCTGTGCAATATAGATGGCAACAAAATTTCTCTTTTATGGTATTATAAAATTGTATTGAGTCTTTAGTCTGTAGATGTATGGTCTTGTGATAGTGATAATATAAATGTAGGGATGTTATTGACCTTTTATGAATGAACTCTAGTATAGTGATACAGTTTACTCTGTATTATAGAGAGAGTGGAGGACAAGATGTGACCTATACTTTGACACACAGGACGTGGCTGTAAAGATGTGAAGAGTGTTTCTGGATGTGTGCAGACTCTGGAGAAAGAAGCGCGTCTTCTTGCGGAGCAGGCCACCTCTGGAATTTTCCTGGATCCCACACAGCCACCACTGCCTGTTCTGCGAGCCATGAAAGAAGTGAGTTCTCCTGTTTGAGCAAAAGTCTGAAGAATTTGTGTAAAATGACGTGGGAGGTCTGATCAGTGCATTGTTCTGTGGCAGTGTGTGCATGGGTGTGTGTGTACACAGGTCAGGTATCTGTATGTTTTATTTCAGCTGGGTCTTTGCTCTTCCTATTTGCCTTTTTTCCCCACCACTGTCTGTGATATAATACATATGGTGTAGCATACATGGAATATTCCACAGACAGTTTAAACTGAGCACTGAGATTAGTTATGATAATTCACAGAATGCCTTTCCCTCTCCTCTCTATATTCCCTTCCACATATACAGATAAAACATGCCAAAGTTTTGGTTGGCCCTAATGTTATAAAATGTTTTTTGTTTCTTTCCTTTTCTTTCTTGCAGGGGGAGGGGGGTGAGGGGGGGGGGGCTACTGCTTGTGCTGAATTTATTCTTAATGCTGTCAGAAGAAATGAGTCTGTAAAGAGCTAGAATTGCTTCATATTAACAACCTGTGACCCACACACAGAGATCTGACTGTCATGGTTGGTGTTGACAGTTGCGGGAGAAGTTCTTCAGCACCCAGATCCACCTGAGAGAGGCCAGCCAGTGGAGGGAGACCATTGTCGGGGAGCCCTACAACCTCAAGTTCCTGAATGAGATGACAGTCAAGATGGACGTCAGGCAGGAACTGTGGAAATATGTGGAGGCCACTCAGCACACCATCAAAGACTGGAAGCAGATGCTCTTCAGGAAGGTGAGGCTGCTGTTCTGTCTTTTTTGGTGCTGGTTTCTTTTGTGGAATCACTTTGCTGTAGATCTCTGAAAATCTTTGATAAATTGTTATGAATATTATTATTAATGTTGTCTTACACAAGTAACCAGTGAATAATTCAAAGATTATGAATTCATGGTGATTGTGTATTAAGATATTATAGATTCTAGAGTTTAAACAGCTATATGTGTTAAAAGGAGTTGTGTTGAGGCACATAAGGTACTTTCAGCATTTGGTAATTTGCCAAAATAGGCTTTGAGTGCAGCATGCACCATCATTCAGAGAGAGAGAGGGGGAGAGGGAGAGAGAGAGAGAGAGAGAGAGAGAGAGAGAGAGAGAGAGAGAGAGAGAGAGAGAGAGAGAGAGAGAGAGCACATGACTTGAGAAAAAACTAACTTAACTTTATGAATTTTCAATACAAATTTGACTCTCTTTCTCTTCATGCCTTGTATTCCCCTCTCCCTCCAAAAACCAAAACTAAAACAACAAACCAAACCAAACCAAACCAGAACAACTGATCATATATACCAGACTGAAGGGGGTCTTACAAACAAGATCACTGGTCTGAAAGTGCTGAAGGAGATGCATACTCTGGATAATTAAAGGCTGCTCTAGCTGTAGTTATTCCACTTGTTACCCTCTTCCATAGAGTTATGGGTACCAGTATACAACAGAGAGGACATCAACTTCCATAGAGTTATGGGTACCAGTATACAAAAGAGAGGACATCAACTTCCATAGAGTTATGGGTACCAGTATACAAAAGAGAGGACATCAACTTCCATAGAGTTATGGGTACCAGTATACAACAGAGAGGACATCAACTTCCATAGAGTTATGGGTACCAGTATACAAAAGAGAGGACATCAACTTCCATAGAGTTATGGGTACCAGTATACAAAAGAGAGGACATCAACTTCCATAGAGTTATGGGTACCAGTATACAACAGAGAGGACATCAACTTCCATAGAGTTATGGGTACCAGTATACAAAAGAGAGGACATCAACTTCCATAGAGTTATGGGTACCAGTATACAAAAGAGAGGACATGGATTTATACAGCGCAGCCCCTTTCATTGTAACATCTGCTTGTGTGGGTCAGCTGTGCCAGAAAATGATAACAACCAACTCTGGCAAAAGAAACTTCTTATCCCTTTGTCGCAGCAAGATTTATCCCTGAAGTTGGAATGCAGCTACCTTTATGATGGACAAAAACGGTTGCATACGCAGATTCTCACCATTGGTGAACCTCTTAGGTCTAGCCGAAGAAGAACAGCAACAACAAAAAGCAAGATTCCAACGTGCTGGTGTCTGTGTTTGTAATGAGTTCAGCAGAGCAAACTAGTGTTTGTGCTAACATGGACCATGCTGTGGCGGTGTGTAGATGAACATCAAGAAGGCCCTGGAGAAGGTGATAGAGTGGCAGTCAGCAGCCGCCCAGCTGAAGCCCCACCTGCCTGCCGGGGATGAAGTACTTACCACATGGTACCGCAGCCTGCAGGACTTCAAGAAAGACCTGCCTGTCCTGTACAAACTGGCCAATGATGCCCTCAAGGTATGTCATCATCTTCTCATGTTTCCTTCAGTGTCTCTCCTTTACACATCTGCTAAGTCACCAGTCTTTTATCATATGAAAAGTATAGCATTATGCTGAAAAAGAAAATGTGGAATTGTGCTCACTTGAAAGAAGTAGATTTTGAGATCAGATATAGATAGTTGTAAAAAGTACAATGTATACATTGAAAGAATTTTCTTTTCTGAAATTGATGTAGTATGGACATCACTCAAATTTGAATGTGTTTTGAGAGGTAGGAAATAATGTAAGTTTGTTTTTTGGTCTTGATTCTATACTTTTTGTAAGTGATGTGTTTGATATGTTCAAATAAACAAGCTGTTTTTGTCCAGCAAGATTAGTTTTGGTACTTCATGAAATCTCTGGAAACTTACTGAAATCTGCAGGAAAACTTCTACTTCATATTGTCTGCACTGTTTGTGATTATTTAGAAGCTTTGGTGTGTCTGTGAAAGGGAATTGAAGTCACTCTTTTCATCATTTTTGTTATTGATATGAATATTGTTGATTTAACACCTGTGTGACAGGTCAGTTTTAGTTGTGTTCTCTTTCAGGCATCATGTAGCATTTGCCTATTAGAGCACAACTGTGAATAATGCAAGGCGCTACATACAGAAGTACTTCCTGTAGATTTACTTCAAAACATTTTCAGCTTTACTCCAGTCAGAGCAGATTTCGACAGCCTTTTGCTAAAACTACATTATCACTTCTCTGATCCTGCAAAGTCTCTTGAAATAGAGTAAACTAAGCAAGTTGTAAAACCTCTGCTGAGTTTCACCTTGGTTACAGAATTGATGTGGAATTTGCAGGAGCGACACTGGCAGACCATTTTCATTGGAATGAGTGAGCCCTACATCGACAGCAGTCAGCTGACGGTGGCAGACCTGATGAGTTACAACCTGTCAGACAATGCAGACCTGGTGCACTCTGTCTATCTGTCGGCTGTGGCGGAGTACGACTTGGAACAGCAGATGGCTCGCATCAAGCGCCTCTGGCAGGACAAGAACTTCAAGCTGGCCAAGCATATCCCGGACAGTCTGTTTGTCAAAGGTGTGTAGCTGTGAACAATTGATTACCAGTGCAACATTATACATGTGAGTTAGTGGGAATTTTGCTGGTCTCCAAACGCCCTAATGATTTATCATGAAATGAAGAGAGTGAAATCAGTGAGTGGTAATAGTGCCTCGTAGTGTTTTCATGGGGAAATTTGGACTGTTAACCTCAGTAGCGCTGAATACACAGCAGAGAATTCAATGCTGCTGGCTGAATTTAACATTAGGCATTGCAGTTTTGAAGCAGAGTGGGATGAAACAACCCTGAATATGATATGTACACTCAAACTTGCACAGCTGCTAAGGATTCAATTCTGACATGAAGATTGAAAGCAAGTGGGTTTCTATACACATACGATCATAGTGAACAATATTAGTGTAGGAAACAATGAATCTGTGCACCCTGCTCTTACCTCTTTGCTCTCCCCTAACCTCCCTCTCCCTCAACTACTCCTCCCCCCTCTTCCCTCCACCCTTATCCCTCCTCCTCCCTCAATCTATCCTTCCCCTTATCTATCCCTCCTTACACCCCTAACCTACCCTTCAAATCAACTCCTCTCCCTAATATACCCCTCTCCCTCCAACCTGTCCCCCACCTTCTGACCCTTCCTTTCTTACCTAAACTCTCTTCTCCATCCTAACCTGTCCCTTTCCCCTCCTTCCTAACATGAACCCCCTCCCCTCCCCTCCTCCCAGCTCTAATTTTTTTTAATTAAAAGAAAGGCACAAGCATAGGAAGATAGACGACTTATGTCCTCCAAACTTAGGAGGATCAGAAGTTATGGGGATGATCCCCTTAGAGATCTGAAATTCCTAACTCACAGCTAGCGTTGTTGTGTCCATAGTTTTGCAACATTTTATCAAATTAACAACTCCAAACTTTAACAGTGTCTTTTCCCACATCAGTTTGGAAATTTTAAAAAAGCTAATTCTAAATCATTTAATTTCACCCAATCCTTGTTGTAGACAGGTAAACAGCATGTCTACAATTTCATAGAAAAATTGCTGCTTCATTTCCTTTAGATAAAAACTTTTCTTTGGATTTCCAAGCAATTTCAAACAGTGAAAAGGTGTAGAACTGTTTGTGAAAGGCTAAGAAGGGGAGGTAATATTACCATAAACTAGAATGAAAGTTTTATCATATATGTTAAAAATCTTAATACAGTTAAGCAAGGTTCATATGCAATAGCTTCATGCACGTAAAAGAACTCAACTCTTGAAGAGAGTTGTCACTGGCAAATTTGTTTTCTGGGGGTAATAAATCCAGGGCATCCTTAGCTTGGCCTGGTTTCATTGGCCTTAAGGAAAGAAAGAATTCATGTGATTATTTTTCTCTCAATTTTGTGTAAAATACATTTTCAAAACCTTTTTCCACAAAGATGACATCATCTGATGGGTTGATTGTGCTCTGAGGTAAATTACACAGATTCCACTTTGTCGCGCATTACCCATGTTCATCTTGTTCTTTGCCTGTGTTGGTGACAGATCCTGTGAAACGTGCCTCATCCCCTGGCCGGCGAGCAACCAAACTGGAACGCTATCGACAGGAGCGTGCAGCGGCAGCAGCAGGGGTGGCGAGAGGTCTGGATGTGGCCAGTGACGACTTCTACATCCTCATAGACATTGAAGAGCTCAAGTACCAGCTGGAGGTATGCTGGCCTTGTGTAATTCTGTGATTTTTTCTTCTTTTTCTCCTTTCCTCCTTGTTAATATTGTTACTTGAAGAATAATTCACAAAATCCAGTCTCCCTCTAATCCAATCCATTGCTTGAGTATATGCAAGCATATAAACAGACACCTCACTTCTCATTCACTTAATTGCTTCTTTTAGTGTGACATATGGACATTTTAAAGGACCTAGATACATTGATGCATTGACTATGTGATGGCAGGACAGCAGAATCAGTGTGGAAGCCATGCTGCAGTCTCCCTATGTAGGGGACATCTGCACTGAGGCAGAAGAGTGGTGCAGCGCTCTCAGGGCCATTGAGGAAATCACCGACTTGTGGACTGTCTGCCAGAAGAAGGTACACATGCTTGCAGCTTTCTTTTCTTTGTATGTTCTTTTTTTTTTTAAATCTGCAGTTATGCTCAGACTTGTCAAGAGACTCAGATTGATCTGATACAATATTGATAGTCAGTGATAGTGGTGTTTAATTTTTTTTTTAAAGAATAATGGCTTTATGGATTTTTTACTTCTAGTTTCTTGTTTCACCAATAAAATTTGATAGATGATTGAAAATGGCACATACATGTTTGCAGTTATATTAGGATTTTTCTTTTAATTTGAGGCAGATACTTTCATTGAACAGAATAACATGCACAGTAGTTGTCAATTCTGTTCAGGCAGCTAAGGCTGCAGAAAATAGAAACTGCTTTAATGTTGAAATGGAGAGGGATTGTCTTGCTGTAGTGATATTTTCCTGTTGTTTGTTTCAGTGGCTGTATCTGCTGAAGATCTTTGAGCAGCCAGAGCTGTACCGCAGACTCAACCAGCAGGCCTACAAGTTTGAGGGAATCCACAACAAGTTCAAGGTGACTTTTTTTGTCAGTTTTTTAAATTTGTGTGAATGGAAGTCAGTAATTTTATGACATTTGTTTGAATTGTAGTACATTTAGCCGAGAAGACTAAAATATTTTTTTACATGGTTTGTCAGAAACTTACTGTTTTGTAATGAACACTCTTGATCTCTTCAGATTTGTTGCTGTTTGTTGATGAAGGTGTCAGATGGCATGTTTCTAATTATAACATTATTGCCTATCTAAATGTCTGTTGTGAAATTTGTAGTCCCTGGTGTTGAATGGCCCCAGTCAGTCTTGGATCTAGTTACCAAAGAAATTTGTGTTTGACATATTCTGTGATGCTCCCTCACATATTTGATAGGATTTGTGTAATCTGTCATTTACCAAGTGCAGCAAACAGTATGCAATGAAACATGCTTATTATTGTGTCATATGATTGGCAATAGCACATACTTCATTGCACCCTGGTGATAGAGGCTTTCTCCCTTTCTATCAGGACTGGATGCGCGTGGTGTCCAATGATTCCAAAGTCCTGTCTGTTGTCAATCGGCGGCGAGGAGAGAAAGGATACCGTCTGCTACAGGGAGACAACTTGAGATCCCTACTACTTTCCCTCATTCAGCAGCAGGTGAGATGAGATGGTTGTTATATTTTATTCTAGAAAATGAAGAAAAACTATAACAAACAGCTTTGAGAATGAAAGTTTTAGATTGCCTAGTAAGAGATGTTAAGACCAAAAAGGAAAAAAGAGAGGTGTGAAAGAATTGATTTGTCCATGATGTGATCTTGAGATGTGGGATTGCAGGAGGAGATACTGAAAGACCTGGACCACTTCCTGGAGCGCCATCGCTCACAGTTCCCACGTCTGTACTTCCTGTCCAATGGAGATCTGGTGGACATGGTGGGCATCTCTCGCAACCCCCAGGGCCTGGTGCCCTTTGCCAGGAAGTGCTTCCCAGGGATCAGCAGTCTCACCTTCACTCTGCCACCAGGACTCGGGGGACTCAACACAGCTCTGGACTTTGCTTTGAATGGTCAGAAATGGAGGGATTTGTTTTGTTTTGTCTTGTTTTGCTTTACTTTGTTTTTTTGTTGCTTTTTTCTGCATCTGTAGTGTAGCTGACATCAAGTGTAAATTCGGGATATTTTGGAGCATGTCTTAATTCTGTGACGTGAGTTTCTAAAATTTCAAAACACTGCTCTGCATTCATCTCTATCTTTGAATTATATTGTTTTGTGGTGAAAGTTGAAGTGCTTACTACTTGGCTGTCTAGATTTTACCTAAAGCTTTGTTTTTGTTAGTTTATGTTGCCAGTTCATGAAAGGATTTTAATTCATATGGAAATACTTCTGTGGTTATGTGTCAGAAAAACAAGATCTCGCTCAGTCAAGGAAAGAGATGATTAACTTTTTTCATTTAAAAAATCTATTGTCTTAAGTGGCTTTCAGGATACTCAGCATAGACTGACAACCTGAAGTCAATCTCCACCCGCTAATGATCATGCCAACTATTGCAGGAGACAAACTGCAGGTGGTGTCCATGTTTGGGAGCCACAAGGAAGAAGTGGGTCTGTACACGCGGCTGGAGGCCCACCCCGAGTCCAGCGTGTGGCTGTCAGGACTGGAGAGCATCATGAAGAACACCATGATGGTGGTGCTTCAGGCCTGTGTGCAGACACGCATGGAGGAAGGTCAGTGCATTGGCGGGGTGGGTGCTAGTCTCTTATATCATGTAAAGCATATATAAGCCATTCATGCATTTTATCACGTTTCTCATTATGTATATGAAAATTTTTATATATATATATATATATATATATATAGATAGATAGATAGATAGAGATATATATACATATATAGAGATATAACACACACACAGAGTGTGTGTGTGTTAATATGGAGGTCGTTTGTACTGACTTTGTAATGTTCCAGGTACCTGTCAGCCGATCCTGATCCTGGAGGAGTTGTCCAAACTGGCGCGCCAGCCAGCAGGCGTGGCGGACCTGACCAGCGAAATCCACCACAAGTACCGCCACTGGCTGCTGCACTTCCCCGCCCAGTGCGTCCTGCTGGCAGAGTGCATCCTCTGGGAGCGCAGCATGGCCAAGCTGCTGGAGAAGACTGAGACTGAGGACCTGCGCATGCTTAGGTAGGAGAGCTGTGGTCAGTTCTCTAAGACAGAAAAAGGCAGATTTAGTGTTTTCAACATGGTTTTATATATTTAGTGCTTTGGAGGGTGCATATTTTCAGCTTTTCACTAACACATTTCCTATTGTGTTGAATTATAGTTGCTCATTGTGGAAGACAGAGTCAGCAGTTTTAGACAGAAAAGTGAAACTGAAGATGTTTCATTTCTCTGTTTCATGATCCTACTTTATGGAATTTTATGCTGAACTATCTTATCTCAGGCTCTGTGTTCTGAAAAGTTCAGTCTTAAAAGTAACAAGTATGCTAACTATGTCTCACATGCATGAATTTTTGTACATATTTTGGATAAACATGGAAATTATGGATAATTTCTTTTTTTTAAATACCATGATTGCTGGAACTGCTTCACACAGAAGGGATGAGCAAAACAAAGAAACAAAGGCCTTAATAAAATCAGCTTTTGATGGGCATTATATTCTCCATGTGCCTGTCAACAAAAAGCCTGTAAGAACAAGGTTTGAGAAGAAAACTCCTGGATTCTCAGATCAGGTATGCAGGACTTTAAATCTGTAATTAAAAAATGAGGAAGAGAGGGCAGGGTAAGGGGTGTTATGGTATCTGTTAGTGCTAGAACAAATAAAAGCTCTCTCACCGTTGAGGGGATTTCTAACTTCTGTGTTTCATCAACTGAGGTTTGAAGGAAAGAGTGAAATATATGTATGTGTTTTCTTTTTGTGCTTTACATTGTAGTTTTTACATCTAATTCATTTCCATTGTAAATGGTTTCAAAATTGAGAAAAAGAAGAAAAATTCATACTTGGCATTACTACTTGAGAGACAGTGTACATGACTGATTTACTAGTGACTTGTGTGAAGTGCTGAAGTAAGTAAGGGTTGGCTGCAGGTCCAACGTGAGTGCCAAAGTGGACCAGTATGTGGATGTGCTGCGGGAGTCTTCAGGCCATGGTGATGTGGAGAAGGATGTGAAGGGACGGCTGCACTG
Organism: Rapana venosa; assembly: GCA_028751875.1. Lineage (NCBI taxonomy): Eukaryota > Metazoa > Mollusca > Gastropoda > Neogastropoda > Muricidae > Rapana > Rapana venosa. The sequence continues at coordinate 23,805,166 of CM054136.1, read as the reverse complement.
CCTGCTGTCCTCCCTCATCACCCAGAACATCCATCATAGAGACATCATGGATGGTAAGCCAGGCCTTTTGCCTGCACTGAACTCCATTTGTTTTGGGGTTGTTGCAGACAAAAATGCAGGACATCACAGCATTTGGATTGAATAGATAGAGCTTTAGGTGTCTGTACTCTTTCACAGACCTGGAGACATCAGCTGAAGTCTTGATGACATGTAGTTGATTGAGGGCCAGGATTCTTCCATCTCCCGGTGTCTTAGTGCCCTGTTTGTGTACAGCCACATAAAAAAGTTGACTTACACATTGATAATGTGCCGAGTATAGGAGGTCAGTCACAGAACGATTAGCTTAAAGCAACAGAAACTTTTTAAGCATGACACATGGACAAATTATGCTTAAATAGTGTAACTGCTGAAAGAATAGCCCATTTTAAAATCTGACATCACAGAGAAACCTGCAGGAACAGGGATTCATACATTACTGTTCCATATTTACCATAAAATATATTTCATTTTAATAGAATATTCATTCCAAGGCAAATTATGTAGTTAAAAAACCTTAGTGTCATACTAACACAAGCAAACATTTAAAACAGTGCAAAGTGAACAGCAGACTACCCCAAAAAAACCCAAACGAGTGTTGTTTTCTCCCCAGTGTTGCTGAAGGAGGGCAGGGTGACAGACAGCTGCTTTGAGTGGATGCGTGTGCTCAAGTTCCGCATGGACATCCGCAATGTTCTGCGTGCCAAGACCACAGTCAGTGATATTGCCAAGCAGCCCAGCCCTGTTGTCTCCACCAAAAGCACTTCTCGCAGAAGCAGACTGAAGCGACAAGCAGAAGGTGAGCATTTGATTGTTGATGTGGTGAGATGAGGCATGTTTAAACTGAACAGAATGACATTCTGCAGTTTTCTGTGGCTGCCCTCACTCGCTGATGTGAAGAACTTCTGTAGACTCTGAAGAATATCATTTTCTGTTATTCACATTCACTGAGAGTGTAAAAACTTTTGTCTTTTTTTATGTTTTATTTTGTGTTTGGCTTGCTTAGTTCTGTTTAGATGTTATTTTATTATCAACCAGTGATTTTTTAGTTCATTCTCTCACAAATATTGTCCACACATCCTTTTGTGTGACATATGTGTGGCACCAGTATTCTTTTGAACTGTTTCTGTGATATCAGAAATACAAATCAAATTTGCAAAAATGGCAGATTTATATCTTGTAAATTGTAATCAGTATGCGTTTTGGAGGTTTTCAAAACGTTTTTGTTCAGCTTTTTTGTGGTGCTCTTCAGGATTCATAAAAAAAAATCTGTTGAAACTGTCATGGTTCAATAGTTTATATGTTTGTTTGCTATCAAAGATGTGTTCAGGCATTAGGCCTACACAAGTTTGCTCTTAAGAGTTTGTCTGAGTGTGCTTCAGTATAAAGTGCCTCTGTCTATGTATTGTCTCTGAGTGTATTTTAATTGTGTTCATGGTATATGTTGAATCAGAAGAACCTCCTGTTCTGACGCGCACCAAGACCACAGTCTCCACAGACTACCAGTTCAGCCCCTGCTATGCACAGCAGTTGACTCACACCTTCTTCTACGACTACGAGTACCTGGGGCCCTTCACCTCCCTTGTCATGTCCCCCCTCACAGAGCGCACCACATTGTCCCTGACTCAGTCGCTGAAGAGCTTCCAGTGCAGCACTCTGATTGGTCCAGCAGGAACTGGCAAAACAGACACCATCAGACACCTGTCTAGGGTCAGTCTTTCACTCTGTCCTCTGCTCCTAAATTTGGTCACCTCCTCTCCTTTTTATTCTTCCTTTTTTATTGCAATTTTTTATCAGGCATCCCTACAGCAATGTTCATTTGCTGCCCTTGTTCTTTGCTGTTCTTCTGTTGCTGTCGTTCTTCTGCCTCCTGAACCATGTCTTCATCCTTGTTTCTCTATCTCCTAAACAGTCAGTTTTCTGGCCGTGTCTCTCATCTTGTACCTTCTTTCTTTTTTTAAATTTAAAACCCTCTCATGCTCTGTTTATAATTTATGAGTACACTGTTGTCTGATGAAGTGTTCAATAATCTAAAAGTTTGGATTTGTTCAACGGTTGTGATCCAACCAACTTAGAGTGACGGTGCAGGTAAAAGTCTGCTGTATGAGAGTAAGAACTTGGTGCTTAAGACATAATGGTTTGTGATAAAGGACATCAATAGCTGAATTTAAATTATACAAAAAATAAATATACACAAGAAAAATTCTTCCAGAGGAATGTATAGTAAGAAACTGCTGCAATGCAAAATAACACATGATGTAGCACATTAATCAGATTACAGCTCAGCACAGTACAGTACAGCACAATATAGTGCATCACAGCACAGCACAGCACAACACAGCACAGCATGATACATCACAGTGGTTGCTGTGTGTTGTCCAGATGCTGGGGAGGTGCATGTTCACAGTGACCTGCACAGACAACATCACCCTGCCCATGATGCTGCAGTACATGATGGGCATGGTGCAGTCAGGCTGCTGGATGTTGTTTGATGACACGGATCATTTGACCAAAGGTATGTTCATTGATTAAAACAATCACCTGACCAAAGGTATGTTTATTGATCACCTAACCAAAGGTATGTTCTTTAACTGCAATAATCACTAGACCATAGATATGTTAAATTAATTGATGATATCAGTCACCTTACCAAAGGTGTCTTCAATTATGCTCTGCTTGAGGACAGATCTCCTGACCAAAGAAAATCCTTGGTATAAGAAGCACTAGGGTTTATTGAAAAAAAAATGCCTTTAGGCAAATCCAAGAAAAATCTTTTGATAGGCCCCATTTCTTCCATGAATCACTGAGGATGGAAGGCTAGGGAAGGGAAGGGGGGGGGGGATGCAGCCTGACAAATAGTGCTTTATAACTGGGAAAATGCAGTTTCGTTGAAATATGACAGTGATTGTCATTGACATATGACAGTGATTGCTGGAGTCGATCACAGAGAGAACAAAGGGTGAGTGGTGTTTGTGGTCCCCAGGTCTGATGTCAGTGACGGCCCAGCAGCTGGACTACCTCAACACTGCCCTGCGGGCACTGGACATCTCCAGTCGCAACCAGTACCTCATCCGTGGCCAGCCCAGATTTGACAAGGTACTACTCTCCCCTACTGTTCCCCTCTTTTTGTGCTTGGAGTAAAGCAGTTGTTAACTCCTTGAATTAGGCCATTAACATTTTCAGTTCTAATGATTAACATTTTCACTAACATGATTAACAGTTTGATCAGAGGAAGTAAGTGTTGACTTAAAGTTAAAAGGAGCTGTCTATCCAGGTTCACCTTTTGTTGCTTTGTTTGTTGTGGGTTGTTGTCTAAGCCTTATTTTAGGTTTTGAATAGGACATAATGTGGAGATATTTCACAAGATATCTATGCTAATATTCTAAAGATATGCTGCAAGGGCTTGTGTGAATTTTGGGCATCTTTTACAATGTATATGGTTCACATTTTTGTTCAATACTCTCTCTCTTTTCCATATTCTAAAACTGACTGGTGATACAGTCATGTCTGGGGCTTCTACTGTGATAGAAGTCATACGGTTTAAGATAGCATTGTGCATCCTTTATAGTCATAGGCATTTTCCTACTCTCTTTATGTAGAAGATTAAAGAAAAAATCCCTGAAGAGAGGATGTGTGGCGACAGTGACAGGTGCAGATTTCATTCATAATCTTGAGTTTTAGTAGCAACATTAACACTCTCATTGTCATAACACATAAGAATGGTCGAGATTTAGTGCAGGGACATTTCTTTTCTGTAGACTCCTTTGTAAAGATGGGTATTTTATGTCAAGAGAACACAATAATCTCCACACTCACTGAGGCATGGTTGCTGTGTAGGTCCATGCTGATTTATTCCACACAAATTCTGTACAATGAAAAATCCAAGGTTTTTTAAAAACCATTTCTGAGTCCTTGTTGAATTGCTACCTTAGTCTTGTGACATTGTGTAAAAGTATCGCTGTTGTTTGGACTCCCATACAGTTGTTGTCTTTTGTTCTCTGTCACGACTATCATTTCTTGCTAGTATTTGGCCAGCCACTGGAAGACTGTTGACTTGAAGGAAAGGTGTGTGATAAAACTTTATATTCAATTTTTTCACCTTGGTCAGATTTGGTATTTGAAAGGTCATGCTCATGGGCAGATCTACTGTTTGAGCTATCATGGCTTAGTAGGTTCACTTCAGGCGTACTGGATTCATTCCAGGCTTACTGGGTTCACTTCAGGCACTTTAGGCTTACTGGATTTACTTCAGGCTTACAGAATTCACTTTAGGCTTACTTGATTCATTTAGGGCTTACTGGATTCACTTCAGGCTTACTGGATTCTCTTCAGGCTTACTGGGTGCACTTCAGGCATACTGGATGCACTTCAGGCATATTGGATTCAGTCCAGGCTGACTGGATTGACTTTAGGTTTACTGGATTTACTAAAGTCTTACTAGTTTCACTTCAGGTTTACTAGATTCAGTCCAGGCTTATTGGATTCACTTCAGGCTTACTGGATTCACTTCAGGCTTCTGGATTCACTTCAGGCTTACTGGATTCACTTCAGGCTTACTGGGTTCACTTCAGGCTTACTGATTCACTCTTTCTTACTTTTTGTCATTAGGTATGAAAGATATTTGACTTATGCCTCATGGTTCCTTGGGGAACATAGGGCTGCAACAACACCCCTCCAACGAACTCGGTTTTGGGAGATCCTCTTCAGCTCGGCCCATGTCATTCCGGCTGCCTTCATTTCTTCGTCAACACTTCTGCGCCAGGTCTGCTTTGGTCGACCAACTTTCCGCTTCCCTTGTGGATTCCAGTCAAGGGCCTGTCTGGTGACATTTGACGCAGGCTTGCGGAGTGTATGGCCGATCCATCCCCACTTCCTTTGTTTAATGATGGACTCAATTGGGGTTTGTCTGGTCCTGTCCCACAGTTGTTTGTTGGATATGACTTCCGGCCACCTGATGTTGAGGATGTACCTGAGGCATTTGTTGGTAAAAGACTGGAGTTTGTGGGTGTTGGTTTTTGTTACCCGCCAGGTTTCTGAGCCATAAAGTAGGACCGATTTGACATTGGTGTTGTAGATCCGAAGCTTATTTTGAAATGAGAGGGCTGTTGACCTCCAAATTGGCCGAAGGGTGTTGAAGGCGTGACGGGCTTTGTTGATTCGGCACTTGATGTCTTCATCTGTTCCCCCATCTTTACTGACGACACTGCCCAGGTAAATAAACTTGCTGACTTCTTTGATGGTTTCTTGCTGCAGTCGCACTGGGTCATGTGTTTTGTTGTTCACCCTCATGATCTCCGTCTTCCCGATGTTGATTTGGAGGCCAGTCTTTTCAGCTTCGTCAGCAACACGACAAAGCTTCTCTTGTGCGTCTTGTTGCCTGTGGGAGAGAAGGCTGATGTCATCTGCGAAGTCCAGGTCTTCCAGCTGCTTCATGAGGGTCCACTGTATGCCGGTTCTCCTGCCTGCTGTGGCTTGCCGCATTATCCAGTCAACCACCAACAGGAAGATGGTTGGCGACAACAGACAGCCCTGACGAACACCGGTCTGTACGGAGAAGGCTTCCGTCAGTTTCCCTTCATGGATGACTTGACAGGTGGCATCTTCATATAGCTGCTGGATGATGGTGATGAACTTTGGTGGAAAGCCATAGTGATGCATCAGTTTCCAAATGACATCTCTGTCGACGCTGTCAAATGCCTTCTGGAAGTCGACAAAGACTGAATATAGGGGGGTCTGCCACTCCAGGGACTGCTCAATGATGATGCGCATTGTGGCGATTTGATCTGTGCATATGAAAGATATGCAAGGATGAAAAATTGATGCTCTGATAATTGATGACAAACTTTTGTTCTTTCTCTCATTGTGTTTAATCATTCTGCTACTTCTTTCCTTCATTGAAATTGCAGGCTGGCTGAATGCTCTTTTGCACAAGTGTGATGCCTTCTCACTATATTTATTAACACTTATTTTAATGGAAAAAAAAATTGATCGAATGTCATCAAACTTCATAATAATAATAGTGATGCATGTGTGTGTGTGAATCCAAACTTTTGTTAAATTTTAAACAGTGTTGTTTTTCAATCTCTCATAATGTTAGTTCATGAATCATAACCTGTTGTAGCTTCTTTTAGTCTCTCTCTGTGTATATGTGTCTTTGGGAAATATGGTGAAAGAAAGGTTTCAGATTGTTTTTAAAACAGTCTAACATTTTGTAAGTGTGCCTCTGTGCCTCTGTAAACAATTAAAATGGAAAGGTTTAAGTGTGTTTCTAATTCAACCTGTAAAGTATAATGCTTATATCAAGAATTTACTAGAAATGACTTTTTTCTTTACTATTGAGTGCTAACTGTGTTGAAATATTTTTAATATACCATTAGGATCTTTGTGCAGAAGCCACCCCCCCATCCCCACACACACCCAGATTTGTGTGTGTGTTGTTGTTTTTTTATAATTGAGTAATTCTGACACAAACTAGATTCTGTGTCATGCATCAGTCATAAAACATTTTCTATATTTTTGTTCTTGTGAGCTACAATTTGTTTGATAAACATTTTTTAAAATTAATTTATGTATTCTTTTATATCGAGGGTAATGGAATAAACGCTCATGTTCTTTTTTACATCCAGTCCCCGTGTGTATGCAGTTTTGTCAATTTTGTCATCTATTCCCACCGGCACACAGTGGGCTACTCTTTCGAAAAGCGGAACAGGATTTAATGTGTGCGCAATATGTCCTATTGTAAGAGAGAAGCTTGCATGTTGTGCTTTAATATTTTAAAAATAACAAAAGTGTCAAATAGTATAATTTGCAGACATTTGCAGAAAATGTGCTAAAAAATCACAATAAAAATGTTTTCATTACCAAACACACAAAGTTGTGTATACTATAACTTGAAGTTTATTTCTAAATCAGTGTTTCTTGTATAGATGTCTGTTTAAAAATACACTCATCTTGTATAAGAAACACTGTTAAAAGATTATACAAATGTTAATTATTATAAGAACACATGTCTTGAAATATATATGTGTTGCTAAGGTGATGTATTAAAATATCAACCATCATAACTTCATGCAAAGGTTTGTTCTGTTTATGTAGCACCTCACAAAAATGTTTATTCTAACTGCAAACTGGTGTGTTTTCATGAAATGAAATTGTATCACAATGCAAATTTGTTCTGATCATATCTACTATGAACATGTATAGTTTCTAATCCAAACTAACAATTGTGTCTAATTGACATGAACTGTTCTTTTGCAGATCTTGTCAATGGTATGTGGCAAATGTTATCAGTTGGTTTGTATCATATCTAGCTGTTTGCTAGTGTGTAGTTTCTTTACAGCTTTGTTTGTCATCCCATTCCTTTTTCAGTCTTTTTCTTGAAAGAATCTTATGAGGAAGGAGTGAATCAATCTTGTGTTGGATTGTTTCTTTAAACTTCGAATTTGATGGCAATTTCTCTCCGGTAAATGGACATTTTCTTAAAAACTATCACCAGCTGTTGGTTTTTCTGAGAAAAATCCAACTGTATTCATTATCAGATAAGTATAATATTTCAGAAAGTTCTTGTTTCTTTGTTTTTTCGTTTTGTTTTTGTGAAAATCTCATGTTTATAGTGTAACGATTTTAGAATTATTATATCATAAACAAATTATAACAGAAACTTTATATCTGGTGTTTATTCTTTGAATGTAAGTTTAAAAGGTGGAAAATTGCTCAACACTTTGTTACAATTTAATATTTTTATATGTTTTCAGCTGTGCTTTCTTAGATTATTCTTCCCTTCTTGTTAAAAAAAAGAATAAATAGTAGTAAACCACCTTTGAGTAAAACTATCCAGTTGATATTAGTTATGGTTTGACAGGTAAGACAAGGAAAAGAACTAAAATCCATAAATGAGAAACTAAATTCTGTTGTTGTAAGAATAGTCATCCATGAATCAATCTCAAGATAGGTTTTGGATGAATTTGTTTGTTTCTTGGGTTTTGTTTTCTTGTCTGTTTTTGTTGTTTTTTCCAGTTTTATTATGTTGGTCTATATCTTGGAGTGTTTGTCTCTTTCTTTTTCTCTGTATCATAATTCGTTTGCATTAAATGACTGTTTTGGGTAAACAGTCATTTATTCTTCATTCTGTCACACAACCTATGTTGGTTTAGTGATCATTGTGTGATCTGCTCCTGAAATGTTCATGTCCTTTAACCTATCAGGCTCTGCAGTGTTGGTGATCTTTGTCATAGTTTATGGGTTTGACAGGCCTGCTATTTTTTCTTTGAAAATGAGTGAACATTTTAGCCTCTGTTAGAATGACTTGAAAGTTTTATGTATTCCTCAAGCTTAGCTTTTAAATCAATTCTGCCCAATATAATTTATTTTTTGTTGATGAATGACTAAATGGTTGCTTCAAGAACCTTTGCCCTATTGTGTGGGGTTTACCTTTTTTCATTTTGTGTAAAAAAGGAAAAATATATCTCCCTCACCCCCTTTACCCAGTCCTGATGCCATGGGTCTCATTAATCTAAATGTTAGGGTGCATTGTATTCAAGTTTAGTGCACAATAAGATGGTCCCAATTTGGGTAACAAGTCACATCAGTTGTTATTTTGGGGTTAAGATGCCATGGGTTTCCTAGACCCATGACTTAGGACTAAATGGGTAAATAAGTGGGTAAAGAAAAAAGGTACTGTGAAGGTTGATGAACATTTTATCCACACATACCTAAAGAAGATTTGACCACTGGTAGCTTACACATTGGTGGACCAGGAAGATGAGAGCAATCTTTTATGTTTTCATTCAACAAGAGTTTCCACTTTTTAAAGTGAAGGCTTCTTTACCTGAAGATTCAACTGCTTTACTGCAATGATATCAAGGCCCACTGTCTGAAAAGGAGGTTTTTTTTGGCTTTTTAAAAAAACCCTGATTTAGTTGGTGATTGTGTTCTTTTGTGTTATTTTCTTATATAAATTTCTACAGCAGAGCTATGATATCACCATACTAGCTTTTGTTTTGTTTTGTCAGTTGCTGTTATTGGGTTATTTGGTTTTTGTTTTGGTTTTTTCCCCACTGAGTTTAGTCATTTGCTGCTGATTTGTTCTTTGCATCTATTCATTTTATTTTCAAAAAAAAAGGAGTCACACTAGTCCACAGCACTTATATACTATTTATATCATACTTGATATTTTTAGATTAGTCTACGGCATATACATTATATCAGTGTATAGATCTATCCATATTACATATATCTTTATATTTTTAGTAATACCTAGTCTGCACTCAGACCAATGTTTGTTTAGAGATAGAAACTTGTACCTCCCTCTCTATATGATCATAAGCATGTTTGCATGCTCATGACTTATTTACTTAGAAATGTTTCACTTTTCGTCTTAGAGCCAACGTGACCAGGGAAGCTGTGTACATACTGATTCTTTTGTGCCTACATTCATGAACAGTGATTAAGTTTTCCTTTTTTTTAAAAAGAGACAAACATGGGTCACTTATAGAAGAATGACTCATACACTGTTCAAATTCAGTGACATGATGCTGGCATAGTTTTGAAATGTTGATAAAATACTTATTGTAAAATAGTCAGGCTTGTTTAGGTTTTTGATATCATAATATTTGTATAGATGCTGAGCTTGAGTTAAACATTTTTTATAAAGTTTGTAATCAGATTAGATTTGCCTAGACAAGCTCTTCTATGCACAGCTCTTCTTCCCCAATCTTTGCACTTATTGGCTACTAGTAAAAAGACATTTGCTTGTAAGATGTACATGTATGCATGTGGGATAATGCGTTGTTGTGAGCTGTTGATGTGTGCCCAATGTGCTGCTTGCTTCTCCCTTTGTAATTCTCTGGAAAGCTTTCTTCCCTCTGCTTTCTGTGAACCTGACTGACCATCTTCAGGGAGTCTGAGAGATCCCTGATGGTTTATTGCAAAGATTCTAAGAGATCTATGATGGTTTATTGCAAAGACTTGAAGAGATCCCTGATCGTTTATTGCAAAGATTCTAAAATATTTATTATGGTTTATTGCAAAGATTCTAAGAGGTCCCTGATGGTTTATGGTTTATTGCAAAGACTATAAGAGATCCCTGATGGTTTATTGCAAAGACTATAAGAGATCCCTGGTGGTTTATTGCAAAGATTATAAGAGATCCCTGATGGTTTATTGCAAAGATTTTGAAGAGATCCCTGGTGGTTTATTGCAAAGACTTGAAGAGATCCCTGATGGTTTATTGCAAAGACTTGAAGAGATCCCTGATGGTTTATTGCAAAGACTCTAGGAGATCCCTGATGGTTTATTGCAAAGACTTGATAAGACTCTAAGAGATCCCTGATAGTTTATGGCAAAGACTTGAGAAGACTCTAAGAGATCCCTGATGATTTATTGCAAAGATTCTAAGAGATCCCTGATGGTTTATTGCAAATACTCTAAGAGATTCCTGATGGTTTATTGCAAAGACTATAAGAGATCCCTGATGGTTTATTGCAAAGACTTGAAGAGATCCCTGATGGTTTATTGCAAAGACTTGAAGAGATCCCTGACAGTTTATTGTAAAGGCTTGAAGAGATCCCTGAGAGATCCCTTATGGTTTAGACTGTAAATATGAGAGATCCCTTATGATTCACGGCAGTAAGTTTAGAAGATCCCCATTGTTTTTTTGGTGGTAGTGTGAGATCTGTGGTTATTTAGGCAGTGAGTCTGAGAGACTCCTGGTAGTTTAAAGCAGCAGGTTTGATAAATTGCCATACATTACATCCTTAGTGGCTTGTTGAAAGTCAGAGAGATCCCAAGGGCTTACTAAGAGCCTGATAGATCCCTAGTGGCATCGAATCTGATAAAATCATAGTGACTTGTTGAGAGTCTGATAAGGCCATAGTGACTTGTTGAGAGCCTAATAAAATCATAGTGACTTGTTGAGAGTCTGATATAATCATAGTGACTTGTTGAGAGTCTGATAAGGTCATAGTGACTTGTTGAGAGTCTGATAAAATCATAGTGACTTGTTGAGAGTCTGATATAATCATAGTGACTTGTTGAGAGTCTGATAAGGTCATAGTGACTTGTTGAGAGTCTGATAAGGTCATAGTGACTTGTTGAGAGTCTGATATAATCATAGTGACTTGTTGAGAGTGATAAAATCATAGTGACTTGTTGAGAGTCTGATATAATCATAGTGACTTGTTGAGAGTCTGATATAATCATAGTGACTTGTTGAGAGTCTGATATAATCATAGTGACTTGTTGAGAGTCTGATACGGTCATAGTGACTTGTTGAGAGTCTGATAAGATCATAGTGACTTGTTGAGAGTCTGATAAGATCACAGTGACTTGTTGAGAGTCTGATAAAATCATAGTGACTTGTTGAGAGTCTGATAAGGTCATAGTGACTTGTTGAGAGCCTGATAAGATCATAGTGGCTTATTGAGAATCTGAGAGATCTTTAGTGGCTTACTGAGAATGTGCTCAATCCCTAGTCAGTAGTGGCTTCTTGAGAGTCTGATAAATTATATCCCTAATGGCTTATTGATAGTCAGATAAGATCATTGTGGCTTATTCAGAGTGTGACATCCCTGCTAGCTTATCTAGAGTCTGATAGATTCCAAGGAGCTTGTTTAGAATCTGAGAGATTCCTAGTGGTTTATTGTAAGTCTGAAAGACCCCCACTGGTCACTAAAAGTCTGAGAGATCTGTAGTCGTTCATTGTAGTGAGTTGGAAACCTACAGTTTCCCGTTAGGGTGTGTGTCTCTTCCACTCCCTTCCTTTACAGTAACTAGGAAAGTTTTGCTTTCAAGCTCCCCTCTCTTTCTTCCCACTCCTTTTTGTGAGCATGTTCCCTCTTTTTTTATGTCTTTTTTTCTGCACTTAAATTCAAGTGTGATGTTCTTTCTTCTTTTCTTTCATTTAGCTAAAGAAAATAGTTGTCTGTGTCACTTATATAAAGTTACTACAGAATTTTAGCTGTAACATTTTTAATGTAAGTACAAACAAGGAAAAAAAAAACATGTCATTAAAAAGATCTTTGATAGGTATCCATTTTATCACTATGTTGTCTTTTTTTCCTGCAAGTCAAGCAGGTTGGGGGTTTTGTGTGTGTATGTTATATCTTTATTTGTGGAGTTAACAGAAAACTAACAGGATATGCAAGAGTTAGGGAAGATGAAATGTTCTCCATCTATTACATATTCTAATGGCTAAATAGATCTTAAGACAACATAATCATTGCACAGACAGATAGACACACAGACACACACATCCATGTATACATAAGAAAGTTGTAAGCTTGAACACCACATTACTGTTAGACTGGCTCAAGTTTAAGGGCTTTAAGTGTTTAATAAAAGAGAGATGGTTTGGTGCAAGGTCAGTGTAACATTAATGATGACTGGTATGGATCCCTGTGTGAGCAGAAAACAGGTGGAGGAGACAAAGTGATTCGTCGCAACTCTCTGACAACCCTGCACCCCTTGCCCAGGAAGTCCTTGGAGTCACAGGACTCTCCTGCCCTGGAAAGACAGCGCACGGTTCCCCATGGATTTAACGTAAGTCACAGATACGGTATGTCAGTGATTATCATCTGACTATGCTGTGTTCCCCATGGATTTAACATAAGTCACAGATACGGTATGTCAGTGATTATCATCTGACTATGCTGTGTTCCCCATGGATTTAACGTAAGTCACAGATACGGTATGTCAGTGATTATCATCTGACTATGCTGTGTTCCCCATGGATTTAACGTAAGTCACAGATACGGTATGTCAGTGACTGTCATCTGACAGCACTGTTTGTTCCCCATGGATTGATTGGAGAATAAAAGAAGGTACAAAGAAAGTAAAAGTAAACTTTGGAAATTGTGCTGGCCATTTATTTAAGCATGTAGTCATAAACATATCTGGATGTCTTTTCTTGTGTGTATGTGACCCATTTTCACACTATTTTTTGGTCACTCTACTTCTTATGAAGATTTTGATGGGATTTTTTTCTCTAGTCCTAATCATTTTTGAATGATACCTGTAGAAGTACAAACATAGCCATTATGACCTGACTTAGTCAGATAGGTCAGACAGTGATGATGATTTGTACATTTCTGTGTTTCAGGAGAAAGGCCTGGTGACCTACTTTGAAGACACATGGGTGGCTGAACGAGACCAGCGGCGCCATTCCATCGAGAGGGAGATAGAGATCAAGGAATCTGACCTGTACAAAAACAACAGACCCCCTCCTCTCTTCTATGGTCAGTTATGGCAGGCAGGCTTCATTCTCTATCAGTGTGGGAAGAATGGTGTAAAAGTACTCTATCATCCCTGTGTGTGAATAATAAGTGGTGGTATTTGTGACTTCAAAAGTATGATACAGTATGTTACTTTCATCTGTCAAAAGCAGCAAATTATATAGGTTTGGCAATGCAGTGTGTTCATTTACTTGACATTTGGTTGGCTATTGTTTTCTGTGACAGTGTTTGTGAACTCAAGTTAGTGCACTGTCTGTAGAAGATCATGCAAATTCTTGTTGTATTGTTGTCTGTGACAGAACATGTGAACTCCTGTCATTGCACTGTCTGTAGATCATGCAAATTCTTGTTGTATTGTTGTCTGTGACAGAACATGTGAACTCCTGTCATTGCACTGTCTGTAGAAGATCATGCAAATTCTAGCTGTATTGTTGTCTGTGACAGAACATGTGCAGTCCTGTCATTGCACTGTCTGTAGAAGATCATGCAAATTCTAGCTGTATTGTTGTCTGTGACAGAACATGATTGTGAACTCCTGTCATTGCACTGTCTGTAGAAGATCATGCAAATTCTATCTGTATTGTTGTCTGTGACAGAACATGATTGTGAACTCCTGTCATTGCACTGTCTGTAGAAGATCATGCAAATTCTAGCTGTATTGTTGTCTGTGACAGAACATGTGAACTCCTGTCATTGCACTGTCTGTAGAAGATCAGGCGAATTCTTGTTGTATTGTTGTCTGTGACAGAACATGTGAAGTCCAGTCGTCGGCGCAACGCCCCAGACTACAGCAAACTGGTGGCAGAGCCCATGTACCAGCACCGTGTTCTGGGCAACATCATGTTCAGCGGCAAACTGATCGCTGCCAGTGCCAACTTTGGCTGCTTCATGACCATGGGCACTTCCGGGGCCAGTCCTGTCAACATTCCTGACAACTTCAGGGTGGGTACCACCGCCAGCAGTTTCTTGCAGAACAAAAGTATCTCTCTGTAGATTTAACTGTGTCGGGATGCTGAATGCAAACTTTTCTGCTTGCTTATTGCATTTTTTGCCAGTGTAGGGAAGAAATATAGGAAAAGTGATAGATAAAAAGAAAAATTATCTTGAAGATATCCAGAGTGTTTGCTTTTTGTACTTACCTTCAGTCTCCTCATATTGATTTAATATCAGGGACTTCTCAGGCGCTTAACGGCAGTGTGATGCATTTTTGCTCATATATCAGGCAACAGTAGTTGCTGTTTGAGCATTCAACAAAAAAGAAGAAGATCAGAGACAGGAGACAAGCCCAGTTTATAGGTTCAAGTAATGTTTGTAATTACTGGCTGTTGCAGGTATCAGAAGCTGGCAGTAAAAGCTGCTGAGTTGGATACCTGCAGATAACCTTTTATTTTTTAAATGAGGGTGTGGAGAGACAGTCAGTTTATTGAACATGAATGCTTTATTGACATATTTTCTGTGCTTACAGCTGCTGATGCGACCATGTGCACTGATCAAGCCAGACACACGACACATCCTGTCCGTGTTTCTGCAGACCTTTGGCTTTCAGAACCACATCCTGTGGTCACAGAAACTGACGCTCTTCTTCAACCTCCTGGAGTCACAGGTACACACTTCAGCATGCATGGAGTTGGTAGTTTTCCCTTCTTTTGTAGGTGACTTCAAATACATCAGCACATTCAGATTTAGTTGTGTTGTCTCTCCCATCTCTTTTCTGTGTAAAGAAAGAAAAGCGCACTGCTCAAAGCAGCTTTTGAGTTTTACTTCCATCAAAAAGTCTTTTTATACTTTTTTCATACTGTTTTACTTTCATATGTGAAAACCTCTAAAGAGGCTGCATGCAGATATTGAACTTTATTATTTAGGACTGGCATGAGTTAGGATCTGTACTGCAAAGATCCTAGGTAATGTTATTAAAAGATTTTATTAGTTGATATAAATCCCTTCCTCCACCCACTCTGTACTGCCCCCACCCACCTTGCTCCTTTGATTTTTTCTTTTTGGTTGAACAAAGTGTCATATTGCCACAGAAAGATGCACAAATACTCTGGTTGTCCTAATGTTGATGTTTATAACTCTATGACACTTGTCTAAAGATAATATGTACTATGTTCAGTGGCAAGATATGATGATGGTAGTGATAAGAGACAATGAGGTTGACCATGATAACGGTGATGTTAAAGAGGAGGAGAATGATGGTGATGGTGATGATGTTGATGATGATGATGTTGATGATGATGATGACTGTGGCAGTTGGCACGTGGAGGAATGTACCGCGTCCCTCTGCAGGATGTCAGGAGAGTGGTGATGCTGGCTTCCACAAAGCTTCAGGATCAGGAATTCCTCCATGGCATGCCTGACTCACCCAATGGTAACTGGCCATTTTCTGTCACCTTCACTCATTTAAATTTTTTTATATATATATATATATATATATATATATATATATATATATATATATATATATATATATATATATATATGTAAAATTGAGAAATGTCTCTGTGTGTGTTTGTGAATGTGTGGGTGTATACATCTGAATGAATGCTAGAAAATGATTTTTTTTTTAAAGTGTAGTGTAAAGCGTATCAAAAAATCTCAAACCTGATATTCACAACATCATTTCACCATTATCATCCTAATGGACCAATCTTTTAAAAAAAAAATAAAGTCAAGATTTTGAGTGCATGAATCCTGATTTCTTGGTGACCTCAGCTCCAACATTTCTTCTGCATCCAAGTTTGTTGTCAATTTGTATGGGAGTGTGAGGATTCCTGGGGGACCATCAGATAATGACATGATGATAGTCACCACTCCAGAATGGGCATCTCAATCAGTCTGGTTTGACAACAAGGCTAGGTAAGTAGTGTGGTGCATGTATTGGAGCAGACTAGGTACAGTTAAACACTTGTGAAGTGATTCAGCAGCAGTGCATGGCCAGCTCTGGTTGGTGGTCTTATGACAGTCCAGTGTTGCTAGCTTTCCCCGTGGACTGCTATCTCAGTGTGAGAGTACAGCAGGCTAACCTTTAGATGGTAGTTTGGTAAGATCAAGATGAATGGCTTGGCATTGCCGGGATTTTGAATCCACCGTGGATAAGGGAGAATAGGAAAACTGAACAAGAAAGTAAGGTCCCAATACTATAAAGACAAATGTGAAATATGGAGGCTAGGTATTTCATATTTGTTTGTGTGATTTAAAAAAAGTGTATGATGTGACCATTTATTTATAAAATGGTATATGAGAAAAAGTATCCTTTGCACTAAGTGTCTACATAAACCATGCATGTTTCTTCAGACTTTGGCAAACTGGAGTGGAAGCATTCCAAGGCAGAGACAGACCGACAGTTTGGCGAGGAGCACTGCCTGGTGTGGGCTCTGAGACAGATCCTCAGCCCGCGGGTGAGGCAGGAGGATGAGAACGGCTTTGTGTCGCTGCTGCGAGACGTGTTCCCTCAAACAGCCACCGCTCAGCTGAAGATGGAGAAGGAGAGGAACGTGGAGCCCCTGGAGGCCATCATCATGGAGGTCATGAAGGAGGACAAGCTGATGGACAATGAGCAGCTCCTGGACAAGGTTGGGAACAGCGCCTTCTTCTGCTTCTGTGCCATCAGTGCTCTATGAGATTATGATGATTGCTGTAAATGTTTTAATGAAGGATTTTTTTTCTAAAAAACATTCAACATCTTTGTTGCTGTCATCTACTAGTGCAATAAGGGAGCCAATGATGCTGTTGGGTTTTTTAAAAGAGATTTTTGGGAGGGTCATAAATCTGTTGGAAAGAGTTTCTGCCACTCATTTCATGTCATGTAGAATGAAATGATGTCATGTGACAGAGTTTCTGTTTTAATGTCCTATTTCCAGTAAAGATAAAAACTTAAATTATTTGTAGTCACAGATGGTGATAGTTCATAAGTGCTGGACAGACACTTTTCAGAGGCCAGCACTATGGTAGTGCCCACAGACATCATATCCAGGCTTTATCCTGGAAGTTAGAGAGCACTAACAGTTAACTTAAAGCATGCCATCCACACAGGAATGCAGCAATCATCATGTACTGTTGCCTATCATGGAACAGGTGTTACTTTACAGAT
This sequence comes from Rapana venosa, assembly GCA_028751875.1. NCBI lineage: Eukaryota > Metazoa > Mollusca > Gastropoda > Neogastropoda > Muricidae > Rapana > Rapana venosa. The sequence continues at coordinate 23,787,811 of CM054136.1, read as the reverse complement.
GTGACTGGCAGTCATCATGTACTGTTGCCTTTTCGTAGCATCCGTTACTTTACAGACAATTCACAAAATCCTCATGTCATGTTACCTGTGGTTTGACAGGTGTTGCAGCTGAACGCAGGTCTGGAGGTGCACTCCCCTGTGGTGTTGGTGGGTCCTGCAGGCAGTGGCAAGTCCACCTGCTGTCACGTGTTGTCACGCGCCATCAACATGCGCAACTACAAACTGTTTGCCCCCGACCACTCCAACGATGAACTAACCACTGACCGCAATGTGGTCTTCCAGAGCACACAGAAACTGAAGGTCAGTACGACTGCTGTGGCCTTCTGAATGTTCTGGTCACTGGTTGTCTTCCCCTCAGGCAGGTGTGAGGATGTGTCATTTCAGGATGTAGGGATGGCACCAAGTGCAGTGCCAGCTTCAGACTTGTATGGTGTGACTTACTGTTGTGGTCAGGGAAAACAGCTGTTGTGGTTATCTTCATTTCACTGTGTTTGTTTTCCCAGCACTGGTTAAAACTATGGTTTGTTCGTGGTCAGTTTATTTTGTGTTCTCTGTTGTATGCCTGTTCCACAACTGTTTTACATTAAAAACCCTTCTCTTAATGTTAATGCCATCTTTTGTTTTTAAATTTTCTATTGACTGGTTGCTGTTGAAGTCCTCTAATACATTACACTCATCACCAACATTTGATTGATGTGTTCTATAAATGTTTAGCAGACATTGGTCATCAAAAAAAAGTGACAACTTCCCTAGTACAAATATTTTAACTCAGCAGACGTCAGATCTCCAAACCAACTATAATCAAATGGAGTATTCATGATTTTATCAAGTCTCAAAACCTTTTTCAAGGGACGAAACATGATCAGAATTAGGACAGTCTACAACCTCAGCAAAAGGTGTGAAGAATCTGCATCAGCACATAGACCAGAGTATATAAATGAAGCACCATGTTATCATCCGGGCAGGGGGAGGGATAGCCTAGTGGTTAGAGCTGTGTGCTCACTATTTGACCATCCAGGATTGAGCTCAGGTTCAAACCACCTCTGAGACACCTGTTTAAGGGGATTTTCCCCCTGGGGTTAACAGTACTGACTCCACTCGCCCAAAAAGTTCTTTGGATTTTACTATAAACTGAGACCCTGTGTGCAAATGCATGCAGAACATCTTGTGCACACATTAAAACCCATTCTGCCTCTCAGAAGAGTAGGCCATTTGTGCAGGTAAGAACAAATGACCTAAACTATATCAAAAACAAAGCATGCACACTGGTGTAGTGTTCAGACATCATCCCTGAAGGCAGAATGTGGCTACCTTAGCAGTTGGCAAAAATGGTTGCAAACACAAATATCTCACCAATAGTGAACCTCAGAGCTCTAACTGAGGACCATGGTAAAAAAATCATTCATGCAAACAATGTGGCACTTTGTTCATAGGTAAGCCCCTGTATAGTGAATACTATAAATTTGCCTGCAACAGCAGCCCCTTAGATAACCTTATCACACATAGACTAGTACAGCACAGCACAGAGTAATGAAGCACAGCACAGCACAACATCACATTAGTGCCACACAATTCAGCTCATCTCAGCACAGATCACTACTGCAGGGACTGATCTTGAAGTTTCTCTCAGTGGGTTTTTTGTTGTTGGTGTTTTTAAAAAATAATTCTTGTTTGTTTGTTATGACATCTTTTTGTTGTCTTCATGCTCAAGTCACGTTGACCTCTCTTGTGTGTGATAGCACAGCTCTGTCTGTGTGTGTGTGTACATCCTGACTTGCGTAATGTTGTGGTGATTAGCAGTTGATGTGTCCTTGGTGCTCCTCTAGATTCTGCGTGGACAGAAGTCAAAGAAAGCTGACCCCGAGGCTGCAGTGAGTACCCTGAGTGACGGCCTGCCTGTACCCCTCCCTCCCTCCCTCCATCCCCTGCTTCTGCCCCTCCCCCCTGTCCTTGCCTGCCAGGCAGCGTATTGTAGATGGCTGTGACTAGAATATGTAGACACTGCAGACACTTGGTCAAAGGGGTGGAAGGGTGGGTGGGGTGGGAAAAGGAGTGAAATAGAAATGTATACATGTGTGAGTAGGGTAGACATGGGAATGGGTGGATGTACCTGTGAATGAATAGATCTTTTCCTTTTTTAAAAAAATGAGTTGATCTACTAATTAGAGCTTAAGGCCGAATAGTAGAAAGGTGGACAGAGATGCAGACTGTAGTACTGGCAGATAATTTTTAGCTGCAGTTAAATCACAGGTAGCATTAAAGTGTGCTTGATGATAATTTAGAAGAGCAGTGTGTAGTGTGTGTGCACGCAAGCGCGCGCGCGCGCGTGTGTGTGTGTGTGTGTGTTTGTGTGTGTGTGTGAGAGAGAGATTTTCATGGTTCAGCCATTCAGATTTTGCTGCTACCTAAAGTTAGTGTATTTGATATTAGTGCTTTCACGTTTCATGGATTTTCATTGGAATAAGCCTTGTACAAGAATTTTTTTCCCCTCTATTTTGTATTTTGTGAAGTTTGATACTAATCAGTGCAATTCAATAACTATGCCATGTATGTATTTGCAAAAAGGAAAAACAAATATGTAACCTTCATCTGAGAATAAAAAGTAATAACAGTTGCTGAAGTTGTCATTTGAAAGTAGCTAACAGTTACTTAGTGTGCAGTTTGAAACAAAGTAGATAGAACAGCTTTTAATCTGCATACATTCTGACATTGAGAATTAGCTTGTACTAGCAGATGTGAATTCATTTTCACATTGTTAAGAATGGAAAAGGAGTGACTTCCAAATATTTATACTTAATCAACACGTCCAGCTGGTGAACTGATCAGATGGCAGTTATGTTGCATGAGTGTTGGGATGGTGGTACTGATGGGGTCGACTTTTCCTGACAAAGAGTGGAGTTATGTGGTAGATTGGTAATGCTGGTTTTAATGAAGTGTTGTTTTACTGTGCCAAAGGGTTAGGGTCTGGCGTTTTTTTGATTGATAGTTATGCTTCTGTGACAGTTTATTAATGTAGGTGTCATTATCTAGTAGACACTGTCATTTATTTTGGAGTGGGATTAACTTATCTATATGAGAAGACTGGGTGCACTCAAACAGCTTAGAAACATATGACAGATCAGTACTTCAAATGTCTTGTTCTGTGGTACAGAATATTTCAAAACAGTTTGATAAAGCTTTAATACAAACTTAGACAATGCTAACTTTTGGGGGTAATTTTTTCTGTTTTATTATTTTATTATTGAAGCTTATACTGTCAGCTGCATAAGGTGTGTTATTTATGTGTTTAGGCTAACTTGTTATGTTTGTTTGAAATCGTTTAGTTGAAGATATCAAAGAGTATTTTTGATGTCATGTGTATGTTTGATGCAAGTCATGCTTATGTGTTGTACAAAGTTGCATACTTAACCTGAACTTTTGCAGCTCCTGTGTTTGTTCCCATGTACTACTAAATCTGATGTATCCGCAGGTGAAACATTACTTAATTAATGCTTGATTGATTGATTGACTATTGATGTATAAAGGCATGTTGACTGCAACACTGGTGTTTTGAACATACCTTGTGTGTGTGTGGGGAGGGGGGTGGTGGCCATGGCTTGTTTTGGGTGATGAAAAAATGTCAACATTTAAGACTCCCTTTTTTAAAAAAAATTAATAGGTGAATTTATATCAGGTGTGAATGAATAAAAATTTTCAATGGATGTATAATGATATAAACCATAACTCAAAGCACTTTTCTTTCATTTGCAAATTTTATAGCAGTCGGGTTTCTTTTGGCAGAAAACAAAATTTAAGCAAACCAAGCAGAATTTTTTTAAGACCATGAAAAATAACTCTTACTCTTGTTGAGCAGTGTACTGGATGTATGATTGACTTAATTGCAACATAATTATTGTGTTGATGAGCAGAATTATAAGCCAGGACATTAAGATTACTTAAAGAGCATCAGCTGAATATTTTATTCTGATTTTAGTAACATACAGGCCCTTGGAGGGATCTGATAATAGCATAATTGTTTTGGTTCTTTATTTTGTTTTTTAATGTTTCGGATCAGTCGAAAGGGCCAGCAGTTTAGAATACAACATTTCTCCCTTTTCAGTTTTAGGTGGCAGGGACTGCTATCTGTCATGAGGATCATTTTGATTATGTCAACATGTGGAATTCCGTCTACTCCTTGTTTATTTCCAGAATGGATGTATTTGTAGGGGCCTATTAGAAATTGAATCTGGGTTGGGTTTTTTCTATGTGTGTGTGTGTGATGTGTCTGTGTGTGCTTGCCTCTGTGTGTGTGCATGTGTGTGTGTGTGTAGACACAGTTTGTGAATGAAACTGAGTGTAGTTCTGATTTGTCTCCTCTGTGTATGAAAAAAACCAGCAAAGCTCCTGTGCATTGTACTTGATTTCACAGTGTGTGTGTGTATATATATGTATGTGGCTGCAGTTCCTGAAGGACATAGACCAGGAACTGAAGCCCAAGGCATCAGTGGGGCTGAAGAAGCTGCGGCAGCTGAAGCAGAACATCTCCATGGCCAGGAACATACAGACTCAGGCAGAGGAGCACCGCAAAGTTCAGCAGCCCAAGGAGGTGGCAGACTACCCGAAGGTGGACGTGGTCAGGGTGGTACCCACTGCCATGGAACCCAGACAGGTGAGCTGGGGGGGGTTCTTTTCATAGTCGTCTTGTGGGTCTGTGCAGTCTTTGTTCCTTTTTTCTTGTACAAGTCATCTTCTACATCATTCTGATCTGATTGCACAGCGTTGATGTCTTTGTGCTTCTGTTGTTCACCAACACACTGAAATGAAGTGCAAGGTCTTAACCATGCATAGTTGATAAATTGCGTGTGTACATATCAGGAAAAGCAAGGCACTGGCAGATCTGCACAAAAGTAAACCTGGGAGATTGTAAAAATCTCCACTTTCATGCACCATGACGGGGGTGGTGGGGGGTGGGATAGCCTAGTGGTTAGAGCATTGCGCTCACAATCTGACGCCCGGTTTCGATTCCCGTTCAAGGGAAAATTTTCCCTGGAGTTAACATCAGTGCAGACTCCACTCTCCCGAAAAGTCCTTCGGATGAGACTATAAACTGAGGCCCTGTGTGCGAACGCACGCAGAACATCTTGTGCACATGTTAAATCCTGTTCCACTTTTTGTAAGAGTAGGCCATTGTGTGCCGGTGGGAACAGATGACAGAATTTACAAGACCACATACACACGGGGACTGGATGTAAAAAAGCACATAAGTGCTTATTCCATTATCCTCGATATAAAAGAATTTAAAAAATAATAATAATAAAGTTAGAACTGATGACTTTAGTGCAGAAGTTATACACTTTTACTTGCCTAAGTAATTCCCCTGTCACCTGATGTATCTGTGTTGTACACTCAGGTTTCTGCAGCTTACTGAATACTGTCAGACATGACAGGATTTGCAATGTGCACATTTTGGGTTTTTTCATGAATAGACACTAACAGGAGCATAAAGCTGAAGCAGGTCTGTACAAAAGTTGAAATGGGAAGTAAAGAAAATCTGCTTTCTTAATCCTCTAGGTACTGCCACAACTTCAGGGCTTCTGGAATAAAAAGTCAAATGCATTATTATTTCAACCAACAGGTCTGCACTTTGGGGTCTATTTTATTAAGTTCTTTGCATACTTTTATATCCTTGTACTAAACTACCTGTTGTGACTTTGGATGAAAATGCTGGCCAGAACTGCAGATGATAGGATGATGTTGAGGGCTGTTTACACATGACTGTTGATGGCTACATGACACATTATTCTGATACTCACTGTTTCTAATGTGCAGTTGCTGGGAGAGTTCAGAGAGGGTCTGTGGCATGGAGGATTACTGGGAAAGATTGCTCAGGACTCGTTCTTCATGTGGCTGGCCAACAAAACCTACATGGACAACTTGCACAACTCAGAGCGGCGGGACAAAAAGCAGCAGGCTGAACTGCCCTCGGTACTGCTGCGTTGGCTCATCATGGATGGTGACCTTGACCCTGCATGGACGGAAGGCATGAAGACGTTGTACGATGGAGAGCAGCGCTTGGCCTTGGCTAGTGGGGAGGGTGTCCAGCTGAAAGGTATCACTGGTTCTGTTGTGTGTCACTTTCCTCCACTTCCCCTCAACCTTCCTTGTCTTGTCAAACTGTGTAAATGGGACTTCAAGTGTAACACACACACACATACATACACACACACACATGTACAGAATACATCATCATGGACTTTACAGGGAGTGGTGCTAATACTTACATGAATTTACAAAAATGGGAATAAATTCTGATGATACCTATGCTTCATGCATTTTGAACTTGCACAGCTGAAGTTTTGAAAGCTGACTTTTTTCCACTATTATCATCAGGCAGACAGACATCAGGGGACAGGATAGCTCAGTTGTCAGAGCACTCACTTTCCCCAAGCTAAGGTTAAGCAGGCTTCATTACAGTTCTCCAGCTCACCCTGCTGTAAATGGGTACCTGCCCAGTTTAGGGTCAGGGAAGGAAAGCAGCGAGGGAAGGGAGATGGGCGCCGCCCTCAAGATGCTGGCCCCTAGAGAAGCTGAGGTCTCTGACATCTCACTCCCCTACATCCACATAGGTTATGGGAACAGCTTTACTGTTACCTTTTTTTCTATCATCAGACACAACATCGCTGATCTTTGAGACGGGCTGCCTGACCAATGCCTCCCCGTCAGCAGTGTCGCGCTGTGCTGTGGTGCACTGTTCCCACACCACCATGCACTGGGAGTCCCTGTATCACACCTGGAAACAGACCGCCAAAGCACGATGGCTGCTCACCACCGGCAGGTAGGGGAGGGCACTGCCACAGGGTGGAGTGCTGGTTGGCAGGGCTGTCTAAGTGATTTGTACATAAATTGAGGTTAGAGTTGCATTGTTGTTGTTTTTTGGTTGTTGTTTAGCTATGGACAAAAAGTCAGGTTTGTTATGTATACTTGTACATACATGCATGCACACATACATTCAAGTGTGTACTTTTGCACACTTGCATATGGTGAGCTACACTCTCACACATACACTCACACTCGCACATACACACACTCACTCACTCACTCACACACACACACATTTTTTTGTGGGGGGGGATGGTGGGGAAGACATGCCTTTGAGCACTATTTTTGTTAGATGAAACCTGTTATGTAGTTGTCTGATAATAAGGTAGTTGTCTGGCTTTTATATGTTTAAAATAAAGAATTAACACATGTTATGCATTTTCTTGTGAATTATTACTTTTTTCTGAAGTTTACAGAGGGGCTTTTTATTCCCCAACCATCATATCTGCATAGGTGTTGTACCCAGCAATTATGACATGCCTGCTCTTGTCAGCTTTTCTGAGTGTGTGTGTGTGTGTATGTGTGTGTGTACACTTGCCCCCCTGCACATGCATGTGAGTTCATGTATAGGTATGTGACGCTCCACCACATAAGGAGTCGCATTGCACCAGAAGTCAGTTTTCAGTTATTGACAAGTTATTTGATCTACAATAAAAGGCTGTTCAACACAAAAAACTGATTGAAAATCAGACAATTCTATGAAAAGTTATTACAAATTGAAATGATATACTGCCCAATGTGACAAAATGAGAAATTGACAAGTTTAGCATGGTAATATGTGGTCAGCATGAGGGCTTGGGCATTTTTTAAACACGTTTAAAAGCAAAAGGAAACACAAGTATGCCTTGATATTTCATTACAAGGTAGAATAATGGCTATAGTTTTACAACAATCAAAATCTCAAAATCGACAACCTGACCCCCATCTACCTAAAATGGTTCCTAGTGGAAAAGGGGGTCAGTGCTGAATGACTCATTTTGAGGTGGAGCGTCACATATATGAATGCACATGTACTTGCCCATGTGCCGTGTAAGCTCTATCATAAAAACAAGAAATGGACCTGTATCGTCTGTCTCTCTCTGCACATACTGTATGTATACCTGTCTGTCTGTTCCCCGACAGCTGAAGATTCTGGACGACCTGATCCAGGAAGTGTTCCCTCCCACCCTGAAGTTGCTGGATGGGGAGTGCTGCACAGCGCTGCTGACAGACACCGGGTGGCAGTGGCGGGAGAGGAGTGGGATGGTGAGTGGGGTGATGGAGGTCACCTCCTTCCTCAAGATCTTCTCCTGCCTGCTGGACAAGGTGGTGCTGAGGGAGGAGTTGGAGAAGAAGAGCAAAGTGGATGATGTGGACGGTCAGTGGTCTTCACGCTTCATGTCTCTGTGTGTCTGTCTGTCTATGTATCTATGTCTGTAGGCAGGTAGATCGTGTGCATGCATGGAGGTGTGCAGAGACTGCGGAGGTATGTGTATATGCTTATGCTCTATTCATGATTCTCATACATGTCATGTGAATGGATGTGCATGCATGTGTAAGTGCATGATGTAAATGCTTGCATGCAAATATCTATATATGCATGGACGCTGACCAGTGAATAACATGTTGTACTGATTTATGAAAAGTTTATTTCATTGTCAGATAAGCCCATGTGACTTTATAGCTATAACAAATTTCTGATTCTGTTTCTGTGTGCACACAGACACATATTGACACACTCACTCAAAATAATGTGAAAGAAAAATCTCTTGCAAACTGTAAGGTGACTGCCTAAGGAAGGCTAAACAACAGTGAAAAGAGACATTTGCACAGAATTGTTTTTCCTGTGGTGTATATAGATAATGCTGTGCTGGAGGGCAGGGCAAGACACTTCAGGGCTATCACTGGATGGTTATGTTACTGTGCTGCATCATTTGTATGTGGTGTATGTGTGTGTGATTGTGTGAGCACACACATGTATGTGTGTGTTTGTGTGTACACTATGTTTTTATCAAATGTGTACCCTGCTGTATCCTAGGTGGCACAAACGGGGGTGACAGAGCTGCAGATGGTGCAGCCTCCCGCCAGATGGGCAGTCGGTTGACTGACGTGTCCCAGATCGAGTTCCTCATCCCCCACTACATCGACATCATGAAGGGCATGTTTGCCTTCTCCTACATCTGGGCCTTTGGTGGACATCTGCATGACAGGTACCAGGCTTTGGGGACTGCAGTGCAGCGATGAGCTTCACTGATTGATTTTACGTGTCTCGGTGTGCATTGTAATTGCTTGCATAGACAGGCAGACATGCACAAATGCGTGGTTGTCTATATTGAGTACAGCCTGCCTTTGGCATGAATTGACTCAGTTGTTTTTCTGTCTTAGCTTAGAAAAAACACTGAATTTTATTCACTTGGAGAGTAGGCAATAGTCTCTGGAACTACAGTCATGTAAACGCTCTCACCGCATTAATAACATGGAACATTCACATGCATGTCCACTTGTACATCATGTGTCATTATGCACATATGTATTCATGCACTGAAGCATGTGTACATCCAAATGTACATGCGTACACATTCACAAACACATACACAGACACACACAAGTTTTTTCAGTAAGTGATATGGTGTTTAGAGGTTTTTTTGTTATCATCATTATAAACAAATCATTGATATTGGATTTCAGCACCCAGTTTAGTGATATGGTTGACAAAAGAATCATCATGGAAAACTGGGTTGTGGGGGACGTCTGTCTGACATTACACCATAATCACCAGAACAGCAACACACTAAGGAGGGAAGTGAAAATGGCGTCTTTTTGGTGAGACAATAAAAAGTCAAATGAGTTCAAACTTTATATTCCAACCAACTGTGAATTTGTGCTATCCAGGCTCCCCGGGCACTAAATTGGTCTAACTGCAGCTATCTGAGTTATCAACAGCTCACAAGCTGCAGCACATGATGCCCTTCTGGGACATGTTATTTGTCTCAATGTATTCTTTGCAGTGCTTGGATAAACAAGTGGGCGATGGATAACGTTGCCATTTTAAATGAACATGGTGCTAACTCTTCCTTGTACAGAAAGACTGGATCACTGCTGTCATTGTGTTCAGGTTCAAGGATCGATTCAGCAAGTTTGCCCAGGACATGCTGTACCGCGCTGTTCACTCCATTCGCATGCCGGTGTGGGGCCAGGTGTTTGACTACTTTGTGGATGAGAACACCGGCTCCTTTGTCAAGTGGTCTGACCGTCAGCAGGACAAAATCAAGGCCATTGGAGGCACCTTCTTCCTCACCCCTGATGTAAGTCTGCACTTTAAAAAAAACTTGTTTCGCTCATTTATTGTTTTTGATTTTTATCTATTTCCAATTCATATTTCATCTTGCTGTGGCTTTTATTGTTTTAGACTATTTTTTTTCATATAGTTGCCAGCTTTGGATTGTGTACATGATAATAATAATAATAATAATAATAATAATGATAATGATAATAATGATATGATAATATAATAATAATAATAATAATAATAATAATAATAATAATATTGTGTGGTATTTATATAGCGCTGAATCTTGTAAAGCAAATAAATTGAAGCACTTTATATAAATGACCATACTTGTGTAACACATCAGCCCCAAAATATCTTTGTCCATAGTTCCAACCTTATTTTGCACAGAGTGTAGAATTTCTAACGGGACTGTGTAACTGGTTCTTGGGCTGGCAGAAGTCAGACCTTACAAATGTGGACATGATTGGTGTGCGCTGCCCTGTGTTTTACATGCCTGACTCATTCATTCTTCCCCTGCCCTCCCTGTGCCCAGGTGGAGCGCTACAGCTTCCTGCTGGACCTACTGGTGTCCAGCCACCACCCCGTGCTGCTGGCGGGGGTGCCGGGCGTGGGCAAGACGGCGCTGGTGCAGAACCTGGTGCTGCCCAAGCACACCTCCTCCACCCTGGTCATGTCCCAGGGGCTGACGGCGGCCATGCTGCACACCTCCATCATCGGTCACGTCCACGAGATCCAGAGCCGCGCCATGGGCGTGATGCCTGGCCCTGGGGCAGGGGGAGCCGGCACACAGGGCATGCAGCGCCACCTCTTCTTCATCGACGACCTCAGCATGGCCCCCACTGTGGGAGGTAACTTTGCCATGTGGTGCTGGGAGAGTGTGGACATGAGTGCCAGTGTTATAGTACTGATTAGTATGGTTTAGATTGAGGGGGATAGCATAGTTGTTAGTGTGTTGTGAATGCAATTTGATAGTCTTGGATCAAGCCTGGGTTCAAGCCATCACCAAGATGCCCATTCAAGGTCCAGCTGAGGAACTTTAGCTGAGGAACTCTAGCTGAGGAACTTTAGCTGAGGAACTCTAGCTGAGGAACTTAGGAACTTTAGCTGAGGAACCTTAGCTGAGGAACTCTAGCTGAGGAACTCTAGTTGAGGAACTTTAGCTGAGGAACTCTAGCTGAGGAACTTTAGCTGAGGAACTCTAGCTGAGGAACTCTAGCTGAGGAACTTTAGCTGAGGGACTCTAGTTGAGGGACTCTAGCTGAGGAACTCTAGTTGAGGAACTTTAGCTGAGGAACTCAGCTGAGGAACTTTAGCTGAGGCACTCTAGCTGAGGCACTCTAGCTGAGGCACTCTAGTTGAGGAACTCTAGCTGAGGAACTCTAGTTGAGGAACTTTAGCTGAGGAACTCTAGCTGAGGAACTCTAGCTGAGGAACTCTAGTTGAGGAACTCTAGCTGAGGAACTCTAGTTGAGGAACTTTAGCTGAGGAACTCTAGTTGAGGAACTCTAGCTGAGGAACTCTAGCTGAGGAACTCTAGCTGAGGAACTTTAGCTGAGGAACTTTAGCTGAGGAACTTTAGCTGAGGAACTTTAGCTGAGGAACTCTAGCTGAGGAACTCCAGCTGAGGAACTTTAGCTGAGGAACTTTAGTTGAGGAACTTTAGCTGAGGAACTTTAGCTGAGGCACTTTAGCTGAGGAACTCTAGCTGAGGAAGCTGAGGAACTTAAGCTGAGGAACTTTAGCTGAGGAACTCTAGCTGAGGAACTTTAGCTGAGGAACTTTAGCTGAGGAACTTTCGCTGAGGAACTCTAGCTGAGGCACTTTAGCTGAGGAACTCTAGCTGAGGAACTTTAGCTGAGGAAGCTGAGGAACTTTAACTGAGGAAGCTGAGGAACTCTAGCTGAGGCACTTTAGCTGAGGAACTCTAGCTGAGGAACTTTAGCTGAGGAACTCTAGCTGAGGAACTTTAGCTGAGGAACTTTAGCTGAGGAACTTTAGCTGAGGAACTCTAGCTGAGGAACTTTAGCTGAGGAACTTTAGCTGAGGAACTTTAGCTGAGGAAGCTGAGGAACTTTAGCTGAGGAACTCTAGCTGAGGAACTTTAGCTGAGGAACCTTAGCTGAGGAAGCAAACAAAATTTTGATAATTGCATTTATTAAATTGCTAATTCATCCTTTTGCTCTATCTCTTCACTTGAATGTTGGTCACCATTGATAGTTTGTGATCTGTGCTCTCTCTTTTATGTGCTCTCAGTTGTTTTTTTCCTCCTGGCATTCTTGCTCAAAAGAATGGGAATGAATGTACAAATTTTGCTGAACTGCTTTTATTGGTAGCATGATATTGCTGAAAAAAAGTCACCAGTGGAAATGTTCTGATATTGAATGACTATGATTTTAAAAGTTAGAAATCTTGCCTTTTTTGCATATTTCTATGTTCATTTGCAATTCAGTGTCTGTTGTTAATGTACAAGTATGGGATTAGCTTTTCTATAAATATCTTTTTGTTGTACAGTGTCTGTTGTGATTCTACAGACATGTATGAAGTAGTATTTTTGAGAAAATTATTTGCAGTACTGTCAAATATAGTCAAGTGCATGATGGTGATATATGAGAGAGAAAATTAAATCTTGTAATTATTCATTTCTGCTGATTATCTGCCAAGCTTTGTTCATGGAATAAACCCTGCCTCCTTGCATTATCTATAGGCTTTCCTTCTGTGTTGTTATGGAAAACAATGTAGGCAGATAGTTATGAAAGCTGTTGTGTTGCATGTTGTGAAGGATACCAGCCCCCTGTGGAGTTGCTGAGGAATGTGTTGAGCAGTGGGGGACTGTACGACCACCACAGACAGGTGTTTCAGGACACACCTGAGGCTTCCTTCATCGCTGCCGCCTCCTTACCTACTGCTGCAGGTACACCTCTTTGCTGCTAATGGGGTGTGTGTGTCTGTGCATACCTGTGTGTGTGTTTGTGTTTGTCTGTCACATGCGTGTGTTTGTGTCTGTCTATCTGCTTGTCTGTCTGTCTGTCTATCTGTCTATCCGTAAGGATGAAAGAGTGTATGATGTAGCATATTGTCAAACAAGCCACCATCCCACCTGAAGGTGTGGTGTGTACCAGGTTCGGGTCTGGGCCACGCCAGTCAGCTGCTGTCATCCCGCGTGCTGCGGCAGTTTGTGAACGTGGCGGTGTTCAGCCCCAGCCTGGACGGTCTGCTGACGCTGTTCTCGCGGCCCCTGCACAGCTGGCTGGAGGAGTTCCCCACCTACTCTGTGGAGCACCACACCGAGTTCGCCAGGGTGGGTGTGCTTCTCCGCTGTTGTCTTAGCTCTCTTGCCTGGGCGTTTTTGTTCCCCCTTTGTACCTTGTCTTTTCTGCTCTTTGTTTTCTTTTTTTTTTTGGTTGTTCCTTGGTTAGATTTGAAATTCATCAATGGTGTGTGGTTGGGGAGGGTATTAAACGGTCGCATATGCGTTAATCTCACCATCAGTGAACCTCGAAGCTCTAGCCGTGGAATGGACAAAAAAAAGTACAGAAAATTTCAAAGCATTGACGTAATAACTTTTGCCCATAACCTACTTGTACATTGTTTGTTGAACACTTGTTAATAAACACATCCTGTATCTGATGAAGGGCTTAGAGAGCATTATGTTCAAGACCACAGTTTGAATCATCAGAGTATATGTCCAGGGTTATTTGAAGATTTTTTTTTAAATTCATAACCTAGATGTTCAATGTTAATTGAAGGTTGTGATGTTCCTGACATAGGTGTCCATTGCTTATAGAAGGTTTTGATGTTCTTCCTCCAGAAGTGCATTTCTTGTGGAAGGTGCTAACCTTCCTTACACAGACGTTTTTTGTGACAGGCGTTGACCCTGGGTCTGCTGGAGCTGTACCAGGCGGTGAAGGAGCGCCTGCGGCCCACGCCTGTCCATGCCCACTACATCTTCTCCCTACATGACGTGGCCAAGGTGGTGCAGGGCATCATGCTCATGTCCCCTCGGTCACGCATCCGCAAAATGCGCACCAAGAAAAAGGCGGAGAGGGAAGATGCCAGTAAGTCTTTCAGTGATCTCTCAGGCGGGAAAGGGGCCCTACCTTTTTCTTTTTCCTTTTTTGATGGCTTTTGTAAAATGTGTCGTTGTGATTTTAGTTGAGCGTAGTGGAAATATTTTATGTCATATCTGAAACATTTTATTCTAGAAATTCTGATTGAAACAGAATTGGTGTATGTCTTTAATCTAGTATATTTATCTAGTATGTTATCTCAGCCTGAAGAATCAGTTTTGAAGTTAAACGTTTCCATATTTACTGAAAACAGAAACTTCTTTTGTGTGAGTATCCTTTTTGAAAAAAAACTGAATGGTCAGAAATTCTTTGAATATTTAAAATACAGCACTACCCATCTGTTAAAAGGAAGCATCTCCCTGCTAAGGGAAATGGTTGGTCTAACAACATTAGTTTCTCTTTGATTGAATGCTGTTTACTATTTTAAAATTTGAAACTTGCCATAGCCAACAGTCCCTAAATTGGAAATCTCTGCCGGGACGTAAATATAATCACAACAACAAAGCTGTAGCCAGGCATATGGCACATCATTTTGTGACATCAAGACTCCAATGAGTTAAGCTGAAGAACACTAACAATATCAACATAAGAGGTTTATCATAGGAACAAAAGCCATCACATTTAAAGTGCCCTCTTTGGCATGATGTTTGAAGAGAAGGACCATGACAACAAAGTACGCACTAGAGACAACAGCTCTAGGCTGAGTGTGATGATTTCTCTGCCCGGCACAGGAAGAGGCTTTGGACGGTCGACATCACAGGACTCCATGCGGTCGCGCACGGTGAGCATGAGCAGTCAGACAGGGAAGATGGAGCCAGGTGTGGCCGCCCCCATGATGAAGGTGGTGGCTCAGCTCTGGTGTCATGAGTGCACTCGTAACTTTGGCGATCGCCTGGTGTCTGAAGAAGGTGAGCTCATCTGTAAAAGCTTTTTGACCGCCATCCTGTGAATTGTTTGTTATGAAATTGTAACAATTGGGGTTTTCTTCTGAGAAACTGTATGCATTCTAATGGCTCAGTGAAAAGTGAAATGTGTGTTTATGTTGCTTTTGTGAATAAGCTGTTTTATGTTTGAGCTTGGGTTGTACTTGTCACATGGTAAAACGCTGTGGCTGTTTTGGTTTTCAAGTTTGTTATGACTTGTAATAATTGGTAATAATTATGATAATTGTTGATATAAGACCCTTTGTCTAAAAAAGAAGGTGTGTATGTGTGTGTGTATGGATGTGTGTGTGCACATGTGTGTGTGGAGGCACCGTGGTCGAGTGGTTTAGGCGGTCAACTCGTGATCCAGAGGTCGCGGTTCGATCCCCGCTCGGCTGGGTGTTGTGTCCTTGGGAAAGACACTTTACTCCTATTTTCCTCACTCCACCCAGGTGTACAAGTGGGTACCAGCTCTGCTGGGGAAGTATCTGGCGACAGACTAGCGTCCTGTCACAGGGGTGGTGAAAAACCATCAGTTTGCTTAACGCTACAGAAACCGGGATAAGCTCCGGCTCTATGGGCCTTCTGGCTCGAAAGAACATACATGTGTGTGTGTGTGTGTGTGCATGTGTATGTATATGGATGTGTGTGTATGCATGTGTGTTTATGTGTGTGTGTGTGTGTGTGTGTGTGTGTGTGTGTGTGTGTGTGTGTGTGTGTGGTGTGTGTGTGTGTGTGTGTGTGTGTGCAGATCGCAGCTGGTTCAGCGCAGCCTTGGAGGAGCTGGCAGTGAAGCATTTCTGCATGCCACGTGATGATCCAAAGACAGAAATGGCTGCAATCTCAGAGGAGCCTCAGCTGGTAAAGGGATTCGTCATACATACAGACACTGTTCTGCTTCCTGTCAATAGGTTTGGGGATGAGTGTAGTGTCACTAGGGCTCATGCTGAATGTGCATACATGAATGCATGCGTGGATAAATGTCTACATCCGTGTGTGTTTGCAGATATGTTTATGCATGGGTATGTGGGTGCTTGTGTGTATTTGTGTATGTGTGTGTGTTTGCGTGTGTGAGGCAGAGGTAGAGAGAGAGACAGATAGATGACATGAAGACACAGAGAGGAAGAGAGAGAGTGAGAGAGAGAGAGAGAGAGAGAGAGAGAGAGAGAGAGAGAGAGAGAGAGAGAGAGAGAGAGAGAGAGAGAGAGAGAATGAGTAGCATCCTTTTATACTAAGTTGATAATTTTCACTTTTTATATACACATTGAACACAGGCAAGAGGCTATTTTTCTCAAATCTTTCTGTGTCACAATGTTTTTCCTGTTACATAGTTGACACAATAATTGCTTGCAGCAGACTTTACCAACAGACATACATTGCACTTGTTGCAGAACCGTGGCACACCAGTGATGAGGGCCCACAGGTCCCCTCTGCCCCCAGACACCCTCTCTGACAGCGAGAATGAGGAGAGCAGTGGGAGAAGTGACTCTGGTGGGAGTGATGAGGAAGAAGCAGGAGCAGGAACTGAACCTGTCAGCGGTGCTGTTTCTGAGATCACAGCCACTCCCTCTGAATTCACAGAAGTCCAGCAGGAGTCCTCAGGCTCCCCATCTCAGGAGACCTCTGTCACTCTGTCTGCCGCCACCACTGGCCGCACTACAGATATAGGTGGGTAGGCAGTATTTCATGAATATGTCTGTCCTGTGTTGTCCTCTGCTGTTGGGTTAGGTTGAGTTTTGATGTCATATTGCTGCCAGTCTCTTTCCATTGTTAGTTTGTGGCCTTTTGTTGAGTGTTCCCTTCTCACAAGCTGCTTGCTAGTGGAAAGTTTTTTGATATACTGAAGATGGCATGAAGACTGTGGTATGGAAGAACAATAGATGGATGGTGACAAGTCGTCCAGATGTCAGTAGAAAATATATTTGTTAACAGGTTTTATTTCTAAACAATGCACAACACCACATTTTTCAAGAAATTCACCTGACATATTCATGTTTAGCTACAACACTCCAAGCATGGCCAAGCCTTGGGTGGAGGCTGAGTAGTCCATGCTTCTCAAACCACCAGTTATTCATTTGAAGCACATTGCTTTTCACAGGTACGTATATGCAGAGAGAAGCTAGAGATTGGTAGGTCTGCGCATTAGCTGACCTCGGAGATCTTCCTTGATCCATCAGGCATTTCTGAGATTTGAACCCAAGCCCCCTTTATTTCAAACAGTTGAGATTATAAGCCCGTCGCCTTGTTACCTTGTTCTCATGGCTGTAAATTGTACTTCCCTGCAAAGAAACATGTTGAATAAAGCTGTGGAAAATTGAGTGCCTAAGAAGTAAAACACAAGACAGCAGGAAAATAAGTAGAGGTATGGTATACTTGAAATATAAGTTAGAGATACTGCAAAGTGTACAACATTCTGGTGAGCTGTGCCACTTTTGGCTGTTCAGGGGACATGACAGAAGCTGGGTCAGAGGACGGCACTGGGTATGAGACAGAGGCTGGGGAAACAGAAATCGGGGATCCAGAGTCGGGGGCGGAGACCACCATGACGATGCGAGGCAGCCCAGAAGCTGACACTCCTGAGTCTGACTCTACAGATGACAGCTCTGATGAATCCACCTCCTCTGAAGAGACAGGCACACACACCACAATGTCAGGTGTGTATCATCATCTCTGTCTTCTTTCTTGTTGATGTCAAGGAAGGTGACAGGGACCTGAATGGTTGTAGAAGAAAGGAGGGAGTTTGTTTGTATAAGATACCTGAAAACCTGCACTTTGGAAATAATTTGTTTGGTTTGGCTTTATTCATTTTATTTTGTTTCATGTTTCTTGCTTTCCTTCTCTTCAGCTTATTTCATTTGACATCTTTGGGGGTTTTCTTCCTTATCATGAGGTTGTTGTTTTTTCTGTAGGATTCTTTGACAAATGTACATATTTTAAAAATATGTATCAACATTTTGTTTTGGATTAGAATGAAATAAGTCAGGTACACAATTCACCTTTCAGACTGATGGGGAAAGAGAGGGGTTGTGACATGTGTGTCAGTGTTAAAGAGAAAAGAGGTCATTTGTTCCATGACAGAGCTGGGTGAGCTGCCATCTTTAAAAATGCCTGCTAGCCAAGGGAGAGCAACAGGGAGCCAGCAAAGCCTGCCCTCAGGCTCTTTTGGTAACTGCCTGTCCCCAGTTGTGTGTTCATGGGATGTTGTCTGATCTGGCTGTTGTGCATATAACCTGTGACCATTTGTAACTCCTGCAGAACCCAGCATCGTGCAATTTTGTCACTATCATCACTTTGTGTATTGTAACTATCTATGAAGCTGTCTATGAAAAAAAGAAAGCCAAAAGATAGCTTCGGTGTTGTTACACCTGTATCCCAGAGTATGTGACTTGGTATTAACATGCTGCTGACTGCCTGTGTGCATTGTGTGTATTAACCGACCTTTATGAAGCATGAAATGTGACCTAACTGGGTATAAAAACTAACAGCTTCTCTGAACATCTCCTTTGATCCATGAACAGGAAAAAAGAGAAAAAAAGGCAATAAAAAACAGAAGGTTGCCAAGGGTAAGTGAGCTATACCACACATAGGAAATGTTAATCATTAGGCTCTTGCATGAATGTATCTTGTGTTTGTGTATATGCAGCTTTTAGAAGTGGCACAAGGGTTTACACTCTACAATTTTTGTTCTTGTAAACCACAGGCATCTTTTGCTCATTGTTTTTTGTAGAAACTTGACATGCTTTACTGAAGAGGTCATAATCTGCACAGTGAGTATAGGTCATGGTCAGGTGCTTGTTCTTTTGTTCACCCATATTAACTGTTTCAGACACCCCTGGGCAAATAAAGCTGTGGTCAATATGAATAGAGAGTGACTTGCACAGCCGGTGGTTGAAAGCTGAATAGCAAGGACGTTTCTCATTGGTAGTATTGGGAAACTTTCTGTATTAAGAATGACGGTGTTATACTTACAGCAAACTTTGTTGTAAAGTGTGGTGGTCACTACACTACCCATTTACCTTATTTTCTGGTAAACAAAGGGAAGAGGGGAAAAAATTAAAACTTCATTAACAGAGGCTCTCAGTTTGCCTATTTAAATTACATTTACACAAAGTAATGAAAATGTTTAAAAATGCATGCCTTTCCTAAAAAATATTTATCAAAGACAGAATCTGAAGGAATTTGATCTTGGTTTTCAACACAAGCCCATGAGCATTTATGAACGTAGAGTGTGCTGGGTTATGAGCACAGAAAAAGAAACAGTATTTTTATAATAAATTAGTATTGTCTATAACTAATGTCTTTGCCAAAATATTATGTTCCTTCTTTTTTTTGTATATTCCTTCTGGGAATTTCCCATTATATTTGAATTACCACCGATGGTGGGGAGGGAGTGGGGAGTTGGAATAATGTATTTTTGTTTCCCTGCCATGAGAGGAGACTGATCTGGTTGTACTGTGGCCCTCCTTGGTGTTTCTTTCGGAGGTTTTCTAATCATGGACAGGATTTGTCTCATGTTTATAAATTGTGGAAAAGTTTGTGGTGTGGATTCTAAGATTTCTTTGCCTCTTTCTCTTCAAAGTACACAAAAAGAATTATGTACCATAGGTGTTACCAGATCAAGCATATTGGTGTTTTGTCTATAAGAGATGAGACATTTCTGTTTATTTTTTTGTGTCATATTATACATTTACTGTAGTTGCATGCATTTATGTTTCATATATTGAACATAAGTTTTTTTTTTGCTTTTGGTGAAAGTGTATAATTGCTTGGTGGGTGCTGCTCTTTGCTTTGTTCCTCTTTGGATATGTATTAGCCATGGTATGACTAAAAAATTATTGGGTCAGTAGCATAGTGCGCTTTTTGTCTCCATTTTGTACATGACAAATTCAGCAGAAAGTGTTACCTGACTGCCAATGCAAAGAGAAAAAAGAGTCTTTCTGAGAGTCTTGTGGTCTTTCTGATTTACTTGGCTTTAACACTTTCCCTACATTAAGGGAGAGAACCCCTCTTTCCCAGCACATGTCTACTGTGCATTTGTATGCTTCTGTAATCCAGTAGCGGGTGATACGGAGGGAAGGGCTAATAGATGGTTGGTTACCCTATAGCAGGTTATCTATAGGGAAAAGGTTAACCTTGGATAATGGAGCAGGTACAGTGTGTGTCAATAGAATTTTTTTTTGGGGGGGGGTGGCAGGACACACCTGCAAGCATGCAAATGCACATATACTTACATCCCCCCTCCCCCAAGCCCCCCCCCCCCCCCCACACACACACACACATCTGACTATAAAGTTTGCAGGTTATCCTGCTTTACTGTATCTAATACAGAGGCTATGGGATAGATGTTGCAATATATATGCAGTGGATGACAGTATTCTCCTTTACTTCACCTGTGCTCCTATTCTGTTGTTATGAATGCTTGATCAGGCTATGACTTCATGAAACTCCTCATAAAATTCAATATTTTGCACCTTTCTGTTGTAGTAGATATTTGCACTGCTATATAGCAATTATTTTTATTGTTATACATGTACATTTCAGCTATGCTTGTATGTACTCCACTTGCCTTTCATGAATTTTTAAGTGACTCATATGGGGAAAATATAAAACTTTCAAATAATTTTGATGAATTATGAAGAAAAAGAATAGTGTGAATTCAGTATTTATCCATTACTGTTGTGTAGTTAGTTTGTCAAAGCTGTCTATGAGAGAGAAATAAGAAATCTGAAAAGATTGAAGAAGAAAGAGGTGGAGCAATTGTATGTTAATCTACAGTTTAAGATTTTTTAAAATTCTTGAAATAGTGTTTTTTTTATAACAAATAATCAGAACAAACTAAAACTAGACAAGGAAGACAAAAAGAGGAAGAAAGAAAGAAAGAGAAATCAATTCACACAGAAGACCAGCACTAAGGGGTGTTGAAGGACTTTCAGTGTAGAAGAGAAGGAAGCACAGATCAAGAGGTGACAGGAAAGACCAACAAGTCAGCCGTCTGATTACATACACCCAGGGTAGAAAACCCATACTTTGGGATATGGACATGGGATAACCCATACTTCTTCCTCTGTTCACAGTGGTGATGAAGCATTGTCTTTCCACTGTACATTGACAGATTGATTGACTGATTGATTTTCTTTTCATTATTTGTTTTTATCATATTTTATTTTTTCATAATAGACAAGTATATATTTAAGACTGACTGATCTTGATTTTCATTGATTGTTTTTATCACATTTCATTTTCTCATTGTAGACAAGAGCATCTTTAAGTGCATTTCACAATAGAAAAATATTGAACATCATCAAGCAAGAGACAGAATCCAGTTTGAAGGAAAAACAGGTGAACATCATCAAGCAAGAGACAGAATCCAGTTTGAAGGAAAAACAGGAGGCATTGATAAAAGAATTGATTGTTTTAGCATGTTTTGAATGTGCTTGCACAAAACATTTGACTAGAAATTATGGCATGTGTGAGCACTCTGTTGAATTCCTGACACAGTTTAACTTCTAATTGACATGGATGTTTGTGTTTTATGATGAACTGATGATGATTGTCAGTGTGCTGTTGACACCAGTGAAATCACCTGTATTGTTGATGCTTCAGTGGCTCACCTGCACCTGTTTGTTGCACTGTTGCATGATGTAGATTCCCCCAAGGCCACACCCGATTTGTTAGGTGCTAGTCTGGAAGCAGAGAGCTGGGAACAGAAACAGGACTGCACCACTCAGTCCCAGTCGTCAAATGTTGGTATGTTGTCTTCTTCACCATGTAGAAATGTTCATTCCTTCAGCCTTCATTCTGTGTTTGTTCATGCTGTGTTCAGGTATGGGATGGGTCACTTCTGAGGGGACAGTTATTTTGTTGTCTCCTGATGGTATGTGCTATGGCATTAATCCTATTTTTATCCAGTGTTTCTTTTGAAAACAGAAGGAAGTTTTGATACTTTTGGTTTTTTTCTGTTCCTCGGCTAAAGCTCTGAGATTCATCAATGGTGAGATTTGGGGTTTGGGGCTGTTTGCCCAATATTAGTGTAGTGACATTCCTACTTCAGGAATGAGTTTAAACATGACACCAGTGTGCATTCATTTTTAACATTTTGTCATCTGTTTGTATCAGCACACTACCAGCCTACTCTTCTAAAATACAGAACAGGTTTTAACATGTGAGCAAGATGTTCTGTATATGTTTATACATGGGACCTCAGTTTATAGTCTTGTCTGAATGACTTTTTGGGAAGTGGAGCTGGTACTGATATTAAATCCGAGGGAAAAAATTCTCCTCAAGTGAGTGTCTTGGTGGGGGATCAAACCCACGCCCTCAGATTACAAGCTCACTGATCTAAACACTAGACTATCCTGGCCCTGGAGGGAAGTTTATGAAGAAGACTAAATGGTTAACACGACTGGTTCTAACACTGAGTCTTGTGGTACACCATACACAAGTGGGCTTGGCATTGTTTGGTTTATAAGGACTGGCTGACATTGATCTCTGAGTTAAGATGTAAACCATTCCAGGACTAGACCACGAATACTTAATGTTGTGCTTAGCCTTTAAAGCAAGATAGAATTGTCCATTGTGTGTTATGCTGTACTGAGGTCTAACAGGACTTTGAAGAAAACTAGCCTTTCATCTCCACAACTATGGGGATTTTCAAGGACAATAGACACAACAGTTTGTGTAGTGATTTTTTGTTTGTTTTTATTTTGTTTGTTAAGTTTCTGTATCTTATTCACTGGTGTGTGTAAAGCTGTATCAATGTAAACAGTGAAAAATGAAGATAAAAAACAAACCAACAGTTTGTCCCACTGTCTATCACTGTACATCCTCTTTAATACTGTCTGTCACTGTACATCCTCTGTCCCACTGTCTATCGCTGTACATCCTCTGTCCCATTGTCTGTCACTGTACATCCTCTGTCCCACTGTCTATCGCTGTACATCCTCTGTCCCACTGTCTATCACTGTACATCCACTGTCCCACTGTCTATCGCTGTACATCCTCTGTCCCACTGTCTGTCACTGTACATCCTCTGTCCCACTGTCTATCACTGTACATCCTCTGTCCCATTGTCTATCACTGTACATCATCTGTCCCGCTGTTTGTCACTGTACATCCTCTGTCCCACTGTCTATCGCTGTACATCCTCTGTCCCACTGTCTGTCACTGTAATCATCTGTCCCACTGTCTATCACTGTACATCCTCTGTCCCACTGTCTATCGCTGTACATCCTCTGTCCCACTGTCTGTCATTGTAATCATCTGTCCCACTGTCTATCATTATACATCCTCTGTCCCGCTGTCTGTCACTGTACATCCTCTGTCCCGCTGTTTGTCACTATATATCCTCTGTCCCACTGTCTATCACTTTACACTTCTCTGTCCCACTATCACTGTACACTTCTCTGTCCCACTATCTATCAATGTACATCCTCTGTCCCACTGTGTCTATCACTGTACATCCACTGTCTATCACTGTACACTTCTCTGTCCCACTGTGTCTATCACTGTACACTTCTCTGTCCCACTGTGTCTATCACTGTACACTTCTCTGTCCCACTGTGTCTATCACTGTACACTTCTCTGTGTCTATAATTGTACACTTCTCTGTCCCACTGTGTCTATCACTGTACACTTCTCTGCCCCACTGTGTCTATCACTGTACATCCACTGTCTATCACTGTACATCCACTGTCTATCACTGTACACTTCTCTGTCCCACTGTGTCTATCACTGTACATCCACTGTGTCTATCACTGTACATCCACTGTGTCTATCACTGTACACTTTTCTGTCCCATTGTGTCTATCACTGTACATCCACTGTCTATCACTGTACACTTATCTGTCCCACTGTGTCTATCACTGTACATCCACTGTCTATCAATGTACACTTCTCTGTCCCACTGTGTCTATCACTGTACATCCACTGTGTCTATCACTGTACATCCACTGTCTATCAATGTACACTTCTCTGTCCCACTGTGTCTATCACTGTACATCCACTGTCTATCACTGTACATCCACTGTGTCTATCACTGTACACTTCTCTGTCCCACTGTGTCTATCACTGTACATCCACTGTCTATCACTGTACACTTATCTGTCCCACTGTGTCTATCACTGTACACTTCTCTGTCCCACTGTGTCTATCACCTATACATCCACTGTCTATCACTGTACATCCACTGTGTCTATCACCTATACATCCACTGTGTCTATCACCTATACATCCACTGTGTCTATCACTGTACATCCACTGTGTCTATCACCTATACATCTCTAATGCTGCAGCTGGTGCAGGGGCAGCTCAGTCCGGAACCAACCTGAAGCGCCAGACGTCACGTGCTGGGGGTGCCAAGCGTGGAGTGACCTTCAAGGCAGGGCTGATCGCTGACAAGGAGCAGGAGGCCTACTTCGGTCCTCTCATGGCCGTTGAAGAGGTGGGTGTGTCCTCTCATGGCCGTTGAAGAGGTGGGTGTGACCTCTCATGGCCGTTGAAGAGGTGGGTGTGACCTCTCATGGCCGTTGAAGAGGTGGGTGTGTCCTCTCATGGCCGTTGAAGAGGTGGGTGTGACCTCTCATGGCCGTTGAAGAGGTGGGTGTGACCTCTCATGGCCGTTGAAGAGGTGGGTGTGACCTCTCATGGCCGTTGAAGAGGTGGGTGTGACCTCTCATGGCCGTTGAAGAGGTGGGTGTGACCTCTCATGGCCGTTGAAGAGGTGGGTGTGTCCTCTCATGGCCGTTGAAGAGGTGGGTGTGACCTCTCATGGCCTTTGAAGAGGTGGGTGTGACCTCTCATGGCCGTTGAAGAGGTGGGTGTGACCTCTCATGGCCGTTGAAGAGGTGGGTGTGTCGCTGTCCAGCCACTGAACAGCAGGGGAGAGGGAATGTCAAGGTTGAGGGTCTGACCACCAAGTTAATTGGTTTCTGTCCATGGGTTAGACAACTGGTGTAAGCTTTTGCTATGAGATATTTCTTTGTACATAGTAACAATATAGAAATAATGAGAAGGATGTATGTAACAGTGATGATATCTGTGTGAGGTATACCATGGTTTATAGTTAATTTCACCACTTAGTGCTGGTTGACATTCCCTCAGACACATTTGCCTCCCCTTTCTTCCTGTCTTTTCTTTGGGTGGCCCCCAAATCTATCCTAGTTATATGCAAACATTCACAGACACACATGATTCACACACAGGACCTTGATTTATAGTCTCATCTGAAGGACTTTTGGGGGAGTGGAGTCAGTACTAATGTTAACTTCAGGTGAAAAATCCCCCTTGAATGGGGGCCTCAGTGTTGGCTCAAACTCAGGCCATCAGATCACGAACTGTACGCTCAAACCAACTAGGCTTTCTCCCCCCCCACTCCCCCCCCCCCACCAAAATCATTTAAACATCTGGAAGCTTTGATCTCTGGGAATGTGTTACACATTATGCAAGTACAGGTCTGTGTGGTTGTTTTGTCTGTGTGGGAGGTTCATGAAGTAAGGTTGACCCAGGTGGTGCTTCTATGTGTGTCTGTGTCTGTGCGTGTGTGTGTGTGTGTGTGTGTGTGGTGTGTGTGTGCGTGTGTGGTCATGTGTGTGTGTGTGTGTGCATGTGCGTGGTGTGTGTGTGTATGTGTGTGTTTGTGTGTCTGTGTGTTGTGAATTTTTTTAACCAATCGATTTCAGTGTGTTTATTTTGAAGGAAAAAACCATTACAAAGAACCACTTTCACTGGTGCACCACAAGGCTTTGTCTTAGCTCCGGTACTTTCTACCCTGTATACAAATGACTGCACTGGTACATTACTTACACCGATTGTAAAATACTCAGATGACTCTGCTGTTCTAGATGTATCCAACTAAAATTTGGTTTATTTTGATGAAATAGAAAGGTTCTGTAAATGGTGTAAAATTTAACTATCTTGACTTAAACGTCAACAAAATCAAAGAAATGCTCATCGATTTTCGCAGAAATACACCCCAAGTTCCTGATCTGTTCATAGACGGAACAAAAGTAGAGAGAGAGTGCTAGAGTACAAATATCTTGGTACAGTTCTAGATAATAAGTTGAATTTTAATGCAAACACTGCTTTTATACATAAGAAATGTCAATCAAGAATATACTGCCTTCAAAAACTGCGATCACTGAACATTAAAAAAGAAATTATGTGCTTGTTTTATCGCAGTTTTGTAGAATCAGTCTTATCATATGGGTTTAATGCTGGTTTGGTTATTTGAATGTAAAAAACAACGTATTGAACAAAGTTGTGAATGTGTGTGGAAAGATTGTTGGAGAAAAGCAAAAGACGCTAAATTCATTGTATGAAAATAGGATGATTAAAAAAGCTAAAGACATTTCCACTGATGAAACTCACATGCTTTCACAACACTATGTTTTGCTTCCATCTGGTCGAAGATTCCAAATGCCAAAATCAAAATCAAACAACCAAAAATAGTTTTTTAACAAGTCAGTTCAGCTTCTAAACCACTGTTAAACTTAAAAAGAAATTTTTTTAAAGGGGTTTTCATATTAAATCATCAAAGAACAGCATGTGCATGAATATGCCTCTGAGAGAGAGAGAGAGAGAGAGAGAGAGAGAGAGAGGAGAGAGAGAGAGAGAGAGAGAGAGGAGAGAGTGTGAGTGAGTGAGTGTGAGTGTGTGTGTGCATGCATAGTTTTATATATAAAGTACCAGGCAAAGAATAAGTGTGAGCTGTGATGGGTGAAGGGGAAATAGTGTTAACACTTTTTAAAAATCAAAATGTTTTTGTCATGTTTTTCTTTTTAATGTCAAGTGACTTGTGATATTTGTATTTATTGTGCTGATGATGTGTTTCATGAGATGTGTTTGAATTATTGTTGTGTTGTGGTTTTGCTTTGCTATTCTTAACCTTTACTGGTGTGTGCATGCACACGCACATGTGTGTGTGTGTGGATGGGTGGAAGTGGGTGTGTGTGTGTGTGTGGATGGGTGGGTGCGGGTGTGTGTGTGACGTAGATTGTTGTTGGCTTTTAAAATACTGTGTTATTCTTAATCTGTATTGTTTAATAATGCATGCTGTGTAATTATAATTTTAAAATGCCACTCATAATTTCTCTAGTTGAGACATTAAAGTATTCTTGAGTCTTGAGTGTCTCTGTGTGTGTGTTGCAGATCAAAGGGTCCAGCAAAAGTGTCACAGACTTCTTGTTCAGCAAGTACTTCCTGACCTGCCACACAGAGACACAAGGACTGCCCACAGAAAAAGGTATCTGTTGTTTTTAAATGATGTTTCTTGTCTCTTTTGCTTTTCTGACTTGTTTTTGTCTATGGTGTGTGTGTGTGTGTGTTTATTTATACTTTTATTTCGACGATAATGGAATAAGCACTCATGTGCTTTTTTACATCCAGTCCCCATGTGAATGCAGTTTTTAAAATTTTGTCATCCATTCCCACCAGCACACAATGGCCTACTCTTCCCAAAAGCGGAACAGGTTTTAACGTGTATGCAAGATGATGTGCGTGCATTTGCACACGGGACTTTGGTTTATAGTCTCATCGGAGAGACTTTTTTGTGGGGGGGATGTTAACTCCAGAGAAAAAATCCTCTTGAACGAGATTCGAACCTATATCAGAAGATCTAACCACCAGCTAATCCCATCCCTGTGTGTGTGTATGTGTGTGTGTCTGTGTGTGCATGCATGCTTGTATGTGTTTGTGTGTGTGTAGGCGTGTGTACATGCCTCCACTCTTGCGCTTTCATGCATTCCTCTTGAGTATATGCATGATAGGTGCCACATTTCACATTGCAAAAAAGTCAAGCAGTTTTAGAAAGACAACCGAAAATGTGAACAAAGTGACAGTGGCCTTGTTTGTCCTGCAGGCTACACAGAGAGCTCAGAGGAGCTGCTGGCAGAGGCCCTGCAGACCTGCCTGACCCAGTACAATGAGGCCACCTCCCAGAGACTGGACCTTGTCTTCTTCACTCAGGCCGTTCACCATGCTGCAAGGCTCAGCCGTGTCTTTGTCAGTATCTGTCTGTCATGTGTGTGTGTGTGTGTGTGGTGTGTGTGTGTGTGTGTGTGTGTGTGTGTGTGTGTGTGTGTATGTGTGTGTGTGTGTGTGTGTGTGAGGAGGGCCTTGTGTGTGTGTGTATCTTTGTGTATGTGTGTCTTTGTGTGTGTGTGGTGTTTGTGTGTGTTTGTGTCTGTGTGTGTGCATTTGCACATGCATGGAGGGGCATGTAAACATGATTGTGACCAGCCGCCAGGGCGCAGTGGTTAGCGCCTTGGGTTACGGACTGGAAGGTTGCAGGTTTGATTCCCATAAGAGTCATAGGGATTTTCGGACCCCAGCCAGCTTCTACCCAGAGTGAGTGTGCTGTGGGCTCAGTGGGAAGACTGGGACCACACAGTCAAGCTTCATCCACTTAAGGGATGCGAGTTTGAGAGTGTTGCTCAAATTACCTGACCAACACTGCAGGTGTCTGTATCTCTCAGGCCTGGTTGACGCTGGGATATATTATGATAGTAAGCGTAGAGTACCACCCTGTCAAGTAGTCTCAAAGCATATGCACTTCCACAGCAGCAGCATTACGTCATCCTCATTGTCACTGATCATCATGCAATAAAAAAAATTGCCTCTGATTTGGTAGTCCCGGTTGCTCTAGTCTCATGTGACCTCAGATTCGGTTTGCCCATACACTTCTGTGCCTGTGGTGAGCTTGTGTCAGAGCTTTGGGGTTGAAGGTTCGTGGGGGACGGTCATTGGAGGGACGTTGTGGTGGTTGCCACCTTGGGTGGGCAACTCAGTCTGGCTCCACGACTGAGCTAATACTGTTGTTAGTAGGGGGCTTAGTAGGTGGTGTCCTGCATATGTTAGCTCAGAACAGGCACCACTGAACACCACCAAAGTGACCCAGCAGCAGTGCAGGGCCCCTCTGGCTGGTGGCCCCACAGCGGCCTGATAGTGATTGGCTCCTTGTGGACTTCCGAACCTGAAGATGAGACATAACAAATTTGGGTGTGGCTGTGGTGAGGAGGTTGGAATGAGCAGCGTGGGAACAACAGGATGGTGGATGCCACAGAAGATGAGGCAGCAACCCCCCCAAAAAAAACAACAACAACAACACCATGATTGTGTATGTGTGCACATATAGGCATACGTATTATGCCTGTTCACACCTAATGATGTCTTACAGCCCCTTACTGTACACATATACACTCTTGTTTGCACACATGCATATATTATAGGCAAGAATAAACATACACATGAACACATGCATGCACACACACATATACACACACAAACACACATACACACAAATACACAACACACACACACACACACACACACACACACACACAAACACACTACACACACAATGTACAAAACTGCATACACATGGGGACTGGATGAAAAAAAGCACATGAGTGTTTATTCCATTATCCTCGAAATAAAAGAATAAAAAAACCCAAAACACACACACACACACACACACTCTCACACACACACTTCAAACACTTAACATCAGGGATGCATGCTTATGTACTGACACCATCTAGCAAGTTAATGTGCATGCTTGAATTGGTGTGTGTGTTGTGTTCAGGCCTTTCCCCAAGGCCACGCTCTGCTGCTGGGTATGAGCTACTGCACTGGCCGTGCCACCCTGGCCCGCCTGGCTGCCTACATCGCTCACTGCAAGGTACTCAGTCTGCACTGGGCCGGCCATTGCTGTGTGGCATGGTAGTGCACTGTAATGACTTGCACTGAAATATTGTCATCGTCCTGTAGTTTTGGGGTAGAGGGGGGGAAAGGGGGGGGGGGGGGATTGTTATTACTCATTTAGAGCTCTGATGTCTACCAATGCTAGTATTTTTTGTGTATGTGATAATATCAATATCGGCTTTTCACACACTCTCTCTCCTGGAAGAGAGTTTCACTTTAGAATGATACCACCTTTTTTGTCATTTGGGGGGTTTTTTGGTTGTTTTTAGTTTTGTTGGTCTGTCTTCATGTATGTTTATTTGACAATAAGAATGAGATTTGCTGTAAGAATGATAAACAATAGTTAACTTTTTTATTCCTGTGTTTGAAACAAATATTTTTCCTTTTAATTTGCACTTGTACAGATGTTGTTGTTGTTGTCATTGTTGCTTACCGTCAGAGGAGTTCAGGTTGTGTTTATACATGCTTTGAAGTGTGTTTCCTGTAGTGATTTGCCAGCGTAGTAGGACAGACAGGTGAGTGCCTTTACTTCTTATTTCAAAGTCTGACAGTGAGCAGACACGTGTTAGGAAGGAAGATGCTGAAGGAAGTGGCAGTAACCCATGTGAGGGGCTGTGTGTCTCCAGCTGTTTGAACCCAAGGCCCAAGCAGACCTGGGCCACAACTACCGCGTGGTGTGCGAACACATGAAGCGAAGCTGTCACCACGCGGGCGTGGTGGGTAAACCCACTGTGCTGTTGGTGCATGAAGATCTGGGGGATCACTTCCTGCCTGACGTGTCTGCCCTCATGGCCAGGGGTGGGTATGGGAAGACAGGTGACTCAGTCACCTGCAGTGCTTACTGTGATGGGGTGGGGGTGGGGGGGGGATTTTTATTTGTTAGGATGGGGTGGGGGTGATTTTTGACAGACATATATCAGACATGTATCACTTTCAGTTTGAATTTCTCTCTTGGTCAAGTGGGGAAGGAGGATGTGGGTGGGGATTATGTCTGGAGGACAGGTACCACTGTCAGCTGGAGTATTTCTTACTGCTGTTTGCAGGGGTGCGGTGGAAGTAGGGGAAGGTGGGGAGAGAAAAGCAGATTAGGATGAAAGAACGGATGCCTTTTTTAAATGTTTGTGTGGATTAATAAGTGTGTGTGTGCATGTGTGTGCTTGCATCGATGTATGTGTGTTTTTGTACATATACATGAAAATGTGTGTATAACAGCACACAGCATGTGATCCTGTAGATGTACATGTCCTCATGGAAATGAACTTGTGCTGTGTGTGCTGACAGGAACATCACCAGGCCTGTACTCTGAGGAGGAAATGCAAAGCATTGTGGGACACATGATGCCAGGCGGAGTGCAGACCAAGCGGGTGGACAAGATTGAACAGGCCTTCGAAAGATTTGTCAAACGTGTGCGGCAAAATCTGCACATTGTCGTCTGTCTGAACTACAAAGGTGAGTGAGAATATTCTCCACCCTGTTGTTGTTGTTGTTGTTGTTGCTGTTGCTGTTGCTGCTGCTGCTGCTGCTGTAATCATTGTTGTTGTCGTTATTGTTGTTGTTGTTGCAGTTGCTATGACATGTTCCCTAGCTTGATGACCAAGAATACATGCTCTCTGACTCACCCAACCCACCTGGGGATTGCTGTGAGACCATATGGACACTGTATGAGAACTTTGCATGTATGACTCTTTTCAAGTAGCTGTCATATTTGCAGCCATACTCTGACTTCAGAGGGTGGTTTTTTGAGGGGAAGTGCAGGTTGTTATGATAAGAGCTTGCTCTGGCTGGAGACAATCAATATCAACATAATACTTTAAAACATATTAAAATGTTCATGTAGGCCTTGGCACTTAGCTGACATCAATAACTTAACAAAGTTTTTGGCATGAGCCAAGCGACCCTTGTCATTTTCCCCAGGTGTACTGAAATACAGGTATGATGCTTTCTGCCATTTGTCTAAAAGGAAACCCTCTTCTCATGCCATGTCTGTGAAGCGCATTCTCAGTCAGGCCAATTTTCATCCAGTTTGCCTTTCACTGTATTGTACATCTTTTTCATCTCCTTCTTCATCGAATGCTCAGACAGCAACTATTGTTGTCTGTTATATGAGCAAAAATGTGTCATGCTGCTGTTAAGTGCCTGACAAGTCAGGCCCAGTGCATCCAACTTTGGCATAAGAGAGAATTGTTATTTTTTAGTCTTTCTGGATAAAAGGCAGCAGAATGAACCAAAAAGGCAGAAAATAGACAAGAAGGGGGTGACAGGAAGAAAAGGAACAAGGCAGAAACAAAGAGAGTGATAGAAAAGAGGAAATTTTTAGCACAGAATTTCCAGAATGTGGGGATACTACTATTAACACTGACAAGCCCCCAGCATCCCCACTGAGGATATCGTACATCCCAGATGTTCTCTCTCTCTATATTTCTACTCTCTGTGTTTTTGGCCACATACCACTCTTACCCCTCTCAGTCCTTGCCTCCTATTTATCACTCACTGACTGTTTTCATTGCTCTGCCAGGAAACAGCTCAGTCCTTGCCTCCTATTTATCACTCACTGACTGTCTTCATTGCTCCGCCAGGAAACAGCTCAGTCCTTGCCTCCTATTTATCACTCACTGACTGTCTTCATTGCTCCGCCAGGAAACAGCTCAGTCCTTGCCTCCTATTTATCGCTCACAGACTGTTTTCATTGCTCTGCCAGGTAAAAGCTCAGTCCTTGCCTCCTATTTATCACTCACTGACTGTTTTCATTGCTCTGGCAGGTAACAGCTTCTCCTCAGACTTCCGGGCGCTGCATGACAAGATCCGGCACTGCCCTGGCCTGGTGAAGAACGCCTTCAGCATCGACCTCTACCGCCCATGGGGCTTCACTGAGTTCTCCAGTGTGGCTCACACATGGCTGCAGGACCACCGGTCACCAGTGAGTTGATACGGGAGGTGTCAGCATAAAACAAAGAAACAACAGCGATTTTTGATGGTCTGATACACTTGCTTACTGTTGGCAGGAAGTCATCAACGTGTCAAAGTAGTGAAGTCAGTTGTTGGTTTATTTTATGATGTATCAAGTCAAGCACTGAAAGTTGAAATGCATGACTTTAGACTTGATTCTTTATGGTTATTGGGATTATTTTTGTTGTTGCTTTCAACAATATAGCAGATTATGGTAGAAATAACCGTGTGTTATGTATTTCAAGAAATCAACATAGAAGTCTGCAATTGTAATGTAGGTAGTTAATTTTGTTACTGAGCTTTTGAAAGAAAATGCCTTATTTTAAAGTCCAAAGGGATTGTGTTATAATCTCATTGATGGTAGAGCTGTAACATTTGTTTTGTGACAGGATTACAATTTTCATGTGCGAGATCACTACATTCTGTGTTCTGTGACAGTGCTGTGTTCTCAGTGTGACAAGCAATATCAATACATCAAATAAACTTTTTACAACTATTTCTTTTAATTTAAACACCAAGAGCCTGTCACCCATAACTAGTTTCTACGTCCATACAGTGTTAAAGAATCTTGACTGTTGGTTTTCAGGTGAAGATACCCTGGAACATGGCCCGTCGTTCAGAGCAAATCAAAATGGCCAGTGATGCCATGGCCTACGTTCACCTGTCAGCCAAAGCAGCGGTGGAGAGGCAGTACTGCCATCAGAAGGAACCCCTGCGCTTTTACTCCCCTCTCACCTTCCTGGAGTTTGTCCACATCTTCAGAGTGGTTGCTGCTTACGTTGGGAAGATTGAACAGGTATTCTGCGCAAGAAAATAGCAGTGATTAAGAAATATCTTCTGTAGCATGGTACCACCATGATGAAAGCATGATCTATATACTTTCAGTCCAAAGAATCAAACTTTGTTTTTTTGCATAAGTGAAGAACATGGAAAGAAAAGAGCAAAATTTGCATGGTTGCCTGTGCCACAGAGAATAAACTATAAGATCAGTACCCTCTGTTATAAATGCCTCCACAATACAGCACCCTCCTACCTCTGTGAATGTCTTCACCTGTACACTCCTCCTCGTTCCCTCTGCTCTGTTGCAGATACCTTGTGCCTACAAATACCTAGATTTAACCAATCCACAGTTTTCCGTTGTTCTTTCTCTATTTCTGGTCCATCAATCTGGAATGACCTCCCTCTCTCCTTTCACGAAAAGCCTACTTATGACACTTTTAAATCCAGCGTCAAGACATACCTATTCAAACCTAAGACTTTCCCCTATTGTTTCATCTCATAATTATCTGTCCCTGCCTTCAATGACCAAAATTCTCATCATTCATCCTGCCGAAGTGTATAGCCTGTGTGTGTGTATGTGTGTTTGAATTTTGTTAAAACTGTTAATTATTGTTGGTTGCATGTGTAGGAGTGGGTCGAATGCAAGTGCTTTGATTTGGTTTTTTACAAGATTTAGCTCTATATAAATTCCATTTTTTATTATTATTGTTATTACAATATGAGAGAGAAACTTTGGTAATAAAAGCATATGGTAGATGTGTGTAGAAGCAGGGTGTCTTCAAACATAAGTTTTCCTGTTTTTATTCCCAATTGTAACAGAGCATAGCATCATATCATAACTGTTGCTTGCAGTCACTTACTTTGCCAACATTGTATGTTATTTTTTAATTCTTTTACAAGAAAAAGGGTAGGAGTTGGAAGGAACCTGAAGTAATAGCACCAGTGACTGTAGTTATTGCAGTCAACTGACCATGGTTTGAGGTGAACAGTTTCTGCCCTTCATTTTCAGGCCAAGGCGGTGAAGTATGAACAGGCCCTGGGCAAGATCAACGAAGCCTTCGGCAGCATTTCAGATTTCCGCCGAGAGGTGTCTGACCTGACCCCCCGACACCGAGCAGCCACAGAAAATGTCCACAGTCTGGTGGAGTATGTGGAACAGCAGAAACAGGACTATATCCAGGTATCTGTGTGTGTGTGTGTGTGTGTGTGTGTGTGTGTGTGTGTGTGCGTGTGGTGTAGTGTGGTGTTGTGTTGTGTGTGTGTGTATGTATGTATGTGTGTTAGAGAGAGAGAGAGAGATGTGTGTGAGTGTGTATGTGTGTGTGTGTGGTGTGGTGTGGTGTGCGTGTTCGTGTTGTGTGTGCATGTGCGCGCATGTTTGATTGTTGCCTTAGTAATAATCTCTGTCATTATTATAGGGTAGAGGGCCATACCATACCATACTGTGCTGTACTATACTATACCATACCATACCATACCCAGCCCTATCCTACCCTGCCGTGCCATACTGCATTGTTCCCTCACCCCACTGAACCCTACCCCATCCCACCCTACCCTACCCTACTCGACCCCATCACTCGTGATATCATTATAGGAAATGTGCCGCAGTACAGCGGTATGTGGTATTGTGAGGACCAACTGGTGGACTGTGTGTGTGTGCGTGTGTGCATGCGTGCGTGTGTGCATGCGTGCGTTGTGTTGTGTGTGTTGTGGTGTGGTCTGGTGTGGTGTGTGTGTGTGTGTGTGTGTGTGTGTGCGTGCGTGCGTGCACTTCTCAGGCCCTGGACAAGTGCAAGGTGCAGGAAGACCAGATCGCAGAGCTGCAGGGGCCTCTGGACAGGCTGAGGAGATCTGCACAGTCTGAGTTTGACAAGGTGAGGCTTTTTTTGTCTCCACCTTGATTTTGGTGCTCTTGGTTTGTTGTGTTGTGTTGTGTTGTGTTGTACCTTTCAAAAGTGTCCCTGTACACACAAATAGACACAAACATGCATACATGTACACTGTAGAGGCAAACACACATGCATGTACACATGCATGCATGCATGCATACACACACACATGCGCACACACGCATGCACACATGTACTTGCATTATTGTGCGCACATTTAAAAGCAATGCCAGGCAGGATTCATTTATCAGAGTCTTTTTGTGATAATGGTAATAATGTGGTCATCAGCTTCATCTTTTTATCTGACTTTTATACTATTTCAGTATTTTGGTTTTAGTCAGACTGGTCAGTTGTGCATTTTCTGCTTTTGAGCTTGTTGCATTGTTTTTTGTTGTTGTTGCGTATGGTCTGCCAGGTGAATCCTGTGTACATAGCAGCCCAGACAGCTCTGAAGTCATTGAACAAGTATGACATTGAAGAGCTGAAGTCATACAACTCACCCCCTGCCCAGGTTGAACTGCTCACCAATGCCCTCTGTCTGATGATGGGACGACCCCAGACGTGAGTTCCGTCTGCTTTTCTTCCCTCGTTCCACTTTCCTCATAGAACATGCTGAACTATTCTGGAAAATAGAGTCATCTTACTGTGTGTCAGATGGTTTTTGATGCAAATGAAAGCATGTTAACTGAAATTTTTCTTTAGCTGGCGTTGACCTTCAGATTTAATCAGCGGAAAAGTCACATGACGGATGGTTGAGAGGGTGTCCAGTTTGGTGACAATGTCTTTGGAAGTGATAACATAACACTCTCTCCCCTCAAGTCCTTTGGATGAGACTATAAAGTGAGGCCCTGTGTGTGAACGCACGCAGAACATCTTGCGCACACATTAAATCACGTTCCGCTTTTTGTAAGAGTAGGCCATTGTGTGCCGTGGGAACAGATGACAGACTTTACAAAACTGCATACACACAGGGACTGGATGTAAAAAGGCGCATAAGTGCTTATTCCATTATCCTCAAAATAAAAGAATACAATACAAATTTTAAAATTAAAAAAATCAAGAGAACTGTTCAAGTTCTTGTACTTGAAAAATGTGTCACACATCATCTGACTTTAGGAAAGGTGGTCAACTATCTAGAAGATCAGATGATGTAATTACCTGTTACTAGTACACACAAGAGAGGACTGAACAGACAAGAGAAGGCAGACATGTCTGCTTTACGTATACAGAGAGTTTTACAGTGGAGGGAGTGTTCTTGTGCTGCTCCCACTTATTCACCCACTGGGATTCATTGTGGTAATGGGTGTAAGCACAGCCTGTGTGGAACTATTCTTCAGTTGCAGCATTTTGTCATTCTCATGATCTGTCACCTTGGGGACTTTTCCGCCCATGAACTTATACAGTGTTACCTCCTCCTTTTACTCTGTAGTTACCTCTGGCTTTTATCGATGGGGTGGGGGGTGCATGAGTAGCCTGACAATATCCACATGTTCTTGTTTCACAATGACTGTGCACAGTGAGAGTGTTTTTGCTATCATAGCCCTCCAAATGCTTCTTCTTTTCCCTTAACTTTGTATGAGTTTTAAAGGTTTCTCTCTGAATATTTTTCCACCAGATACAGGAACATGGACATTGACGTTGACATTGGCTGCTGTCATAATGAAGTCCAGAAAACTAAACAAAAGTGTGATTTCTGAATGGTTTTAGTGAACAGCTTGCTCTTCTAGATTTTTTTTACCCTATCTTTTCAGTGCAGCTGTAAAGAGGAATATTTGTTTGAAGGTTAAAAAACCCCAAACAATGAGTCCTAATATTTCTACAGTATGATTTGAAGACACATACTTCCAAGTGACCACCATACCCTAACTAGTCAACAATCAGACACACAGCAACAGAGGTACAAGAAGTGTTCACCCTGCCCCTGTCTGTGGCTTGTTGGTGTTGCAGGTTTGAAGAGGCCAGAACCATGATGATGAATGAGCAGTTCCTGGAGCAGCTCATCTTCTATGACAAAGACAACATCCCTGAGAACATCTTTAAGGGCCTCAGACAATTTGTCAATCACCCAGACTTCCAGGTTAGTGAAAGTGGGCACTTCATGTGTGTGTATGAAATATCAGTCAGTCTTTCACTTATAGGTCATGGGATTATGGCCAGATGTTCTGCCATCCCTGTCTGTCCTCTGCTGTTCTCTGGGGGTTTGGCACGGTTAAGCTGTTTAACTCTGTGATATTGTTGTGGGTTTTGTTTTTTTACATGTCTTCAATCTGCATCCCCTTGCATTTTTGATTGGCTTCTCTATACAGTGAGTTGTGTCTCTTTATAAAAAAACCCCAACTGTTTGTTACCAGTATTGTAGGGAAATTACAGATTACAAGGTTTATGTCACACACACACATACACACACACATATATACAGAGATATCTATAGTTCAACTAAATACACACAGCCCTACAGACAGTGCAGCACACATACACACACACACACACACACACACACACACACACACACACGCATGCACACACACATGCATGCACACATGCAAAGAAACAAAAATGTTTTATATCAAAATTCATTTTCGACACTCCTAAAATATCACTTGAGTACACAATACAGTGCACAGCTGATCTTATTTGTTGATCTCTAGCCATTCATCATACCATTACTGCCAACTGTATTGTAAGGGGAGAACATTTCGTTGAAACCACAACACAGTTACTGTACCTGACAGTGTCTGTGACAGGTGGACATGATGAGGAAGGCCAGCACACCAGCGGCCATGTTGTGTGGCTGGGTCATCGCCATTCATCAGTACTCTACCATCTACCGCAAAATGCAGCCCCACCTCAAAAACCTTCTGGAGGCAGAGTCCAAATTCACCAGGGTAAGACATCCAGTTACTTAGTGCCAAAAATAGTTGTTTTAAAAAAGCAACAAACAAAAAAAGTAAAGAAAAAAACGCAAAAAGAAAACAGAAGCAAAAACCTCTTCTTAGTGTCATAAGGCATGGTAGGCTGGTACTCACAGAGTGTGGTTACATGTGGTATTGTCATAAGCAATTAGGCATCTCGTACAAAGACCACATCACAAATGAAGAAGTCAAGAGATGCATCTGCAATGAAATCGGGCCCTATACTGACCTTCAAACACTCGCAAGACAACGAAAACTGAAGTGGTTTGGTCATGTCACACGCTCCTCTGGTCTTGCTAAAATAATCCTACAAGGCACAGTGAGGGGAGGAAGAAGAAGAGGCAGACAAAGGAAGAGATGGGAGGACAACATTCGAGAGTGGACAGACATGGAGTTGAGAGACACCCTGAGGGTGGCTGAGAGACGAGAGGATTGGAGAAAGGTGGTTGACAAAGCTTCGAAGTCGCCCCAAAGGATTTGGAATCAG
Organism: Rapana venosa; assembly: GCA_028751875.1. Lineage (NCBI taxonomy): Eukaryota > Metazoa > Mollusca > Gastropoda > Neogastropoda > Muricidae > Rapana > Rapana venosa. The sequence goes on along the minus strand of CM054136.1, from coordinate 23,748,981 downwards.
GGGGATTGGTGACAGTGACTTTATGAAGCTGAGTTTGGCCAACGAAACCATTTTTCATGTGCATGTGCACTAAATGCCATAGGCAATTGTTTGTCTAATGGCTTCTGGCAGCAACATCATTTCTGCATCGATTCAAGCAAGTTTTTCTTTACTGATTTTCATTTGATTTTTTGCGGCACACTTTTTCTTCAGTATGGCCAAACCTGCATTCAATACATTTGTCAGTTCTGTTGAATCTATTGAGTACTTAATTAAGAAAAATTATGAAGGATAAGCATAAAGACTTGGAGAAGAGTGCCAGAGTGGTTGAATTGGGTCACGTGAATACAGTAGAACACAGAGGAATGAAGGTAAATGTTGACAAGACCAAAGCAATGACAGTTGGAAAAGACTGTAGAACACAAAAAGAGCAAGACAAATACATGTGTGGTGTCTGCCACAAAGGTGTAGGGAACAATTCGATCAAATGCTCCAACTGTCAATATTGGTGTCACAAAAGATGCTCAAAGTTAAAAAATCTGAAGAAGGAGGACAGAGTATTTGTCTGCCCCAGTTGTATGAATAAGAAGGGTGAAGACAATACCGATGCAGGAAAGAAGGAGCTAAAATTTGAACAAGGGAAGATAGAAGTGGTAGACGAATTCTGCTACCTGGGAGAGATGATGAGCCGCGAAGCAAAATCTGAGTTAGCTGTCAGAACCAGGACTGCAAGTGCTTGGAAGAAATGGAAAGAATTGGCAAGTCTGCTTAAAAATCAGAAAATCCCACTGGAGAAATGCTGTCTGATATATAAGGCCTGCATTAGACCTGTTCTCCTGTATGTTTCGGAGATGTGGGTTTTCACAAAAACTGTCAAACGTTTGTTGAAGAGCTGTGAAAACCGAATGCTACGCTACATGACACAGATCAAATGGGAAGACAGGATCACGAATAAAGAACTATGGAGAATGTGCAAAGTTGATGATCTGAAGTCTAGCTAGTAGCAATAGACTGCGCTGGTTTGGGCACGTTCAACGGAAAGCAGACCACCACATCATAAAAAGAGCAATGAATTTCGTAGTGGATGGAAAGAGACCAAAGGGAAGACCTAGCAAAACCTGGGCTGGCTGTATCGCAGATGATCTTAGAGAAAGGGGCATAAATAAGGAGGAAGCTCAAAACATAGAGAGATGGAGAAGGCTCATCAATGTCAAACCTCCCCTGGGAGAAACATGACAAAAAAGGAATAATAATAATAATAATACATTAGTGATCAAGCAAGAGTTGAACTATTTTGGACCCATCACTTTCGTGTGATGAAGAGGTTGTTCCAGATGCTGCCATCTGGACTTAAATGTCTGATTTTGCCAGGGGGAAAAAGCTTTACACAGTTAATTTTAGTTGTGAACTGTGCATTGAGACATGTGGTTGGTTGAACGTTGAGACATGTGAGGCTGGTTGAACATTGAGACATGTGGCTGGTTGAACGTTGAGACATGTGTGGCTGGTTGAACATTGAGACATGTGTGGCTGGTTGAAGGTTGAGACGTGTGTGGCTGGTTGAACTTTGAGACATGTGTGGCTGGTTGAACATTGAGACATGTGTGGCTGGTTGAACATTGAGACATGTGTGGCTGGTTGAAGGTTGAGACGTGTGTGGCTGGTTGAAGGTTGAGACGTGTGGCTGGTTGAACATTGAGACATGTGTGGCTGGTTGAACATTGAGACATGTGTGGCTGGTTGAAGGTTGAGACGTGTGGCTGGTTGAACATTGAGACGTGTGTGACTGGTTGAAGGTTGAGACGTGTGTGGCTGGTTGAAGGTTGAGACATGTGTGACTGGTTGAACGTTGAGACATGTGTGACTGGTTGAACATTGAGACATGTGTGGCTGGTTGAACATTGAGACATGTGTGACTGGTTGAACATTGAGACATGTGTGGCTGGTTGAACATTGAGACATGTGTGACTGGTTGAACATTGAGACATGTGTGGCTGGTTGAACATTGAGACATGTGTGGCTGGTTGAAGGTTGAGACATGTGTGGCTGGTTGAACGTTGAGACGTGTGTCGCTGGTTGAACATTGAGACGTGTGTGACTGTGGCTGGTTGAAGGTTGAGACTTGTGTGGCTGGTTGAACATTGAGACGTGTGTGGCTGGTTGAAGGTTGAGACATGTGTGGCTGGTTGAAGGTTGAGACGTGTGTGGCTGGTTGAACATTGAGACATGTGTGGCTGGTTGAACATTGAGACATGTGTGGCTGGTTGAACATTGAGACATGTGTGGCTGGTTGAAGGTTGAGACGTGTGTGGCTGGTTGAAGGTTGAGACGTATGTGGCTGGTTGAAGGTTGAGACGTGTGTGGCTGGTTGAAGGTTGAGACATGTGTGGCTGGTTGAAGGTTAAGACATGTGTGACTGGTTGAAGGTTGAGACGTGTGTGGCTGGTTGAAGGTTAAGACATGTGTGACTGGTTGAAGGTTGAGATGTGTGTGGCTGGTTGAACATTGAGACATGTGTGGTTGGTTGAACATTGAGACATGTGTGGCTGGTTGAATGTTGAGACGTGTGTGGCTGGTTGAACATTGAGATATGTGTGGCTGGTTGGAGGTTGAAACATGTATGGCTGGTTGAACATTGAGCCATGTGTGGCTGGTTGAACGTTGAGACGTGTGTGGCTGGTTGAAGGTTGAGACGTGTGTGACTGGTGGAAGGTTGAGACATGTGTGGCTGGTGGAAGGTTGAGACGTGTGTGGCTGGTTGAAGGTTGAGACGTGTGTGGCTGGTTGAAGGTTGAGACATGTGTGGCTGGTTGAAGGTTGAGACGTGTGTGGCTGGTTGAAGGTTGATACATGTGTGACTGGTTGAACAGGCGCAGGCAGAGCTGGGCCAGCTGCGTGTGGAGGCTCACCGTATCAAGTCAGGCCTGGAAACCACTATTGGTCAGCACAAGGAGGCCCTCAAAGAGGCCAAGGCCATCGAAAAGCAGATTCAGGTCAGTGCATCTATCTACCTGGCTGAGGGATGTGTGTACAGCTAAGTTCATTGTATAGTAAGTCCTTCTGTTGACTTATTCTTGCGACTAAAGTATTCACAGCTAAGTTCAAAGCATGGAAAGAGGTGGTTGTATTTATGGTGCGTTCTTGTGTGTGTGTGTGTGTGTGTGTGAGAGAGAGAGAGAGAGAGAGAGAGAGAGAGAGAGAGAGAGAGAGAGAGAGAGAGAGAGAGAGAGAGAGAGAGAGAGAATAAGTTTATGTGGTATATGTGTAAGCATGTTTTGACAGGCACTAAGATTTGTGGATGGCAGGGTAAACCTGGGAATCTCACACACACAGTGTCACAGCAGTTCTGTCTGTCTGTTGGTTGCAGGCCATAGAGCGCCGGATTGCCCGAGCCAGCAACCTTATGGAGAACATGTCCATGCAGCACTTCCTGTGGCGCTCTGAGCTGCGCAAAGCTC
>CM054136.1:23648044-23740544 GCA_028751875.1 Rapana venosa | reverse complement strand
TCAGTGAGGGAACCAATACACTTATTGTAACTTCCAGCTGCGGTCTGAACAAACTTCATAAGCTTACTAGCATTGTTTCAGGTTTTGTGCAGAGTAAATGAACAAAAGAAAGAAAATGTTCTGCCATCGCTGTTTTTCTCTGGTTTGCTTACCAAACATCTGACTTGATTGTGTACAGAGAATGCCACAGCCACAAGACACTGCATGAAACTGTTTTTCCATTATCTGTTTTGGCAGTCAGGCAACTTAAGGCTTTTTCTCCTGACTGATGTGTGGTTGGTTGGTTATGCAGGTATCCCGATTGACAAAATGAACCAGACTGCAGACAGTGACCATGCGGAGCCTCCTGAGCCACCCCCTAGCCGTGGAACAGCTCTGACGTTTTCTGATGTCACAGAGTACACCATTGCTGAGTCAGACTACACCTTTGCTTCACGAACACAGACCAGGTAGGCTGCTGGTGTTGTGAATCATGTGATGTTGTTGTGAGTATTGGTATTATTGTGCTAAAATAGTACTTTGTAACACATGATCTGGTTTGAACAGTGTTTTTGAATTTGGGTACATCTCTTCTTGCTTTTCTGTACCCTTTACAAGAGCAGTGAGGCTGTATTAGGAGGTGGTGTTGTATGTTTCTGAATCAGGACTCTATTTTAATACTCCCTTTGTGTGTGCATGTGTGTGCATGTGCATGTGTGTGTATGTGTGCGGGTGCATGTGTGTGTTTGTGTGTGTGTGTGTGTGCGTGCATGCAGTGGCTGGATGTCCCGTCAGACAGGGGACACTGATGAGCTGCGTCCAGTGACATCTGTGACCAACAGCTGGGACACACTCAGTCTTCACCCAGACTCGTCCATCGAGCAACCTGACAGCAACTTGTGGATAGTGGAGGCTGATGACCCCACCCTCAACAGCAAGCTGGTCAGCGCCATTGTTCACGGTCAGTATGCCTCTGCTGAGCATGAGCAAAGCAAAAAACAGGAATCAAATACAACATGACCGTTATCTTGTTTAGATTGCTACAGACTGAGTAGTAATGTATGGGCTAATGGGCCAGTGTTGGTATGAGTGCAATATATATGCCAAGAAGTTTGCCTACAGATTATTGTTGATATTTCCCTGTCGTATGTGATATTGTTGTGATTTATGTGCCAAGAGATTACTGTTGATGTTGTTGTAATGTAGGTGATGGTATGATGTATGTGGTACTCTTGTGATGTATGTGACATTATTGTGATGTATGTGCCAAAAGGCTAGAGTTGATATTATTGTGGTGAATGTGCCAAGAGGCCAGAGATTATATTATTGTGTCAATGTGCCAACAAGTCAGTATAAATATTGTTTAGTGTTGATATGTATGTGTGATATATGCACGGACAGTTTAGTGTTGACTGGGTGTGGCGCAAATACCGACACATCAGACTGATGTTATTGTGGCATTATGTTTGGACAGGTGTGACACTGCTGGTGACTCACCTGGAGCGGCGGCCCCTGGGAGCTGTGTTCAGAGGACTGCTGCTGAAGCAGTTTTATGTGGACCATGACGGCAACAAGGTGGTGAGGGTGGGGGACATGCAGTTTGCTCTCCACCCCAACTTCTGCCTCTACCTCTCCACCACCGTGCCCCTCTTCCTCAAAGGTATGTCTTCATCGGTGTAACATGGCATTACCTCCTTTTGCTGATACAGGCTGATGACAATATTACATACTGCAAAACAGTATCAACTGTCACACACACATCTGTCTGTCTGTCTGTCTGTCCACCTACCTATATCTGTCTGTCTTTCTGTCTGTCTGTCTCTCTCTTTGTAGAGAGATAGATAGATATTGCTCCACATCACATTACTGTGATATAGTAATGATACCTGTAACTTAGTCAGTTCAAGTAAAATGGTTGACCATACACCACACATACCCCTGTGCAGGTGATGGACTATACAGCCTCCCCATCCATCGCATGTGCATCATCAACATGGCTGTCAGCGATGAAGCCATCATCAACCGACTGTTGTTTGAAACCATGAAGGTTGAGCGGAAAGAGTTTGAAGGTCAACGCCGCTCCAATGAAAGTGACATCATCCTGCATCGCCAGCGACTGGCTCAAGAACATGTAAGAATGAGTATCATTTTTCTGAGAAATAGAAAATATGTGGAAAGGTGTGTGTGTGTGTGTGTGTGTGTGTGTGTGTGTGTGTGTGTGTGTGTTCTCTCTCTAGTTCCTCTGCATTTGCAGAAACACTGTTAGTGACAGTATTGATATCACAGTTTGTTGTCTTTGTTTACTGTGATCTGTTGCATGTGGTCCTATGTCTGGGTCAGAGCTACATTTTGGCGTCCTAGAATGGGGCATTTATCTTCCAATTTTATCCATCCTTTAGGAAAGACTCTGGGGGCTTTTTTTAAGATATGTTTTACAGAGACCATCCAATCTACGCCTGTGGTTCGACAGAAGTACATGCCAGTGATCTGTCATTCAGTCCCAAATCCATCAGTGGCTCTTGATCGCTTGTTCAATCAGCATGTTTGGCTTCCATTTAATTTTTTTGTGTTTTACAGATCACAATCTTTGACTCTAAGTTAGCAGCTGAAGATACAAGCAAAGAACAGCTAGGAAAGGCTATGTAGAGGTTTTTCAGATTTTGGTAGTGATGGGTAATGCTAGGACAGCTGGACAGCTGGGTATTGCTAGGAGAGCTGGAGGTGATGTTATGATGATGGTAGCTAGGCTGGGTGCTAAAGTGACAGTAGTGACAACACACAGCTCTCATGTGCCGATAGTGGAAAGCTACAGGGAGGGAGTAAGAATTATGATCTATACAAAAAAATTATGATTATGATCTATACAATAAAAGCAATGATTGCACATGATGGATGTGCACAGTTAGAAACACATGCTGTATTTTTTTAATGACAGGAAGCCATCCGGGAAAAGACGCTGAATCTAGATGGCCCATTGCTGGAAGACGGCACGATGCTTGAGTCCCTCATGGCCTGTCAGAGTAACGTGCAGAGAAACCGCCTCATTCTGGAAGAGACTCGCTTCATGGGAGATCACCTGCAAGGAAAGTTTGCCCATTACCTGCCCTTGATGGTGGAGGCCACAGTGCTGTACAACACCCTGCGAGGCATGGCGGTGCTACACCCCATGTACTATGTGCCTTTCTACAAGTTCATCGACATCTTTGCCAACATCATCAAGTGCAGGGATCGTGGCAAAGGCAGTCTGGGTGAGGGGACAAACAGCTCTTTGTAGATATATGTTTTGTACGTGTGGTTGAATTGACTCCAGAAAGAAACTGTTGAATGCTGTTTGAAATGGGAAATTGGTCATTTAAAAAGTGTTCAGAATTTATGTAATAACTTTTAACATTCAAAGTACATTTCTCTTTTCTTTTTCGTTTTTGTTGACACTTACTTCAAACTAAACACACAGACTACAACATGCTGTCTAAAGAATGGAGAACTGTTGAGGATGATATTGATAGAGTTAGCAGGGTCTGAGATAACATTGATGATATTGATACCAGAAACTGAGGTAACATGGATGATAATGGTACTGAACAATAACCAGGTAACATGAGGTAACATGACTGAACAGTTACCAGGTAACATGAAGTAACATAATAATGATGCTGAACAGAGTTACCAGGTAACATGAGGCAACATGATATTGATACTGAACAGTTACCAGATGACATGAGGCAACATGATATTGATACTGAACAGTTACCAGGTAACATGAGGTAACATGATATTGATACTGAACAGTTACCAGGTAACATGAGGTAACATGACTGAACAGTTACCAGGTAACATGAGGCAACATGATATTGATACTGAACAGTTACCAGATAACATGAGGCAACATGATATTGATACTGAACAGTTACCAGGTAACATGAGGTAACATGACTGAACAGTTACCAGGTAACATGAGGCAACATGATATTGATACTGAACAGAGTTACCAGATAACATGAGGCAACATGATATTGATACTGAACAGTTACCAGATAACATGAGGCAACATGATATTGATACTGAACAGTTACCAGGTAACATGAGGTAACATGATATTGATACTGAACAGTTACCAGGTAACATGAGGTAACATGATCTAACTATGCTGTGAATGTCCAGGAGCCCCAGAAGCCCGTGCCCAGGAGCTGTCAGATGCAGTGACCTCAGCGGTGTTCTGCCACGTGTCTATGATGATGTTTGAGCAGCACTACAACCTCCTGGCCCTCCTGGTGTCCTTGGAGCGTCTGCGCGTCACCCGCAAAGCCTCTATCAAGGAACTCTCCCTCTTTGTCAATGGGTTTGAAAAACAAGGAATTGACGAAGGAGCTGTTTTGGAGCAAAAGCCAGCCTGGATGAACAAAACTGTGAGTACTAGTGCTGTTTCTGTTCTTTTGAGGTGTGAGGAAAACTGATTACTTCGAGTGTCCAAAGAATAGTTTTGTCTGAGGTTTTGAATTCTCATCAGGATTACTGATCAAGAGCTGATGTTAAAGTTTCCTAGGAATGATTTATGCCCACGTGATGTGAATATCATTCAGTATAGATGTTGAGTAGTTCACGTTCTGACTCAGTGTGATCTTCAGTATTTCTCTCATCTTTATCATGGAATTATTACCATCACTTACCAAGACTTTTGCACTTTTTAAGTGAAATTTCTCTTTATAAAAAAGAAAAAAGAAAAAAAAAGAAAGAACACCAGTTTTTGTGACTACATTCTCAACAATATTTCACATGGCTGCTATAGAGTTCTTGAAGTTTGTCGAGTGGTCATGGGTTTCAGAATATAATCTTTGTCACATTTATCATGAGGTGTGGTTTACTATTTTTATAGCTTTAGTTTTTCCATCTCTGGACCTGATAAAAGTCCCAAGTATGGAGTTCATGCCAGAGCTGTTCTTTGGACACATTAATGTAACAGTGTTGTTCTCATTTAGCCGTGATGACAGCCAGATAACACTCTTTTTTCACTGACCATGATGATCTTTCATCATGGGAGTAACTACTAGCTGTTCAGCTGATCACAGATATCATGTAAAACATCTGCTCCAATCTCTTTCTACATTGTCTTGTTTCTGATGCTTTAGACACACCACAGCCTTTTCTTCCTTGTTCTGATTTCTAGGTCCTCTTTGATTTATGATGGCCGCTGCTAGCTGGTCAGAAGTTTGTTACTGAGTCTTTGCTTTCCAGTAATGGCTGCACTCCACCCCTATGGTCTGGGGTATTCCATAGTTTAGATTTCCACCAGCAATAGTGCTATAGTAGCATTATGACATTATGTGTGCCTCAGAAGCCAGATATCGATTGAAAGGTTAAAAAGTTCTATGTACCTGGAACAGTTTTTCCAAAGGGTAAGCATGCAAATGCTAGAGGGCTTACAAAAGTCTGCATTCTTTTCTGACTTGTTTTTGTTGTGAATACACACACAAGAGCCTTTTTTCTTTGTGCTATTTGTGGCAGTCTTTTGAGAAATGCAGGTTGCTGTGAATTCGAGTCTGAAAATTTTGCACACAAGTTTATTTCAGGGAGGAAAGTGCTGTATTGTATGAATTATGTTCTTGTGTAGTGTGTGTGTGTGTGTGTGTGTGTGTGTGTGTGCGTTCGTGTGTGTGTGTGTGTGTGTGTGTGTGTGTGTGCAGGCCTGGGTCAACTGCAGCATCCTGGAGTCCTTACACCATCCCCTGCATGGACTGTGCCAATCCCTAGTCACTGACAGCCAGCAGTGGTGTGAATACTTCAAGGTATACACTTTGCAATGTTTTACCAGCCATGCTCTCTACAGCAACTCAAAACAACATGCTTTCATCCAAAATGATGCCAACCACTGCAATTCATAAATTTATTCAACATGATTTTATCCAAAATAATGTCAACCACTCTAATACAAAATATTCAGCATGCTTTTATTCAAGTGATGTCAGCTACTCCCCTATAAATTCAGCTATTGTAGTCTTTAGCAGAGTTTTATGGTCACCTTCAATACCTGCTGCTAAATTATAAAGATTATGAAATAGAAAAAAATTAATAGAACGACCAAAACCCTTCCTTATTTTAAGAACAGTAAATTTTACGGTTAAATTCCTCATTTATGCTTGCATAAAAGACTTTAGGTAGTCATATCAGATAATGAGGCTGACCTTATGGACAAAGTCATGTCATGAACACAGGTGTGTAGATATGGTCTGAAGAATATGACATTTATCATTTGGATAGGGCACTACAGGTTATCATCTTCAGACTGAGAATAGGAGATTGTCAGCTTTTCTTACATCCCCTTAGCATTCATAAACATCTTATGTCTTTGTCGGTTGATCAGGAATGCATGTAACAAGAAGACAATGTGGATTCTGATGAATAAATTTTATTTTCTGATGCTGAAATAGGAGATTGCCTTCTTAAAAATAAATCTGAATAAGTTATATAGTGTAATAATACAATTTATATTTTGTTACTGAAGATTGGAATGGCTGTACTGCTTTCATCCTGGAAGTCAGAATGCAGCTACCTTAATGGTAGGCAAATGATCGCATATGCAAAATTTCACTATGTGTGAACCTTGGAGCTCTAGCCAAGGAATGGAAAAAAAGGAAGTACTTACTTTGTTTCATTATTGTTCATTGCACACATAATTGTTACCTGCAACTTTTATTTTACTACAAGTAAATGTGGATTGAGGGAAAAGAATGTGTGCAGTGTGCTAACAGACCAACAAATGTTTTGTTGATTCATGGCAACATTGGTGCAATGTGTCTTGCATTGTTTCATGGCAGCAATGTGTAGTGTGTCTTGTGTTGATTCATGGCAGCAGTGTGTAGTGTGTCTTGTGTTGATTCATGGCAGCAATGTATAAAGTGTCCTGTGTTGATTCATGGCGGCAATGTGTAATGTGTCCTGTGTTGATTCATGGCGGCAATGTGTGAAGTGTCCTGTGTTGATTCATGGCGGCAATGTGTAAAGTGTCCTGTGTTGATTCATGGCAGCAATGTGTAATGTGTCCTGTGTTGATTCATGGCGGCAATGTGTGAAGTGTCCTGTGTTGATTCATGGCGGCAATGTGTAAAGTGTCCTGTGTTGATTCATGGCGGCAATGTGTAAAGTGTCCTGTGTTGATTCATGGCAGCAATGTGTAATGTGTCCTGTGTTGATTCATGGCGGCAATATGAAATGTGTCTTTATTTATTATTTATTTATACCACTTTAAGTCACGAGATTTCTCTGTGTGAAATTTTGGCTGCTCTCCCTGGGGAGAGCGCGTCGCCACAAGAGCAGCGCTACCTTTTTTTTTTTTGGTCTGCAACTGTATTTGTTTCCCTATTAGAGTGGCTTTTTTCTAAGAATTTTGCCAGGGACAAATCTCTTGTTGCTGTGGGTTCTTTTACATGCGCTGAATAATTATGTATAACACATGGGACCTCGGTTTATCGTCTCATCTGAAAGACTAGCGCCCAGACCACGACTCATGATGGAATGGATGGGGGAAAAGTTTCGGGCCCAAACGAGATGCAAACCACCGCACACCTCTGACCCAGACTTTTCGCTTTCTAGATAGGCGCATTACCTCTAGACCACCAATCCACCTTGTCTTGTCTTGTCTTGTCTCGTGGCAGCAATGTGTAATGTGTCTTTTGTTGTCTTGTGGCAGCAATGTGTAATGTGTCTTGTGTTGTTTCATGGCAGCAGTTTGCAGTGTGTCTTGTGTTGTTTCATGGCAGCAGTTTGCAGTGTGTCTTGTGTTGTTTCATGGCAGCAGTTTGCAGTGTGTCTTGTGTTGTTTCATGGCAGCAGTTTGCAGTGTGTCTTGTGTTGTTTCATGGCAGCAGTTTGCAGTGTGTCTTGTGTTGTTTCATGGCAGCAGTTTGCAGTGTGTCTTGTGTTGTTTCATGGCAGCAGTTTGCAGTGTGTCTTGTGTTGTTTCATGGCAGCAGTTTGCAGTGTGTCTTGTGTTGTTTCATGGCAGCAGTTTGCAGTGTGTCTTGTGTTGTTTCATGGCAGCAGTTTGCAGTGTGTCTTGTGTTGTTTCATGGCAGCAGTTTGCAGTGTGTCTTGTGTTGTTTCATGGCAGCAGTTTGCAGTGTGTCTTGTGTTGTTTCATGGCAGCATCCCATTGCCCTGCTGAACCCTGTACCAGGCACCACTCTTCAGGAACTCTCTATCTTCCAGAAATGCTTGCTGTGGAAATTCTGCTGTCCAGATCGGGTCAGTTGTCTTCCTGACTGCTTTGCTGTCAGATGCACATATAATCAGAGACAATTTAATCAACACATCTAAATTGTATGCTTCTTTCATGCCTAGCACTTTATGCATGTTGATGTCTTAGGTTTAAACTGGCCATAAAATCAGCCGCTCCCCTTCCCCCCAATATTTGTTAGGATCTGATATTTTGATTGCTGAAGTCATTTGGAACACATTGTAATGTTCTCAGTGGAGTTTGTTCTGTTTTCAGCTTTCATGCCCTGAACAGCTCTTTTCAGTTGTCATAACTCACACTGGTATGCATCTCCTGGCCAGAGTTGAAAATGTCTGTAGTCATAAAGACAGTGTATTCTGGGTGCAGTTGACTTTTATTTGTTAGATCAGCAAGCAAACAAACAAAAACGAAAAGGGGGCACAGAAAGCAAACAAACTGGCAGTGACTGATGATGAAATCACATATCATCTGTACACATCATGCACTCTGCTATGAGTCATGCGTTAGCTTAGTTGGCCAGAAGGTTGCATTGCTTATATACTGTGTGTTAAGATTTGGGAACTTTGAAGTTTACTGACAAGATAGTGATTTCAAAACTTTGTATTTGGCTTCTACATCTGAGCAGTAGAACTAGAAACAAAATCTGGCTTTGATGACTCAGCAGGGAAATGAAATACAGTGTGTGGCTTTGATGACTTAGCAGGGGAAATGAAATACAGTGTGTGGCTTTGATGACTCAGCAGGGAAATGAAATACAGTGTGTGGCTTTGATGACTTAGCAGGGTAAATGAAATACAGTGTGTGGCTTTGATGACTCAGCAGGGAAATGAAATACAGTGTGTGGCTTTGATGACTCAGCAGGGTAAATGAAATACAGTGTGTGGCTTTGATGACTTAGCAGGGGAAATGAAATACAGTGTGTGGCTTTGATGACTTAGCAGGGGAAATGAAATACAGTGTGTGGCTTTGATGACTCAGCAGGGGAAATGAAATACAGTGTGTGGCTTTGATCACTTAACAGTGAAATCAGATAGTGTATGGCTTTGATGACTTACTAGGGAAACAAAATATAGTGTATCACTTTGTGGCTTAGAAATAAGATTTAAACTTTATTTGGCAGACATAGATAGTAGTAAAGCTGAAAACTATATGGAATTGAAAGCCTTATTAGGCCGATACAACATTCAAGTAAATTGAAAACTGTGTTTTGCTTTTATAACTATTAAGACACACCTGAATATTAAAAGCCCATCCTGTTTGTCATCTATAAATGTTGGTAATGTACAGATAAGAGCAACACTTCAGAGTGTATGGTGTGTATCAAAAGTAAAGAAACAAGGAACAGGTAACAGTGTGTCCAATGTCTGCTTGATGCATGCAGTTGGCAGAGCTGAGCCAGGCCATCGTGACCTTTGAACTGGGCAGTGCCGTGTCTGCTGCTGACCACTACAACATCAGAGAGGTGTACAGCAGTGCTGACCAGTTCACTCCCACCATCTTCATTCTGCCCTCTGAACTGCAGGGACCTGCATGGGAGGCCACTCAAGGTATGGCAAACAGAGATTGGGTCAGGCGGAGAGGCAGAGAGAATTGAACTGAATTTTTTTAAAAGAGGGTAATGGCATAGACAAACATGCTTTCTTTACAACCAGCCCTCTGGCCACAACAAAAACCAACAGACCCTCTGGCCACAAAAAGCAACACATACAGAGAAATTTTTCTTTGAAAAAAAATCAATTTATCCAAAATGTAAAGAACATATTCTATGCATAAATTTTAATGCATACATTTTTATCTTTTACTAAACAAGAACATATGATCACAAAATCAATTTAGAAAGAGAGAAAAAAAAAAGTAAAACAATCCTGACTGGAGAGTAGAAGGAAATAGAGACAGACAGAGACAGAGAGACGGAGAAAGAGAACCTGATCTGTAAAGAATAACTACAAATATCTCATTTGAACATACTCAAATATCACATAGTCCCACCCCAAGAGAATCAACAAAGCAGTAACAACAAAATTCTAAGTGACAATGTTTGAAAGGCAGAGAGAGAGACAGACAGATAGACAGACAGAGAGATATGTAGAGACATAGAGAAAGACGGGAATATGCAAAGTTGATGATCTGAAGTCTGTAGCTAGTACCAATAGACTACGCTGGTTTGGGCACGTTCAACGGAAAGCAGACCACCACATCATAAAAAGAGCAATGAACTTCATAGTGGATGGAAAGAGACCAAAGGGAAGACCTAGCAAGACCTGGGCTGCCTGTATTGCAGATGATCTCAGAGAAAGGAGCATAAATAAGGAGGAAGCTCACAACAGAGAGAGATGGAGAAGGCTCATCAATGTCAAACCTCCTCTGGGAGAAACATGACAAAAAAGGAAGAAGAAGAAGATAGTTGTTTATACAGTGTGTTATTTTTGTTTTGTTAATTAACTTGAGTAAATTGAGTATGTTATAAAGGGAAGACCTAGCAAAACATGGGCTACCTGTATTGCAGATGATCTTAGAGAAAGGGGCATAAATAAGGAGGAAGCTCAAAACAGAGAGAGATGGAGAAGGCTCATTGATGTCAAACCTCCCCTGGGAGAAACATGACAAAAAAGGAAGAAGAAGAGAGAAAGACGGGAACACTGTAGCTAATATGAGAGAGAGAGAGAGAGAGAGAGAGAGAGAGAGAGAGAGAGAGAGAGAGAGAGAGAGAGAGAGAGAGAGAGAGAGAGAGTAAGTGAGTGAGAGTCAGATATTGAAAGGACTTTTACTTAGTTCATTTTCTTGTATGTCTAAAACAGGGGAAAGAAACAAAGATAATCATTAATGTGTCACAAGTTGAAAATTCTGCTTTGATTGAATAATCACAACTTTTCAAAGCTGAAGTACCTATGTGTATAATAGTTATTGCACTTGAGCCGTGACACAGAAATCCAAAGTGGTGGTGAACAGTGATAGAAAGAAGACAGGTGACCAACTTTTGTACATGTCTTCTCCTTATTTCAGAACTGAGAGGAAAGCCAGTGACAGGAAATGGTAAAGTTTTTGTGTGTGTGTGTGTTGTGTGTGTGTGTGTGTGTGTGTGTGTGTGTGTGTGTGCAGTTTGAAGGGAAGGGGTTTTATTCCTGTGTGTGAAGGTCTGTGTGTGTGTGTGTGTGTGTGTGTGTGCAGTTTGAAGGGAAGGGGTTTTATTCCTGTGTGTGAAGGTCTGTGTGTGTGTGTGTGTGTGTGTGTGTGTGTGTGCAGTTTGAAGGGAAGGGGTTTTATTCCTGTGTGTGAAGGTCTTGAGCATAAAAAATTAACTGAAACTGGCACATGTAACTTGTTGAAATTCATGTAAAAAGGAATCTGCAGCAACTTTCTGGATTTATCATGAGGTTTTTTTGTTTGAATTTGTTTAGGGAAAATTGAGTAGGCTTCTCTGTCTTAAATCACAAACTCATCTTATCCCACTCAGAGATATTGATATTTCAGAATGATTATTAAACTGTCACAAAAGGAAATAGTGTATGGTTTAAAACTGCACAATTTAATCCTTGTTGATTTCACAAAAAAGGCGATGTGTCCAAAGTTTGCCTTTTACACTGTGATATGTTCCATTAGAAATTGCACGTGTGTCAGTGTGGTGTACATCCAGCAGATAATGCTAAACTGTGGTTTGGAATGGCACTGCGTGAACTAAATGGGGAAAAAGGTTGTAATATTTGATGTCATTGAGGGACCTACAGCCAGTTGCCAGTGAATGCGGGCATACACATGTACAAATACAAGACCACACATACCACATGCACACAAATAAAAGAGCTTACATTGAAACACATATACACTGATATATTTGTATGCATGCAAACACATTCATGCACACACACACACACTCACGCACATACATGCATGCACGCACCAAACACACACAATACACACACCCCATGTACACATATTTTTTGTTTCATATTGCCTTTATTAGTCAAATATTACATTTGTTTTAAGGCGAACAGTGCCAGGTAGAGAAGACTAAGTATTTAGTTTTGTTAAGTTTTTTTTATAAGAAAAGCTAAAAAAGACCAGTAGTCTGAAAAAATAACCCAAACAACAATGTTATTGATATAACAGTATTAAAATAATTGAACTCAGCCTCCAGGGCATTTGATGGAGAAAACAATGGGTTTACCACCTCTCATTTTATAGGACATTTCTTGTTGAAAGTATTTAAAACACAATATGACAGTACCTGTCAAATTGTTTGACATTATCTGTAGAGAAGATGAATTTGCTGACATATGAGAAATACAAACACCTGCAAGTGTCTCTGGCAAAATGATGATATATATTGGAATATTACAACTGGTTTCTTTAGTATCTGTCTACATGGAGCAGTGGTATATTGACTACAGTGATGGGCAATGATGCTCTCTCTCTCTATATATATATGGGGTGATGGATGGTTTTTTCAACTTTTGATTCCATGGGATAATGTAACAGGGGAATTTTTTTTTACATCCTTCTCATTGATCTGTTCAGCTCTGTCATGGCTGGGAGTATTTAGTTAGGCTCTAAGCAGGACTGATGACAATAATAAATTTAGCAATAGGTGAAATGTGTCAGCTGTGTCTGGGAGTAAACACTCCTGCCTGGCCTTTCTTCACAGGTCAGCCCTACATCAGCCCTGTACATGAAGTAAAACGCTTGGCACGAGAAGTTGGCATGGAGGGAAAAGTCCGCATCATCAACTTTGGGGTTAGGTCCCAAGGATCAGAAGTCCAGCAGGCTTTGGAAGACTGCATTCAGAGTGGAAACTGGCTCCTCTTGCAAAACTACCATCTGTCCAATGAACCCAGTCCTCTCTTCTTTACCATGATAAAAGTAAGTACTGGCTGAATACCTTTCTTGTTTGCCCGGAAAACCCACATGAGAGTTTGTTATTACTGTTCTTGTCCATCATTACTCTTTCTCTGTCATAATCGCAGCTGAAAACAAAGAGAGGAAAAAGAAAACAATGTAAAAGTATGGAGTTTATCTGGCACATCTCTCTATCCTCCTTTCTTTCTTTCCTCTTTTGAACAAGTGACCTGTCATGGAAGGGGGGATTGTTGAGAAGTCAGTATTTACTTTAGATACGCTGCTGCTGTCAAACTTCTCCACAAGAGTGATGAAGTGTATAAAAACACTTAAGTTAGGTTTGCTCTTGATGACTTCTGTTTCTATAAAGTAGTTCTATGAATTTTTTTTTTGGCAGGGGGGGGGGGGAGAAACTTTTTTTTACCTGCAGTGTCAATTGGCTTTGCTCTCAGTGCAAGTTTTGGACTTTACTTTCTTGAGCAATCAATTTCTTCCAGCCAGGACTTGGTGAGTGAATTCCACTGCTCAGATGAAATAAGTAAACAAAGTATATAAATACAAAGCTATCAGTTGCTGAAATGCAACAAAGTATATAAATACAAAGCTATCAGTAGCTGAAAGGTAACAAAGTATATAAATACAAAGCTATCAGCAGCTGAAATGTATGTCACTGCTTTGCCTAGGACCTGGTGTATGCGCGGTGGGTAGAGGAGGATTTGCGTCGGGAGAACTCAGAGGTCAATGAGGAGGATCACAGCCTGGTGACACGATCTCGCCCATCTACCCATGTACAGTACAACCGCATTCATCCTTCTTTCCGTCTGTGGATCACCACACGTGCTGATGGGCAACGCATCATTCCAGGTGAGTTGTGAGCTTGTTTGGTCCAACC
Organism: Rapana venosa; assembly: GCA_028751875.1. Classification (NCBI taxonomy): domain Eukaryota; kingdom Metazoa; phylum Mollusca; class Gastropoda; order Neogastropoda; family Muricidae; genus Rapana; species Rapana venosa. The sequence continues at coordinate 23,726,610 of CM054136.1, read as the reverse complement.
CTTACTGCTCTTGTCACACAATCTGAGTGGCTTTTTTTTCTACATAATTTTGCCAGGAAACAACTCTCTTGTTGCTATGGGTTCTTTTAAGTGTGCTGAATGCATGTTACTCTCAGGACTTCATTATTATCTCATCCAAAAGACTAACACCCAGACAACCTCTAATGGTCTAGAGGATGGGGGAAAAGTGTCAGGCAAAAATAGGAACCAGCGGTCCACATTGCATCATGTTCCATTTTATCTTACCTTTTTTATATTTTTTTTATTGGTGTGAGTATTTTGTGTTTGTCTTTTTTCTAGAAACTGCATGTACTGAATAAAACTCAGGTGTAGAGGATGTATTTTGTCTGTTTGCATGCATAGGGATTTTGATCCAGCATGGGTTGCGAGTGACAGTGGAGGCTACAATCAACTTCCGCAGTACCCTACAGAAGTGCTATCGGTCTACAGCCTTCCTGCTCAACAAACAGCACTCTGCTGATCAAGAGGTAACTGCCAATTTTTCATGCTTTTTCTATAGCACTGGTGAGGTTAGGTGAACAGATTAATTTTTGGTGGCATTTGTTTTGCTGCAGCTAGGCTGTGAAAGCCAAGCAATGATAGATGGGTTTCTTGTTTAGATGTATGAAATGTTCTGTAAAAAGAAAACAAGTTTCCTGAATGTGTTCATTCCAGTTTTGCCATCTGCTATTAGTCAGTCTTTGTGATGTGATCCTGTTCTAAAAGCAATTACATTATAATTGCTTTCTGTTATGCACACAAAGTGAAAACCAGTTTAAAACAGGAAATGGTAAATATCCAGCATTCACAATATTTACCATGCACATGCTTTATTTGGTCAGCTTCCTCCATTCATGTATGGGAGTTCCAGCTGATACTTGATGTATTCTGCAGTGTTGATTTTAGAGTGCTCTTGCAGGATTCCCACATTTTTTTCAAAATTGCCACAAAATAATGTGCCTAAAGAACGCCAAAAAAATCCTGGACAGTGTGTTTTTGAACAAACAGTGCACCATCACAACTGCCGTTTGTATTATCTCTAAAATTAAGCACTACTTCTGCTGAAATTCTCTGTTGATGCTTCTAATTGGCTATGTGTCTCACTTTTGACCAGTCATAGAAACTGTGGTTCATCCTTGTCAGTTCCTGCAGTGGTCATTATGTTGGTAGGCTACTCCAGGGGTGGCAACATTTTCTGATTTGCGCATACAAGCCATCTTCATGATTAAGCAGGCCCGTCCTGCTCTGTTGTCCTTTTTGTTTACATCATCTTCCAAGAGGCCTTGTCCTCCAGAAACAAGTTATGTGATTGGGACAGAGATCATTGAGGAGAATGCAGGAGCTGCGTCCCAACAGGTTTGGAGCTGGTAGATCTGGCGAGGCAAGTAGCCCTAGCTTGAGAATAGTGAACATGGCATGCAGTAGGCTATCGGCTGTGTATCAAACATGGAAAGAACAGTGCCTTCACTAAAGGAGGTTGTGCTAATTACAGAACAGCACTTAAAGCATCACACAAAAACACTGTACAAGAGGCTGTACAAGATGAAGCTCTTCAGAAAGACTTCCATCAGTTAGGCAACACTGTCTCTGTCTCTGTGTATGATCTGGGGGGAAAAACAAGACTTTGATATTGGCTTTAAATTATCATCTAAATCTATCATCTAGATCTAGATCTATCTCTGTGAATGTGGAAATACAAATTTGACCTCTCTCTCTCTTTCTCCTGTGCCACAGTGCTCACTGCAGATTAACTGCAACACTTAAGGTGAATATTTAATCCTTTCTTCCTAGTATTAGGGGACGGGATAGCTCAGTGGTCGGAGCACTCGCTTTCCTCCAGCCAAGTTAAGCAGCGTCGAGCGTGGTTACCAGTTGGATGGGTGACCGTTTGTGCGCCTTGGCTTCAGTACAGTTCCCCCAGTTCACCCAGCTGTAAATGGGTACCTGCCCTCTTTAGGGTCAGGGAAGGTAAAGCAGCGAGGGAGAGGAGATGGGCGCCGCCCTCAATATGCTGGCCCTAGAGAAGTGAGGTCTCTGACGCCTCGCTCCCCTACGACCTTATAGGTTATGGGACTCCTTTACCTTTTACCTTTACCTTCCTAGTATCTGCCTGTTTTTTGTTTCTCTTCCTTGAAAAAAAGCAGAAACTAAGAGTACTCAGGGTACTGTAAGCAAATACTACTTTTCCACTTTTTTATGAAAAGGGGGGGGGGGGGATGCCCTCTTTTTCGTTTATTTTAGAAGGTGCATAATGCTTTTCTTTAATTTTACTCTTAAGCTTAAAAGGCTTTTTTCATGTTATACAGTAAATATATTTAATCAAACATAGTGGACAGTTAAAACAGTTGTGGATTTTTTAACCATGACACAGCTGTGAATGGATGTGTTGAAATAGACCCATTGATGAAGATAGGCTGTTTATTTTGTTGCAGTCTGTGGAGCGATTAGGTCGCATCATGCCTCTGGCCTTGCTTCATGCTGTCTTGCTGCAGCAGTCTTACTTTGGTCGCTTTGCCTTTGTGCATCCACACTACTGGACCCTGAGTGACCTCAGCTCAGCAGTGGAAGCTTTCCGTTTACTGGTGCAGTCCATGCCATCTCAAGAGGCTACTGACCTCATCACTGCTGTTTACTCCCATCATTGCAGTGACTCAACTGATGCTCGAGTGGTCCATGCCATTGTGCATGATTTGGCACTGCAGGCTGCACAGCATCCTAAGGTTTGCCCTGTTCCTATCACTTATGAAACCTGAGTGGTAATCTCGAAGAATACATAAACTTGCTCTCCTTGGTCCCTTCTCCAACCTCTGATTTCGATCCAACTTGGTAACAGAGAAAAAGCATTACAGTCCCTGTTTTTCTTCTTTTTGTTGTTGTTTTTATTTAAATCAGAAAGACTATATTCTGATTGCAAAGGGTAACTTTTTACTCATCAAACCCTAATGTCAAACAAAGGCGTTCCTACTTCTTTCAACAGAGAGGTCTTTATAAAGTATAATGTTTTACAAGAGATTGAAGTGTTATAGCCAAAGAGAGGTAACATCTAGTGCTGTCAGGCCAGTTGTTCATTCATGTGTATGTGTTTTAATAACTGTAGATAAATACAAATATAATACTTGTTAAGTCAAAATCACAACAGACATGTCATAACAGTTTCTTTTCCAAAGTTGTCTGGTAAAAATGTGCTAGTGTTGATGATTTGAGTCACTGAAGGTGTCTGTGACATGACTGTTGTGCAGACTACGGGGCAGTGTGGAGGAGTGGCCTATCTGCTGAAACAATTGCTGCAGGCTGGAGCAGAAAAGCGCACACTGAAACGCACCCTGGATGCCATTGAAGACACCTCAGCTCGGGCTTTCTCTTTGCCTGAAAAAGCAGAATTTGAACTGATGGCTTGTAAAAGCAGGTGAGGGGTACTGTTTCTTTGATGCTATTGTATGTGTTTGTTACTTGTGACCCTATCCCATCAAACAGATCCTGGCACTTTTGACAATCCTGCTTGTAGAAATCATTTGGAAGAGGCCTATAATTTCTTCTTTAGGACCTGGGCAGATTTTTGTTGTACATCTTATCTCTACATAGGATTACTCTAGTAAACAGGAAACACTACAGACTTCAGAATAAAAGTTATATGATTGTTCATCCTATTTTGCAATAAACATTAAAGAGATTTTGCTTCCCACTTGTTATCTGTTTGACTTCTCTTTTACAGAATTATTCTGAGCGACATGGTGCAAGCAACTGGAGCTCCAGAGTTGTTGCTGCAGTTCCAGTCGACTCCCAGTGTCATTGTGATGGAGCCCCAGGTTGTGATTTCACAGCTGTTGGCAATCATGGCAACTTGTCCACAACCCATGCAAACTGATGCCCAGCAGATTATGCCTCTGGACCATTTCTTTCATACAGAGTTACAGGCATATAGAAGACTGATCGAGCAGGTAACTTTTATCAGTAGCTATTGTTAAGTTAATGGCATATGTGACGCTCCGCCACAAAATGAGTCGCTTAGCACCTGACCCTTTTTTCCGCTAGGAGCTATTTTAGGTGGGTGGGAGTCAGATTGTTGATTTTGATTAATTATAAAACTATAGCCATTTATCTACCTTGTACTGAAATATCAAGGCATAATTTTGTTTCCTTTTGCTTTTAAACGTGTTTTCAAAATACCCAAGCCCCCATTCTGATCACATATTATGATGCTAAACTGGTCAATTTCTCATTTCATGCAGTCTATCATTTCAAGTTGTAATAACTTTTCATAGAATTGTCCGATTTTCAATCTGTTATGTGTATTGAATAGCCATTTTATTGCAGATTAATGAATTGTCAATAACTAAAAATTTACCTCTGGTGCAGTCCGACTCATGTGATGGAGCTTCACATATGGGAAACTGTTTGAGCAAACTTTTATCACTGTTGTTAAGTTAATGGCAAATGGAAAACTGATTAAGCAGGTAACTTTTATCACTAGCTATTGTTAAGGTTTTCATAATTGGGTATAATTATAGAAATATCTGTGAACTCGTTTCATGCATGGTTAAGATGTCCTACACAGAGTCCACATTTTGGGGGCCAGCATGAAATAGTTTGAACTGTTCAGTAAAGTTTCTCTAGTTTTTAAGTTATGAATATGAAAAATAGTTAACAATCTTACTGACAAAGGCTTTGAACTAGATAAATGCATGAATACATATCAGACTACATCATGTAGAAAGGTGTTTTTTGTTTTGAAAAAAAAAAGCTTTGACACAACTTGGTGATAAAAAGGATATCCAAATAATACTTGATGACAAACAACAAAATGCAAGGCATCCTCCCCCCCCTCCAAAAAAAAAAAAAAAAAAAAGGGGAAAAGAAAAACAATTTAAAATGCGCAAGATGATTAAACTTCATGCTACAAAAATATGTGCTCAAGCAAATATTAAAGCACAGTTAAAAGAAGCCATGACCCAAACACATTTATAATAATATAGAAAAACTTACATAGAGACAACTACCACAAAACCAATACAAACCAAACCAAGAAGTGTACCACACTATTTTAACAAATATAATAAACACTGTAAACACCAGCTGCTATGATGCAATGGTTAGTACATTGTGTCCTGGTTGGAAGGTCACTCAGTCAAATTCCCTAAGTCATAGTTATTTTTTGTGCTCTGGCCAGCTGCTTGCTACCTAGTATTATAATAATAATGAATATAGTAGTAATGAAAATATGAAACATAATTGAATTTATATAGCGTTATATCTTGTAAAAACAAATCCAAGCGCTTGCATTCGACCCACTCTTACACATGCAACCAACAATAATAAACAGTTTTATCAAATTCAAACACACACACACACACACACACACAGAGGTTGTACACTTCGGCAGGATGATGGGAAGTTTGGTCATTGAAGGCAGAAACAGATAATTACGAGGTGAAACAATAGGGAAAAGTGATATGTTTGAAATAGGTATGTCTTGATGCTGGATTTAAAAGTGTTGTACGTAGGCTTTTCGCGAAGGGAGAGAGAGAGGTCATTCCAGATTGATGGATCAGAAATAGAGAAAGAGCAATGGCCAATGGTGGATTGGTTAAATCTAGGAATTTGTAGGCACAGGGTATCTGCAGCAGGACGGAGGGAATAAAGTGTGTACAGGTGAAGACATTCACAGAGGTAGGAGGGTGCTGTACTGTGGAGGCATTTATAACAGAGGGAACTGATTTTGTACTTTGTTCTCTGTGGCACAGGCAACCAGTGGAGAGATTGCAAGGGAGGAGTAATATGCTCAGATGTTTTCGCTTTGAGGACTAGTCAAACTGCAGAGTTTTGTATGCATTGAAGGGAGTGGATGGATGATGCTGGCAGACCAGCCAAAAGAGAATTGCAATAGTCCAGACGTGAAAGAATGAGAGATGTGACAAGTTTGGACATTACATCAGCGGACAGGTACTTTTGAATTGCGCTTATATCCCATAATTGATAGTAGCGCAACTGGCAGATCTGGGTGATATATTTTTGCATGGAGAGTGTGTTGTTGATAACAACACCTAGATACTTGACTCTGGTGGATAGAGAAACTGTTGTATTGCCAAATTCTATTCAGTCTGTTGTGATAGAAGAGAGTTTGTGTTTGGTCCCTACAATCATGGCTTCAGTTTTATCTGCATTTAGCTGTAACTTCTTGTGTATCATCCAGTTTTGAATATCTTGGAGGCAGTGTGATATATTTGTCAAGATAGAAGGCAGATTTTCAGAAGTATCATTGCTTTGAATCTGAGAGTCATCAGCATAGAAATGATGGTTGATCTGGTGACAGTTTATTATATATGACAGTGGAGCAGTGTAGAGAGGGAAAAGAGCAGGGCCCAGAACTGATCCCTGCGGGACTTCGCATCCCAGTTTGGCAGGAATTGATTGAATCTTATTTCTTGCAACTGTATGGAATTGGTCAATGAGGTATGAAGTAAACCAGGTGAGGGCTGCACCTTTAATACCAAACGTTTTTTTGAGACGGGAGAGAAGAATTTAGTGATCTGTAGTGTCAAATGCTGCAGATAAGTCGAGAAGAGTGAGAAGGGAGATTCCCCGCCCCCCAAGAGTGAGAAGGGAGATCCCCCCCCACACCCCCCCACCGAGTCAGAAGCATGTAGAAGCGTGTTTAACATGAGGACTAGGGTGGTTTTGGTGGTCTGGTTGATGTGATAGGCAGACTGAAAGGTGGGAAGGAGACTATTTGAATGAAGATGGCCGTTGTTTCAAAACGTTTTCAAGGACTTAGGAGATGAAAGGTAGGTTAGAAGCAAGCCTATAGTTCTTCAGAATGTTAGGGTCGAGGTGCTTTTTCAGTAGAGGTGTAACTATTGCAGTTTTGAGAGCTGGTGGAAAAATTCCTGAAAGAGATGAGTTTACTATTTTCATGATGGTTGGCTGCGGAAGGCACTGTGTGAGAAAAGAAGCAGGCACAGGATCAAGATCGCATGATTTTATGCTCATTTCATTTAGAATTTTCCTGATTTCTTCCTCACTTGTTGGCTGAAAGGAAAGGAGAGGAGTGCCAGTAAATTGGGAATCAGAAGGTGCAGGTTGGAAAGGAGTCTGATCCAGTCTAGAGTGGATGTTGTGGACTTTGTCAGAAAAGAATGAAGAAAATATATCAGGAAAGTTCAGAGTGACTGTGGATAGTAGGCAGAGGGCTTGCCTTTGCAGATCCAAGAAGAGTTGAGGTGAGGGAAACTGAAGATTTCATGGATGTTGCATTTAGAACTTGAGTGGAATAGTAGTTTGTCTTCGCTGAATGGATTAAAGTTTTGACTTTGTTGTTTTGTTTTCGAAAGAGTTGTTTGTTTAATTCAGTTTTTGTTTTTCACCACTGCCATTCTAGTTGTCGGCATTTGCGCTTTGCCACCAAAATATCATGGGTGTACCATGGGGCAAAGGGCCTATCAAGCAGAAAATGGTCAGTGGGAGGTGCATGCTCATCGAACAGTTGGCTGAGAACAGTATTAGTGTTTAGAAGGGTCAGTGTGGTCAGGGATTTGTGATAGGCATTCAGCAGCTTGTAGAGAAAGTATTAATACCTATCTACATTTAAATGTCTCAGGTAAGAAGGAAGGTGGCAGGATGGTTAAGACGTTTGCCTGCCAACAAGTAAACCATGAGGTCCTGGGTTCGATTCCCAGCCTCGCCCTTTCTTCCCAGTTTGACAAAAAAATCGAACTGAATGTCAAAGTCCTTCGGATGAGACTATAAACCGAGGCCCCGTGTGCGAACGCATGCAGTACATCTTGTGCATGCGTTAAATCCTGTTCTGCTTTTCGAAAGAGTAGGCCATTGTGTGCCGGTGGGAACAGATGACAAAATTTACAAAACCGCATACACACGGGGACTGGATGTAAAAAAGCAATGAGTGCTTATTCCATGATCCTCGATATAAAAGAATAAATAAATAATAAATAAATAAATGAGATTCAGTGCTCCCTGATGCTAGTCTCATATATATGTATGAGTTTGTGATGTGCTTATTAGAAAGTCATACATTGCCCACTTTATGGATATGATTTTGAGTGTTGCTCAAACTACTTGACCAATACTGCATGTGTCTGTACCTTTCAGGCCCTGTTGATGCCAAAATATATCATGACAGGAAGTATAGGTACAGCCTGGCCAAAGTAGTCTCAAACTAGTGTATGCCCATGGCATCAGGACCATCATGCAATGGAAGCAAAATGTCTCAGATTCAGTGGTCTCTGATGCTATAGCCTCATAGAACTTCAGATCTGGTTTCCTAAAGACATCCATGCCTGTGGTGAGTTGGTATCAAAGCCTTTGGGGATGGAGGTTTCATATGAGGTTGTTGGATGTATGTTGTATGACCACCCTTGGTGGTTGTGTCACTCAGTCTGGTTCTGCAACAAAGCTATTACTTATGCCAGTTGAGGGCTTAGTAGGTAGTATGCTGTGTATGTTGGCTTGGAACAAGCAACACTGAATACCACTAAAGTGAACCACAACCACTGCAGGACCCTTCTAGTTGATGACCCCAGTGTGGCTTAACATTGAAATCTCTCTGTGCACTCCTGGCGCTGGGGATTTGACATAGTGAGTTTAAGTGTGGCTGCAACAAAGATATCAGAATGAGCTTTGTGGGAAATTGGAGGACAGAAACATCACAGGAGGTAACACAGCAAAAAAAAAGATAAAGCAGTATACCATTACTTTCAGCAAGTAGCTGTTTCCTTGCTGTTCCTTATAATGAGATGCCTGCTTTATTGAGGGATTTTAACAAAAGCGGAGACATTAACAGAGAAATATGCTATTTCAGTAACTGATGTTGCCCTTTTGAGAACAATGCATTTAAGCATGTAAACACACACATGCATATGCATGTGCATACATGCACAAGTCCAATACAGTAAACAGTAGGTTGTTATGACTACAACTGTTGGGAATGAACCACGATTTGAGCCAAAAGTAGAAATCTTTAATTTCTTATAGAGAACTTTGTGGTGTGGTGATTTTTGACAAGTTTAAGTCAGAAACAGTCATCATCCCATGAAGGGTAATTACAATACTGACAGGCACTTTTCATAATCTCAAAAGACACCACACTTCATGTTGGTTAAAACATTCCAAGATAACTTCATATGAAAATGTCACAAACATGCACACACACACCAATGTAGGAATACAATGTTATAAAACCATTGACTGGAAAAAGACATATAAACTTATTATTTGCATACATATGTATCCATGCATGCACGCACACGTGACATACAACAGTTGACTGGAAAGACATACACACATTTTCCCAATATATAGCATGAAGGCAGGCTGGAACACGAACACACACCACCCATGCACTCACACATGTATGCATCTGTGATATTATTATTAATTTGAATGACTGCTGGTACAAAAGAATTTCTATTTCTGTTTGTTTTGCTGTTGGGGCACTGAAAAATGTGTCCTGAAGGCAACAATTGAATTTCTGAAAACAAAGCATGGGAGGGATCAGCCAAAATAGCTGTTACTTTGTGTACAAGCTGCTGATCACAGAACGACTTGAAATCTTTTTGTCAGTAGAAGAATTGTAGCTGTGAAAGGTTCACACTGCTTACTGTGGAAAGAACTGACCTGTCTTGGGGGGGGGGGGGGGGGGGGGAGACAACACATCTGTTGTAGAAAAGTGGGTCTGCATTAAAGATTACGTTTAAAGATTGTATGTACACCAAAAACTACATAATGTAGTAGTCATGTCATAATGGTTTGTTTCAGATCCAAGAAGACCTGAACTTGCTGCATCGTGGAGTTCGAGGCGAGATAGCATTGACCTCGGACCTCTCCGCTATGTTGGAGACACTTTGTTGTGATAGTATTCCAACGGCATGGACTGCTGAAACATTTGCGCGATGTGACAGTGTGTGTCAGTGGCTCAACTCACTGGGGGAATATATTTGCTACATTCAGGACTGCTACTCCAGCCACCCACCTTCATTATGGCTCCCAGCTTTCCTGCGACCAGATCGTCTGTTTCCAGCAGTGGTTCAAACCCATGTAATTCGAACATTTAAAGATGTAGCAGAAGTCATGCTGACATTTGAGGTGAGTCTGTCTTGTGAGTTGCATAGTTTTATATTGCATATAGTGTATGCAGTGCTATTAGCAGTGTTGTGAAAGTGTTTGAGGCAAGTCAGTCTTTAATTAGCTGTGTTGTGAAAGTGTTTGAGGCGAGTCAGTCTTGAAATTTGCATTATCTTATATTGTATATAGTGTATGCAGTGCTCTCGGCAATAGTGCGTGTTTGGCCCTAATATTCAGTGGACAGTGTAGTCCACATCGTTACCAACATGTGAATTAAAACAGATCTTCATCAAAGGCTAGTAGGCCTACAGCATTGTTTTCAACTCTTAGTAAAAGTGTAAGTCACTGCTTCTCCATGTCAAATGTTGTGTTGGCTTTTTTCATGTTGTTAACTGGGTCTCCCAAACAAGCAATGCAACATCTGGGAAACTGTTCTATAGCCTAAATTGTACTTCCACCTGTGCGACAGATGCTTGTATTGCATTACCTCCAGAATGAGAATGCCTTAAAATGAATTAAAGCAAGAAAGGCAAATTTGAGCTTGTTGCTATCCATCCAGTGCAGTACATCATAATGCAGGCCTGAATTCTTGTTCAAGCTGTGCAGAAATGACCAGTGTATGCACTATTTGGTATATCAGCAGACTTATGAAAATTATATATATAAAGAAATGACATGACAATAGTTGAGTAGTGAAAACTAAACATAACAGGTCCTAGTATTGAGCCTTCCAATACACATACACTAGCGGGCTTATGTTTTATTCAAAGACTGACATCAGTCACCAATATGATGTAAGCCACTCCATGACCACACCATGAATGCCAAACATTATTGGTTAAAGTAACAGAGTTTTACTCCACATTTCAAAGATCATGCCGAGAAAATGTGAAACTGTTGGCTTAGAATGACCACAGTACACTTTAGAGGAGTACTTACTTAATCCTCTTCATCCCATGTGCCGGGACACAAGGCGCCAACAAAATCCCTCCAGCCTTTTCTGTCTTGGGCAAGCCAGCTCAATTCATTCCAGGTCTTGCCCGCCTCTCATCTCCTCCTCTACTGTCCTCCTCCAAGTGCCGAGTGGTCTGCCTCGTTTCCTCTTCCCTGGTGGTGCCCATCTCAGCGCAGTATGAGGGAGTCTGTTCTCGCCCATTCGGAGGATGTGTCCCAGCCACCTCCATTGTCGCTGTTTTACCTCGGCCACAATGTTGTTAATGCCGGTGCGCTTTGACACTTCCCTGTTGGTGACATGCGGCTGCCAGTGAAGTTTCAGGATTCAGCAAAGACACCTTCCTTCAAAGCCTCTGAGCCTGCTCTCAATCTTCTTGTTGGTTCTCCATGTCTCCGAGGCATATAGGAGTACTGAGCGTACATTGGACTTGAAGATCTTCAACTTGGTTTTGGTTTGCAGGACAGTTGACTTCCAGATGTTTTTCAACCCACTAAATGCCCGGGCTGCAAGTCCTATCCTGGTTGAAATTTCTTTCTCAATGTTACTTTAGAGGAGTATGTTCTGTAAATTATTTTCTATCATTATACTTTTGATGATACTCTAGACTTTCCAAAACAAAGCTGTATTCAGTGGGTGGGGGTAGTCTAGTGATAGAAGCAGTGGCCTCGTAGGTTCAAGCCACAGCCAAGATGCCTGTACAAGGGAATTTCCCCCCCTAGAGTTATTAGTAACAACCCCACTCCCCAGAAAGTCCTTTGGATGAGACTATAAACTGAGGTCCTGTATATGAACACATGCAAAATATTTTGTGCATGTTAAAACTCATTCCACCTTTCTGAAGAGTAGGCCATTGTGTGCCAATACGGGAGGTGACCTATACTGTACGATAAAAGTTTATAGGCCTACTGTTCTTTCATAATCTCCTTGTGGACATCTATCTTCCAACATTGCTCTGCTTGTTGATGGCAGCATCTGGTGCCTTCTTGTCTGAAAAACCAGAGTATAGGGCCAATTATATACTCATCTTGTTAGAAAGTATGGAGGCTGTGGACTTTTGTAGACTTTTCTTTGTTTCATTGTATTTTGCCATTGTCATTAAGGCCTGTGCGAGTGTATGTGTGCTTTTGAAAAACATTTGACTATCGAAATTTTATTTCATAGATTTTGTCTGCATTGCACCATGTTTGTAAATATCTGTTTGTTTAAACTTTTGTTTATTTATCATTGATTGCATGACTGTGTAAGATTAGGTTGAATGCATGCGCTTTGATTTGTCTTTGCAAGATATAGTGCTATATAAGTTCCATTTATTATTATTATTAATCCTTTGCTTCTTTCTTTTGGGTTTTGTACATTTGGTTTGGCTGTTGTTGTCATTAAAGGTTTAATGAAAAGTGAATCCTTTGCTTTTTCTTTCATTCAGGTTTTTGTACACTTTGTTTTGGAAAGCCTAGTGTACCTGCAAAGTTCAGTGATATAAAGTGAATAACAGAATAAACTTTAGGGTATTGCCATATCAGTTCTAGCCTTGATATATTGTAGACAGGAGCTATGATTCTGTTGGGAGTCTAAATATTAAAAATTTTGAATGTATTCCAAAGCTGTTCTGATTTTGTTATTCTGAGGGGTTACTGTACTAACAATGTGCATCACTTTGGTCTTCTTGGCATTTGAACTTCTGACCAGCAGTGTTGTCCTCTACATCTCTTGTGATCTCTCCACTTGTTGCCTGTGCCGCAGAGAGTAAACTATAAGATCAGTACCCCGTTTCAAATGTCTCCACCTAACAGCACCCTCCTACCTCTGTGAATGTCTTCACCTCTATACTGTTGGTCGTCGCTCTTTATTTCTGGTCCATCGATCTGGAACGACCTTCCTCTCTCTTCGACAAAAGCCTACTTATGACACATTTAAATCTAACCTTAAGACATTTATTTAAAACCTAACTTTTCCCCTCCTCTTAAAACTGCCCCTGCCTTCAACAGCCCAAATCCCATTACCCTGCCAAAGCGTATAATCTGGGTGTATGTAGGTGCGTACATTTGAATTTAAGCTTTTAATAGTTATTGGCTGCATGACTCTGTATGAATATGTTGAATGCAAGCACTCTGATTTGTCTTTGCAAGATATAGCGCTATACAAATTCCAATTTTTCTCATGCTTGTGATATCATTGGCCATAGTGCTGTAGTCGGCATACCTGAGGGTTTGTGATCTTTATGCCTCCTATATTAATGCCCTTGTAATTTATGTCAGCCCTTCTATATGATCATTACTGTATATGCAGAAAAGATGCGGGGATAATAACTGTGCAACTCTGGACTTTCTTTTATATAAAAAAACCTCAGTGCTTGCCATTCCATTAGATGGTTTTCTTCCAATCTTTTATACTAATATGCCAGGAGTGAGACCAGAGGGAACCTTACTATAAAGTTAAGAATCTGAAGAACAAAAAGCACGTCTCTTGTTTCTCTTCCAGGTATATATCCTGCCTGACAATCATACATATCTCTGATACATTTTTAATTCTGTTGAGGACGAGTGGAAAAATTTTGCTTGCGTGAATCATCAAGGCAATTGCCAGTCTTTAGCGTCCCTGCCCTTGTGGAGCATGTATTCTAGTTGCTTCCACTTACTGGGCCATTAGCAGGTCTCCCAAAGATTTTTTGCATAGATGGTGTAACTCCCCCCCCCCCCCCGAAAATAAAAAGCTCACTTGGCAAAGTTGCTTGATGGGAACAGTAATTTTTTCTTTTAGTGGTAAGGGTTCCAGCTCTTGTGGATGTACATTCTGTGTTGATTCCAGAAGTGCTGTTGGTGTCAGTTCTTTTTCATATTCTTACCACCTAATATTCTTTCATTTCAGTGAACACTTTTCCCACCTTTGTTATTTAAATTAGGCTTTGATCTTGAAATGACACATCTAGTTTTTTCATTGGCCGGGAAAACCTTTCTCTGAGGATTTGAAACTTTTTAGCATTAATTTTTCTCCTCCCCTGATCTTTCTTTTTTAAGTATTCTGCAGTAATATTTTCCCTTGCTAATAATAGATCATCACTAATGAAGGGTTTTTATTGAGTCGTCACCCAGAAGTTATTTTGGGCAGCCTTTGTGTATACTTTGTCACTCCAGGTTTCTGGTAGAGCCTCATTTTGATTTCAATCTCTCAGGAAAGCGATAGTTTCAATTTTATATGCGATAGTTTCAATTTTATAAGCACTTTCAGCTTCTTGAATAGTGGATGAAAAGAAGTTATTTATACTTATTCATTTTTTGTTACAGGTAATGCCTGTAGGATTTGTGGCAACTGAACAGCCTACTGATGGTGTGTATGTACATGGTATGCACCTTGCCAATGCTCGCTGGGACTCGAGTCGCTCAGTCTTGATAGATCTGCTTCCAGGGGATGAACCTCTTCAGCCAATGCCTCCTGTTTGGATCAGACCATTGATCACCAGCATGGATCCACAACGAATTGCAAGATTGTCCCAGTATACCTGTCCTCTGTTCTCATGTTCAGATCTGGCTCTTCAACAGGACAGCAATCTGATCACACATGTTCCTCTGACCACTGTCCATCCACCTACTTTATGGGCACAGAAGCGTGTTGCTCTCGTCTTTAAATGAATTGCTACAATGGCGTTTCAAAAATGGGCTGACATTTTTCAAGGAATGGTTGAAACTTTTATCATCTCATGACAGTTGAAAAGAGTAATAGTGACTGACAAAACAGCAGTCATAAATAGCATTGCCTGCACCCCCCTCTTTTTTTTTTTTTTTTTACAAAATTGAGGTTATGGCTTTAAACACATTACCCTTAAACCAAAACCAAGGAGCTTTTTTTTTTTTTAATGGTGAGGAGTGATTCCTGTTTATTTTTGTAATCACTGATTGTATCTAGAAATGCAGGCTGTATCCCTGAAAAAGTCAATGTTTGATTATTTTGAAAATGTAATTAAAATTTCACATCGCTCATTTTGAAGTGTAAAGAGTTAATTATGAAAATGTCATACAGATGCCATTTATGAAGAGCTCAACCAGCACACAATGCAAAAACTCTTTCACTTCCAAGTTGCTATTTTGGTAGGTTCTTTCCCATCTTAGTAAGCTCATGAATTCAATTAGGCACATGCTTAAAAAACCCCAAGAAACCTGCATGAGTTTAATAACCATGTGCTTTTACCATTTCTCTCTCCGTTGCTATGTATCAAACTTTTCCTATGATACTGATCAGATAAGATTGCAGTTGAATGTTTTTTGTATGTCATGGGTGAAAAATTCATCAGACAATTTAATATTGTACATAAAAAAACAGTTACAAAGGATATTTGAGCTACAGTTAAAATATATAGCAATTTCCCCCCTCCTTGTTGACAAGAGATTTATCTTTCACTTGGTTATGTAACATTTTTTAGATGAGTTGCATTTATGCCCCCCCCCCCCCCCCCTTTTACATCTTTTGTAAGTGCAGGAGTTGTGTACTTTCTTGGTGAAAATTCACCCATGCTAAGAAATATGCTGTGCAAAAGAAGTGACTTCTATCATGACAAATCCAACATGATGAAAAGATAGTTGGTAATCATTTATGCAGAGTATGGGAATGAATGCAGAGTGTCAGTTATTTTTGTTACGTAGTGTTTACATTGTTCTATCAATTACCATAAACAGACCAGTCTTTAATGTTTAGTCACTTTGATCTTCACTTTGTTTACACATATCTTGTGGGTCTGTCAGACCCATTAGTTTAATGAAATGGACAGATGTAAATGTTTTTGTTTTTGTAACCTAAGATAAAAGTGATGTGACTTGTAAGAGGACTAGTCCTACTTGTGCCCTGTATGTAGTATATTTGCTGTGATAAGATGGGCTTTCTTTTCTTCCTTCATGATGCATCGGATAAATGCATCAGACGATATTCATAAGATTTAAATCTGTGTGCACAGGATTTTCATGTACTGTGGTGACTTTTGGGGCCAGGAGTTAACAACAAGAAGACAGCCCAGATACAGCCTCTGTGGTCAGCAGGGCTATATGCAACATGATTGGATTAGTTTGTCATTGCTGCATAAAGTTTAACAAATGAATTCTTAAAATGAGATTATTTATTCCTTTTATGATTTACTACAGTGAAGTTGCAAAAATGTTTTATGATGTGCTTTTGGTATAGACCATGTACTATTGAAATGCAAATAGACCCATGAATTTTATGTACCATACATTAAAAAGAAAAAAATTACATGGAAGGAAAGTGGAATGATTGGTAGACCCAAGGTCAAGCATTATGTAAGACATTTTAAGTGGTGCCTAGTAATAAATATCTAATTTTGATTTCATTCAAAACATGTCCAATGTATCTAAAATAGGTTTTAAAGTTTTTGCTTTTAGTTGTAAAGCTGATGAATTACCATTTGTGTACTATATTGCCATTTTAAAATACTGCAAGTGAATGTTGCGTTCCTAATTAAGGTATTAAGTTATTTTCAGTAAACCCCCATGTCCCTAAGAATTGACTTATTCTTAAAAATCTAAATGTACAGTCAATTGAAGACATCTTATATATTTGGTTTGCAACTGTTACAAATACTTCATCTATGATGTGCTGCTTCTGTAAATGTAATAATTTTCACAGTCAACAGCCAGAGAAAACGCATTCAATAATAAACTTCAGAATTAATGGCCGTCATATACTATTGAATTTACATTTGTGTATCGTCATTATTTCCTGATGTGTGCAGTATTTTTATTATTTGAAAAATCTCAGCTGACAATGGCCCTTTCAAGGCTAACACTATGTCATACTAGAATATTTTTGACAAATTGTACACTATTCAATGAGAAGGCTAACTTGTGAGAAGCACAGGGTCATTACAAATAGCAAAGATGAAGGTGGACAGACATGATGGAAAATAGTCATGCTTATTAGGACGAAAATACCCACAAAACTGGAGAGGGAAAAAACAAACTAACACGCTGTTTCTTGCACAGAAATTTTGGACAAGGATAAGAGTGTATTCTGTATATGAAAGAGCCCTCAGTATTGAAACAGGAATGAGGGAACAGTCCATCTAGTCATGCAGGAATATTCATTACCCGAATATACTTTACAAGAAAACGTGCAATATCTTGTTAAAAAAAATCCTTGATTTAGATAAAGCATACATTTAATGGGATCATGATCAAGCAATCACTAGCAAAAAGAAAAAAAAAAAGGCAGCTATCACTAGTGATTTGTGGTAGTAACCCCCCCTCCATGCAGAGCTGCCCCAGTGATAACAAATCAGAAGCCTGCTAAAGATTTGTACACATCAACTTTGTTCATTTTGACACCATCATGACCATATTTCAGTTAGTTGATCTCTTTAGCAGGGGTGGGGTAACCTAGATTTGAGAGGGTATTTCCCCTGGTCTTATCAGTACAGACTCCATGGCCCTGGAAGTCCTTTGGATGAGATTATAAGACCCATGTAAAAACACAAGCAGAACTTGTGTATGCATTAATACTTGCTGTACTTTTCAGCAGAGTAGGCCATTGTGTACCAGTAGGGACAGACAAAAAGATTGAACAAAAAACCATGCATGCACACTGGTGTCATGTTTAAACATCATCCAAATGTCAGGAAGCTTAACTGCAACTTGGAAAAAAACCCCAACCAACCAGCCAAAAAACGTGCACACACTGGTGTCATGTTTAGACATCATTCCCAAAGTCAGAATGAACCTCAATGGTGGGCAAATGGTTTTCATACACAAAATTTTGTTATCATCGTTGAATCTTATAGGTTTAGCTGAGGAACAAAACAAAAAATCTGAACCGTCAGTGAAAGGGCCATCTCTGCTAGAAGTGCTGCTATTCTCCCTGCTTTTGGTGTTTTGATGATATGCTGCTGAAGTTATGTTTGCAACATGCAAAATATCTGAAACTGTGGAAATAAATATGCATTATGTACTTGTTCAGATTTATCTGTTAAAGCAGATTAGAGAACAATGATACAGCACAAACCTGTGTTCAAAATTTTGGGTTTATGAACTTCAGAAAATTAAAATTTCAGTTTTGGGGTTGAAGAAATCCATGGAAAAACAAGCATGTTGTGGTTTGCTATGCATACCCCCCCCCCCCCCCCCGAAAAAACACAACACCAACCAAACACAAACGGTGCTACATGCTTGTTTTAAAAAACCCTGATCAGAAAAAAAGATCAATAAAGCATATACCAACTGGGGTTGGTTTTTTTTTTTTTTGGGGGGGGGGGGGGGGGATAACCCACTGCTCTCATATGAAGACCCAAGAGGCAAATTCAATATTTGTAATTCTTGGGCAAACATCACAATAGAAAATTTTTTAAAAAACCCACTTCCTTTAGCACACATTCAATAATGCACTTAATGTTAGTTCATGAATCAAGTTACCGTTATCAAAGAATGCCAAAAAATATCCAGAACCTCTTTCCCTTATCATGTGCACCCACCTTCATCTTCTAAAAGCTGCACTGAAACAAGACCTTTTGACATCCCGGAACTGTCATTTGTGTTACATAGCTTCAGAATCATTCAAAGGTCAGAAGTGTATCCTCAGCAGTGTAAAACCAGCAAACTTACAGGAGCTGAATGTGTAACAAGTTGAACTTCTAATCATTTAGTTATTGCACTGCTGCTCAAGTCTCAGCTGAAAGGATTTTGTCTGTGGAGCCGCTGGTTCTATGTGCCATTAAGTTCTTGAGCACATGTTAGATTTCCCATTTATCTTCCATAAATTTTAATTGCCCTTCATGGGTGATTAAAGTGTTTTTGACTTGATTTGACTAAACCAAGGATATGACAATTGCTGACAGCACAAACATACCCATCAGTCTGAAACCTGGAGAGGGTTGGGCTCCACCAAGTTCAAATTACCCAAAACATTGCCTAGAATATTCCGTGGACTGCCAGACAAGATAGTTAAAAAACAAAAAAAGGTCAAGTCATGTAAGCAGTGCTTACAATTATAGGTCGTTTGTTTAAAAACAAGACCCCTTCAATTAACCTCCTGACACGGCTAACAATCATAACCCCACAAAAAAACACCACCACCACCACCAACAAACCAGCAGTAATAAGCTATGTGCAACTTCACATCCCACACATAGCCCCTATTGGCTTAAAAACTGGCCTCTCATGTGTTTTGATACAGCCAAAAAAAACCCACCTACAATGACCTACACTCAGGTTAACTCGTTGTAACTGCCATGCAGTTAATACTGTTTGAAAAGGGGACTGGATGTCAAGTGAAATAAGCTGGGTCCACATTCCTAATATTTGAATGGGGTAGGTGGGCTAGCTTTGTCTGATGTTTATCTCATTTTCTTTCCACCATGCATATACACACAATTTGGAACTATGCAAAATAACACTTCTCTCATGCTTTTATTCCTTATAAACCATACACATACCTTTGAAATTCTGTTAGTCTGTCCACTAGTACATCAATACCAACTGAAGTAATCCATAAATACTAATACAGGTGGGGTAGTTCATCCCATGAACTTAAATGAATACAATGAAAGCAACAAAAGAAATTTATTATCATTTAAGACATTTTTAGCATGAAAGACAACTGGTAATCTTTCCACTGATAGACTACTTTAGGCTTTATTTGCCTTTCAATGATATTTTTATAAGAACTTGGCCTCAACTTATGACCTTTTATATGTCAATACTACTGGGTACAGGATTTTTTCCCTTTTCTGCATACCTGTTTAAGAAAATCAAAGTTATCAAGTTTCACTCATAGGAATGTAAAAATTTGTCCATTACATTCACTGCAATAGTACTTTGTCATTTCTAATTCGAAGATGGGGCTGGTGCTGGTGTATATCTAACATAATTTTCATCTCCGTTCTCACTTGGATTCAAAACCTGCCCATTGTACAATGTAGGGGGAGTTGTGCTGGAGACCATAATTCTTTGAACTTTGTGTCCATGTTTCACAAGAATAGTTGGGGTACTGAAGGACCGTCGTGTTAGAGCATATGGTTTCTTGTAATTTGCTACAATGTTCCCAGCTTTCGAGGTTGGAGTTTGCAATGGGATCACCGGTACTGTAGAAACCGCTGTCTGCTCATTGGTGTTAACATCGGAGACGGGTGTATGAATGCGAGCAGCCAAAGATTGCTCCACAGGTATCACACTGCCCTGAAAAATGCCCAAAGGCACGATGTTGGTAATTATAACAAGTGTGACTGTTTGCAGGGACTTTCACAATAATCAGTCTTTTAACAAAATTTCCAAAGGCATCTTTAAACAGTCCGAAGTAAATTTATAAAACTTTTGCATGAATTATCACATGTTTAGTTATAACAGTCTTTTGTCAAGATACCCATTTGGGTTAGACAATTTCTACACATAAAATCCACCTGCTTTTCAATGCAAGAGCTATCTATTCTGAATGTGTTCCATATGTAGTGTATGTATTCCACATGTAGCATAGTTAGGTTGGAGAAAGTAAACATGTTTGTCAGTTTTGCTTACATATGACTTACTGAAAGCATTTACATTAACAAGTTGTATAAAACAAAACAGTTGAATTCAACTTTCAGTCAACAGATATATTCTCAGATTTTGTTCACACTGACAAGAAAATTTGTGGATAAAAATGCGTTGTGGAAAGCTTAGGAGGAAGACCACAACCTACTGTCATAGTGTTAGTACTGTGGTATGCTGATCCATTTCTTTCATTTATTAAATCATCAGCCTAGATAAGAAAAATGCAAATAATCAAAACAATTGACAGGATCATGAAATTTGTGGATAAGAAATCGAAGATAGCCAAAAATAAGAAAATACATACTTCTGGAATAGATAACTTTTCCATGAACAGATGTTCATTTGTAATCAAAACAAATCTGTAAATGCAGTTATTATTACATTATTTAGTAAATTAAATTCTCCATCCTGTGTACAAAGTGTGTTGTGCCACAGCATCTGTACACCCATCAGTGTATACCTGTGTTAAGTATATATGCATATATATATATATATATGCATGCATGCACCAAGTATTGCCGTGGAAGATAGAATACTCAATTTGAAAGGTTTGCTTTTAGCAGGAGCTCTAGTGATCTTAAAAGTTGTTAGTAGTGCAATGGTTTAAGGTAAACATTGGTAAAACACCTAAACTTCCTGGTAACTTTTTGCAAGTCAAGATTGAGCTTCATTCATTTAACATAATTGTGCTAAAATGCAAATGTTTGTATTATTTTGCATTATGACAACATTCAAAAAGTTTCCTAAACTGTTTTGTGGGGTATCAATAACAGCAACCTGGTACAATCTAAGGGTGTAGATGGAGTATGCTGAGCTTACTCTGCAAGTTTTTATTGATTTCTACTCTGTTCCATACAAATCCCTCAGATACGACTATTAATTGGGGTCCTGTGTCGCTATACATATGCATGACATCTTGCCTGCAAATTAAAGCCCATCCTTTAAAAAAAAAAAAAAAAGTATGGTATAGTGTGGTTGTCAATGGCAATAGCACCCAGCATGCACCGGTCATCTCAGTTACCTAAGACAACGTCCTTGGGAAGTACAATAGTTTCGCCCAAGGAGACTAGAGCTCCTTGTGAGGTATTCATATCATAAGAAATTCATGATTTTTATCCAGTTATACTTTTTTGTTTAAAAAAATCATGGTGAATACCAACATAATATTTGATCATTTTGACTTGAAATGAGTTTAAAAATCCATTGCAAAGGCAGCTAAAAGATGCAGAATTTAGTTTTTGTCTTAAATTCTGAAAAACTAATCATAAAGAGAGAATTGCAGTGCCTTGCCTTGAGTAAACACCAAGCAGATAGTGCATAGCTGCCAGTCTTTGAGAATCACAAAAGATTTTGGTAGGGGGCAAGCCCTCATTAAAAAAAAAAAGTGGGGGTCAGGGGGATGTGCTTCCCAAAGCACATTTTATGGTCAAAAATGCAAACTATTGCCTGACAAGATAACATAGAAAGGCAAGAGTATTAGTGTGCTGCACTCTGAAATGAAAGTTCCAGGTGTAAACCAAAAAGTACAAAAACGCTTGTCTGCTTTCATGAAGTACAAAAATCAGCAAAGTCGTTTAGAGAGGAGCATTACACACTAGTTGCTCTAACTTATGTTGCTGCTCATTTTTCATAGGCACTGAAGTCCAGTGTCAAATTGGGTTGGACTACATCGGCAGTTTGTAGTTGTCTACTGTTTCACATCTGTTCACTACTGCCAGCAGGTCGATGTGGTCGTATGCTCAGCTAAAACATGCATTTAGTTTGTTGCTGCTTAAGTAATCTAGTCTCTGCTTTCATAAGTTATGCTTTAATTTGTTTTACAAGAATCAACGCTTTATTAATTCCATATATCATTATTATGCAGCACTAAATGCACAGTTGCAGCCATGCTTTGTTTTGAACTTTGAGACTCAAATCCATTAATACATGGCTTTCTTAATGTGCATGCACACACAATCATTGCCTCCCTTAGATATTGTTCTCTGCTAGGCTACTCTGTGTTGTCCACGCATTTGAATCGGCACTATAAACTTGAATCAAGTCGGAAGATTTTTTATTTTAAGGCAACTGGCATGGCAAAATTGTAGCGTTAAACCCTGGACTCATCTACAATGATGTAATTCCATCAGCCTTGTGAAATCTTTAACTCACACCAGCATAGAGTTCCACAGAAAATAGCTTTTGCCATGTCAAGATTAATCAGTGTGTGGAAACCCTCTGTATCTGAGAACCAACTTCTTTGCAATTGGCACAGTTATCACTGTATGCTCTTCTTCGACATCTTGCCGACCAGCATTTGTAATCAGCACATGCATTGTCATACTTGTATAGCTTTTTTCCTTTGAAATTCTGCAGATTGGAATTAAAAGGGAAAAAAAGAGAAAAAAATTCCATGAAAAAAGGAATGGTTGGCAGCTATGGTAAGTTTAACAGCACAGGCAGAAATGAAAAATACAAGATGAGAAGTACAGAATTTCAAGGCCTCTTGTGTATTGGCTAAAAAACACAAGGAGCAAAATTTAAACTTTTGTCTTGAAAAAGAAAAACTAGTGGTGAAGAGACCTTTCTCTATGCCATGTCATGTCCAATAAGTCAACCACTGAAACACCAAAGAGATTGTGAGCAGCAACTTTAAGATTTGGGATATCTGGAAAGATGGGTTTGAAATTCAAGTTAATTTCATTCAAGGCTACTCTCTCCTATTAGAACTTTTATTACAATGGTTTCAATGGAAACCAAGGACAAAATATTAGAACTGTTGGTTGTTTATGTATAATTCCTGGTAAAGATTGCATACATATATAAACACACATATACTTTCTGTATTGCTGAAATCATGTTTTCACTATTTTGAGCTATGGAAAATATTTACCATTTATTCCATCACACTAAAGATGAGGTTAATGTTTTAATGTGTTCTGACCACAGCTATGCTGCTCAGTGTTTTGGACTACCTTCAATATTGAAGATGACAAGCCAAAGGATATAAACTGTTAAAAGTGGTTCTGTAGTCATAATGGCTGTAGCTTAATAGTCACATATATGTCTATTCACCAAAAAATATGCTGATGTAGCTCTCCTTACACTTTAACAATAACTTTTTCAAAGTCCCATTCTGCCTCTTCACCTTCTAGCTCTAAATCGTGTTCATGGATCAGCCACTTTCATAACCTGAAAAAGACACTATCTGGCTTACTTGACAAAATTCATGCTCAAATTAGTTTTATTATGGTAACAGCATGTACCAAAGCAAGTCTGACAGGCAATTGTGTTCTTTGATATTATCAAAGATGCCTGATCAATCCAGCTGATACTGGTCACTTAAAATTAATACAAAATGTGTTAAATTACACTTTAAAATGATTAAGCCATTACAAATCACTAGAAGGCCTGTAGTTTCTGCTGGTAGACAATTTTTTATTTCCTGCACAAAACCAGGGCATGCAACTTAAAAAAAACGTTCTCTTTAAAGCTTCTGCAAATGTTATCTGCCAGCTTGAAAAGTACTTCAGAGGTTCTAAAATAGAAATGTAGCCAGCTTTGTGAGATAGCAATTACTCAAGACAACAGAAGTTCAAAACAAAAGATGGATATGTAGCTAGTCTACCTTGTTTAATACAGATTATCTCAGCAATAAAAACAATGCTTAGCAATTGGTTGCTGGTGTACTGTGAGCTACTAAGGTTGCCTTTTAGTCTTCGGTTAACTATATGCAACATACAGAGAGAGACGGCTTGATTTCTGAATTTTTTCGAGTTGAGCTACAAGTCTAAAGTACTGACTAAACTAAGTCCTTTGGATGAGGCTATAAAGATGTCCCTTGAGTAAACCCATACAGAAATCTTTCCCACATGTTAAAGACTTCTGCCTTTCACGTTATTCGTGCTAATAGAAAAAAGATAACCCCTTTTTAAAAGAAAATGTTTGTTGGCTAGAGCTCCCGAGGTTCACCGACAGTGAGATTTTTGTGTATGCATCTCGCCCCCCCCTTTTTAAATTTTTTTAAATACAGCAGCATTCTGATTCAGGGACAGTGTCTGAACACAACACCAAAGCGGGGATTTGTTTGGGTTTTTTAAAATCTTTGACATCCATTCCTACTAGCTCAAAATGGTCTGTTCTGAAGGGCAGAACAGGGTTTAAATGCATGTGCTAGATGTTCTGCATCCATTCTCACATGGGGCTTGGTTAATA
Source organism: Rapana venosa (assembly GCA_028751875.1). NCBI lineage: Eukaryota > Metazoa > Mollusca > Gastropoda > Neogastropoda > Muricidae > Rapana > Rapana venosa. The sequence goes on along the minus strand of CM054136.1, from coordinate 23,701,866 downwards.
GTCTCATCCAAAGGACTTTGACATTCACTTTGATTTTTGTGGTCAAACTGGGAAGGATAAGGCTGAAATCAACCCCAGGACTTTGTGGTTTTCTAGTTAGGCAGGTGAATGTCAACCATTCTGTCACCTTCCCTCTAGATGACAAAATTAAATTGTAAAAAAAATGCATACACACTGTTGTGTTTAGACATCCCTAAAGTCTCATGGGGGCAGCAAACAAGAACTGCAAAACCTCACAGATAGTCTATCAGATTGAGCGAGCGCATACGGCATGGAGGTCAGTACAGAGAAATCAAAGATCATGGTCAACAGCGCAAGTAATGACAGCACGGAAATAAAGATGAATGGAGAAATACTGGAAGAGGTGAGCCAATTCAAATACTTAGGCTCCATCCTAACAAAAGATGGCACATCAAACAATGAAGTGAAAGCTCGCATTGCAACAGCAACATCTGCTCTAACCATACTCAAGAGGATCATCAGAAGCAACAACATCAGCTTCTGCACCAAATATCACCTCTACAAATCCCTTGTGATATCTATCCTCCTATATGGCTGTGAATCATGGACCCTGTCAGCAGAGCTAGAGAGGAGAATCCAAGCATTCGAGAACAAGTGCCACAGAAGACTCCTCAAAATATCATACAAAGAACACAACACCAACAACTATGTGAAAGAATAAATAAAAAAGCATGTGGGCCCCCAAGAGCCTCTGCTCTCCACCATAAAGAGGAGAAAACTGATGTGGTTTGGCCACACCACAAGACCTTAGCAAAAACCATCTTGCAGGGAACGGTTGAAGGCAAGAGAAGAGGCGGCCAAAAGAAATCATGGGTTGACAACATCAAAGACTGGACCACCCAACCCCTTCTACTAGCCACACAGGATCATGAAGAATGGAAAAAGATCTCCGTTACGTCTTCTCTCATGTCCCCCCTACGTCATTTGGGACATGGGACTGAGTGAGTGAGTAAAGTCTGAATGCTGCTACCTTAAGGGTGGGCAAAAACAACCACTTATGCAAAATCTCACTATCTGTAAACAACCCCCTCCCCTCCGCAAAAAACCCCCATCCAGTTTGTTAAGTCTTTTCCAATTAAGTGTACCTTGCCTGTAATCTTTTTCTAAAACCTAGATCCTTTTCTTATTCCTAAAATCATAATCGGACTACCTTAATAATCAGTAAAAATTCCCATAATTGGTGATCCTCAGAAATCAATCCATGGAACAAAGAAAATAAAATGGAAAAACATGTTCTTAAAAGTGGCATTTCACCGACCCCCCCCCCCCCCCCCCTTAAGCATTCTAAATATCTAGGTGTTCTTTGTCAAAACCTTTAAAATCCTTTTGTTTCTTGAAAAAATCCTATTGGTATCATTTCAAATCTATTAACCTTTTTAATGCCTGCACACTTATTACACCCTGGAAACGAGTTTTGGTTCCAAGTGAAATGTTTGCTTTATAAACGCACAATTAAAGGCTGCATTATAAAACTTACATATCCTTGAAGTCACTTTCTCACTGAATTCAGCAATGGTAGAAAAATAAATAAAAAAAGGGGGTGGATGGGTTGGGGAATGTAAATGTTTGAAAAGGACCCCCCAAGACAGTGGGTGATGATTTTTCCATGAAAAAGTGTTAAAAAAAATTGTAGCGCAAGAAATTATTGTTCATATTTTTAAAAAATCATTCAAATATACATAACTTTGGTGAAGTGCATGATGAATTTTATCCCAGGAACAACACAGTTGTTGAACTCGTGCTTCATGTGTTGCTATGTTATTTTGAATAAAATTGCTTAACCAGTTTGCTGCCAGGAGAAATCTTGATTAAAGGTTTCTCTCAGTGCCACAGGTGTTTCAGGGGTAGTAATTAACCCATATTTCTGACATGAAAACTATTTTAGACAGGAAGTGTTATACGTTCTTTAATGGAACATGAATGAGGGATATGAATGTCTATTCCGAGAAATCAAGAAATCTTATTACTTAACATAATAAAGTACTTAAAAATTATAATTTATGCAAATATTTGCCTCGACACTGAAGCAAATTTCTTGGTCAAGATATACAAGACAAACTACAAGGGGAAAAAAGTGATACTACTCTCCTTTGGGATAATCTTTACCAATTTGATTAAATCTACATGCACATATTTTCAATATAATGCATAAATTCAAGTTTCTGGCCCTGCTGAAGTCAGGCTATCACTGGAACTGAGAGTGGACTATCACTATACCAGTAAGCTGGTCTGCTACCTAGCATCTAGCAAGTGTCACACATCACTATCATAAGTGAATCACAAGACAAAAGATCGCTTTATCATTATTTTGATTGAAAAAACAACAACTGCAGTGCTGGCAAAGTAGTATACATTTACTGTGAAGTGGATGGCTTACTGTTGAGCACAAAAAGTGAGAGTCCACTTTTCCATGTGGCACTCAGCTTACACCAAGCAAACTTGGCCAGTCATGGACTAAGAAGAAGAAAAATGATGTTCACTGTGATCCTAATTTAGAATAGTTGTGTTCTAACCATGAGAAAAGATATTTTCACATTAGCACCAGACATAAAGTTGTGAAAAATCGGACTAAAATGAGGACATCAGCCAATGTCCTATAGGTACTGGAGAAGTACTCTGACTAGGATGTCAGCAGATATCCTACAGGGAGCAAACCAACTGGTTCAAAAATAACATTACTACTACTTCAAGAGAGAAGTTGGCCAAAAGCTTTCACATGCCCAATATAGCTCACCTTTAGGAAGTTACTTTTGTTGTTTGGGATGAATTTTGGTACTCTTCTTTCCTAAATTGGGGCTACATGACTGGTCAGGAATCATGTAATATAGTTTTAACTGGTCAATGCAATTCTTGAAACTGCTCACAATGGATCCTTTCAAAGGTTAAAAAAACAAACCCCAACCTTTTTAAAGATCTAGATTCATTCTCTTTTGACATGTCAGTCAATTTAAGGCTGATTCTCCTTGAAAGTATGCCTTAAGCTAGATTTCTATATATGGCTGCGAGGTGTTACTGATGCATTCCTTTTTCTATGCATTTCATTCTCTCTTTACTCAAGAAAAAACACAACTGCTAACTCAAGGAAATTATGTTGAACCTTAACTGTGAAACAAATATTCTCTTAATCATACAGGTATAATTTTATCTCTTAAGATCAGTTAGCATAGGACAGCCCCAAAGGTCTTTCAAAAGGATTTACAATTTCGTTTACAAAACTTTGTCTTCAGATTTTACATTATCCTGGTTGGATTTTAAACACTTACCCGTGTAGAATTTTACATCACCTGTGACTGGTTTTTGCAACACCCCATTAGTTTACATCACCTACCTCAATTGTAGATGTTAAGCTCCCACTCATCACTGATGCCTGATAAAACCCATTTAAAGCTGTTATTCAGCCACAGAATGTCTTCTAAATTATAAAGCTTCAATCAATCACAACTACTGTTTTGCTGGAAATACTGCCAGATTACCATATACAAGACTGCAGCCAAAATAACCAAAAAGAGGCAGTCGAGAAACGAGCATTTGTTGTGATTTTGCTTATCACATTGGTATCTCCACTGCACATTAACATCTGCATCAAAAACAAACCAAGATCAGGCACTGTTTTGTGGTATGTGCACTCGTGAGCAATACATAAATGTTAGCAATTCATTAATCACACACAGTTTGCAAAAAAATGTTGGCATCAACAAATTGGTAAATATCCAATGCATTAGATTTCTCTCTTGGAAATGGGCAGTGAAACATATTTGCAGCATTATACCAACTTCAGCCTACACCTAGGGCAAACTACACCCCCTTTCTCACCCAACTTTCCATAGATTGTACCTGCGCTAGTACGAGCTAGTCTTAAGTTCCATTGTTTTTAGGTTACCGTCATAGCAGATTTCCATTTCTGCAACAAACATGCTCAAGCTAAGCTTAGTTTTATTGTTTATCTTTGCAGATTCTTCTTTGCACTTACCTTTTTGGTCAGCGCAGTTTCTGCAAACAAAAGTTTTTTTCCCAGCTGATCAAGTCATGAGCTGATTCAAGTCCAGTCTGCAGAAATGAAAAACTTTTTGGCAATCATGCTTAACTTGTTTTGGAGTCTGTCTAATTTTGTAAAGTCGTGGTTCAGTGCAATTTTTGCTGGAAGCCTATTTTCAGAGAAAAATCTTACCTTTAAGCAAGTGCATCCAGCAAGACATTAGCAACTTGAATATGACCCAAGCTGATATTTTAGAATACTTGGGTTTTGTGTGGCACATTTGTAATGTTTATCCATTAAGAGCATAATATTGATCTTGCCCTTAATCTAGGTGATTAGTTGAAAATACAACTGTTTTAAAAAGGTTCAGATCGGCACTTGCAAAATTCTGTCAAAATACGAGTCTACATAAACTATGGCAGCAGAGTTTATAGTATAAATGTTAAGTTCACAAAGATGAGTGTGGACAATAAGACCATACCTAGAAGAGATCCGCCATGCTCTTATTATTAGAACAAGGTTTTTAGTGTGGCGAATAAGGAAACCATACCTAGAAGAGATCGGTCATGTTCATATTATTAGAACTTAAATTTTTTTTTATAAAGGTGGGCCTACATAAACATTACCAAAATATACTATCTTGAATTTGCACCGATATCACCAAAAGCAACAAAGTTGAAAACAAAATTCAAAGAGAAAAACAAAAGTAGAAATTAATGATAGCCTTACTATCCACAATGCTGTTTAAAAAAAAGAGACAGAGGGGCAGGTAGGGGTGGTTAGTTTCCCCCTAAATGTATCAATGTATGCCAACTTGGGCATGCAAGAACAAAAGAAACCAGCTAAACAAAACAGCAGGCTAAAAAAACACCTACAGACTTATTCTTGAAAAACAAAAACGTGTTGAGAAAGAGATCAGCCATAATCAATATATACTGATAAAGAGGAGGTTGCATATAACATACACAAAAAGCAGCACAATAAAAAAAAAAATCCATGCCAATCCCAATAATAAGCACTTAGCATATTATGGTTTTAAGGACTTCTCTGAGGAGACCTAGGCTAGTTAGTGTGTTTACATATGTTAATGTACCTGTGAGTAGTGTGCTATTATGCATTACTTTTTAGTTTCATGGGCATTATTTAGATGGGCTACAAGAACAGGCAAGATGGATCACTTTGTAAACCCGTTGAGTATGCACTCCTCCTGTGTGTGTGCGTGTGTGTGTTGGCACTCATGGCAGATTTCTTGGTATAGTTCTGGCTACTACTTTCATGACGGACATGTTTTAAGTCATTGTACACACAGACAAGTTTAAAACTTATGTTTTTGTTTTTAATACATATACATGCAGGCATGCTTAGCATATGCCTTTGCTTCATGGCTAATCTGTGTGCATGGTCATGTAAAGATAAAAATATACATAATTATCTCTGGAAAAAATTGGACCTATACTGTGTATTAAAGAAAACATGGGGATACACTTCCCATTTTTCTGAACTAATGCACTTACAGTTGTATCCATGTTTCTCATTCACACATACATGTATACACACCCATGCTTTTTGCAAAATAAAACAAATGGTTTTAGTCCTCTTTGTCAAATTGCCTCTTCTTTTCAGACAAGGTTCACCAGCAAGTGACTGCCTTCCTATATTCATCTATACAAGGTATTCAACAGTGTCTAATGTGTTCATAATGTGGACACAAACTGGCTTTAACTTCAAAGTAAAATCTGTTATCATAGTAAGAATATTTTAAATGATTGTTAAACAGAACTGTGTATAGTCCAGTTAAAGGTGAACACTTTCTGCAGCAGGAATATCAGTACTATGCTGTACAAGAACATACAAGTTGTAAGAACTGGTTTGTGCCCCTAAAAATTGAAGATAGGATGATTGCTATTCATCAAGTTCATGCATTACCATTATATGCTTGAATCTTATGCACATTCTTCCCACCAAATACTCTGCTCCAATCACGCATTCATTCCATCAACAGGCGCAGTAATTTTGTCGACAGTTTTATTGGTAAAATACATGAATTGTCACAGTCAAATCGACTATTTTTTTCTCCAGACTTGATCCACTCAAGCCTTTTTGTTTCCCAGCGTACATATCCATGACATGTAACTTATACCCACATCTTCATTTTACATATGCCTTAGTTTGTATGATTAATCTTTTAAAATGGTAAATTTGAAAATACCTGAAGCACATCTCAAAATGCAATATTTATATATAACGCACATGTACGCAGTATATGTGCTGCACACACACACATATACAAAATGATTTATTTCAACTGGAATGTACAAATTATATAGATTGATTGCAAGATGTGTAAATAAATGATGATGATTACTGAACACAAAGCAAGCTCAACACTGTACAAAAACAATGGAAATGATTATTTCAGTCCAAAACATACATTTGAATGAGACCATAGCTTGAAAAAGACCTTGGGGCAGGTGATTCCTTTCTTCTAAACTTGCTCACTCTTTTGTATATAAATAATGAAAATATGTAAAATTTTCAGCAACACGAAACTCTTCCACTTTACTGGACAGCACACTTACAATAACCAATGTAAAATGGATTTTTGTTTTGATAAAATTATAATAAAGTTAATTGGATACTTTGACAAAATCCATAATAGTTTAGACTGTACATGGTGATGAACAAGCAAAAAAAAATAAAAAAAAATTCATTGCATGTAAATAAAATCACCAAAATTAAAAACAGACTTCTAGGTTTTATCTAATATTGGAGTGCATATATCTGATATCCCCCCACCCTTCCTTTTCTCCAAAAATATAGTTCATTTTCTTGGAGCATTAAAGTGTATAATGACTTTGGATTACCTCTACAGGTGCACCTTCAACAAATGCTGGATCCATCTCTGCAGTCTGGTATGTTTGCGGAGGTGGTGGTTGTGCATACATCAAGTCTGGACTTGCATGCATAGCAGCCCACACATATCCTGGATTACTTGCTAGTGCTTGTTGACTTGGACTCTGTCAAACATATTCAATTATTTTCTTTTGAACAGCCTAGAGGAATGGGACAAATGTGATTTCAGTTGTTCATAACATTGGTGTCCTGCTTTACCATATGATTTCTTTTAACAGACAATTGTATACATTTGCACCTGGCTTTGCCTAGCGTGACAATCTTTTTCCTCAACTCTTGGGGATATAATTGGTGTACAGCTCCGACTGAAGAGTAAATATTTTTTTTAACTCATTTTGGCAGCACGCTAAAAGCCTCGCTTCTGTGGAGATCTCTGGGGCCCTTTCAATAGGAGTAATATCCCCTCCAAGGAATTTTCTTTTCTTCCTGATCTCTTCATCCACCCAAGACTTCTTTCCTACATTCATTTATCTGCTGTGGAGTGTAGTTGACTTGATCTTTGCTGAGCTTTCTGTGTACCCCAGTATCCAGAGGCACAATAAAATCATATAACTAAAACCATTAATAGTATTTTAATGAAATCTAAGGTATCTTACAAACACCCAATTTACTGTTTCAGCAGAATTTTGTGCATGTACAGAAAAACAATAAAGTTGCATCATTTTGTCTAGATGGAACAGATGTCAATTCTACAGAACCCATACTTAATATAAAAAACCCATAACAAACAACAACAAACAAAACAAAAAACCCCTAAATAAAGTAAGGGGATCATAAATATCCCCCACCTACAAATGCTGCAAAATCCATTCTTAACGGAAGCAGAATGGTGTTTGCCCATCTGCTGACTGGCAAAGATTAAATACTTCTGTCATTTTGACCAGAGCAGATTAAATGGGTTCTATGGGACCCATACATAATAAAAAGAATCATAAACACCCCTCTACAGATGCCACAGGTTTTACTGGACCCATTTTTACCATCTGCTGACTGCACAGGTGCTATGAAGCAGGCAAGACACAAGCCTCCTGAACCACAAAGGTTGAATAAATTGGCATTGTATGTCTCGAGTGGCATTTACAAATTCTTTCTTTTTAGCATAATGAAATAAGCACTTGTATACTCTTCTTACATTCAGTCCCTGCATGTATAGTTTTGTCATTCGTTCCCACCAGCAAGGCCTACTCTTCCAACACACAGAACAGGTTTTTAAGATGGGTGCAAGATGTTCTGTGTGCATTCATGCACAAAACCTTGGTTTATAGTCTCATGTAATTAACTTTAGTGGCAAAAGACATGACACCGATTCCAACTTCAGTGGGATAACACCCAGAAATCCCAATGTTTATAGCCCTGCTCATTTCAGGGCTCTCATCTTGATATGATTTAAATCTCAGACTGAAAATGTGCCATGATGTACAGATTGAAACAAGATTAAAGCCCACACTCCCTGGCTCATGCAACTTGGTTAGGGGATGAATTGATGGTCGGGTCATGAAGTGCTTGCTCAGATGACCTTTAAACATCAAGTCACTGTCCCTTTTTTGTGTCAAAGCAGCTATCACTGAGCCTTATGGTTGTATCAAATGCAAAATAAAATATAGAAACAAATGAAATTTATCAGGGTCAAAGTCAATCTGACACCTATTAAATCAGAGATGGACATCCAAAGTAGTAGTGTTTTGTGATTGCTGCTTGCTTGTTGTGGGACTGGACTTACGGAGTGCCTATCGTCAAGTGTTACCCCCTTTTACCATTGAGTGCTTCAGGTGTAAAATATTTTGCAGGTAATGAAGTATGTGAAGTCTTTTCAAAGACAGGAGAAGAGTCAAGACCACACTTAGTTGTTGCATTAACTGTCAAGGCACCAATGCTTTCTACTATTATAAGGAAAGTTTTGTATTGCTCCTAGACAGAAATATAAACGAGTCAACAGTTGAAACTCTGCTTTCCTTCTACAGTCAGAATGTATTTCCAGGAGAGTGGCAATAATAACAGACCTTATACCACTACTGGCTACTTCTTTGACATGAACATAAACCATAAACTGGTGGTGGTTGATTTTAAGAGGCTGCTAAAGAGACAAACATGCTCTATATTATTTGGGTGGAATTAACAAATATGATAACTGACAAAGTATGGAACCCCAAAGGTGCAGGCCTGTTGATTTAACAAATCTCTGCTCTGTTCTTGACACCCTTCGTTATACAGACTTAACATGAAAACTTAGCTACAAAAAAAATCTTTAAATAATTTTTGAAATAACATTGGCTACAAGAGCCTTTCATTCAAACATCAGTTTCTTGCACTTAGTTGATTATAAAGGCTGATATCATGGTCCTTAACCCTAGTATCGTGGTTCCTGGAACATTCCAGTAAAGACCATTCAAAGCCATGCTATAGTATATTCCTGGATGATGTAGGCTGTTGTAACAGAAGGCTCTCTTTTGCTTTCAAAGGTCACTCAATGAATGTTCAGGCCATTGTAGGGCCATGGAAAAGGGTAAAGGTCATTCAACACAGCAATGAAGATTTTGATTGGTTTAGAGGGTAATTCTTTTGGTGGGTTTTTTTTGGTTTTTTTTGGGGGGGTGGGGGGCCAATAGATTGTCTTCAAGAAAAATGGTGGCCAGGGTTTGCACCAGAATTTCTTTCAGTGTTTTATGAGCCTTTTAGAGGCTGGATTCGCTTGGATTAAACAATGACAGAGACATTGAGGTAAGGATTGTAGAATTTTTTTGAAAAACCTGGTAAAAATTGATTGTGATCCAACCAACAGAAAGCTACCATTCAGCACATTCTGCCATGATAATTTCAATGGCTTCAATCGTTTCACAGGACTTTCTGAGTAGGGGAGGTCCCCAAATATCGAACAGGTGACAGAACAGCCATTTTCTCACAAACGGGACTTAACTGCTCTGATTTGACTGTGTGAGGTCATAATGTACCATCCCTTGGCACCATGTACCAAAAATAATGGCCAAGAAAAGGGTCCCATGATGGTAATTTTAGGCCTCTCACTGCTATTTTCGACCTCACAAAGCTAAGGTATAGAATGAATCCGAGCTTCTTTCAGTGAAAACGGATGGTTTAAAGGAATATGATCCGGAAAACTACTGGGCATATCCTGGAGAGAACGAAAGACCAACGAATTTGTCAAGAGTCAAATAACACGGCTGGCAGGTCCACAGGAACCCCTTCTCACCATCGTCAAGAAGAAAAAGCTGACATGGTTCGGCCACGTCACCCGCCACAACACTCTGCCCAAAACAGTACTGCAGGGAACACTCGAAGGTGGCAGAAGGAGGGGAAAACAGAACAAGTCATGGATGGACAACATCAGAGAATGGACCAGGATGAATGACTCGGCACTACTGCGCAGAGCCGAGGACCGAGATGGATGGAGGAGGCTTACCACGGCATCGTCTTTCATGTCTCCCCCACGACCGCCAAGGTCACGGGTCTGATGATGATGATGATGATCCGTCTTCAAGTCAAAAAAGTCCTTTTACAAGCAATTCCCTGAAGCCTGCCTGAACAGGATGATTTTTAAAGGTCAGGAAACTTTCAATTACTGAACACCTGGATGGTTCAAATTCCGAACAGTGTTCGGTATTCAGACTCTTTCTGTTGGGATGTCGACTCCCTCTTTATTTTACTTTTCCATATTCTTTCGTTCTTATAAATTTATGTTTAACTTATTAAATCGTGTTATTATTTGTACAAGTGTCTCTATCATAGTCTTTGTTTAGTTTAGAGATGTGTTATCAGTAAAAGTCATGATCATTCTGAAATATTTATCCTCATAGAAAAACATTGAATCTCTCTCCCTATGTGAAAGTCGAACTTTTATTTCCAGATGGTAGGCTAAATTGAATAAACATCGCAGATGCTTTTTTCTCTCTCCAGACTGCCTAAAGGGATGACAATGGTTTAGTCATGAAGCCTCAAATGAGAATCCAAGCTGATGCCCTAAGGGCAAAGATGATCAATCACATGCTGAGCAATATGGAAGATTTCCACGAAGTGTCAGCTGCAGTAAACAGTGACTTGCCAACATTGATCACTTTTTCCTCTTTAGAACAAAGGATTCTCCACATGGCAAATTCAACTTACCAGTTGGCGAGATAAAAATTTTGGCCACAAGTGAGGAGTTGGAGCAGCCCATCTCCCATGCAGAAAGAGGGAACGTCATCAAGTACAAGGATGATACTTTTCTGTTGGTTCAGCCAAGGTCTGTTCTCTATACACCTCACAGGGACAATGCAGGACACTATGACTGCGTAATCGAGTCAGCTGTCTCATTGACACAGATTTCTCCCCTTCCAAAGATTGTGCAAGGGAAATTAGCTAAATGAAGTGTAAAAAAAATTTTTTTTTTTAATTTAAAAAAATTAGAAGCTGAAGTGCTCACATCAAGTCCTTACAAATGCAAACTTGAACTATCACATACGAAAGGAAACCTACAATGAAAGGAAGCAAATCAAAGCCCAAAGAAGAAAATACCATTGAGAAACAGAACTAAAACCAAGTGGGCTAGACAGGTCAGTCATCAGCAAGAATCGAACTGGTTTTGTTTTCTGTGCCAAGAACATACCGTGAGGATATGACCTAGTGTACCATGTCCTCGGAAGTCATATCCAACAAACTTCGGGACAGGACCAGACAAAACCCAATGAGTCCATTATTAAACAAAGGAAGTGGGGATGGATGGCCATACACTCAAGCCTGCGTCAAGTGTCACCAGGCAAGCCCTTGACTGGAACCCACAAAGGGAAGGGAAAGTTGGTGGACCAAAACAGACCTGGCGCATAAGTGTTGATGAAGGCAGCCGGAATGATATGGGAATGATATGGGCTGAGCTGAAGAGGATCTCCCAAAACCGAGTTCATTGGAGGGGTGTTGTTGCAGCCCTATGTTCCCCAAGGAACCAAGAGGTATAAGTCAAGTACCATGTCCTCAACATGGGTTCATGTAGAGTGTGCAGGAATAGCTGAAAGTCAAAAAAGTATTTCTGCAAGTTCTGTCAGTTAAAATGACAGTGATTTGTGCTGTTCAGAATTTGGACCCCAATGTTCCGATTTAGGAAGTAGGTGTAATTCTGAACATTTCTTTGAATTTTTGAAGTTGAAATAACGTTTGTTGTTTTCTTTCAACAAGATTTGGTATGGATGTTGTGAAACAATAATTTTATATAAATTTGTATTTGAAAATTGTCTTGGTTTTGTTGTTTTTGAGAAAATGTTATTTTCATGTTTGGTATTTGGGGACTTCCCCTATTTGATGACTGAGAAAGCCACAAACTATTTTTTTCAAAACTAATGTGAGATAGTATTTACCTAATCATGTCATTTTTGTAGCTTATGTTAAAATTGATCCGGGGGCCCTGACAGTTATTGGTAGTGCACACACGGTTTTTGTTTTTTTAACATAATCATAAACACTACTTGCTTCTATAAAATTACTCATTTAAAAACTTGTCACCCAAGCTTTCCAGTGATTTATAGCTTAACACCCTTAATTTAGTTTTACATATCAATATCAAGGGTTGTTCGATTCCACCCTGCTTCAAAACAACACTAGCCAATGTTAATGCCGCCAGCAGCACTGAGCACCCATAAATTCAGCGCTACCAGGATTAAGAAACATGCATATACTTTAGTTGGTGATCTTTGTAAAATTCCAACTGACCTATGAACTCTAGAAATGACAGAGAGCAACTGTTCATATGTCTCTGATAGACTGGTTCATATCAATCTTTTTAAGTTAAAACAGGTGAGGATCACAGCAGCCTGAGAATCAACACATACATACACTTGAGATTTTTTGTTTTTTATTTTGATGGATTTAAACCAATTTAAAAAATGTGAGGCTGCATGCACAAATCATGGATAAGTCGTCAGTTGTTTCATGCTGTTAAAGTGAATACTGCTAAAGCCTTGGTCACTGATCACCTGGAGACTTAAACATGTGTACCTCAAAGTGTTAAAGATCATTGAAATGTTTTTGCATCTTGTTCAGAATGATTTCTTTTAGATTACACTTTATTCTTTCTGAATTTTGACCTGACCCATGATTTTTGCAAGCAGCATCACAAATGGTCCTGGAGACGGCCAAAAAGTTGAATTGTGAAAAGACAAAGATCTCATGGCTGGTAGGAGCAGTTACTATGGTTTGACCTTAATGGTTTTGAGCACAATTCTTATTGGTACATGCACACAATGGTGCATGCCGTCAAGAGAACTTTTCCTATGCACACAGCAGTGTATGCTGTTTTGGCTCGGGAACAAATAGTGCACAGAGGCGTGTGCAGCGTTTAGAAGTTAACTTCCTGCAGAAGAGATTGCACACACTGCAGGTCTGTATGACAGCAATTTAGCATTGAGATCAGCCAATATACATATATTATGCGATTGCAGTTCAGTCAACAGCAGGGTGTTGTGCAATATTTGACTTTTAGCAATAGGTTGACCATACCTTACATATGACAGCTTTGTCTATCAAAGACACCAGTGAGACACAAAAGTGCACGTATTTTTATGGTTAAAAAGCGATTTATCCTTAATGGTTAGGAAAGAAACCATGCCTTTCCCAATTAAATACTGGTCTTATCATCAAAACCAGCAAGCGAAAGAGCGTAAATTCCAGAGAGGCAAGTTTATCTTGGCTTGCTAGCACAGTGCTCAACCTATCATCAATCAATGATGACCTCAATTGTCACTAATCAAGTAGCTTGCTTTGACTTGGCCCATACACTGAATATGTAAGCAATGCCCAGAAGAGCATGCCACAATATAGGCCTACATCATTCTTAGGCTATGAGATAGCTACAGGCATATAAGATCAAGTAACCAACAAAGATTTGAGCTATGGGGTTTATAAAGTACATAAATATTCAGTTTTACCTTGAGATCATTTCATGTGCAGTGTGTGTGTGCGCTTAGTATTACAAAGTTGTTATGTGGGTGGATGGTGTGCTTTCATGTGGGAGGCTTGTAAATGAAGGGTAGCCAGTGAAGAGAATGGATAGGATGAAAAGTGTGTGTCCGGCTCTGTATATGCATTTGTCTTTTTGTTTGGTAATCTATACAACTCGTTTGTTTTTAAGTGCTTTGAACTTTCATAAGCAATATTGGGTGCATAATATATCCTTGCTTCACCGTTTTCTATCAACTTACCTGTGGACCCCAGCGCCACTGTGTTGGCTGGCTTGTCCATTGTGGTGGAGTTGTCTGCAAACATTAAATGTCAACTATTAGTGATACAATGTTGAAAACCTTTCAATTACTAAACAAAATGTTTGAAAGTGACAATAACCCAAATCCTTAAACTGGGTCCAATTTCTTTAAATTGCAGAAGAAAACTTTTTTTTTTTTTTACATGTACAGTAGGTTTGGTTTTTTTGTGTTGAAAAGTCAAGTGGTTAGAGCTTTGTGCTTGTGATCTGATGGCCCAGGATCAAACCACTACAGAGGCACCCGTAATAGTGGATTTCCCCCTGGGGTTATCAAATACCGACTCCACTACCTCAAAAGCACTTCAGATTACACTATAAACGGAGGCTCCATGTGTAAATGCATGCAGATCATCTTGCACACACATTCAACACCTGTTCCAATTTTTCAGATGAGTTAGCAATTTTGTCTTGGTAGAATCTTGGAGGTCTAGCTGAGGAACGAAATATACACACACGTTTGTGCGTATGCATGTATAGTGTGTGCGTATGTGAAATGATGGAAAAACCATTTTACAACAATGGCAATAGATCGATGTACCGAATAATCTATCTCAACTTATGTCAAAAGAGTCATCTTATTTCTTTGGATGATTTCAGACTAAATCTGAGGAAGGAAGAATACAGCATGCATGCATGCGTGCGTGTGTGTGTGCAATATATAGGAATACCAAATATTCTTGTAAATACAATTGATACTTCTCCATTCTGAAAAGGGTCTTGCTGTAACATACCACAGCAGGAGAAGCTTCAATTACCGCCAGGACCTCTGATGAAGGCTCATCCAGGAGCCGAAACTCAAGTCAGGTTAGGCCAAAGCCATGGTTCTTAAACAAAATTGCCTAAAAATGCCGTCATTGAAATATATTTTTTAGCATTTCCTTTTCCCCCCCCCCTTTGAAAATCATTTTCAAAAATGACAGAAGTTTCAAGTGATTACCTGCACTTGTTTTCATCCACTACTATTTCTGCATTAATTATCTATCTATACATACACATTCATATTATGTATAAACATACATATATATACATCATACACACACATTATATATATAAAAACATACATACATTCACCTAGGGTCTAGTAATTCACTCTTCCACACTATAAAACAATACACACAACCACTGGCACATGCATTCTGCAGTCACTAATGTCCCTTTTTCTTCTTCCCTCATGCATACATTTCTGTCTATGCACACATCCTCACACTCGTCTTTTTTTGAAAGAGAGAGGGGCAAGAATAAATCAAACTGCTAAACATCGACACAACCATGATCTCTGGCACACAACAGATCTTGCTCTCTTTGGCATACTACTAGAGTGGTTACGGTGTTTGCACATTATACAAAATTGTACCTGTGCAAAACTACCTTATGCCTGACTTGGAACATTTTACATAACAAGATTCTTGGATCAGCTACAGTAATTGTCCCATGCCATAGCCCAAGTCCTGTATTCTCTAGTCTCCTTTGGAAATGGGAAGGGTTTTCCCCCCCTGAATAATGGGTACAAGATTCTTGGATCAGCTACAGTAATTGTCCCATGCCATAGCCCAAGTCCTGTATTCTCTAGTCTCCTTTGGAAATGGGAAGGGTTTCCCCCCCCCTGAATAATGGGTATCTGACTTGCAGTTGAACAACGACAGTTACCATAGTCCCCCCCCCAAAAAAAAATCAGATTATATAAAAATGTTACATGTACTTTTTTCTCTATCAGTCATGCAATGATTGCCAGACTAAGTAGCCAATGCAGCTTGCTTGTAATGTGGCAACTCTGCAGTCATCCTATGATGATGATTGACAGAAGTGGATTCATCTGCTGTATGTAGAGTGTGGCCGTGGCAATTTTTCAGTTAAAATGTGTAAACAGGTCCAATTATGTTTGCCTAATCTAGTGTCTTCTTTGCTTAATACTGTTTTAACAGTTCAATTACTTGCTAAAGCAACAACAAAAACGAGCTGCTGCAATCCCATTTATTTGTGGCATGTACTCAACCTCAGTATTCCATGACTTGACCAAGAAAAGGAGCAGTTTTAAATGCACAACTTGAATCTGGAGTCATTTATACAAAAACTGTAATGATATAACAAGGCTTAAAACCAATGGCATATATCATCCAATTTTTGTCCAGAACAAATACGGAGGGTGCAAAATTGGCTAGACATTAAATTTTTTTTTTTTTTTAAAAGCCAACAGCATTCCTTTTGCAAGTTTTTTTTGGGGGGAGGGGGACAACGACGACGACCTCTGTGATGTGATGGTTTTAGGAAGGAAAAAAAAGAGCCAGATTCTCTCAAAAATCTTAGTCTTAAAAAAACAAACACAAAAACCCGGGTTTTTAGTACATCACAGAACTCTATTTTCCATAAAGGTCTAATGTCCTGGACATCTTGACACAGAAGTCATAACCCAAATGTGAAAATTATTGTTCTATTTCCCTGCTTGAGCTGCATAGGCAAGGTGTTGGGGGAAAATGTGTGCAAAAACATCTATTGACAACTTGTTACATGTGCCAGTCTAGCTTTATTCCTGCTGATTTAAGTATCATGACTTTTGTAAATTTCTTGATTCTCAAACTGTACAAAGGACTCTGATGTTTCGAAGGCTCTTGCTCTAGTCCGACACCATGCACTAGTCTGAAAATAATCTGCTCTAGGTAGTTGAGGTCAAATGCTTGCTTGGTTTACCGATTACTTAGACTGCACCTAGGCAGTCGTTTTGAAGGGCGACAAGTCACCTTATAACCCTCTTTCAGCTGGCATTCTACAGGGCTGTTGTTTTTTTAAAACCTATTATTTACGATTTATATAAGTGACACTGTTGACAGTAGTGAGGCAGAGGTGAAATTAATTATTTGCATTCATCCAGGCTTAGACCAAAATCTTTGCAAGAGCTGCACAAACAGTAGCAGCATTGGCAAAGCTCAAGACCATCTGGAAAGACTGAAACATCTATGCCAGGACCAAGGTCAAGTTACTACATGCATTGATCATCTCCACATACCTGTATGCATGCGAATCCAGGACAGTGATTACAGATCTACAAAGAAGGATCCAGGTTTTGTCGATGAGATGCCTCAGAAGACTCCTTGGCATTTCGTACATGAACCACATTACCAACGAAAAAGTCCGACAAACCATCACCCAACAAGCAAAACAGTATGAAGACCTGCTGAAAGGTCAAGAAAAGGAAGCTCAGATGGTATGGATATGTGACAAGATCAAATGGGCTCTCCACGACCATATTGCAAGGAACAGTGCAGGGGAAGAGAAGGCAAGGCAGGCTGAAGAAGAAATGGGCATACAACATCAATGAATGGAGGGAAGAGCTTCTCCACAACCCAGGCACTTGCCCCCCACCGCCTCAAATGGAGCCAAATGGTGCAACGTTCGTCGCTGCAGTGCCCCTACGACCCTGGAGGGGGGTAGGAGAGCAGTTAAGATGATGAGGCTTAGAAAACAGTCATACGAACAATCATATCAGGACAGATTAAAAACTCTGATCTCAAAAGAATCACAAAGTAGGCTACTAGATGGAAAACTGCATTAAACTCTTCTAAAACGAGAGCTTTTGACAATTTCAACACAAAGTCTAGTACAGACATTCCATCTTAAATTTTGTGATGTACTGTTTACAAGAAACATATCATAAAAACTTAGGGATTATTATTTATGACTGTAAATGGGACATGCACATTAGACTGATTCTTTTGAAATGTGTTGTTACCACTTGTCTTCATACCTTTCATATCGGCTCAGCCATAGATCATTAGATATTAGGTTATCATGTATCATGCCTCATGATGATTTTTATGTTATTTGGGACAACTGTTGTCAGCCACTAATTCATGAATTAGAAAAAACTACAACTCGATGCTCTCAGAAACTATTGTTGGTACTGAGAGAGGTAAAAGTCATGAGGAACTTTACACAGAGTCTGGAAAGATTTGAAATAAAGATGTCATAAGATAATTTTGTACGTAAACTTGTTCATGGCACAGCTCCTTTTATAGATTTGTCTCCACACCTTGTTTTCTTCAATCTGTATCATTGCAGTAATCCTTTAGAAAGACATTCCACATTGCAGTACGGAATTGTACAAATCCTCTTTCCATTTTGCAACATGTCTTTGGAATGATTTGCTGAGAGATTAACAAAGACATTCCACATTGCAGTACGGAATTGTACAAATCCTCTTTCCATTTTGCAACATGTCTTTGGAATGATTTGCTGAGAGATTAACAGAATTCCTTATACTTCTCAAGCACCACCTTAATAGAGCAGACAGAGTGCCTCAAAACTTTTACTTATCAATTAGGAAGACAGAAACGATAGTATGCCAACTTAGGGTAGAAATGAGGGATTTAAAACATGACTCATTCCAAACAATTGTCATGTGAATTCGGTGTTGCTGTTGTGATGTTACCCACTATTTAACAAATTGCCCTCTTTTCCACCCCTGCTATGTGGTTACTATAAATGTCTTGCTTAGTGATATAAAAATGGACGTTTCAGCTTTGTTGTACGATATTGGTGATAAAGTCCAAAAGATAGTCATGCAATACTTGCATCTAGAGCAATTTATCTTGCTGTCCGAAAGGTTCAATTCAAAATGATCCATTTCTACTGCTTGTAACTATAACTAGATCAATACTTTATTTAACATTTCAATTCAAGTATATGTGTGTGCAAACGCATACACAAATATGCCTATATGGACATACATGGATGTTACCCATACGTACATACCGATATCCATACAGAGTGAATGGACAAGAGCGAGCTGCAATCTCATGTGTTGAATATCATATACATGGTACTATTGTTTTCAGGTGTAAGCACGTCACAGCCTGTCTTGCAATGGTGCTGCCTTGCATTGCCATGATACATCTACCGCTTTGTTAATTTTTCTTTTATTTTCACAATCTTTAAAGACTTGAAATCATTTTTCATCTAGGTGATGCAGCTGATATTTGCACATACACATATTTATCTATCTATAATTATATATGTGTCTGTGTGTGCATGTTAAAGAGTACTTGTATCAGTATTGTCTGTAGTACTTTATGTATTGGTGCTACATTGTTCTGAACAAAGGTAGTTCCTTAGCAGAAAAGATGACACACCATCTTAAATTTGATCAACTAAAATTATTGGAACAATGCTTCAGTTACGTTTGTCCTCAACTTTCTTCTCTTGGAACAGCCTGTTAAAAGGCAAATGTGGATTACATGCAATCAATATATGTCCAAGCCCCGCATTGTCTTTAATTTCTTCGAATACAGGGCCTTGTTACATTGCATCATAATTGGGCAATCAAAGCATCCTCTTTTTCTTCGAGCTTGACTTACCACTAAAATACCAGATTTGTTGCCACCCATTTAGAAAGTACTGAAAACAAGATGCTGCCAGCTTGTTTACCATCTCCACTGCATGAAAACATCCCACACAGATCAGTGGTATAGGCCCACAAACCCCATTCTATGTCCTGCAGTACTGCCCCATCTTACACCAAATGTGGCTCATATAAATTATTATTTTTCTGTTCCATATTTCTTGCCAACAGCTAAAAAACAAAAAAGACAGTATGTGTAGGATATAAATATGCACTCACAAGAAACCAAGAACACCTTTAAATACTTACAGGCTGATATGGAGAATACTGTGGAGCCATGTACACAGTCTGTGCTGGTGGAACCATTACTGTAGCGGTGTATGCTGGCTGTCAATGACAAAGATCACAAAATCTTTCACATAAGCACAATCAGATTTAACCAACTTTCCTATTAGGATACATGGGAAATCTTTGTTAAACGAGACCCCCATCCCCCAAATCTTAAAGGTTTCTGCAAGTCTTGGCAAGCTTCTTGATATAAAAAAACCCAATTGCTTTCTGCAAGTTCTTGTATGAACAAAACAAGTATAAAACTTTTCTCCAATACTAGTTCAATAAATCAATAATTGTAAGGCATTAGGCAATCTTGCTCCTGCAGTTTCAAAGTTCTTTCAAAAAAACGTTTGTAGGGTTTTTATCACCCAATATTGGTGCATGCAAATAAACTATTTGGACGCACCGTAACCAATAAGCAAGGAAAACAAAAATATTGTTCCCTTCACATTGGGTTATGAAATAGTGCAACAAGCAAAGGTAATCTAGCCGTACCATAGGTACACAGTCTCTCTCTCTCTCTCTGAATGGCATTCAAGAAAGTATAAATATATGGTCTTGCTGTTATTGTTCACCAGCCATTACCAAATGTTGATCTTATCATCCGTGTGGATGTATTTCATTTGCCGTTTTTCAAAGCTAAACATCCGATTGCTTGTCCCATTGAGGAATACTGCAGAGAACAAACATTCAAGCTAGTAAATAAGAAAAGGTTCAGATTCTTGTTTTTAACCCTTTCTGTCCCACATAAAACTGAGCTATGTCATTAGGGGATTCAAAATGTGTCAAGGAGCAAGCCCTGTACAGAGTGATAAAAATGTATGCATGTGCGTGCTTGGGGGCTAGCCTTGCTCTCACAAACATTGAACGGTGCCGTATGACAAATTAATTTACCTGTGGCTGAGGTACTGGGTAACTTCCCTCTGGAGACTGAAATATTGCCATTCCATTCTGGTAGGTATACGGAACTCCGTTTGTGAAAAGAACTGTTCCAGGTGGGATGCTGGAATCTAAAATGACAGATAAATAAAATCTTTAATATGACAGGACACACGTTTTCTCAACTTCTAGATATGAAAATGGCTTTGCAAATAAAAACTTACCCAGGCAAATATATTTTTCTTGTTTACTAGGCACACTGTTGTAAAAACCATATACTGGTCAATTCTGAGGGGGGTAAATGGAGAAAAAAATATTTACAAGCCACACAGACTAATGGACAAGCAATGCTGAATCGAACATATGAATTATTCACCTAGTATTTGCAGACTGCTTCTGCACCAATTGTCGGGTCCAATTGGTGGAATGTCTCCAGAGCTCACTGCAGTCTCTGAAGGACTAGAATGTAATGTCAAATTTGTTGGCAAACAATTTCTGTCTACACATTTTTGTGCAAGGGTGATCACTTTAAAGGGATTTCAGTCCAAAATAGTGCGATTTTTGTAGTAGATACTTAAATCTGCAAGATACGGGTTTATTAATGTGTACATTACCTGGCAATGCTCAATAATTGCTGTATAACTTCTCACCGCAAACATGACCGAGTATGGTGCTCTTGTTACATTTAAGCATAACACTTGCTCAATCTATCCTGGTTTGCACAAGCAAGGTTAAGTCATGGCAAAAAACCATTCTGCTTCTTACTGAAAGTACATCAAGTGAAAAATTTATGTGCATACTTCACTCCATCAACAAAGAGTGGCTTAATGAAGTATGATGCCCATTGCACACAAGTTAGAAAATGAGCGATCCTGTTATATCAGGGAGAGGGAATCAAAAGGGTTTTCAAATAATGCTACAGTAAACAATACTTCGTATTTTCCTAAAATTAGATGATTAGTTTGATAGTGATTACACTTCATGTTGTCTTTGCCAGCCTAGATTAGAAAGGTAACCAGATTCGTGTCTTGTATTTCTCCCTCCTTAATAAACTTGGTCTGGAAAAGACCTTGCATAGAATGGGAAACAAAAATTAAAAGAACCCAATGGCAGGGACCTTGCAGGAGAAAACAGAAGCTACCCCATCTCCCACCCTGTAGGATTCAGGAGCTATGACAATGGTGGTGGTGAGGTGAACAATGACCCCAGGGAACTGAAGAAATTTTATTTTTTACGAAACCACCCCCCCCCCCCCCCTTTTTTTTTTTGCCCCAAAAAGGGGAAAACAGGTTTGCAGGAATCACTTTTTAAAAATATGTGCCATGGATGTCACAATTTGATAAAGTAACACAGGGCCAATGCAGTTATTTGTTGTAGAATACGACCCAGTTTAAACCCAAGGTTTCTTAGAAGGATGCCATATAACCACTATTTTATTTTTCATTAATACTATGGATGGATTTTCCAAGTCATTAAATCATTCAATGTATAAAGTGTACTGACTAAACTGCAATTTGTACATGAATTCTCACGTCACAGCAAATAGGAATCTGATACCCAAGAGTGAGTGCTTGTTCCGTTAGCTGTATAACTAGACCATAAAAACTAGTAATCACTATCATTTGTGAAGTAGGAAATTGAAATATGTCAAACTGTTCCTGTATTTTGTCACATGAATGCCCGTAATTAGGTGGTAGTGTTGGGTTGTTTTTTTTAGGGTGGGGGTGGGGTGGTGGTGGTCTTGTCCAGGTCTTCTTTGGACTGCACTTTGATCTAGCATTTACCAGAACTAGGTTTTTAGTTTTCAGATGCACAAACTGTTAAGTCGAGTGTCATGCTTGTGCAATCATTCTTAAATATTACAGCAAATAGAACTGTTCATTTATTAACTGAAATTCTTAGCAGGAGATGGGACAGAAAGCCAACGTACATTTAACAATTATCTTTTGAAGTTTTTCCCTACCCTACAATACAAGTGCAGAGATCCATTTCAAGCGGTTTGAGAGTCTTGATCAAGTTTTCTGTAAAGCACAAAAGACAAGGCAAAGTATCTTTTCTTGCCATAAAGCTGAGAGGTGTTAACAAACCATATTCATGCTTCAACTTCAGACTGCCATCTAACACGGTTAGAGTAAACACAAAAAAACGAATACAACTTGACATACGCTAAAGGCTGCCGTCTGATGAGGTATTGGCATTCACTTTTTCACATGCCATCCCATATCATCTTTTATATACATATGTATACAACTTTCAACACAAAGTACAAACATAACCTAAAGTCCTTAAAACAACATTGAAAACAAATCCAGTTTAAGGGTGTGGGTAGACAATTACAGTGCCTGGGGGTTTCAAAGCAAAAGGATAAATCCGAATCACTGGAACAAAACTGAAACAAAGAACAAGTGAACAATAAAGTTTGAGAAAACATCAGAACAAATCCACTTCAACAAAGGTTTATTAGCATGCTAATCCGATTAGTGCACTTATAAAAACAAACAAAATTTTCTACCTTGGAACGTGAAAAATCATATACAGACTTCCCTTCCATCTGCAAAATATTACCATTGAACTTTTTAAAAAGCTGAGAATAACAAACAGCACACATAATAATACTTTTGAAATATAGCCCACAGACACACTCAATTTCCTTGTGAGCTGGTACTGATGGGAAAAGATCTCTCCTGTATGATCTTGAACTCAAATATCCACAGAAACACAATATCACTTTCTATGGCTACTAGTTTCCACCAAAAATTATTTCAGTTGAAAGCAGAGTCTAGTGAAAATTAAGCAATCTGTATAAAATTATGTAAAAGGAAATAAAAGCATAGCATTTATTGACAGACCCTTTTCTAATTACTTGTGTATTCTTGCTGCCTTAAAAGGCTTTCTACACTGGACTGATGATGAAATAACTACTTGCTCCTGCTGCTCTTGCAGTGGCCCAAACAACTGCTTGGATGATGACTGCCGTTATTGCTTTCTAATCTTCATTCCTCACGTCCATCTCAGTTTCTGCCTTGACAAAAAAGTTTAACCTGTGCCCACATTGTTGACGGCATGATCAAACCAAAATAAAAGTGTTTTGGCAAGAGCCATTTCCTTTTGGGCACAGAAAGTCCAGCTTGGAAAAAAGTAGCACTCTGACAGTGGCACAAAACCCAAAGGACAATTCCATTCCACAAAAACAGTGACATATTTCAACAGCTGTAAATCCATTGTTTTCTTCTTTCTTTACTAATATGCTTCAGTCTTTTTCATTGAAACACCATTAACATAAGTTGTCTGTGCTGAAGATGGTTATTTGGTCTACATACATCGAGTGCTCAATGTATGGTTATTTGGTCTACATACATCGTGTGCTCAATGTATCTTTGCTCAGAATTTATGACAGACAATAGTTGCTGCATGAGCGTTTGAAGGAGAATAAATGGACAGGTGCCAGGTATTGCTCAACGCTTGTAGACATACTAAGACCTTACCAATGTGTTCGAAGTTTGCATGACTTTAAACCATGTTGGGCCTTCACTTTAAACACTATTATGTAAAAAAAAAAAAGATGTCAACTCTTGAAACTGCCAACTGCAACTAGTATTCCTCTGAAATTATTGGTTCTACATATGACTGGATACAATGTACTGGCCAATTTCAGGCAGTATTCTGTTCCTCTAAAAGCTGAAAAGTCAGTAAACTTTTGTCCACTCCTTTACTTCAATTACAACTGAATAATATTTAAATAGAAGAGAAACAAACTAGCATATTTTTACTCAAGTTGCTTTGAAGATGATGGGCTACTGGAAGAACGGTCTGGTTAAAGCAAAACGCTGGCACACAAAGCAACAACAGTTGTTAAAAATACAGACAGCAGACTTTGCCACTATTTTTCTCTCATCTAGTTTGACCCTGTGCAGTTAACAAAAAAGAAAAGTAGGTATGGTAGCAAAGACTGACAGAACTGAAAAACTGCTGGGTTTTTCCAATGAGATCTCCCCCCCCCCCCCCCCCTCCCCCAGGCAAAAAAAAAATCCCCCAAATAACCAGAAAATGGGTTTTCCTCCCTGGCATCAAGTTGGTAACATTATAAGAGTCTGATTGCAGGACAGCTAGAATTAGGGACACATAAATATACATCTATTGAGGTATAGACATACATGTACATACAAGAATTTGACAACTATTAATCAACCAGAATGTCAATATGATGTACAGTGCCTTGACCCAAGACATCAATGGACAAAAAGGTCAGTACTTATTCCACTGTGCCAACCAAAATAAAAGGCAATACAACGCGTGCGCACGCACACCCATACATAATTACAATGGCTTTCTTTTTTTAATCTAATTACCATTTTTGTAAAAACTGGCGTGCGTGCGTCACTAGTAACATTTAATTTGGCGATTAACTACTCACAAAAACCTCCCCATTTTCAAGGAATACTGATGAACTGTTTTGTGTGGGATTTAAGTGGAAAGTTTGGTTACTTTATAACATCAGAGTTCTCATATTTGTGTTTAAGTTTAAACTGGAATTTGTTTGCATGTATCAAGTAAGCAAAAAAACAACAAAACGTTCAATAGTCACTGTAGTTTACAGCTATTTCGTTATAAAGCTGGATTCCACATCTAATCATTTCAGTCAGCAAAGAATCGAGAGCCGCACTTTTGAGATGAAATGTCCAATGTGAAAACCAAAACAATTAATACTTGTTCACATTTTACTTCAGTTAAAAATCAGCAGGTAATTTCGTTTAAACCTGGAAGCTTGGCTCAATTTGCATTCGATTTTGTTGCCTAGTAAGGCTCAGTAGCTGTAAATCACTGAACAGCTAAACTGGAGTAATGCAAACCCATTTTAAAGTGTGTGGTTTAAAAAAAAAAAAAGTATCTTGAAGTATCTGTTATCATGCATGACTGCAACTAAACAGGGCCTGAAGCTGCTGAAACAGTGCAATGAACAGAATCCAGCAGTATGTTTTATTAATTCATCACAGCAGGTGTACTCATGGCAGAGACAGCAATACTTCTGGACATTTTTATGAACCGCCCTAGATTAAAACCAGGACAGATCTACCAAATCACTTATTTCCCTTTGATTAGAAAAAACAAAACATGCTTATAAGAGCAACAAAAAGTGTTGATACTGGCAAATTCAGCCCTAGGTTAACATCGTGAGAAATCTGCCAAATTACTTCCCTTTTATTAAAAACAAACAGCTCCTGGAAGCTCCAAAATGCCACCTTGGGAAATGACAACAGCCCATAAATTCTACTACACATTCATGGGTGTAATTACCTGTTAAAAAACTAGCCAGTTTTAAGCAAAATATTTTCGGTTGCTTTTGTAAATACTGGTAACGTTCCAGTCTCATTTTGGAAGCTAGACTTTCAATAAAATATCTTTCTTTTGAAAGTACCCAACAAAATACTCAAGTCTGATTTAAGTTCTACAACAAAAGCTTGGATTACATACAGACTTGGCAGTTTATCATATTGCTTCTGATTGATTTAAAGATAGATATATAGTTGTTATCCTTCCTTTATTTCTTTTCAGATCGGACAAAAAATTTAAGCAAAATCGATTTATATGAACAAACGCTCATCTTTATTACTAGTAGTTGTAAAGACTATATATCAAGTATACACTGCACAAGATCTGGGGATCCGATAAATCAAATCTGTCTACTATGACATGCTGAGGGAATGTGAACTTTAAATGTTAAACTTGCCTCTTTAGTTATTGCAATAATTCTGAAAATTCTTTCATAGTTTCTAAAAGAGTGCTTTAAAAGTGTCAAACTATTTTGGGGCTCTAATCAGTCTTTAACCAATGGTCTTACTGCAAAATCAATATGCATAACATCTAGTTCCACCCAATGCAATTCATCTGCAATAGATACAGTTCTCTGTCAAGTGCCTATAAAGTAATGCCTTTGGGAGCATAGGTATGCATGCATGCCAACAGATATATCTCAGCTTTTACATCATGTTTTGTTTTGGATAATAGTCAGCTCCAAGTTACTTTTTGTGACAAATGCAGATTACATAACTATCCTCTTTACCGTTACCTTTCAATCCAACTCAAAGAATTTGAAATGCAGTGGAAGATGAGCCAAGTTTAAAAAAAATATTTTTAAGATTAAAAGCTGTAGGTCCAGTTTTGTTTTAAGTTGCAGACCGAAAACAAGTTAGCACTTAAAAAAAAAAAAAGTTGGCACTTTGATGACGTTTTTAAGTAGATAATCAAAAAAAAAAAAAGCACACTACCACACACTTCTATGAAATGTCTCTAAAATAATACGTGCATCAATTTTTAAAAAAGTATACAATACTGTAGTCAACTTTATTTCTTTGAATGTATATTGGTCAACGATCCACAGGGTTGTTTATGTAACAGGCACAATGTGCAGGAAGCTTGCTTTTGTTTGTTAAGGATGGTCAGAATATCAGTGGCATTTACTTTTTCACTGCTTGTATTTTCTTCTTCTTGTCTTGATTTTTCTGTTTTGTTTCATTTTCTTTTTACATGCTTGCAAAATGAATGTTTGTGCGATTTTGTTTACACACTCAATTGTACATACCATGCTTATGTCTTGTTCTGTTTTGAAAAAAGAAAGTGTACGCCACGACTAAAGATTCAAAAATACTGTTCCTGATAATTCCAGATTTGTCCATCTTAAGGAGTACATACATTATGAACAGAAAAAAGATAATTCCTTTATCATCAATATTTAGAAATGATTACCTCTTATGGATAGTATTACCGTTGCCTCAATGAATTGTCAGGGGTTGGGAAATTTGTACAAATGAACAAACATGTTCAATTATTTGAAACAGAAAAAATATTCAATATACTGTCTTCAAGACATATTTTGACAAAAAGTTAGAAAAATATGCAAGTTCAGAATAGGGATATAAACTTTTTTGTATCTTATAAATCAAATTGTAGAGGGTTTGCTATTTTTTCTCAAACAATTTTGAATTTATAATACAGGATATCAGTAGGGATCCAACGATAACTTCATAATAGTAAAGTTTTTACCAATGGATAAAGATTTCCTTTTAGCGAATGTCTATGGTCCAAACAGAGAGAACCCAAAACTTTGTCTCTTAAGTCGTATAAGATAAATATAATTGCCGTCGGCGACTGGAACATCGCACGTGACACTAATCTAGACTGTAATAATTACACACAAATTAACTATCCCATAGCTAGAAAAACTCTCGAAAATTTTACAAAAGAACTTGCTCTGATATATGGAGAGTTTAATCCAGAGTATAGGAGATTTACATGGCGAAAAGCAACACCAATGAAGCAAGGTCGCCTAGACTTCTTTCTAATGCCTGAATACTTTTATTTGGTATTTTGAAAAGACAGATATATTCCCTGGATATCGTTCTGACCATTCACTGATAACGCTTACTCTAAAATTTGGGAAAAGAAAAAAATCAGAAAAGTATCTGACCATTAACTGATAACGCTCACTCTAAAATTTGGGAAAAGAAAAAATCAGAAAAGTATTTGGAAGTTCAACTCTTCTCTTATATGTAGAAGAAATAAGCACATGAAATTTCAAATGAGATTTTAAAAAAAATCAGTAATAAACGAATTTCCCAAAGCTGAAGTAAAGCTATCAGTCTCGGATAAAATCTTTCTAGACTTTCTGCTGATGAAAGTTAGAGTGATACAATGATATGCAATAAGTAGAAAATCACAAGAGAAAATGAAAATAAATTAATGAACGACATTGAACAAATAGAAAAGCTAGAACATAAAAGACACAATGAAATAACACAACTTAGAGAAAAATAAAAAGATTTGGAAGAAATACGTAATAAGAGAATGGAGGGGGTGCTGTTGAGATCCTAAGCACGATAGCTTACTGATGGTGAAAAGATATCCAAATATTTTTGTAATCTAGAAAAAAAATACCAGTAAACGCACGTCAAAGCTATTAACGGAAGATGATGCACTTATTGAAAGCCAGAAAGATACTGAAAGAGTTACAGCATTTTATGAGAGTCTACAGAGAAATGTTGAATCATGTGAGATTAACAGGTGGTAAAAACTTACCCTAAATACAACAGCAGTAGCTAGGTGGTAAAATCACCATTGAAGAAGCAGGATGTGCAGTAAGAAATACGAAAAATGGAAAAAGCCCAGGAACTGATGGCTTCACAGTAGAATTTTTCAAGTTTTTTGTTTTGTTTTGGTTTTTTTTGGAAATAAAAAGGCCATTTCATAGTAATAGTGCTTAATGAAAGTTAGCAAGATGGTGATCAGCTACACACAAGGACTAATTATCTGTATCCCAAAAGGGGACAAGCCTAAAGAATACACTAAAAACTGGCATTCAATAACCCTTCTTAATTTAGTTTATAAAATAGGTTCTGCATGTATTGCAAACATCTTTAAAAGAATTCTGCCTAAACTTAGTGAAGACCAGTCAGGTTTTATGGCAAATAGACACATTGGTAATAATATTAGATTATATCTATGGCTTGATTTGCTACCTGAATTTTTAAAAAAAATCAGCCTGGGTTATTACTTAGTGTCGACATTGAAAAAGCATTCAACTCCTTAAGCTGGGATTTTATGTCTTAAGTCATGGCATATGGTTTTGGAAACAGTGTCTATCAATGGGTCAAAACATTCTATAGAAATGTAAAATCAACAGTTCTTGTAAATGTAACAGTTCAAAATTGTTTAGAATTGAAAGAGGTTGCAGGCAGGGTGGCCCAATATCGTCCTACTTGTTTATTCTTAGTGCAGAGATTTTTGCTATAATGATAAAAGATACTTCAATCAAAGGAATTGGAGCGACAGAACATAAACTTTCCCAATATGCAGTTGATAATTGATAAACATTGGATGAAATGTCATTTGAACATTTTATACATATTCCAGAGCAGTTTGGAAAAAATTCAGGTCTGATCATGAATGGTGACAAAAGTCAAGTTATATCACTTGGTAATTAAAACAAAAAAAAGAATCAAGCAGTGTGTTCTTTCCCCACCCAATAATGACATGGAATATCCCCCCTTTTCCCCCAATTCAAGATTCTATGAAAATATGAATGATAATAAATTTTCTGAAATTAAAATGCTATTTAAAGTTTTGTTACAAAGAATTACTACACTTGGCAGAATTGCCTTTTTGACGTGACATCTTGTTAAAACTTATTCACCTGTGAATATTATCACCAGATCCACCCGACCATTTCATAAAAAGTATATAAAAACTATGTTTTCAATTTGTTTGGAACAATAACCAAGATTTCTAGAATAGGCAGAAAGATGGCTATTAAACCCATTTCTCAAGGAGGAATGAACATACCTGATATAAGAAAATATATGTATGCTCTGAAACTTACATGGATAAGAAAAGTTAGAAGCATATTATAAAGGATATGCATTGCAGATAAAAATGTATCTACTTCTCATGGACATAGAAAGATATGGATCAGGTATTATAGCCACTTAAAAAAAAAAAGTATATATAAAACACAATCCTTTTTGGACGCATACGTTTAACGCTTATAGATTTTTCTCCCATTGCATTAGTCCTTCAAATGCACAAGAAATGCTCCATGAACCAATCTTTTACAATGAAAATTTAACAGTAGGTAATACACGCAAATTTAATACAGAAAGTTATGTATTCTATTAAGCACTTTCTCAATGAAAATTGAGAATTTTTTTTTTTAACTACGAAGATTTTAGTTCCATCTGTGGTAGATCTATTGACTTACTTTTCATGGGTGGATTTCTTCAATTAAACAGTACATAAGAAAAACTGGCATACAAATAAGTCAGAACATAATAATCAAGAGACACCCACAGTACTGCAGATCATTGACAGGGTACAAAAAAGTAATATGAATATTTGTTATCAGACACCTAACTTCCAAACTGTTGCACAAAGCTAACAGAAAAAAAATGCATGAAAATTTTCATTGGAAAGATTTTTTTGTAGAAAGAAAATTTTAAATGTAAAACTAAAATGGCTGCAGATAAGAATAATTCACATAATTGCTACAAACGAGGTGTTGAATGCTATGGGTTTAGTGAATACCACATTTTGTACTTTGTGCAATGAGGCCAGATTTGACATTTTTTATGGAACTGTAAATATATCATTAGAGCTTTTGGAAAGCTTAGAAAATGAACAAATGCCTGTAGCATAACATTTTCCCATAACTTGGTCATTTTGGGTGTAGACTAACATATAAAAACAGGTAAGTCCTTTGATTTGATAATGTTGCTTGCTACACAGAAACAGACACAAAATTGATAAACAAGTACCAACACTTTGTTTTTCAGGCACAGCTTCATAATAAGATTTAAAACTGAGCAGTATAATGCCAGAATTTCAAATAACGTATGAAATTTGAAATAGATGAGTCACTACAAATTATTATTTTGAGTCGCATAAAAGATGAATAAAACAGAAGACACAGCTTGAGAAAAAATGAGAACATCCCTTAAACAAACCCTTCTGTAAGGAGGAACGGCAACTGACAAACACTTCTTGCAATATTCTTCAGATAGAATGGTATGTGAAAGGTGCACTGTGTAAAATGCTATGTTTACGTTTGTATGTATGTATGTATGTATGTATGCAAGCAAGCATGCTGTTTACACGCTCTTTGTTATGTACAATACTGAAGTGCATTCATGAACATGCACTTGCTACTGTAACAAAATGATTTTTAAAAAAAAATATGTGCATGTGTTTCAAGCTATGAGAAGTTACAGATTGTGATGCTTGAAAAGGAGGCCTTTGAACCTTTCTGGCTACACACACTAACAGTTACAATGATGCGTGTTAGAAAAAAAAAAAAATCAGGGTTTTGACAATTTCCTAAATGTGCAGGCATTCATTTTCATAGCACCCAACTTTCTTCAACAGGGCAGTAGTACAAATAATCAAGGACATAAACTTGTCTTTTACTTTTTTCCCTAAGGAAATGTTTCTTGGATAAGAAGTTTACAGAACTGCACAAGCGAAGTGCAAATTCTCACATGAAATAGTATCCAAAACTACAACTGCATATGTGGTGCTGTAAAAGCAGCTCGTCTATGATCAAAACCAGATCTACCACAAAGAAATGCCAAATGCAAGGAATGTCTAAGGAAGTTGGCGATGTTTAAAAAGGAAAAAAGTCTTCCTTTGTGCACAAGCTTCTTTATGCATGAGTAGGCAACAATATATTTTTTCTTTAATACTTCTTTTTTTTAAACTTTCCTTAACTCTATTAAATGTCTTATTACAGAAAAATTTATGAGGTACTGGAATGCTAAAATTCACCATATACACAAAAATGATCAGACCAAATCAAGGTAAAAAACCCAAAAAATTACTGGAGTCAAATGTTTCAACAAATGGTTTTTTGGGGGTTTTTTTAATAAAAAGAAATCATAAATGAATTCTTTTCTATTTAATAGGTTTCAAGCTCAACTGTAGTCTAAGACTTCAATCTCTCCAAAGTTTCATAAATCAAGTTTTCTTGCAATGTAAACTTAGTTTCTGGAAAACGACATCTAAAATGTAAGCCCCCCGCCCCCCCCCCCCCAAAAAAAAATTATTATGGAAAGTAACTAATCTTGTATCACTTTCAAACCACTGTTTACATTTATGCTAAAATTAATCCTCATGTTTCAAGATATTTGCGATACTCACCATATGGTCTTGGCAAGACCTAAAACAAAAAAGGAAACAATGAATTAGATAAGCATTTAAAACCATGCAACTGCTGCATTGCAATATGCAGACCTGTACACCTCTTCACAGACCTAATATGGCAAGCTTTAAAATACAACCCCCCCCCCAAAAAAAAACAAAAAAACACCACCACCCCAACACAACAGCCCCAAATTCCAACCATGGGCGTGCTCGTGCACACACACAATCTGTTTGATTCCAAATTGTCAAATCTGCTCTTGGCTTCAGCTTCGAACTATGTGTTGGAACATGCACAGCAAAAACACTGGTTTGATTAGTTGCTACTTTGTTGATATAGCCTGAGCTCTGTTTTTGTCTGTTACATGGATTCAATGCATATATTTTTTGCTTCGCTTTGTCATTTTGAACTCTGAATGACAACTTGGGCAATTAGTATAAGACTTTTGCACACTTACTGTGCATGGGCCATTAGGCCCAAATTATATTTACCTCACTTGGAGTCAATTGCTAGTCCTTTTAGTTTTTCCACACACCCACAAGCACTTGAACCTTTCAGAGCACAAATCCAAGGTCACTCACGAAATGAGTGCTAAATTTAGCAAATCCCTTCCTTTCACCAAAGTTCAATGGTGGTGACTTCTTGCTATAATTATCACCAGCTGGCCCAAGCTGAGCTGGGACAGGATGGAATGGATAGTAGCTGAAAGTGGGGGGAAACTGACAGCTGTGCTTTATATATTCCCCCCCCCCCCCCCCCCCCACAAAAATGTACCTTTCTCATCCCTAATGAGAATATTTTTTATAAACACACCTTAGCTTTCAAGGGTTTTCGAGGTGTTTGTCATAGATTGTCTTTTTGAAAAGGATTCAAGGTCTTGGATGTATTCCTTAAAATAAATTTTTTTTAAATCTCCAATACTGAATTCTGTTTAAACCAGAACAAAAATCACCCATTAAAGTGACATAACATCAACAAAATAAAAGCAAAGAAAAACAGGTCAAAACAAAAAGTCAAAACAGGAAAGCAAAAAGATGGTGACACAGAGTGAAAGTATGGAAAATCAGAAATTGGAAAAGGGGGGAGCAAGAAAAAGAGGGGGAAGTGAGCATGATGCAATTACAATAACATGGAAACCATGACAATTACAGTATCTACAACTAGACCTTGTTCATTATTGTCTGAATCTTCATAAGTCATTCTTTTGTCAAGCCTGCAGCCAGTGATGTCAGCCCATATAAAATCGGATTAGGCTCCAAAGACCCGTTTCACACTCAAAACATGCCACTGTCTCTGCTTGTGTTTGGATGTTTGTCCCTTTGCAAAGTCGGGTAACTCGGACGTGCTTCGGGCAACATGTTTTTCTCTTCCAGTTTGGTGTATCAGTATATCCATTTTGCTTTTTCATCAGTATCTAGGTTGCACAAGTTTTTTTTCCAGGGCAATGTCATCCGATACACACTTCAAAATATTTTGCAATTGCCTGAATCATGTATTACAATCTTTTGAAATGGTTTTATTTCTCTTACTGTCTGGCATACATAATTGTACATGCTTGTCTGTTAGTGTACACATTCTTTTACAGTACAAAAACCAACTGTGCATGCAAATGTCTTATTTATTTACTCAAGACACCTCAGAAAACATTGAGCTAGCTGTCTGTTACTGGTTTGTATGGTCAATCAAGTGAATTTGGTTTGGCGGACATGATCAACCCATTACATTGACAACACAGTTTTGTGTACATGTATGTTCTGCTACCCCCACCCCTTTGTCTTGATGTAGGAAGTTATTGGTTTGGCAGACATGATCAACCCATTACATTAACACAGCTTTGTGTACATGTTCTGCTACCCCCACCCCTCTGTCTTGATGTAGGAACTTATTGTCGCACAAAAACAGTGCTTTCAAGACTCTCATTGTCATATGACTTGCCTGTCTTTAAGTGTTGCTTGGTTCTTTGAAGATGCACTGGAATACACATATTAAAACAATAATACGGACTTTGCGAGTTCTGTGTTGCTTGGTTCTTTGAAGATGCACTGGAATACACATATTAAAACAATAATACGGACTTTGCGAGTTCTGATTCAGCATCGGGTCCACCATCTCTGTCGCTTCGCACACTGCAGTTGCTCTCCCTTCCTGCTCTACAATGTTGATTAGTAGGCCTTTGTAGGCAGTTGTTACAGTTGCTGGCGGGCCAGCAAATACATTTTGAACTTTAAAATTTTGGTGCAATTTACTTATACCACACCTGTTCAATTTTTGTACCGTCATGTCATCAGGGAGAGAGAGAGTACTACTAAGGTCACAGATTTTCACAATATACTTTAAGGAATGAGAAGTGTATGTGTGCATGCACGTGCACTCGTGTGCGTGCGGGCGGGAGAGGAAGATTGAAGATTGCACTGAACCAACACACCTACTATATCAACCCGATCAAGTGGGGAAAGGGCGTTAAGGGTCGAGTTTACCACAAAAAAAAGAAAAAAGTCATGTCTAGCCAGCCACTGAAAGCCCCCATCCACATCCCTATTCACCCCTCTGCCTTAGCCCTGATCTTTTCCTTTCAGAAACCCTTTACCCATTGCTGGTACTTTGCTTGTGGCCCCTATTAAACCCCCCCCTTTCAAGAGTGTCTTTATGATTGTCAAAATTGTCTTTTTATCAGCAATGTGTATATTCATATTCGAGGTCAAGATTTCATAAAAATATGGGGGGAAAAATCATATGGGTAGGCATGTCTGCTTTCCAGCTTCAATACTAAGCAGCGAGTTATGTGGGCTTTGATCCAACCACTGCCACCATTTGGTTGCACAGCCTCTGACAAGATCTTTCACCTTCACGAAACCAGGCAACTGATCCAATCCAATCCATAGCCCTGCCGACCACAGAGGCCATATTGGAACTGTTGCCTTGTAGAACTTTAGTATCACGAGATCTTGACGGAAAGACGGGATTTTATAATGCCAGCTTGCTTCTAAAGCTGGACCAAGTCTTCTGTATTCATTGTTTCCATCTGTAAATAGTTGTACAGTTTTTATCTGTGATTTAGGGTGGTCTGCTATCGAAATGCACACAACAGCCACTCATTAAAGTTACTTTGGGTTTTCTCCCTTCTTTCAGATCCCCCCCCCCCCCCCGCGTCCAATTATTATTCTGTTTTCATGGAAATCCACTGAAAAGTGGGACTGTTTGATCAATGCCTAGCCAGCCAGAAGGACCCTTCCCCATTAGTTTTAACCATATTTAAGATACAGCTTTATCCAATATTCCGAGCCATTTAAAAGTAAAATCTCGAGATCAAAACCATTCATGGGGAGTAGCTAGTATCATTGTTACAACTGTTCTCTTAAAAAAAGAAACCCATCTGATTTGATTCCATATTCTTCAGCTTAGGGCAAGACCATAAGAAAAAATGGTGTTCAGTGCCTGTTTGATACTGCTCGCATAGTAAACCTGCGCCCAAAACACACACACACTTAAGTTATGAACATACTGCTCACCTGTTTTCTCACAGCAGGGCCAATGTTCAATTTTCTGTCTTTGAAGATGAGGTTGTCAGCCTGTGGAAGATAAAAGAAAAGCACCACCAAAGTTTCTTGGATTTGCTTTTGAGAAATGCAATTCTAATAATGGAAAAAGGTAGCTTAATATTTTGCTGTTTTACACCCGATCTGCATCTGAAATGAAAAAAATGCCAATTGCCTCTTTCTAATGGGCATTTAACATGGCTTTACAGAAGTTCACATTGGTAGCAATTTTTGCTATGTACTATCCCTGTACCTTAACCAATGTGAACCTGGGGTGCAGCACTTTCTTGAGGGTTTTTTTTTTTTTAAATCATTAGGCTAACCACCACCCAATTCTCCTACTTCCTGCCTTGACTGTATGTTGCAAGATGAGTCTTTGAAAGACTATCAGTAGCATGATCTGACCAATAGCCCTTTTATAGTATTTTCCCTTAAACTACAAGATATGCATAGTGGCCATATCTTGTTTATGTGCACTTCATTTGTGACAAGGTCTAGGATGCCGATACCGAGAATTATCTTGTTAGCGAGTTTCACCTGCTTTTTTTGGTTATCTGCATAAGACCAGGACTTGCTTGCATTCAATAAAATGGTTTTATCTGCAGGCTGTTGTTTCCATCTTTCCAAGCCGATTAGCTCTTTGCCATGGTTGCCAATGTCCGTCTTGAAACTACCCATTTTTGATTCCTCTTCCCAGATAATGGGAGTCTCAGCAAATTTATTTAATGCCTAAAGTTTGTCAAACGACCATTGATCTTGGTTGAAATTGCAATTCTCTATTGGTCACTCTCAAGTCCATGACAGATTATGATGTTTATCCACACTTTTCAAAGTTAAGCTATTATCTTCCCGTTTTTAAGTCCATCAATGTCGTCTGCAAAATATTTTTTGAATGTACAGACAAAATAAAGCAAAATCACAGATCCTCTCTGACAAAACACTGTGCAAGACATGCATGGCAAGCCTTGCATAAAGCTGCTAGATTGTGCAAATTTAAACAATGCAATTTTTATCAACACGAGTATTTCATTATCAACATCAAGTGTTTACAGTTTTTCCTGTAATTACAAAACTAAAGTATGTCTGTTTCACTAATAAAGAGAGTGGCATAAGTACCAGCAGAAGAAAAAGGTTAACTATATATACTACAATCAAGATACAAAACATTTAATCAAGTCCCACAACTTTCTGTCTTTGTTCTGGCAAGTTTGAGGATTAGGATGGAGTCACCTTTCTCACAACCAATGGAATTAAATCTCTTGCAAGAGACAGTACAGTATTTACACAAAGGACTCTGTGATACAGGTATATTAAGTCTATTTATAACAAACGCAGTGTTCAGTCTAGGTTTACCTTCTTTACTAAGACATTCTAGCATGTACCGATTTGAAGGGTAAGAAAATTACACAACTGACAAAAGAACTTGACAATTTTTTCTAACTTCAGAGTCAATGCAGTTCCAAAAGTAATCATACTATTTCTGACTTGCAGCACGCCAGCAAAACAGTATAAGATTGGTAAACCAATCTTAAACAGATTAATAACTTTTAGAGATGTAGGTTATATTTATTAAGTACAGCAAGGTGTCATAAGTTATATTTCATATTTATCATTTTGTTCTTTAATTAAACTGAAACTATATAAAATTTAGATGCAAAACAGCTTGGACATTTGGTCCAATGGGGTGCATATTTTGAGACCAATCCAAAATTAACTTTAAAGAGCTTTTTGATCAGACAAGACCATCTGCAAGCTCAGGTCTATAATAGGAGTCGACATTACATCTTTAGTACTCTGCATAGCTAGTTACATCTTGGTGAACTTGGGGACTGTACTTAAGCTAAGATGAACACAGTGGTTGTGTCAAAGTGAACAGGCTCAATGGAGGCAAGACTTCCTCCCTGGTCGAAAACTTAACCTCCTCCATTCACCAGGTGGGTTGCCAATGCACAGATAGCAAATTTCAAGACAAACTGTTCCAAATCTGACAATTAATGTCTCTGAGCGTGTCAATTGGTAAATTAACAGATTTTCCTAGTATAAAGTTAGGGAGGACAAGCCATGGTACTACCAATCCTACCTGGTTAGGGAACAAAGAGAAAAAACATGCATATACACCAATCATCAACTCAGATCTATCATTTTTTCTAAACGTGTTCACATACCTCCTTTTTGATGATCCTGTCTGCATCCTCCTGGTTTTCAAAGGTCACAAATCCGTATCTGCTAACATTCAAATCATCGAGTCTTTATAGCATATATATTCACACAAAACATTCAGCATTACAAAAAGTGCCAATTAAACCAGAAGTGCCTAAAATCAACGGTAACCCAGGTTTATGGTTAACAAAGATTTATCTGAAAAAAAACCCCCACCCTAATCAACTGACTGTGCAGACATGACTGAATTATGTAAGTAGTACACATAAGAATCTCGCTGGTAGGCATAATTCGAATGCTGGGGGAGGACACTAAATTGATGGTTGCAAGTATGTGCAATGAGCAGGAATAAAGCTATATGACAAGATAGGAACACATGAACAGAACCACACTGTCTACTAGTAACATGTGCTCATACATGCTCTACACCACAAGCCAAGGTGTTATAGGGTCTCCCTCCCACTCCTATCCAGAGTTGTTAAGGGTTCATTTGTAAGACTTGGACCACAGTCAACTATTCTACTTTATGGAGGAGACTCACTAGCTTTACCCAAACTACCTTAGCGACACTACAGGTGTTTATCTACCAGGCCAGGGTGACGTCTGGATATACACAAAGCATGGATCACAACCTTAAAAGTGGTATCAAAGCTTATGGACTTTTTAATATCTTTTAATTCATCATTCCCATCACAACTGGCCATCATGCAATCAAAGAAAATGGTTTTCGATTCAACAGCGTTTGTTGCTCTGGTATCAAAGTGACCTTAGTTTTGATCTCCCATACACTTCATACCTATTTAGATATCAAAGCCTTGGAGGTTGTGTTCACAAGAAATGGTCATAGGTGGGGGAGGGGGTGCTGATATGTGCTGTAATGCATCGGATGGCTTAAGGGATTAGCACTACTGGCATATATTATGAAGCATGTTTTCATACAACACAGACGCCATCTTGCATTTTTGTGAAGTCAAACTTCTCTGGGTTGAGGGTGAGGCCGGCTGAGACAGCCATTCCAGGGTCTTGCAGAGTCTCAGATTGTGCTCTGCCTTGTCTCTGCCAAATAATGATGTCGTCCATGTGGCACACACCAGGTAGTCCCTGTAGATTTTTGTCTATCTTCTGGAAATACTCAGGCACCGAGGAAATACAAGGTAGTGAACGTGGTCAGCTTGGAGCTCTTGTCACACTGTTATCTGATGGAAGCCTGAATTGTGGTCAAGCTTGGAAAAGACTTTGCCCTCAGAAAATTTACTATTTCTCCTACTGCTGGCATTACATAGACTTCCCTCTTTTCGTTGTTGTTCAGTCTGGTAAAGTCCACACATAAGCCTACATCTCCACTTGCTTTCGGTACAACTACTACAAGGATGCACCAGTCAGTGGGGTATCCCACAGGCTCAATGGTCGTTTCTGACCATCTTGTTCAGCTCAGCTTCCTTTTTCTCTCTTTTTGTTGGAGATCAGATTTCAGTTGTTCCTGTCAGCAACTATGAAGTGATATAATCATATGCATAGTCTCAGGGATACTGAAAAAGGATTTTTTGTTTTCCTACTGCTATTGTGATGGATATGAATGATTGAACATGCCATTATTCTCTCTCTGCTGCTTGTAGCTTCCTTTCCTTGCTTCATTCTTCCTTTTTCCTCTGTTCCGATTTTCTGTTCCTGGGGTGCTTTCATACTTCAGCTTCACAGTTCATCAGTCATCTGCTGCATTCCAATGGGGGTTGTCTGTTGAACTGCTTCGATCAGGGATGCCCATGTTTGGTTTAAATAAGGTTTATTCTTTCGGATGAGACTATAAACCGAGGCCCCGTGTCCGAACACATGCAGAACATCTTGCGCACACGTTAAATCCTGTTCTGCTCTTCGGAAGAGTAGGCCATTGTGTGCCGGTGGAAACAGATGACAAAATTTACAAAACCGCATACACATGGGGACTGGATGTAAAAAAGTACACGAGTGCTTATTCCATTATCCTCGATATAAAAGATTAAATAAATAAATAGGCATGAAACAAGCATACCATAATTAACATAATCAGCATAGCAGAAACAAGCAAATAGCTTATGTTGTGCTCAAGTGCAATATCAACATTCATATGGCGACTGATAATCAATACATTGACCAAAAGAGGTAAATGGAAAAAAATGACGGAATGACTAAAATTCCCCCCAAAGGCATGTCTATAGCATAAATAGGCAATCATTTTGGAAAATTCCAGAATCCAACACTGTTCAACTCATCCAGATGATTAGGTCAAGAAAATGTAAATGATGAAAAAAGACTAACCACAAGACAGACACAAACAAGCTGCAGGATGAAATGAAAGAACAAAACAAAACAGAGAAATCAGCCAGCCGACACACGAACAGTCAAAACAAGTAAACCAACAGTCCTTCAACAGACAAAAAACCAAAGAGTTTAGTTGGAGCAGGTTGAGAAATGTTAAGCAATACAAAGGTTAGTCAAACATTGAGTGTATAGACATCAAGTATACTAAATCAATTGTTCATGTTGAATTGATTTAAAATTAGAAGTGCTTTGAATCATAAAACGTGTACAGTTTTAAGGTTAAGGGTATTAGTTTCACGTGAAAGGTCAGTGCTGCCTGATAAAGAGAATTTGCACACATAGGTAGTTGGGAGACAGGGTTGAAATTGTATTTCTACGAGCAAGATAATATATACTATAATATGGACAGTACAGCAAGTAGTGTACAGCTGTCTCAAGGGCACTGCCACAATCACATACTGGATAATTTTCTATATGACGGTTAAACTTGTCTGCCTTCAGATCACCAATATCCAGACGTAGGCGACAATGAAATACCTGCTCCCTCCTCTCCCCAAAATAAAACTAGGTGGGCACCACAGCATTTTCAACAGGCTTACAGGTTTGTTTGTTTTTTTATATGATCAGGTAAAGAATTCCAGCCGTTCGTAGTAGAGGGAATGAAAGATTTACGATATAATTCTGCATTACATTTTGGTACACTGCGCTCTAGGGGTCTCCGTCTGTCATAAGGATTTCTGTCAGAAACCTAACCTGGGACTAGATCAGATAGATAGCCAGGACGTAAGTGGTTTAACATTTTGTAATACTGAATTAGTTTGTGTCTGGCTCTCCTTTCCTTAAGAGATCGGAAGCCAGACTCACGATATATTTTTTTCGTGGTTTGTTCCACAAACATTTCCAATAATTGTTCTTAATGCTTCGAGATGCAAGGCCTCCAATGACTCAGATAGTGTTACAGTGCAATTATCCCATACGGTGTCGACATAGTCAAAATAAAAGATATTATACATTTCACGGGCTTTTCTATTAAGCTTGTACTTGTAAGTCTTCAGACAAGAAACCAGCATGGTAACAGTATTTATAATGTTTTTAATGTGGTTGTCCCATTTGCAGTTAACTTGGAGAATAATACCAATACCTAAGTGTTTATGCATGTCAGTGCTCTCGAGTCGAGTCGAGTCAAATCAATTGATAAAGGTAAGAATGTGTCATTTCAAAGTTTAACAATTTTGTTTTTTCAACATTAAAGTTTACTTTCCAGCGTTTGGCCCAGGCACATATCTTCCTAAGATCAGAATTTAGGTATGTCAGCACGGATGTTTGAGTCATTTAGTGCCAAAGAAATGCTAGTGTTATCAGCAAATAATTTAATATCAGACTGAATGTTTTTAACAATATCTCATATAAATAAGGAAAAGAAGTGGGCCTAATACTGATCCCTGTGGTACGCCTGCAATTAGTTTTTAAAAATCAATTTATCACCTTTAATGATAACTGCTTGGATACGATCAGAAAGGTAATCAGTAAACCACTCCAAGAGTTAGCCAGAATGCCACTTACATTTAGTTTGTATAAGTGACCTTTGTGCCAGACGCAAACGCTTTGGATATATCAAAATGAACAGCTTGCGTTGTAATTCCATGATCCATGTCTGTGTTTGGTCTTTTCTGTAACGTTGTTCTACGGCAGGATGGGCTGGCATAGGCTTGTTGTGTCTGGCAGTTTGGTTAGCAGAGTCTGTGTTTAGTCGTTGCACTGTTCCTTTTTTTCAAGTAGAGTTTTCACCTTCTTCAGCAGCGGGATTGGAACACGTTGGGAAACAGACTGAAAATGGCGTTGAATTTTCTTTCAGGACAATGGTCTGCTCGCTTTCAAGCTTCTAAAGGCCTGTGAAGAGTGTGGGAAACTGACGTCTGATTTCTACAAATGTAGATGCTGCACTTTAGGTACCAGGCTGCTGTTTCTGCTGCAGCTGTCGTTGACCTTCTGCAGGCATAGTACAAATGGCACGTACTTTATAAGCACCGTCCTATCATGGACGAGTCCTAGCTTCTGGATAACTGGCATCTCGTGTAGAAATTTGCAGCTCCAGGCGATGTACATCGTCTCCTGAATGCGTGTACGACCATGGGCAAGCTTGATGCAAGCAGCCTTTGACATCAAGTGGCTGGTCAACTGGGCCAAGGAGACAATGGTCCAGATGTTGATCTCCAAAAACTGGCTTGAAAATGTGGTCGGGAATCAGACACCTGAGCACCCGTATCAATGCACCAAGTAAGATCTTGTGATCCGATCTTCAGCTTGATGTGCCACCATGGGTCAATAGAGGTGCTGACATGTGCACTCCTCGGAAGTAGTTTTCTTCATCTTTATCAGACTGGCTGTGTTGGTGGACTTCTCTGACAAGAACTTTTGCAGACTACTGCAAAGTGCCCCCTTTTGTTACACTTTCTGCAGTGCATCATTGCCGCTGGACATTATGCCTTGTTGACAGGATGCTTCAGTTACAGTAGCCACTACTGTTGGCAGCACTTGATCTACTAGATGGTGTAAACTGGACGTTCTGGTCTGACAGTCGTGGACCACGCCGTTCTCCTCCAGAAGTTGATTTGTTGTGTCTATTTTGCTTACAGTGCTTCAACTGTAGCTGTTCTTGAGCTGGCAAGCTCACTCTTAGTCATGTCTCTCAATGAGAGAATGTCCCGAGTCTTCTGTAGGGTCGTCAAGTTTGTCTCTGACCATGGAGTCTACATTACTGATTTTGCAACCAGCTGCTTTTTTGAATAGTCCTAAGCCAGGTGTTAAAGTTCTGGCCTTGCTCTGTAGATGCAACTAAATCTGCTCCCTCAACTCAAGCCGAGGGTATCTTCTATAAAAGAGTTCATCAAACCTGCCTAAAACTGTAGCATAATCAGTTCTGCTTTTAGCTCACGTGTTATCTTCTGGATTTGGCCTTCTAACCAGAAAAAACGAAGTTGGAGTATATTTCGAGGCCGTCATCACCATTATGGAACAAAAGGCCTACCTTGATGGTGTCTACCTCCTCTATCTGGGCGCAGCATCTCTTAGTCTTTGTAAGCGATCTGCTGGCATAGGCAAAAGACTTGAAGTGTCCATCATCTTGATGTTGTCATAGTCCTGCCCCAAGGCCAAAACTACTGGAATTTTTTTTAGACGACCTTCTTCAGTCGAGGATTGTAAAGCATAAGTGTTGGAGAAAGACCATGTCACTTTTAAGGGTGTGAAAAGCATGCTGCTGGTCTGGGACCCAGCTCCAGGAGACATCCTTCCGCTACTGGTCCCTCA
This sequence comes from Rapana venosa, assembly GCA_028751875.1. Taxonomy (NCBI): domain Eukaryota; kingdom Metazoa; phylum Mollusca; class Gastropoda; order Neogastropoda; family Muricidae; genus Rapana; species Rapana venosa. The sequence continues at coordinate 23,658,189 of CM054136.1, read as the reverse complement.
GAGGCTTGGATTTGTCAGCGAGGTTTGGTGCAAACTTCATGAGCTGGTAGACCATTCCCAAGAATCGCCAAATGTCAGCGACATTCTCCGACTACTTCTATTTCCATGATGGACTTGCAGGATTTTTCCTCACTCCCTTTTTGTCGATCATCTGGCCCAGGTACTCGAGCTGCGTTTTTGTAAAGTCAAACTTCTCTGTGGTGTCTCCATCTGGCTCAGCAACTATTACAGTTGTCAAGTGGGGTTACAAGGTAGCATCCTGCGCATGCTGGCTCATAACAGACACCATTTACCTCCACCAAAGTGACCCAGCAGTAGAGCCAAGCTCTTCTGTTTAGTGGCCCCATGGTGCCTAACATTGCTAAGCTCCCCATGAACTTCCGACCCGAGGATGCAACATGAACCTTGGTATGGCTGGGGTGGAGAGATCAAAATTGAGTACATAGGAACAGTAGGAAGGGGGCATCACAGAAGATAAGCAAGCATACAGTTTTTAAAGTTCACACACACACTGCTTCACAAGTTTGTTCCACAAAAACAGTAGCTATAGTCATGCACAGTTAAGTTCTAGCTCCTTAACCATGCACTATTCGACAAAACACTTCATTTAAATCTCATCTAAAATGTTCTTCATTTTTAGCAGTTTCATTTAACCCTACCCAAGAAGGTTCTTCCTTGCCTCCATATGAAACACCAATGGGACTAACATCCAAGAATGCACAGCCCAAATAGTTTCATTTAACCCTACCCAAGAAGGTTCTTCCTTGCCTCCATATGAAACACCAATGGGACTAACATCCAAGAATGCACAGCCCAAATATTGGGAAGGTGGTGGATTTAGGGCATACTCGTTACATGCCATAACCTGCCAGTAAGAGCAATCGATTAAGAGTCTATCTGTACTGAATTCCGATTATAGTTCAAGGGCTTTTAAACAGGGTCTTCTATTCTAGTTTGTGAACTCGACCTCACCTTACCCGGCCATTCTATTGCTTTCTGCTGTCTTTACCGCCCACCTCCTAGCCGTAAGAACAACCTGACATCTTCAGTTTTCCATCAAGAATTCCAATCTCTCCTCGATCACTACAGCTTCTCCCCCAAGAAGCTCATCATTCTCGGTGACTTCAACTTCCACTACAACAACCATTCCTCTTCTGATGTCAAACGTCTTTCTCTTTCTTTATCAAACCACTCTCTGTCCCAGCTAGTAAACGAAGCAACACATAGATCAGATCATATCTTAGACTGGCTCATTACTGATGTTTCACATGATCTTGTCATCTCTGTCTCCGTCACTGACCAACTGCTTTCTGATCATTCCGCTATTCTTTTCATCCTTAATATCGCAAAACCTATCAGAAAAAAGAAGTGCATCACCCGTCGAAACCTCAAGGCCATAGACATTAATACGTTCTCTTCAAAAGCTGCTGAACGCGTGTCACAAATCCCTGACCTTACTGATCCCTCAAAACACTACAACACTGTTCTCAGCCAACTGCTTGATGAGCACGCACCTCCCACTAACCATTTTCTTCCCGATAGGCCTTTTTCCCCATGGTACAGCCATGATATCTTGGTGGCAAAGCCGACAACTAGAACGGCAATGGCGAAAAACTAAAACTGAAATAAACAAACAGCTTTTTCGAAAACAAACCAACAAAGTCGAAACTTTAATCCACTCAGCAAGGACAAACTACTACTCTGCTCAAGTTCTTGATGCCACGTCCATGAAATCTCTTTTTTCCCTCACCTCAACTCTTCTTGGATCTGCAAAGACAAGTCCTCTGCCTACTATTCACAGTCACTCTGAACTTCCCGATATATTTTCCTCGTTCTTCTCTGACAAAGTCCGTAACATTCGCTCCAGACTAGATCAGGCTCCTTTCCAACCTGTACCTCCTGATCCCCAATTCACTAGCACTCCTCTCCTTTCCTTTCAGCCAACAAGGGACGAAGAAATCCGGAACATTTTAAATGAAATGACCATAAAATCATGCGATCTCGATCCTGTACCTGCTTCTCTTTTCAAACAGTGCCTTCCACAGCCGATACCAACTATCACAAAAATAGTAAACTCATCTCTTCTTTCAGGAATGCTTCCATCAGCTCTTAAAACTGCAATTATTACACCTCTACTCAAAAAGCACGACCTCGACCCTAACATTCTGAAGAATTACAGGCCTGTTTCTAACCTACCTTTCATCTCCAAGGTCCTTGAAAAAGTCGTTCTGAAACAACTCAACAGCCATCTTCATTCAAATAGTCTCCTTCCCGCATTTCAGTCTGCCTATCGCGTCAACCACAGCACTGAAACCACCCTAGTCCACACGTTAAACATGCTTCTACACGCTTCTGACTCAGGGAAAATCTCTCTTCTCACTCTTCTCGACTTATCTGCAGCATTTGACACTATAGATCACTCTATTCTTCTCGCCCGTCTCCAAAAAACGTTCGGTATTAAAGGGGCAGCCATCACCTGGTTTCGCTCATACCTCACAGACCGATTCCAGACAGTTGCAATAAACAAGATTCAATCAATACCTGCCAAACTGGAATGCTGAGTCCCGCAGGGATCCGTTCTGGGCCCTGTTCTTTTCACTCTCTACACTGCTCCACTGTCACATATAATAAACCGTCACCAGATCAACCATCATTTCTACGCTGATGACTCTCAGATTCAAAGCAGTGATACTCCTGAAAATCTGCGTTCTCTCTTGACAAATATGTCACACTGCCTCCAAGATATTCAAAACTGGATGATACAAAACAAATCACAGCTAAACGCAGATAAAACGCAAGCCATGATTGTAGGAACCAAACACAAACTCTCGTCCATGACAAAAGCTTCAATAGAATTTTGCAATATAACAGTTCCTCTATCCACCACAGTCAAGTATCTTGGCGTTGTTATCGACAACACGCTTTCTATGCAAAAATTCATCACCCAGACCTGTCAGTCATGCTACTATCAATTATCAGTGCAATTCGAAAGTACCTGTCCACTGATGCAACATCCAAACTATTCACATCTCTCATTCTTTCACGTCTGGACTATTGCAATTCTCTTTTGGCTGGTCTGCCAGCATCATCTATCTACTCCCTTCAACGAATTCAAAACTCTGCTGCTCAACTTGTTCTCAAAAAGAAAAAATCTGAGCATACTACTCCTCTCTTGCGATCTCTCCACTGGTTGCCTGTGCCACAGAGAGTCAAGTACAAGATCTGTACCCTCTGTTACAAATGTCTCCATAAAACAGCACCTTCCTACCTCTGTGAATGTCTTCACCTGTACACTCCTTCTCGTTCCCTCTGCTCTGCTGCAGATACCCTGTGCTTACAAATACCTAGATTCAACCAGTCAACCGTTTGCCGTCGCTCTTTGTTTCTGGTCCAGCGATCTGGAATGACCTCCCTCTCTCCCTTCGCAAAAAGCCTACTTACAACACTTTTAAATCCAGCCTCAAGACATACCTATTTCAAACCTAAGACCTCCCCCTACAGTTTCATCTCATAATTATCTGTCCTTGCCTTCAGTGGCCTAAATTCTCATCACCCTGCTGAAGCATATAACCTCTGTGTGTGTGTGTGCGTGCGCGCGTTTGTGTGTATTTGAACTTTTAAAACTATTAATCATTGTTGGTTGCATGTGTAGGAGTGGAATGGATGCAAGCGCTTTGATTTGTTGTTTTTTACAAGATATAGCGCTATATAAATTCCATTTATTATTATTATTCTTCATCTCTCTCTCTCTCTCTGTATGTGTGTGCGATAGTGTGTGTGTGTGAACCTTGACTAACAGGGTTTTGGATTCCAAGCATTATTTCTGGCATAGCTCAAGACATGCTCTTTTTAAAAAAATTTTTAATAACACATCCTGCTGTTCCAGAGGTGGTTCAATAGCTGTGCCACACTGTTAAGAACAACGTAACACGCATGTCGGAGCTGCTTTAGACATGATGGAGTGGGCTTCAGGGGTTAATCAGTGAGTATAATCGAGTTTAAGTATACACACATGAAAGATGGCTATGTGTGGAGACACACTGTTCATCAGCAGTCTCATCCCTAAAAAAACACATGAACAATGGCACTGTGCGAAGCACTTAACGCTCTGCGTGGCATACACAAATATACATTCCACAACAATCCCAAGAGAAAGTAAAAGTATTCACCCTTTGGAAACGCCAGCTCTGTCAGCAATAATTTTTGCATCTTTCACAGGCCCGAATGCTGAAAAGTACTGCTTTAACTCCGTCTCTGCCGTCTGAAACCCACAAAAAAGTTGAAAAAAATGTTCCAAGGCTTCTCTTGAAATCCTTTTGATGGAAAAAGAAAAAAGGCTCCATCAATTCCAAATATTCTCAGCTCACCACTCACTTTAAAAAACAACAATACACACAAACCAAACATACACAAGCTGAATAGCCTTTACTAAAAAACTGGGGAGGGGGGTCCTCACAATTTTAAAGGATGCAATTGATGTAGAATTTTACCTAAAACCAGGTATAACCACCCTACAGCTAAAAGTTGCCAGATACTTTATTAGCTGGTTCACTTAAGTCCCTTTTAGATGGTGATTATAGTAAATTCATGAATAAACAAGTAAAAAACCTGTGTGCTGCCTGTTGAAATTATTTGTGCTTTGTGGGTGACCACAACCATCTTCTAGTTTTCATTAAGGCTAGATCGTGCATGCATGTGCATGGGGCTAAACTGCACAAAATGTGACAGGGCTACGATTTAATTTTTGTTGCCATAACAACAGTATTCATTTTGCTACTGCCAAGTGTATTTTGAATGGCCACATGCCAGTCAATGATTTGAATGCATGCACTTTGATTTGTTTTACTTGATCAATGTGTTAGAAGATCTGTATTATCATTATAAGCGTTAAAAGGTAAAGGTAAAGGAGTCCCATAACCTATAAGGTCGTAGGGGAGCAAGGCGTCAGAGACCTCACTTCTCTAGGGCCAGCATATTGAGGGCGGCGCCCATCTCCTCTCCCTCGCTGCTTTACCTTCCCTGACCCTAAAGAGGGCAGGTACCCATTTACAGCTGGGTGAACTGTACTGAAGCCAAGGCGCGCAAACGGTCACCCATCCAACTGGTAACCACGCTCGACGCTGCTTAACTTGGCTGGGGGAAAGCGAGTGCTCCGACCACTGACCACTAAGCGTTACTAAAGGTTAAAACAAAAAATGGAAAGATCATGACCTAAAAAAAGAGGTTTGTCTTAAGTGGTTTCTTGGCTTTCTCATCGAGATACTTTCTAGCAGAAAATGCCTAAAAACAAAAATTGAGAGATAGATGTATGTATCAATGTTATTCAGGGAAACTATTGACAACAGAGAAAGAGCAAGAAGAAAGATGGGCTGAACACTTCCAGGAAGTTCTCAACCGACCACCACCTGACGAGACAGCCGGCATCCCAGAAGCTACAAGACTAGACATTGATGTCAACCCCCCAATAAAGGAAGAGATAGTGGCTGCCATCAAGACCCTCAAGAACGGCAAGTCACCAGGCCAGGACAACCTTGGTGCCGAACTGTTCAAGGCAGATTCTGAACTAACAGCTGACATACTGCAACCACCGTTTACAGCTGCATGGATGAACGAGAAAGTACCTGACGATTGGACCAAGGGGGTGATAGTCAAGAACCCTGAGCGACTGCAACAACTGGAGGGGAATCGCTCTTTTGTCTGTGCCGAGCAAGATACTGGCCAAGGTCATCATCAGAATATCCGACGCTGTGGACGATGCACTGAGGAAGGAACAAGCAGGGTTCAGGAAGCAACGAGGATGTACATGTATAGACCAGATATTCACGCTCAGAAACATCGAACAGTGCACAGAGTGGCAAAGACAACTGTGAGTTTTGTGGACTTCGAAAAGGCATTTGACAGCATACACAGAGACAGCCTTTGGAGTATCCTTCGACACTATGGCATCCCATCGAAACTGGTACACCTCATCAAGAGCTTCTACAACTTCAGATGCTCTGTGGGCCATAGCAACACTGTCTTCGAAGTCAAGACTGGAGTAAGACAAGGATGTGTGATGTCGGCAGTTCTCTTCAATCTGGCCATTGATTGGGTGATGAGGAAGACGACAGAAGACACCCCAAGAGAGATTCGCTGGAGCCTGTTCTCAACACTAGATGACCTTGACTTTGCGGATGACCTGGCGCTGCTGTCACACACACACACCAACATACCGAGAAGACCAGCAGACTCCAAACATTCGGACAGCAAGTGGGGCTTCGTATTAGCGCCAAGAAAACAGACGATGTCGCTCAATGTGAACACACCAGCCCCTGTGAAAGTGAATGGAACTGACCTGCGCCAGACAGACAAGTTCACATACCTTGGCAGCAGCATCAAACCAGAGGGCGGCACAAAAGACATCCACAACAGACTGGGCAAGGCCAGGAGTGTTTAGGGAGATGAACAATATCTGGAGATCAACTCAGTACAGCACCAACACCAAGCTGAAGCTATACCAGAGCTGTGTTGTACCTACTCCTGTACGGTTCTGAGTGCTGGAGGATGACGGAAGCGGATCTTACCAAACTTCGATCCTTTCACACCATATGCCTCCGAAGAATTCTCCGGATCTTTTGGCCAGAGAAGATCTCCAATGAAGACCTACTACGGAGATGCAGGCAGGAAGACATGGGAACCATCATCACCAGACGACGGTGGAAGTGGATTGGGCACATCCTCCGAAGAGACCCACAGTCAATCACAAGAACAGCATTGTACTGGACCCCAGAAGGAAGGAGAAAGAAAGGAAGCAACGTGGAGGAGGACTGTAGAAAGTGAGATGAAGGCCATGCAGCACTCTTGGGGATCAGTGGCTAGGTTGGCCCAGGATAGGCAGGAGTGGACGCGCTTTGTTGCTGCCCTACACACCACTAGGTGTAATGGTTAATGATCAATGTTATTCATAGTATGTATCCAGAAAATAATTGCGTTTTCTATAAATACAAGTTGTGTGGACTTGAGTGGTGATTTTTTAATATGTGTAAATAAAAGAAAAATCCAGTTTCTCAATAATTATGTACATTCATATCCATAGTACAATAGAGAAGTGTTCAAAGTGTAGTCTTGTGTTCTGCTACAAAATGGGTCGTCATGGCAGAGACCACTTTTGTGATTTGTAATTATCAATCATTGATGGAATAGCAGGATCAGAAAAAGAGCTTGCCAGCCTAACAGAACACTTGGATAAGGCCTCCAAAACATACGGCATGGAAATCAGTGCAGAGAAGACCAAACTGATGACTAATAACACCAACGGCATTAGCACTGATATCAGGGTTAATGACCAGAAGCTGGAAACAGTTCAAAGCTTCAAGTACCTGGGAGCCATTGTATCAGACCAGGGATCCAAGCCAGAAGTAGTATGCAGGACTGCACAGACAATAACAGCTTTGTCAAAACTAAACACCATCTGGAGAGATAAGAATATCTCACTTATCTCCAAGATCAGACTAATGCGCTCCCTTGTCATATCCATATTTCTGTATGCCTGTGAATCATGGACCCTGACTGCAGATTTGGAGAGAAGAGTACAGGCAGTGGAGATGAGATGCTTTCGGAGACTCCTTGGCATCTCCTACAAAGACCACATAAGCAACGAAAGCGTGCATAACAGAATCCAGCAAACCATTGGACCCTATGAGAACCTTCTAACGATCGTGAAAAAGCGTAAACTTAAGTGGTATGGGCATGTCACAAGATCCCAAGGAATTACAAAGACAGTTTTGCAAGGCACTGTCCAAGGAGGAAGAAGAGGCAGACCAAGGAAGAGCTGGGAGGATAACATCAGTGAATGGACAGGCCTAGAACTCAACAAAACCCTGAGAAAGGCAGAACAGAGAGAGGAATGGAGGGAACTGGTTGCTGAGTCTTTGAGGGTGCCCCCACGGTCGTCAGACTACGGGACAGATAGAGATAGATAGAGAGAATTATCAATCAGGGTTGTACATAATTCACAGCACTGGAACATGTATTTCCCCCCCATGTACTAGTCAAAAATTGTTTCAAGTGAAAGAAATATGACTGGTTTCTCAAAAGAAGTTAAAATTGTGAACATGTACTTGAAATCTTGGACTCATTCATTTAAAATGAGAAATGCTGAAAATGGTTAGAATTTCTAATTATACCTCGGAGGTCAAAGGTCATTTATGCCGTTCCATTAGGACACAAAAAGATGTTTGAAAACAGATTTATTCTGAATACATTCATATATCCTTTGGTTCATTACTGCACATTTTCCTACCAATATAATGTTGCAGTTATTGCTTAAAAAGTCGGGGAAAACAAACAAAAACTTGAGATTTAACAAAAATCGAGGGTGCAATTTAATGCAGTATATCTACACACACACACAGTCCATCACTGATGGCCACCTGAAATAAAACTGAAAATACATATGCATAGCCACCAAACTTTGAGAACCTAGAAATAGAGTTTGGTGTTGGGATTGCCCCCTCCTGAAACAGGGGTCAAGAGAGACAGCCCCTGAAGGCAGGCATTTTTTTCTTAGCTACCATTAAACTTACCTCCTGACAAGATGATGTAGCCAGGAAAGAATAGTGTGTAAAGCTAAACGAAATGGCCATAAGAAACCAAGTACAATTATCATGTCTGCTTTCATTAAGTAAAAAAACCAGTAGATGAAATTAAAGATAAGAATTGTGCACCAGTTGCACTAACTTTTGTTGCTTTTTATTTGTTTTATAGCAATTTTTGCTCTAAGTGTGAAAACTGGGCTGGAATATGTCAGCTCTTTGTAGTTGCTTTAGCTTCACACCTGTTCAATACAGTCTTATTACACGCTCAATAAAAACATTTGTTGCTATTTCTGCAATCTAATTTCTGAACTCTGCAGCCTCATGGGGGAGGAGGGAGAAGATCAAATAATTATTGTATGAAAAAAAGAATTCTTTGATACTAACATTTTAATGGGCATTTCTACAAAGAAACTTGCTGTTTTCAAAATAATCTACTACAGCTCTGTATCCCCTTTTGCCGTTTTTCACTTACATTGGCCGCTATGCCTCCCACAAAAATACGACTTGGAATGACAGTTCCAAACTTCGGAGCATGAGTGCCCACCAGGGGAGTGGTGTTGGGCGTTCCCGACGGAGAAACATCAGTTGAAGACTGCAAACATACAAATATAATGCGCATCAATGCATTCCTCTAGCCATAACTCATTTGCGCAAAATTAAATGCATAACTTATGTTTTAAATATGCAAATCATGAGGCTCACAACAAAGCCTACCAGACAAAACTAAGTCCATTAAACGTCTGCTTTCAACCTCAAGGGATTTAAATATATGGCAAGCTGGAAATTGTGTTACAAGGGTGGGAGAAAATGCAATCTTGCCACGGAAATGTATTCACGTACAGAAACTGACCTTTTCATATATATCATTTCTGCAACCAAAAAAGCCCCTTTTAATTACGCTACTGTTTCATGAAATACATCCAGAATGAAATGACCCTTTTATATTTTTAACAAATGGTTCAGAAATACTGATGCATAATGCATAAAAGATAAAACGACTAATATACGCTACCCAAAAACAAGACTGCTTTAATCAATTCTGTACAAAAAACTTGACAAACCATTTAGCAAATCCGCGTTTTCTTAAAAACAAAAAACCCATGTTCTGAAAGAATCCAGTGGTTATCAGGGGGTATGTAATGATTTTTTTCTTTGTGAACTTGGCCTACAATGACCAGGAGTGGTAATTTTAGATTTTGGTTGCTACTTTTTAAAAACTAGTTGGTCAATTGATTTTGGTCAATGGCCATGTAGCTTCTAAATTATTCAGCAAAGTTAAAACTGCTCATGTAATTTATGTTCTCTGCGGCCACCTCATGAGGAAGGTCAGGGTTTGATGCTCAGCAAGTTGGCCCATCTAGCTTGGCCACTGGCATTTATAGGGAATAAGAGGCCAACAAAATGGCAAAAAATGTAGACGATCCAGTTCTGTCACAGCTAATAAAATCAAGTGCTTTTAAAACTTAAGACTAGATGATGCTGTACTGTGACACTAACACATTTAAATACTTCTGTTATATTCACCCCTGGAGTTGTTTTTGATTGACAGGTCCTAGTATTCCACCAGTC
>CM054136.1:23638044-23643044 GCA_028751875.1 Rapana venosa | reverse complement strand
TGAAACCTTTATGCTGGTTATCTTTTTTAAATTGTAGAGAATATTTTTGTGTGTGCATACCTCTTATCTTCTAAAAGGACCCGAAAGCATATTATTTAAAGTTGAAGTGTTAGCGGATATGTGTAAACTGTGGGCTATCTTGCAACATAAAATGACAGTCCCAACCGATTTGGTTAAAAAAAAAGACAAAACAAAACAAACAAACAAGCAAAAAAACAAATAACCCCCCCCCCCCCCCCCCCCCCCCCCCGCAATGTCTACAATTTTTATTATTTTTCTCAAGATTATTTGTCAGTACTGACGGAAACATTGTTGAATAAGTGCATGGAAAGATCTCCTCTCATCCCATTGCTCCCGGGGTCGTAGGGGCATTGTAGTAACGAACAAAGCACCAGTTGGCTCCATTTGCGTCGGTTGTGTGCAAGTACCTGGGTTGTGGAGAAGCTCTTCCCAGTCCATTCAGTGATGTTGTCTGCCCATTCCTTCTTCGGCCTACTTCGTCTTCTCTTCCCCTGCACTGTTCCTTGCAGTATGATCTTGGAGGGCCCATCTGATCTTGACACATGCCCATACCATCTGGGCTTCCTTTTCTTGACTGTGGTCAGCAGGTCTCCGTAGTACTTTACTTGTTGGGTAATGGTTTGTCGGACTTCTTCGTCGGTAATGTGGTCCGTGTATGAAATGCAAGGAGTCCTCTGAGGCATCTCATCTCCAAAGCCTTGATCCTTCTTTGTAGATATGCATTCAATGTCCTGGATTCTCATGCATACAGATATGTGGAGATGACTAGTGTATGCAGTAGCTTGACCCTTGGTCCTGAGAGAGATGTTTCCGTCTTTCCAGATGGTCTTGAGCTTTGCCATTGCTGCTACTGTTTGTGCAGCTCTTGCGAGGATTTCTGTCTTCACTAATAATAGCTCCAAGATACTTGAAGTGATCTACAACCTCAAGTTCTTTTCCACTGACTGTAATCTTGAAAGTGATTGGCTGGGCACTGTTTGTCTCGAGTTTTGTCTTCTCGGCACTGATCTCCATGCCATATCTGGAGGATGTTTTGTCCAGGTGGTACACTAGGTTGGCTAGTTCCTGTTCATTTCCTGCCAGTCTGTCGATGTCATCGGCAAACCTGAGGTTGGTGATTGTCCGCCCTCCAATACTGACTGTGCCATGGAAAGGTAGGTTTCATAAAAATAACCAGGGGGACGGGATAACTTAGTGTTTATAGTGTTGAACACTTGATCTGACCGCCCGGGGTTCGAGGCATCGCCGAGACGCCCATTCAAGGGGATTATCCCCCTGGAATTAACATCAGTACCAATTCAACTCCCGCCAAACTCCTTCGGATGAGACTATAAACCGAGGTCCCGTGCGCCAACGCACGCAGGACACCTTGAGTACCCAATAAAACATGTTCTGGTTTTGTTTTGTTTTGTTTGAAGGAGTAGGCATATTAAAAACATTTTGTGCCAATAGGAACAGATGACAAAAAGAAAAGGCGCATGCACATGGGTGAGGTATTTAGACACCATCCTGGAAGTTGTAATGCGGCTACATCAATATGGTTGGTAAACGGTCGCATACGCAAAATATCACCATTGGAAATCTTTAGAGTTCTATCTGAGGAACAAAAAACAAAACAAAAAAGAAAAAGACATTTTCTGCCATGACCCAGTTTGTATTTCGGAATATATGCTTTCAGTCTGTGGAGAGATAAGCAGAAAACCAGCCTCTTCTCCTCTACTTTCAGATCATAGCTAAGTTTAGCAGCAGCCGTCATTGTCAATAAACAACTCCAACAACAGAGGAGTGAGTCAGTTTTCACACCCTACAGCCAGCTCAGTGGCAAGAAGCCTCTGTAGTTTAGTTTACACTGTGCTGGCTGTACAAGTACCGTGTTTGTCATTTTGTACACACCACACACACACACACACACACACACACACACACACACACACACATCACACACACACACACACACACACACACACACACACACACAGGGATAGCCCAGTGGTTAGAACATTGCGCTCGCAATCTGACGACCCGGGTTCGATTCCCGTTCAAGGGATTTTCCTCTGGAGTTAACATCAGTGCAGACTCCACTCTCCCCAAAAGTCTTTCGGATGAGACTATAAACCGAGGCCCCGTGTGCGAACGCACGCAGAACATCTTGCGCACACGTTAAATCCCGTTCCGCTTTTCGTAAGAGTAGGCCATTGTGTGCCAGTGGGAACACATGACAGAAATCACAAAACCGCATACACACGGGGACTGGATGTAAAAAAGCACATAAGTGCTTATTCCATTATCCTCGATATAAAAGAATAAAATAAAATTATAAAACATAAAATAAATAAAAAACACACACACTCAGAGCTGACTGATAGTATAACTATTTATTTGTTTGTTTATTTATTTATTTATACTACTTTAAGTCACGAGATTTATCTGCGTGAAATTCGGGCTGCTCTCCCCGGGGAGAGCATGTCGCCACAAGAGCAGCGCCACATTATTTGTTTCCCTATCAGAGTGGCTTTTTTCTAAGAATTTTGCCAGGGACAACTCTCTTGTTGCCGTGGGTTCTTTTATGTGCGCTGAATAATTTTGTGTAACACACGGGACCTCGGTTTATCGTCTCATCCGAAAGACTAGCGCCCAGACCACCACTCATGGTCTAATGGATGGGGAAAAGTTTCGGGCCCAAACGGGCCCAAACTAACACGGAATGGAGATGACATTAAATGATAAAAAAACCAACCCAGTAACTAATATAAAATGGTTTATAATGATAAGCAGAGAAATCTTAAACAAATAACCCCCAAACAAACAAACAAAAAATTACTAAGGCACGGCACCGAAAGTCATCCATCACAACTATTTTTTGGGTGCTATGGATTGTCTGTATAGACTATAGACAGACTGCCCAAACGTATTAAGCCTAAATGCTTGTGCATTTGAAATGAAAATGACAAGAGATGGTAAGTGACAGGAACTAAAGACATTTCACGTAAAACAGAAGGAGTTGTTATATTAAGAATTCCTTCTACAGTTGAAACGGATACTGATTGACATATATATTATTGTGATCAACTTATGTTGGAAAACAAACGAGAGGTACGGTTTTGTTTCTTTTTAAGACAATTTAATCTAAGATTTCGGTCTAATTTCAAATACCCAATATATATGTAATTCTAGACTGGCGTTTATCTAGGCAAGACTTGGGTCATTAACAGTTAAAAACAACATCGAAAATATTTGGTTATAAAACAAACAACAACAAAAACCCACATTGTGTCCATTTCGGAAAAATGCAAAAACGAATTTCAGTTCATCACTGTATACGCTGATTTGGGGCGCGCGTTGTGGTGTGTGTATGTGTGTGTGTGTGTGTGGGGGGGGGGGGGGGGGGGGGGTCCTGGTTCCACATTATTCTACAATTGGATATAGCACACTTCCTTGAATGCTTGCCTTAACAGCTGTATCGCCTCAGTTGCAAATTTCATCTTCACATTCAGTTTGTAAGTGTAGAATAATTCACCATAATACAATCATTCTATATCGGGGGATTCAGTTCACAAGAGCCGATCAGTCCACATACCAGAAGAAATTTGTTAAACTTCGCTACTGTTTCTTGGTTAGCTGATTGTTTGAATGACTGGTTTGTTGCGTGATTTTATAGACCACCATTGGTATGGTATTTACAGCATTTAAGATTTATAACAAATGGAATAAAACTCTAAATGTCAATATGGAATACATCATTAATTTTTCTCTCTTTTTTGTTGTTGTTGTTGTAAGTTGCTATCTTTGTATCCTTAGTATTGTCACAAACGTACCCTTAAGCTTCCCCTGCAAGATGTCAATGAACTCTTGATAACATAACTTTATCGTATTCGTATTCGTATTCCTGTGTGTGTGTGTGTGTGTGTGTGTGTGTGTGTGTGTGTGTGTGTGTGTGTGTGTGTGTGTGTGTGTGTGTGTGTGTGTGCTCTTTTTCTTAAAGACTGGTAAAAAAACAACCTAAACCCACTTGATTTTGCCTGATATGCGCAATGATACTGATATATTGTCAACATGCATAGATTATGACTTGCTTCATATTTCATTATATGTACCTTTTATAACTTTGTTTTTAGTTTTAGATTATTTTCTGTGAGTTTCACTTGCACCATGAAATTCCAGTACAAGCACAAACAAACAAACATATGTATAGAAGCATCTTGTGCAAAAACTAAGCAGAGGATACGACAAAGAAGCATGAAAGTGGAAAGGCTGGCACAGAACGAGTGTTGGTTATAGTTTGCTGTTTTTTAGTGTTACATCCGAAGGCACGCACTCACTGTCATCACGGCAGTTGAGTTCGGCGCCAGCAGCACAGAAACACAAACCTAACCTGCTTCCCCCCGGCACATAGGATTGCCCCTAGCCTACAGCCGATGCCAGACAGTCACAACAATCACATCACCACAACCACCTTCATCGGCTCACACTTCGCATCGCACGCTTCAGGTATACACGTGTACGAACATTGTCAGTCGTCACACATAGGTACACACACGCGCGTACATACATGCGCGAGGGTGAGCGAGCGCGCGTGCGTGCGTGTAAGTCCTCCTCCCCCTCCCCCTAAACGCACGCACGCACGCACGCACACACACACACACACACACACACACAACCACACACACTCTCCTCTCTCTCTCTTCTCTGAAGAAAGGGTATAAGTATGTATGTGTGGAAGGGTGGTGGGGAGGAGGGGGGGGGGGGGGGGGGGAGTTCGCAGTCATTTTCATCATACCTGGACAAATTATAGCCTAGCTCGCTACCACGCTCACATTTTCTTCTCTCTGCGCGCTCGCATCTGTGTGTGTGGTGTGTGTGTGTGTGTGTGTGTGTGTGTGTGTCTGTCTGTCTGTCTCTCTGTCTGTCTCTCTGTCTGTCTGTCTGTCTCTGTCTCTCTCTCTTGTATAGGGAAAGGTTTATCTGAATATTACTGTTTC
>CM054136.1:23593044-23635544 GCA_028751875.1 Rapana venosa | reverse complement strand
CCCATGCCGAAGTCGAATGCGTTGGGTCTGACTTGTCAGGCGTTTAACTGCAGAGCAACGCATTTTCGCTCATATGACAGACATTAGTTTCTGTCTGAGTGTTCCACGTCGAAACAATTTTGAGTTTATTTGATTGTATCTGTTTTCCTCAGCTGCCACTTTTCATTAACTTTATTTGGTCAAAAGTGAGGAGTTTTGTAATAGTCAAATCTTTATGAAAAGTATTGCATTGTAGAATTGAAATCCTTGTAAAAGTGGGGCATTGTAGAACTAAAATCCTTGTAAAAGCGGGGAATTGTAGTAATGAAATCCTTGTAAAAATGAGGCATTGTGGTACTGACATCCTTGTAAATGAAAGGGTTAGTAGACATGAATACCTTGTAAACACTGGGGCATTGTAATAATAAAATCTTTATAAAAGTGGGGGCACTGTAGTCATGAAATATTTGTAAAAGAAACTTCGCTTATGAGATTTAAGCAAAGGCCAATTTCTCGCTACTTCTCTCTTGCCTGTAACAGTACTTACTAAACTGTTTGGCAAAGTTCGGGAAATGTGTTCAGCTTTGACTGACCACTCACAATCACTCAAGTGATTTCTGTGTTTCCTTATAGTATGGGATGCGCAACACCTTATCTTCTCATGTGCTTGTAGCTCCGCTGGAGTTATGCGGGTTGGCTTCAGCCAACAGAATTCCAACTTCAGAGCTGCTTTGTTTTTCTTTCCTTTTTTTTTTAGAGGGGAGGGGGGGGGGGAGTAAGGGTGGATATAAACGTGTTTCCACAACCCACCGAATGCTGACATAGATCCGTGACAGGATGATTTACTCTTCTGAGAACTAAGGCACCCGCAGGTCTGCACTTCAAGTTGACTTTGGAGACCCTTAATTCACCAGATGCCGATGCCGACGTTCAAACCCACGACTTCTTTTTGTTTTTTGCGTTCATCAGATGGATCGGTCTGTCTCTGTTACGAAGGCAGCTCTACGCTGCAGGCCCTCCCATAGAATTTCTCGGCCACTGGAGTGGGGTCAGGCCAGATCCTCCCTCGGAGTGCCTCGTGCTGAGTGCAGAACTGTAGCACATGTTCTATAGTCTGGTACCAGTCTTGCAAGGGCACTCCTCTGTATGGCTTATGTGGAGTTTTGTGTACATATGGTGGTTTAGGTTGCTGTGGTCTGCCCTGTGTCTGAAAATACAGACTTGTTCTCTTTGAGGTGTATGGGGTGCTTAAGGAGAGGTGGTACCTTTGTAAACCTGGCAGTAGCATCCCTCGGGATGGACGGGAGCACTGGTCCTCAGTTGGCACTCAACTCTCACTTCTGGGTCCGGGTCCTTAACCCACCCACACCCCGGTAACCGCTTCTACTGGCGGGCAAAACGTTGTGAGGGGCTGGTGATTTCTTATTCACCAGTAGGAGTCTTGGAGAGGAGATGGGCGCCACCAAGCTTCCTCAAGCCCACTGCAAGGACATGATGAGACAAACAAAACAGAAAAACATGCCAGATCGGTCGAGGCCCGGATCAACAACGACCGCGCTACCCACTGCAAGACAAATGCGCTACTGGAGCAGAACCAACTCTAAAGCTTTCAAATAAAGGAGTAACCATCGGAACATGGAATGTGAGGACTCTATACCAAACAGGAAGAGTACAGGAACTCACACATGAACTAAAAAGATATAAATGGGACATCCTAGGACTTGCGGAAGTCAGATGGACTGGCTTTGGAGAAACAACCACGCAAGACGGCCACAAGATATGGTACAGTGGAGAAGAGAAACTACATCAACACGGAGTAGGCTTCATTGTCAGGAAAGAGATTGTGTCAAGCATCATCAGCTGCACACCAGTATCCAGCAGACTCATCTCAATCAGAGTTTCTGCAAAACCCCAGAATCTCACCATCATCTCAGTGTATGCTCCAACATCTGACTACGATGATGACCAGATAGAAGAATTCTATGAACAACTTGAAAATGTCATCTCCAAAACGCCCAATAAAGACATTCTTATTGTAGAAGGCGACTGGAATGCTAAGGTGGGACCTGATGCCTATGGCACCTGGGCAGGAACCACAGGACGCTTTGGACTAGGAGAAACAAACGAAAGAGGACAGCGGCTGCTGGAATTCGCACAGAAGCACAAACTAACTCTGGCAAACACACTCCATCCTCACAAGCCATCCAGAACATCAACTTGGCACTCACCAAATGGTCTGATTCACAATCAAATGGATACATTCTGTCACCCCAAAGATTCAAATCCAGCATAAACAAGGCAAACACAAGAACATTCCCAGGAGCTGACTTTGGGCAGTGACCACGACCTTGTACTTACCACCATCAAGATGAAACTGAAAGCAAAACAACAGCCAAAAAACCCACGCATAAGATTTGATCTGGAAAAACTCAAAGACCCAACAGTGGTTGAGATCTTCCAAGCCAACATTGGAGGAAAGTTCGCCGCACTCACAGCCATCGACAATGATGTGGACACACTAGCCAACAACATCAAAGAAGTGCTATTGACAGTAGCAGAAGAAACGTTAAGAAGAAGCAGAACAAAGAAACAACCCTGGGTGACAAATGAGGTTCTTGACCTCTGCGACAAAAGAAGAGAGCTTAAGAAACAAAAGTTCACAAGTCAAGAAGCCAACAACAAATACAGGAATAGCCACAAAGAAGTGAGGAAAAAGATGAGAGAAGCCAAAGAAGCGTGGATAGAAGAACAATGCCACAGCATCGAAGTTGGAATGGCCAAGGGAAACAGCAAAACAGCTTACGACACTCTGAAATCACTAACTAAAACCACACAGCCCAAAGCTCTGTTATTGAAGACAAAGAAGGAAATCTTTTAACGGAAAGCAATGCCATCCTCCAACGCTGGACGGAATACTGTAAGGGATTGTATAACTACCCACTACGCCCAGATACCAACATAGTTTCTGACAAACCCCCTGAACACCAAGATAAAGACCCACCAATACTAAGGTGTGAAGTAGATACAGCTATTAAACAATTGAAGAAGGGAAAGTCCCCTGGAATCGATAACATCCCAGCTGAACTCATAAAAAATGGAGGGAATGAAACAGCAAGGCGATTCACAGAACTTCGTCAGACGATTTACGACACCAAAGAATGGCCAGAAGAATGGACACAGTCTCTTGTAATACCCCTACCAAAGAAAGGAAACCTCAAGCAATGCCAGAACTACAGAACCATCCGTCTCATAAGCCATCCTAGCAAGATCATGCTGCGGGTAGTCCTCAACAGACTGAAAAACCAAGCAGAAAAACTCCTGACAGAAGAATAAGCCGGCTTTAGACCAAAACGCAGCACAATGGAACAAATTTTCAATCTGAGAAATCTGAGAGAGAAACATCTCCAACACCAAAAAGACTTGTATCACAATTTTCATAGACTTCGACAGGGTATGGCATGACGGCCTCTGGCAAGTACTCAGGCACTTCAACATTGACAACTGCCTCATTGAAGTCATCAAGGCACTGTACGAGAACGCAAGAAGTGCAGTTTTCATGAACAATCACATGGGCGAGTTCTTCAAGACCACGGTTGGGGTCCGTCAGGGCTGCCTTCTCTCACCTGTACTTTTCAACCTCTTCCTCGAAAACATCATGACAGAGACACTGCAAAACCACCACACTTTTATCTCCATTGGTGGAAGACCCCTTTGCAACCTCAGATTTGCAGATGACATTGACCTCATGGGCGGCAGCAAACAAGAACTGCAAAACCTCACAGATAGTCTATCAGATTGAGCGAGCGCATACGGCATGGAGGTCAGTACAGAGAAATCAAAGATCATGGTCAACAGGGCAAGTAATGACAGCACGGAAATAAAGATGATTGGAGAAATACTGGAAGAGGTGAGCCAATTCAAATACTTAGGCTCCATCCTAACAAAAGATGGCACATCAAACAGTAAAGTGAAAGCTCGCATTGCAACAGCAACATCTGCTCTAGCCAGACTGGAGAGGATCATCAGAAGCAACAACATCAGCTTCTGCACCAAATATCACCTTTACAAATCCCTCGTGATATCTATCCTCCTATATGGCTGTGAATCATGGACTCTGTCAGCAGAGCTAGAGAGGAGAATCCAAGCATTCAAGAACAAGTGCCACAGAAGACTCCTCAAAATATACAAAGAACACAAGACCAACAACTATGTGAAAGAAGAAATCAAAAAGCATGTGGGCCCCCAAGAACCTCTGCTCTCCACCATAAAGAGGAGAAAACTGATGTGGTTTGGTCACACCACAAGACACAACACTTTAGCAAAAACCATCCTGCAGGGAACAGTTGAAGGCAAGAGAAGAAGAGGCGGCCAAAAGAAATCATGGGTTGACAACATCAAAGAATGGACCGCCCAACCCCTGCAACACCTTCTACTAGCCACACAGGATCGTGAAGCATGGAAAAAGATCTCTGTCGCGTCTTCTCCCATGTCCCCCCTACGTCCTTTGAGACATGGGACTGAGTGAGTGAGTGAGTTCTCTTTGTGCCAGTAGGTAGTAAGGGTCTGACTTATTGTAGTGTGGATGTTGTTTTTTCCGCTTATTTTGTTACTTGGCCTTGATGATGGTCTTAGCTTCAGAAAACTTGACTGACATATCCACCTGCTCTTGCCTTGTGCTGTCTTTTGCCAGGGAGTCAGTGGTCTTATTGCCGAGCACATTGCAATGGGAGGGGATCCACTGCAGGACCACTGTATAACTCCTGCAGAGGGAGGCAAGAGTAGAGGACAAGTCGCTCAGGTCAATAAGGATCTCTTTTGGACCACAGCCAGGGTATCTGTCAAGACGACTACTCTACGAACCCACAACTTATTGAACTCACGGGATTGAAGTCAAACAGTCTTAACTTATAGCTCCTGTCACTCAATGGACTTGTTGTCCCCTCCATTATTTTAGTATCCCATTATACAAGTCACAACGATTTACATATTATTCATCCTCATGTAATTCGTTTCATGGTCTATACTTCAAGCAGCTTTTTATCAATTTTTTTCCTGTTGTGGTCTTTTGATAACTGCATGGATAGGTTGCAGATATTGTTACTCTGTTCCCTTAAACGTTAAAACACTTATAACTTACGAAAAGTGTCTCAGCAGCGTTTGTAATTTAAGCACTAGAGATGTCAGTTAAGCATCATCCAGAATGTGTGATAAAAATCCATCTTGGGGCTAAAAGTCAGGCCAGCTGTGGCAGAAATAATGCTACAGACATTTTTTGTTTCATACTTGCATTCTCTTGCACCCTGCCTTGTACACCACAGCAACAGTTCTGAATTATCCCATGCCTTTTGCATTACTAGGATCAAATCCACATTGTTTTGGCCTACCCAAACAGTTATTAAGTAAAGGTACTTAAAAAGGAGAAAATACTTAAAGCGGAAGTGGAAATGTAAAACAACAAATATCTGGGAACATATCACAGATAAAAATGTAAGACACATAAAATAAATCATCATAACCTCAAAATTGCTTGTATTTCTGTGCAGAAATCTCGCCCGCCCCCCTCCCTATATATATATATATAATATATATATATATTATATATATATATATATATATATATATATATATATTATAATATCTATATATTATATCTATATATTAATCGATCTATCTATTATATCTATCTATCATCTATCTATCTATCTATCTATCTATCTATCTATCTATCTTATCTATCTATATATATACATTATATGTGTGTGTGTGTGTGTGTGTGTGTGTGTGTGTGTGTGTATGTGTGTGTGTGTGTGTGTGTGTGGTGTGTGTGTGTGTGAGAGAGAGAGAGAGAGAGAGAGAGAGAGAGAAGAGAGAGAGAGAGAGAGAGAGAGAGAGAGAGAGAGAGAAGAGAGAGAGAGAGAGAGAGATTCAGTTTCAGATTCAGATTCAGAATATTTTTTTGCCATTTAAGTCATGAAGACTTATTTTGACAAAACAAAACAAACATCAGTTATAATTATCTATTGGGCTCAAAATGATGTACACTAAAAACATGTTGCATTCTACTTCTTTTTTTCTCTTTTCTCAAAACATTCATATGCATATCTAATGACATCTGCTTGATAAATATATATCAACCGTGATTGAGTTTTTGTATGTTCCTTGTCTCTGGTTTTAATTTTTAATAACAAATAAATTGTTTGTAAGTTCATCATATGACACGTTCATTGAGTAAATGAAATATTCATCTTCTAGTTTGTTACAGTATCTACATTTTCTGCCCACTCTGGATATATTTTGGTACCTCCCTTTCTCTATAAGGGGACGGGATAGCCTGTTGGTTAGAGTGATGCGCTCGTGATCTGCTGACCCGAGTTCAAATCTCATTCAAGAGGATTTTTCCTCTGGAGTTAACATCAGTGCCGACTCCACTTCCTTCGGATGAGACTATAAACCGAAGTACCGTGTGTGAACGCACGCAGAACATCTTGCGCACACGTTAAAACCCGTTCCGCCTTTCGTAAAAGTATATATTTATTTATTCTAATCTTTTATATCAAGGATAATGGAATAAGCACTTATGTGCTTTTTTACATGCAGTCCCCATGTGTAAGCGGTTTTGTAAATTGTCATCTGTTCCCACAGGCACACAATGGCCTACTCTTACGAAAAGCGGAACAGGATTTTAACGTGTGTGCAAGATGTTCTGCTTGCGTTCGCACATGGGGCCTCGGTTTATAGTCTCATCCGAAGGACTATTAGGGAGAGTGGAGTCTGCACTGATGTTAACTCCAGGGAAAAATATCCTCTTGAACGGGAATCGAAAGCGGGTTGTCAGATTGCGAGCGCTATGTTCTAACCTCTAGGCTATCCCGTCCCCTTTGGGCCATTGTGTGCCTGTGGGAAGGGTGACAAAATTGACAAAACTGCATGCACATGGGGACTGGATGTAAAAAAAAAAGTACATGAGTGCTTATTCCATTATCCTCGAAATAAAAGTAGAAATAAATATAATCAAATCGTGACAGCTTGTGCAAATTTACAATAGTCTTCTAATGGGTTTTGTTTTCATCGTTTATTAGACATGGTTCCAGTCTGTGTTCTTTGGTAGCAAAATCATGAAATTTTAGTTTTGCAAACTCTTTATTCTGGTAGATCCAAAATCTTTTTATAAATGTGTGTGTGTGTGTGTGTGTGTGTGTGTGTGGTGTGTGTGTGTGTGTGTGTGTGTGTGTGTGTGTGTGAAAGTTAGCAGATGACAAAGGAAATACTTGATTGAGCATTTAAAAAGTTTGCAATCCTGAGACTTCAATCCAAATTGCTTGAGTATGAATCAAAAATAGGTTTTTACAGAGTTTTAAAAAAAAATCACCATCCTAAAAAAATGTGATGGGTATGAAGTGTGTGCAGTATTTTGAGTTAGGTTAATTAAGGAATATGTTTGTGAACCCACCCCTACTCCCACCCCTTCCTGGATTGCAGTCTTCGACTAGTCTATCAACTGCTTACATTTCTTTTCTTTTCTTTTTCTTTGTTTTCATGTGGTTTTGCTGATGGTTTTTCCTTCACCAACATGATTCTTCCACTTCCTGCCTGCTCATTATGTACAGAATGATGAAGAAGTATTGCCAATTGTGGCAAAGAAAAATCGGTTGAGGTCCAAAATCAACAGGCAGGGGATGAGGGTGGAGGGGGAATGGGGAGGGGGTGGGGAAGAGGGGGGGGGGGGAGAGAAGGAGGAACATAAAGAGTGTGTCTGTATGGTGAGTGAAGTTCACAAAACAATGCTGGTTATACCTGTATTTTATCTTTGTATCACCATATGCATGTATGTATATGCATATATGTATTTGCACACATGCAAGGGGGGGGGGGGGGGGGGAGGAGGGGTACAATGTGGTCTGGGTGGTAGTAGGCTGTTACTGTTACTGGTCTCGTAGGGGCGCTGCATGGTGGACCAACGGTGGACCAGCTGGCTCCACTTAGCGCGGTCGTGGGCGAGTGCCTGGGTGACATTGAAGTCCTTCCCTGTCCAATCACGGATGTCGTCGGCCCACTTTCTCCTCTGTCTGCCCCGTCTTCTCTTCCCCTGGACTGTTCCTTGCAGGATGGTCTTTGCAAGTCCTTCTGAGCGTGTTACGTGCCCATACCATCTGAGTTTCCTCTTTTTCACCGTGGTCAGTAGGTCTTCATAGTCCCGCACTTGTTGAGTGATCTTTCTGCGGACTTCATTGTTGGTGACATGGTCCTTGTATGAGATGCCAAGGAGCCTTCTGAGGCATCTCATTTCTACTGCTTGGATCCTCCTTTGTAGGTCTGCGTTCAGTGTCCAGGCCTCACATGCGTAAAGCATGATTGAGATGACTAGCGCGTTTAGTAACTTTACCTTGGTTCCGAGAGGGATGTTTCTGTCTCTCCATATGGTCTTCAGTCTTGCCATTGCTGCTGCTGTTTGTGCCGTTCTTGCTAGGATTTCGGTCTTCGATCCTTCCTCACGTATGATGGCTCCAAGGTACTTGAAATGGTCAACTGTCTCCAGTTCTTTTCCGCTGAGAGTTATCTTGGTGGTGATTGGCTGGGCACTGTTTGACATGAGCTTGGTTTTCTCGGCGCTGATTTCCATACCGTATCGTGAGGATATTTCGTCCAGTTGCTTCGCTAGGTTGGCCAGTTCCTCTTCATTTCCTGCCAGACCGTCAATGTCATCGGCAAACCTGAAGTTGGTGATTGTTCGCCCTCCAATGCTGACTGTGCCTGTGTGGTCTTCCAAGGCGTCAGTCATGATGCGTTCAAGGAAAATGTTAAACAGTGTCGGAGACAGCAGACATCCCTGTCGGACCCCAACTGAGGTACGGAACCATTCCCCTACCGTGCCCTGTACAAGTACTGCACTGGTGGCCTTTGAGTAGAGTTCCTTGATGGTGTGAATCAGCTTCTGGCCCATGTTGAATTTGTTCATGGTGGCCCACAGAGCGTCATGCCATACTCTATCGAAGACCTTCTTAAAATCAATGAAAACGTGGAAGATGTCTTGTTGATGCTGGCTGTATTTCTCACACAGAACCCTCAGGTTGAATATCTGTTCTGTGGTGCTTCTATTTGGGCGGAAACTGGCCTGCTCTTCGGCGATGGTCTCTTCTGCCTGTGGTTTCAGTAGGCACCTGGATGATTAATGGCTGGACATATAAATATTGATATAGGTAAATAACAAACTATGCTATGTGCATTGTTTTGAGACATATTTGATAGCCAACTTATGTTTCATACCCATGTCCTTATGCAGTGTATTTACAAAGTGGAAAAGCATTTCATACTGTCAAAAGAAGTAAAATCTGAGCCAAGAGACACCTCTGAGTAGGTGCTCAGCCTTTCATGAACACTTTGAATCCTCTTTTCTTATTGAAAATGAAAAGACCATTATCTACATCTATAAATTGCAGCTTCTTTCAAAGACAGTAGACTTACACATGCAAAGAACAGTTTTGTCACTGTTAGCACATTTCAAGGAATATACTAGGGAAAAAGTAATAAAAATTCAGTTATGAAATAGGTTTGAGACACTGTAGACATTGAACTTTGGATTGCATTGCCTTATTTCATACCAGATATTAGCTGTTGAAGAGGAGTGCTTGTATCACTATAGAACCAGTCTGTTGGCCTGTCGACAAAGGAGAGAAATTCAAATAAGGGGTTTATAGTAAAAAGGCCTTCTTTTCCATTTTAAAGTAAAATAGTAGACTTTTTCTTTACATATTTGGGTTTAAAAGTGTTCGGAGTTATACCTGACTTAATTTAAACAAGATTGGAGTGCATTTGTGCCCACAGTAGAGTACCAAAAAGATGCTGCAACAGGTAAAAATTGCCTGTTTTGGGGGGTAGGTTTAAACAAAAATACTGCCTCCTATCAGAAAAAGAGCTTGCCAGCCTAACAGAACACTTGGATAAGGCCTCCAAAACATACGGCATGGAAATCAGTGCAGAGAAGACCAAACTGATGACTAATAACACCAACGGCATTAGCACTGATATCAGGGTTAATGACCAGAAGCTGGAAACAGTTCAAAGCTTCAAGTACCTGGGAGCCATTGTATCCGACCAGGGATCCAAGCCAGAAGTAGTATGCAGGACTGCACAGACAATAACAGCTTTGTCAAAACTAAACACCATCTGGAGAGATAAGAATATCTCACTTATCTCCAAGATCAGACTAATGCGCTCCCTTGTCATATCCATATTTCTGTATGCCTGTGAATCATGGACCCTGACTGCAGATTTGGAGAGGAGAGTACAGGCAGTGGAGATGAGATGCTTTCGGAGACTCCTTGGCATCTCCTACAAAGACCACATAAGCAACGAAAGCGTGCATAACAGAATCCAGCAAACCATTGGACCCTATGAGAACCTTCTAACGATCGTGAAAAAGCGTAAACTTAAGTGGTATGGGCATGTCACAAGATCCCAAGGAATTACAAAGACAGTTTTGCAAGGCACTGTCCAAGGAGGAAGAAGAAGAGGCAGACCAAGGAAGAGCTGGGAGGATAACATCAGTGAATGGACAGGCCTAGAACTCAACAAAACCCTGAGAAAGGCAGAACAGAGAGAAGAATGGAGGGAACTGGTTGCTGAGTCTTTGAGGGTGCCCCCACGGTCGTCAGACTACGGGACAGATAGATAGATAGATAGACTGCCTCCTATTCCGACAGCTCTTGCAATACAATTTCTGTTGCCCATTACATAGGGCTAGATAGCTGTACAAATCTGTGTCTGTATCCTTACATTTACTTAGCACATTTGTGATCCAGAGTAGTAGTAGTATGTTGCCATTTGATAAAGCAGCTCTGAATACAAGCCTGGGCAGCATAGGTGTGTATCTTCAAACAGCCATATCTGAGGTGCTGCTGGCATGAACATTGTGGTTAGTGTGCTTGTTCTCAGAATTGCCTATAGAAGTAACATCAAGAAAAATATTGCCAGGCAGAAACTTTTCAGTCTGTCTACATGCTGTTCAGCGGTATTAATTTGGGGGCCATGTAGTATCAGAGTGTGAGTCGAAAAAAATGTTGGTGATTTTCACAGATTTTTTTAAAGTATGAAAAAATGCACTGTGCACTTGTTTTTGGGGTTGAAGAAATAGAGCAATGCCAGGTAGTCACGAAAAAGTTGGAAATAATCATAGAATGAGGATTGTTTATATTCCTACAGCGTTGACCCCGCGCATGCATATTGCGGTAAGGAAGCTAGTAGACGACAAAGGACTGAGGGGGTACAGTGTTTGCAGAAAAATGAAAAAAATTCAAACCTACCAAATTTGTTCAAAATCACATGAGTTTTGAGTCAGGGGCTAGTCTTTCACAAAAAGTGGTTTCTATTTCTTTGGATGCCTTATTACGCGCGGTATGAATACAAGAGTCACATAGAAAAACAAAAGAAAAAGAGTGATTTTAAAAATTCCGGTGTGCAGCCTAACCCAGCTTTGTAAATTTGAGTGTTCTCCCCTTTGACGATATTCTCCCTTTTCCGGAAACGAGAACGTTTAGTGAAAATGGCGAACTACCAGCAATCTCCGACACAGCAATCCAGTACGTATGGTCAGTACTTTGGCTATAGTTCAGGGATGCAGTATGACAATTCAAACTCCCAAAACAAGTGGGGAACAGCTGCTAATATGGGAAATCAAACACAATCATCTCAAAATTCGAACCAGCAGCAAATGTATCAAGCGGCAGCCCAGAACTATGCAGCTGCTTCTGGATTTTATGGAAACCAGCAAGGATACGGACAACAGCAAGGCTATACAGGCACATCTGATAGCGTGAATGGAACGAGGAACACAAATTCTGTGACCGGTAACACATCTACAAATACTGGAAACAAATCAGTGGGAAACTACAGCATGAACACTAGTGATACAAGCTCAGCAACAGGGGCAACAAACAGCAACAGCACAGGCAGTTACTCCACGGGTTTTGGATCTAGCTCATCAGGTTATGGATCAAACACGCCTGGTTTCGGAACAAATTCGTCAAGTTTTGGAGCTGGAGCAAGTGGAAATTTCAACAACAGCACTTCTGGTAACAAGTCCGGAACGAATACCCAAAATCAGATGCTTGGCCAAGCCAGTGCCGGCTATGGAAATTACAATTCTTTGACCCAGAATACAGGAGTGAACAGCAATATGGCCAGCAATATGACAGTGCCAGCAACTAGTCAGCCACAAAGTTTTGGAGGCACAACCACAGCTGATACATTGGGTCAGTTCAATCAGATGTCTCAGTTTTTTGGAACAGGCACCAATTATGGAACCAACACATCGGGTGATGCTTCAGGTGGAAACTTTGCTGGCTATAATCAAGCAATGAATGCTGGAATGATGACATTATTACAGCAAACATTATTGCAACAAGCCAGTGGTGGAGCAGCATTTGGTGGAATGGGAGCTGGAAACGCCTGGGGGATGTCTGATGGTGATGGGGGTTTTTATGCTCCACCAGTAGACAGTAATTATCAGTCAGGAGGTGACATGAAACAAGGAAAGAAAGGGAAAAAGTGGAGTGGAAAAGACACTAAACAGGATTTCTATGGCAATCGCTTTGCCCAGATGTTCACAGGAGCACCAGCCATCATGGGTCAACCTCAGACTGGGGCCGGAAAAGGAAAACGTCTGATGGATGGTGTCAGGTTCAATGCGAAAGGGGAAAAAGTTATGGATGTGGAGATACCATTGTCTCTGTACAGTCGCTGGGGTCAGCTGCGAAAATTCTTCTCCAAACAAGATACAGAGGTAGCAAAGCACTTGATCGAGATTCATGATCAGCTGTGCGAGGATTGTCTAGAAAGGTAAGATTGGATGATTGAAGAACTTCCTTTGTCATTGTGTTGTTATCTTACTTACAAACATTTTGTTGGGATGGCTTGTTGGTTGGGGAGAGGGTTTTATTTTAAAAAAATAACTTTACGTTTTGGTTGATTTGTTTTAAAAAGTAATGTTAGCATCTGTGGAATGTGGTGGTACTTTTAATAGTTTTATTACAAAAACTAAGGCGTGTTTTTGGTCTGGAATGTACTAATGTGCTATAAACAACTTTAGAACTTGAGCACTTAACTTAAGCCAAGTTAAGGCATAGTAAAGTTCTGCAAGCTGTCAGATAACATTAGTAATAATATGCAAAGTTCTTATTCATTCTGTTTCCAAGTATTTCTTTGACTGGAAGGAGCTTGTGTTTTTAATCCTCTTCAATGTTATCTGCAGTACAGGTTTGACAGACCCATTTTTCTCACTGAAAAAGAGATGAACATATATATATATAATATATATTATATGGGTTGTTCTCAGAAGCATGTGTGCCATAGGTGTAACTCACTTGGAAGACCTGAAATGTTGTTTTGTTTGTGGATGATTGGGATGCTTGTTACATTTGGGTGGTGTTTGTATTGAAGAAATAGAATTTTAAAAGAAAAATGCACGGTTATATTATTTTCATTGTAAATTGAGCATTTATTAAAAAAATATCACACAAACAAAATGGCGGATTTGTGACAAGAAGGAACATACTGTAAAGTGAATGTTTTTAAGACCCTTTAACAAGTGTTTTTCTTAACAAAAACAGCATCTAACATCTCTTCAGATGTTTCTTTATCTTTGCAATAATAAAATTCTTAGCTGCAGGTTGAAGTTTATTATATATGGGCGCATATAATTTTCATTACAGTTGCTACGCTTGGTTTCTTCTTTCTGGTCTATTGTAATGTTTCAAGCACAAAATTGTTCAGCATTCTAGGGAATGCTTTCCTGCAAAAACTAATGGAGAAGACACTGTATGACACAAGGAACAATTGGTGCTGACGAACTTTGGTTCCTTTCCTCTTTAAAGTCATCGCCGATCACAAACACGGCATCGTTTCCACTTCTGACGGGAGCACTGCAACTGTACAACGTAAACGCTGTATGAACTCTGAGACAAAGGTCACTTGACCGAGATTAGAGCACTTCTTCTTCACCGGAAACATCCATCTCTCACTCTCTCACTCACTCTGTGCGTAGGCAGGGTAATGCTACTAATGGAGATGTATTTAATGTCTATTGAAAGCAGGAACAGGTGAGATTAAGAGATGCAGCTATAGGGGAAGGTCATACGTAGGTGGAAAACAAGTACTTGTAACTGTAAGGGATTACTTCCAAAATACTAGGTCAGTTTCCAAGGCAAAATTTACAAATGGTGAATAGTTTCCAACATGACATTTAAATTAGATACACTGTGTGTGCATGTGCATGCGTGCGTGCATGCAAAACACACTCAGACACAGTCACAAAACCACAAACACAGATGCACACACATACGCACACACACAGACACACACACACACACTGTATGATACACACACACACACACACACACACAGTGATACACACACACACATACACACACACATATTATATATATATATATATATATATATATATATATATATATATATATATATATATATATATATATATATATATATATATATATATATATATATATATATACATACATACATGTATACATATATATATATATACATGTATACATTATAATACACACACACACATCACACACACACAAACATGTATTATAATTTATAGGTTATACATGTTTGTTTTTATATATATTTCAAATGCTAACATTGACAAACTTAATTTGTGGTGTTATTGCATATTTTATTGAACTATGGTTTTATTGCATATTTTATTGAACTATGAATTATTGTGTGAAGTGACAACCACTTAATTTTTTTTAACCAGTTTTGATTTGATAATGTTACATTTTGTTTTGAGTTTTAAGTATACTCACTAGTTTTGAGAATTTGCTATTAAAAAAAAAAATTTGCTCTGGTTTTGAACAGACTGTAACTGGGTCAGACAGGAATGAAAGTTGTAAATTGCCTGGTTGTTAACTGAAGTACATATATTGTCATGCATGATGCTTTAAGTTAATCCTGGTAAGCAAGGCTACACATTTGGCCGTTTAGTTTTACTTGCTTATGTTCATGAGCTGATGATGTGCTTTTCTTTATTGCAGAGAACATGGCAAGAAGAAGCAACCAACCAAGAAAGGTGAGGTGTGAATAAAATAATTTTTATTAAATGTGTGCAGTTATTAATTCTGTTATATGACACAAGTGAAGGTTGGGTTTTTTTTAAATTGGTTTTTTTTAGTAACTCGTGCTAGTAGTAACTAAGTGTCATGTTATTAATTTGATCTTATTGATTTACCAAAAAATTGGAGAATATGCTTGAAAATAAGATTGAACTTATTTGAATGATGTTATACAGTATCAGAGTACGTGGATTCAGCATTGCCATTGGGCAAATTAAACTGTGCAGAGGAAAAAAGTGAGCCAGAGGAGCCAGAACAGCTGACTGAGGAAGACATGGCCATGAGGGAGCTGATGGGCTTTGGCAACTTCAGTACAACCAGGGTAATTTCATCAGTCTAGTAGTTAATATGCTGCGTGTGTCATCACTGTTTAAGTGTTTATCATATTGTCTTACTCTTAGTCTCTAAGTTAATGACATGAAGTTAAATGCAACATGGTATGGTGGCTCCCCTTGCCTATAAAACTACCAATGCATTAAAGATAAACATGGATCAACAATAATAATTAATACTTATAGTACCAACTGAGCAACCAAATTACATGGTAAACTGTAACAGATTATGTGAGTTCATTTGCATGGGAACTTGCTCAGGAGTATACATGTGTATCACTGTATGTCTTAACAGCCAAAGTTGTCCAACATTCAGAAAAAGTGGGGAAGAAAAAGAGAAGAGGTTTGTAATGCTGATCGAGAATAAAAGTGGTCAGTGCTCAGAAATCTGCAAGAAGCAAAGTGTTCACAAAACTGTTAACACTTTTCTGACTGGGGCTGGTAGTGGTACAGACAAATCAGTGTGCTGGCATGGGCATGCAGTGGAAAAAAGCCAGAATTTGATTGTTTTTAAATAAATCCTTGTCACAAGCCTAAATTTTGAAGTCTAATGAGTAATGTACACGAAATTTGGTATGCTTCGTGAAAATTGAATGCTAAATTCTTTTTTATTAATTTTTTTCTTTTTTATGTAATTATTATATAATATTAAGCATATTGCATTTGCGGCGTTTGGCTGACAAAACAGTGACATGTTGAAAACATGGATAATCTTATGTTTTTACGGATATTCCTTACACTGCAATGACTATTGTCAGTATTGACAGTTTGTGCTGGCTCAGTGTCATTTGGTACATTTTCAGTAACTTTTTCTTCAGAAATTACCCTGCTTTCTTCAAAATTTAGTCTATTTTCAGCATTACCTTCATTCTCATCAAGGTTGAGCATATGTAGAATCTTGGCGTCTCTTAAACTTTTTTTTATGAGACATTTTTCTTGCCCAAAACACTTCAAACCTCGATTGAAAACAGAAAAGCCCAACAAAACCTGACAGCATGCATCAACAGTATTTGCTCTAACAAGGGAGGTAGCTGTTGATTGAAAAAGAGTCAAAACCAAAACAAGAAACTGAGAACTTTTTGTACCTTATACCGTCAAACCTATTACTGAAGGTTTCCAGCTGTGGGAAATGCTGTCCAAAACCTTAGATTGAAAGGTACCGGCTTGAAAGTGTTAAGCAGTACCAACAATTAAGAAAGAAATTGATCTTTGAGTTTGTTCGAAATGAGATCTTTTGTTTTAGAATGACTGACTATCACTTATTTTCCAACATGTATACTTCGTTTTTAAAATATGTGATGACAGCGGAAAAATAATATCTATGAAACAGTGGTGTTTGGGTTTTTTTTTTATGAAACAGTGTTATATTTCGCTGGAAAGAGAGACAAGTGGGTTTGTAAAGCATAGTACTGTTTTGTATCTGTGATATTTAGGCTTTCGGGGCTGTAGAAGCAAATTTGTAAAGACGTTTTATAAACCTTATACAAGATTCATTCTCAAGGAATGTTTTTGTTTGTTTTGTTCCTTGGCTAGAGCTCTGAGGTTTACCGGATTTTAAAAATTTTTATATGACTGTTTTTGTTCACTATTAAGGTAGCTGTATTCTGACTTTAGAGATGATGTCTAAACATGACACCAATGTGCACACATTTTAAATATTTTTGTCATCTGTTCTTACCGGCATGTGATAATCTACTCATCTGAAAGGCAGAGCAGGTTTTAAAGTTATAAAGTATACATGTATGTGCAAGATATTCAGTAAGCATTTGCAGACAGGACTTCAGTTTGTAGTCTCATCTGCAGGACTTACAGGGTAGTGGTGTCAGTACTGATGTTAACTCCAGGGGGAAAATCCCCTTGAACAGGAGGAATGTTGGTGGCTTGAACATGGGCCATCAGATTGCAAGCTTAATGTTCTAACCAAAAGGCTGTCTAGCCCCCTCAACAAGTTTAATAATTTTAACCCTCTTGAAAGTCTAAAGTAACATTGATTGAGATCATCCTTTCTGAATTGCATGCTCTGTTTGCAGCAGCTCGATTTGCCCATTTATTTTGAGAGCTCCTACAGTAAGAAAGAACTAATAGAAAATAATTCCAATACGTCTCATTGATAAAAGGTAATGAGTGAGTTTGATTTTAACAGTCATTGTCAGGGGAGCACACAATTTTATTTAGACAGAACTCTTCTAAAATCTTTTCTTGAGGGACATGGGACTATGATTGAGAGTTTCGAAAAGAAATCTAAACACTAAAACAGTATTGTATTGCATTCTGTTGTGTTTATTGTATTGTGTACCAGTTCCAATAAATGTATACAGATTTCTCTTAAATCTAGACAGTCTTCTCAGATAAAGCAAATTGCAGCAAGTGCAATACCACTTTTTTGTTATGCTTACATTGCATTTTCTGCTAGGCTTGTGTTCATATTAAAAGCTGCACCGTGTGTGTGTGTGTGTGTGTGTGTGTGTGTGTGTTACTGTTAGTGCATGAGTGCTTGTGTGTGTTCCTTTCTAAACTGTTCTCATCATCTTAGGTAAGACAGTATCCAGGTATCATTCTTGAAGTAAAATGCTTACAAATTTTGTTGTAGGAAGCAATGGTAGGAGAAAAGAAGGTGGATGGTACAGCAGCAAGTGGGACTGACAGGTGAGTTCTTCAAAGTGAACTGTATTTTTTGTAAAAGATTTTCATCATGGCTAGTCACTTTATCTTTTTAGTAATGTTATGTTCTGTCTATGATAGAGTAAAGTACACCTATAGATGGCAATGTCTTGTAGTTCTCCTTTAGAGAGGTAAGTAGTGGTCAAGTCAAGTTAAAATGATCTCTCATGAGAGGGGATTTTGTTTTGTTGGGTTTTTTGTTTGTTTGTTTTGTTTCTTGGCTTGAACTTTGAGATTCACGAATGATGAGATTTTTGTTTCATATGCGACCGTTTTTTCCCCACACCATTAAGGTGGCCGCATGCCGACTTCAAGGATTTATTGAGAGTAAAAGAGTAAGCTTGCATTGCATTTTTGTCATCCTGCCCTCATAAAAAAATACTAGAAGCACACAAATCCTTGCAAGGCACAAGAAACAACTTTATCAAATTATATCAAAGCAAAAGAAAGAGGCAATACAATAACAGCATGAATCGAATCCAGAAAAAAACTGACTGAATTATGACACCAAAACTAAATTGCAGCATTCATCAAAGGAAGAGGCTATGAATGCAACATGCATGGGCATCTCATAAAACAAGCTGGCAGACCTAAACAACAGGATGACAGACCACAAAAATATTCCATATCACTCATGATTGGTCTAGCAGAGACTTATTTTTTGAATATCAAAAGACAATTCACAATCTTTCATCAGATTTTTTTTTCAGTGCTTTCTTCAAGCTTTGTTTCGAAAGGAGGTAGCGTATTCTATATTGTTCTTCCAGAATATGTTAGACTAGTCTGAAACAAGTTATTATGAGGTCTGGGAAAAGAGAGCTTGTGGGAATGCCTATTTTTATTTATACTGAAATTTTCAACAATTTTCTTGGGTGCTATTCCATGAACTATGTACTTACGTTATGTACAAATATAAACTAGTCTGCCTTTGAATGGTAGGCCTCGGTTTATAGTCTCTCCTGAAGGACTTTTGGGGGAGTGGAGTGAGTACTGATGTTAACTCAAGGGCAAAATCCTCTGAGACAGGTGTCTCCATGGTGGCTTGATCTCAGTCCATCAGACCATCAGTGCTCTAACCACTAGACTATCCTGCCCCCCCTTCCGAACCTATCTCTCATGAATAAAGTGATATGTCTATTTTTCCCTCTGTCTCTTTCTCTCTCTGTCTGTCTCTCATGTATTATAAAGTGATTTTTCTGACTGTCTGTCTGTCTCTCTCCTGTATGCTCTCTCTCTCTCTTTGTTCTTTCCCTCTCTCTCTGTCTGTCTGTATCTCTCTCTCTTTCTCTCTTCCTGTCTCATTCTTTTTCCCTCTCTTTCTCTTCCTTCTTCCCTGTCTCCTTCTTGATGAGTTGCTTATTGTTGGTTTCAGCTCCACAGCGTCTGCAACCTGGGAAACAAAAGCTGGCTTCATAGGGCCACAAATACCAGGAGGTTTGTGAAGTGCTATTACTGTATGGTACATCTTTTTCTTGTTCCTGTGTTGATTCTACATCAAGGCTGCAGCATTGCATAATATCTACAGTACCTTTTTTAAAATCTGGTTAGCATAAAATTTTAAGTATGGGGCTGTATTAGCTGTAATAAATGAATAAAGACAGCATCATAAAACAAAAGGTGTTACATCATTATCCTGTATGTATAATCTGTGGTTAGGCAAGCATTGTGACTGAAACTTCAGCTTTGACCAGTCAACACTTTCACTTCTGAAGCTTCAGCTTTGACCAGTCAGCACTTTCACTTAATCAGTGCTCTCTCTTCATGTTACAAGACATTGGTAGATGCAATGAAATAGGCTTGGAAAAGCTACTCAGAAAAAAATGATTACAAGAGAAAAAGTGTGGATAGAAATAACCAGTTTTAAATACATCTGGCTGTTGTAAGAATATACCTATTGTCAGCACGTAAGAAAAGAGGGATGGTTTACAAATCTGAAACATCTTTAGCAGGTTCTTGTCTGTTGATCGAGAATCTGTGCCTGAACTTGTGATTAAAGGAAATGTGGTGCCAGTTTAGATTGTCCCCAAACATTTTTGGGTAGATTTTTGCAGTTATTCTCACCAGTTGTCAGCTCCAAGTCACTGGATTGCTTTTTTTTTTTTCAATTGTATCCAGCCAGTCCATTTCATTCCTTGTTATAAGCTGGTTGCTAAATATTCTGGGACAGATGTAGTAAGTCGTAGGAATCATCTCAAGACTGCATGCACCAGTTTGATTCCTGTTTGAAGCTGAAATTTTCCCCCATCCACTAGACCATGAAGGGTGTGATATAGGAACTGGTCTTTTGGATGAGAGGAGAAACTGAAGTCTTGTGCATAATGTACATTTGGCACATGTAACATTGCAACAAGAGATTGTCCCATGCGAAATTCTGTAGAAAACAGATGCTAATAGGGAAAGAACAATATTGGTAGACAGGAGATTTTTTTAAAAAAAGGGGATGACAGTACATTAGGGGTCTTCAGTAAGGGCAGCTCAAATATCATGCAGAGAAATATTGTTTGACTGAAGCGGTATGAACCTTGCAGCTCAATACATTAAAATGCAGTAGATGACCAGAATGCTCTTGTAACCTTTCATCACATAACAACTATTAGGACTATTTCCAGATACTGAAAGTCAGCCAGAAAAGGATGAGGCAGCAGCTCTTTCAGAGGAGGAGAAACGCTTGATGAGTAAACTGGGATGGAGTGTGTTCAACAAGAAGGTAAACCTCCATGAAACAACCATCAAATACTTGTGATGCTAACAGTGGTGATAACAATAATAATGATTTTTCCCCCTAAAAAGGGAATAGCAGTTGTAACCAAGAAATTGGGTCCAAAATGTCTGCTTGGAGGCTTGGCTGCTTTCTTTGAAGTTAAGTGTATGTTGTGAAGACTTCTTGTTTGTGTGTGTGTGTGTGTGTGTGTGTGTGTGTGTGTGTTTGGGTTTGTTTTCTTTTAGGGGGAGGGGGCGTTCGAGTCTGACTTTGTTTCTGTAATAAAATAAAAAAAAATCTTAATTTTGTGTGCACGAAAGAATAAAACTTAACTAATAACAGCTCAGTTCAAGTTCCTGACTGATCATTTCCCACTCACTCCATCATGGTGATAGTGTGTTACTTGCATGATGCAAAATGTGTTGTGCAAGTTGCTACTGGCATAAAAGCAAAGAAAGATTTAGATGGAGTATATGAAATAAGGAGATGATATACTGGAAAGACCATGTAATAGGCATGACGAAATCTAAATGCATTTTGCCTATTCCCTATGGGAAAGTTGTAGGAAGTGAGTGGATGCTGTTTATCAATCATTTCCTCTATACGGGACTTGCTAAAGCTGGCTTTACATGTGTTTTTTATTATCCTTGTGTTCTTCCAGTCACTAAAAAGAGCTTTCTCTCGGTATAAAAAAATCTTGCCCTCCTCTCCCACCCCCATGGAAAGCTGCATAAATCTTCTACACGTTCTCTTTCACTCTTGCTCTTAAAACTGGAAGAAGAAGAGACAAAATAGTATTCTGGCAACACAGCTGATGAAAATAGAAGTGATGATTTTGATTTGTTTGACCATACTGATGAAGAGAGAGAGAGAGAGAGAGAGAGAGAGAGAGAGAGAGAGAGAGAGAGAGAGAGAGAGAGAGAGAGAGAGAGAGAGAGAGAGAACTTGCCAGCACTAATTTATCAGAACAGTGGTAGTGAAGATGATTCAGATGAGAAATTATCCCTCTTTTTCAAAGTTTATCATACCTGTATTACCCGTATGTGGCATATTTGTGGTAAGTGGGTGACAATGACAAACAAGCTCACCAGATGTACAAAACTGGTAGAATAGTAATAGTTACTTTAGTCTTGGCTTTTGTGATCGTCACAACACACTTTCTCATTGCTACTGTATAGAAACAGACTTTACATTTTGGAATACACTTGTGCTTTGATAGGGCTTTATGTTGACAGCAAGGACACGGAGACGTGTTGTGTGATGAGATATTTTGTTCAGTATAAGACATCAACATGAAAGGAAGTCACATCTGTGAATACAAGCATGTTTTGTCAGCCTCAATTGTACAGTTAGCTGTCTGTCTGCATTTCATTGTTTTGTTATTTGTGATGCAGTGATGTCTTGTCTCCCCGTGCAGCACCATAAGTCCATAAAACCATGCTACAGCTATTGCCACATCATTTCACTACATAACGGTGTAGAGTATGTTGTGTTTATTGCTCAACAATATAGTGTAAAGATACAATAATTTGAAAACCCCTTTTGCACAGTTTAATTTGATAACCTCTTTTGCACAGTTTCTCTCTCTAGAAACCCAGGAAACAAAGGAATAGTAGGTCTAGAAGCTCGGGCCTCAGCAAAAAGAAATGTTTTCCCGCTAAAGCAGTCAGATGGGATAAAAGAGTTAAAGACAGAGACATAGTTGACCACTGGTTAAGCATAGATGAGATCAGATGAAAAGCAAGCTTCAGCTTATTTTGCTTGTCTATGAATCGCAAACTGAGGCTAATATTGCATGTCTTGGAGTATCAAACAGCTAGCTAACATGCTTTTTAAAGGAAAAAGGTCTGATAATCAATAAAAGCATTTTTGGACAAAAGTAGCCAGCTAGAGGGTAAAACAAGGGAAACTTCCCATTATAGTGTGTGTGTGTGTGTGTGTGTGTAATGCAAGCTTTCATAGGTTTGTTCCCTAGTGAGTGTGCATAGCCATGATAACTTTACATACTGAAGAGGTCTTGTAAGCAGAACTGACCATAGCCCCCTTACTGTTGCAGAAAGACCAGAACGGGGACCCAATTGATGATGATGATGATAATGATGGTAGTGTGGAAAAAATGGATGATGGTGGCAAAGATGAAACTGCTGCTGAAGGTAATGGTTGGTGGCTTATGATGGGTTTCTTTGGATGTGTGTGTGTGTGTAAAGTTAACAATGTTTGTGCAGAATGACAAAATGTGCATATGTTATGTTGATTTATTTGTATATGTCCATACATACATTTGTTCAACAGTATTTGATTTGATGCTGTTGAAGAAAGCTTTATTCCTCTTTGTCATTCCAGTAATTCCCATGATTTTATGCTCCTGGGTCACTTATCATATCAGCTAAAATCCAGGCTTTTGGAAAAAACTTACTTAAGAATCCTGTAACTATAAGAGCTTTTGACATCTGTCTGGAAGTTAACTTCAGGCCTAGTGGTATTGCAGACTGATGTTCTGAGTTTTATAGGTCTCTCTTTGGCCTAACTGGACATCAGGACAGATGGGTAGATAGAGGCTGTTTTGCGTTTGATCTCATTGTTTTAAGCATGTTCTCCAGAGCTTCTTTGTTTTGCTTCTTGAGTCACTTAGGAAGCGGTTTAGATCTGAGCTTTATCCAGGAGAATCTTGTGTTCAATCTCTGTGCAGCATTTCCTCAACAGCTGTTAGGAGATGTTTTGTGGTACTGAGATGCTTTTCACTCTGTAGTGTAGTAATCTTCTTGTATCAGCTGTACAGTCTTCATCAAATTTATCAGGAGATATGTGATCTACTATACCACACATTTTGAGATCTGGGATTTTGTTCTTTGCGGGAATCAGAAGAAAAAAAATCTGTATTATGGTGTTTTGGGTGCACTTTTTAAAGGTTTGTTTCCAGTCTTTTAGATGTGCTTTTCAGATACTGGAGTCTACGAGAAGATTTTTCCTTTTCTATTCACTAGGATCTTTTCAGATTTTGGAAGAGGATGATACAGTTCAGTGGTTTGTTGTGTTCAGCTTCAGTTTCTCTTTCTTATATTACAAGTACTTAGGGAATGCACTTCAGAAGAACGTCTCAGCACTTGAATGTGTTTATACTAGGTGGTAGATACTGACTTTTGTGGTTTTTCTGTAGACTGTCGGTTTGGTGTACCCATCATTCAACACACTTTTGAGAGTGTTCAAAACTTCTTGTAGTCTGTCTTCATATCTTTTTTTTTGGGGGGGGTGGGGGGGGGTTGGTTTGATGGAGTTAAGATAATCAGCCCTGCCCCTCCCCGAAGCAGCCACAGAAGGGGATTTATGTTGGTGTGATGATCATTTGCATATGTAGTCAGCATAGCACTGGCCTGAGAATCTTTTGTTTTCACTGTCATTACTACGATGAACATAAATCCAGCTTACTGTACCTGCTATCATCCCAGAGAGAGACAGAGAGAAGGGGGGCTTCTCTCTGTCTCTGTCTCTCTCTCGGAGTCAGTCTGTCTGTCTGTCTGTCTCTCTCTCTCTCTCTCTCTCTCTCTCTCTCTCTCTCTCTCTCTCTCTCTCTCTCTCTCTCCTTCTTCTCTGTCATTTAGTTGTTTTTTCTTCTTGTTTCTTTCCTCCTCTGCTGGCCATGTTTTTGATCAGTACTTTGTTCCCTAGCTTCATCTTGATCATGGCTGTCCTGTCTTAATATGCTGCTATGGAGTGGTTGTTTTGCATTCGCGCTAAGTATGGCATGGTACTGGTTCTTCTATCTTTATGTCACATGGTCAGGCAGGTTGGTATGGTGGTACTTTCAGGGAAACTGAGCACTGAGGGTGTGTGAAATGCGCATATGGTTGGTTGTGGTCACATGCTCGGTTTTTTTATGTCCCTCATTTCAGACTGACTGTATATAGATGGTCAATGCCTATTGTCTCTTAGTGTCCTCTTCACATAGAGGTTCTAGTTGCTCTCTTAATTCATATATATTCAGATTCCTGTTGTCATGGATTTAAATCATCTCTCTTTTTTGTTGTTGCTGTTGTTTGTTTGCTTTGCTTTCTTTTGTTTTTTCATCATTGCTTTTGGTATGTTTTGAAATCCAATTTTTATCTTAAACTTTTTATCATATTGCATCAATAAGACTACCCCCCCCCCCACCTCTCTCTCTGTGTTATCCCCTGTCCTTAATATCTTTCTTTACCTATCCTCCCTCCTTCCTCATCATACTTCCCCCCCCCCCCCTCCCCCATCTCTATCTGACTCCCAGCCTCCCTCCAAGGAGCCTTCCTCAGCCTCCCTCCCACCCCCCTTCCAAGTTTTATGGGTTTTCCCCCTCTGTTACTCAGCTAGAGCTCTGAATTTCACTAATGATGATATATTTGTGTATGTGATCGTTTTTGCAGGCCAGTAAGAAAGCCAAGTTTTGACTCAAGGGATGATGTCTAAACATGACACCAGTGTGCATGTATAATTTTATGTATTTTTTGTCATTCTTGCTGTCATGAATGGCCTACTCTTCCAAATGCAGAATGGGTTTTAATTTGTGCACAAGATGTTCTGCGTGTATTCTTTTTTTGTTTTTGTTTTTCATTCCTCGCCTAGAGCTCCAAGGTTCACCAATGGTAAGATTTTTATTTTTGCGATGGTGTCCCCACACTAGTGACTGCTTAGGGAGTTAATGCAGAAGTCGAGATAGGTTAGGTGTGTAACCTCCTCTTTTCAAGGAAGATCCACAAAAAGGAGATTATTAATTTGGTCAGAAAGTTTGTAGGTTAAAGCTAGTGCTGAAAAGGATCCTTTGTATATGGTTTTTTTTATCTCCGTCATTGATGAATTCAGTGGGGAATGTATATTAACTATTATGTATTATACATACATGTGAATGTGTGTGTTTCAGGACAGTAGAAGGTGGCCAAGTGCAGAGGCCCTGGTGACAAGCAGCAGTGGAGATGGTCCATGGGGAAGTCAAGCAGCACTACATGTCTTGTTTGTCATGTGTGTGTCTTCTGATTGGTGTTGTGTCCATTTTGTAGTTAAGAACAGACATTGGATTCTTCATAAACCAGGCTGTTGTTGTGTGTTTACAGAACAGTACATACAGATGCCTATATATAACACCATTAGATATCCGGAGGAGTTGTACAGTATTGTTGATATTGTAGTTTGTGTCCTCTGTGTGTTGATTCTTAGCTTTTCTTACATACATGTGACATGGAATATTTATGCTTTGTGGGGTTTTTTTCATAAAGGAGAAAATGTGGCTTTTGTTTGGAAAGAAGAAATTGAAAATTATTGGAGCAGTAAGTTTTTATCTGTATTGATGGTGAGAGAATAAAAAGTGATTTTACCTCTTAAAACTTTTGTCCTTTACTGTATTACTCATGTTTCAGTCGTAACCTGCCTACGCAGATGGTAATTAGTTAAGAAAAATACCAGTAAATTTTTACAAATGCAAATAAGTTAGACCTGCTATAAAAGCATGGAAAGGCAGTCTTTGACAGCTATTAAAATTTGCATGTCAAGTGTCAGTGACCTTGGGAAATTGTGTTAGTTGATTTTGGTTGCAGAAGGTGTGAGCATTTTTCCAAACCACCAACAACCAATTTATGCAATTTTCCAAGGCTAATGATTATTTGCAGTCAAAAGGAAAAAAATAACCTGCCAGCATATTATTGAAAAAAAGTCACCATCAGGTAGAAGTATGAGTTACTGATGCAAGATTTTGTACTGAATTAGAAATCATCTGTAATTACAGGTGACTCATATCAACAAGTGTTTCACCTGATGGCTAGCCAGCAATGAAGAGGTCAAAATGGTCAAACTGTACAGCAGGGGCAGTGCTGTGAAATTAGGGAAACCAGTATTTTAGCCCCTCATTTGAAGACAAGTGAATGAATTATAGCAGCATGGAATGCAGTCTGTTGAATGTAGGCAGATTCTTTGCCAGGGTTAGTGTTGACTGTTTTTGGCACTCATAGCCGGCATGCACAAGCAGCTTTCTTCACAGTGAAATGTGTCATAAAGCCCGTTTTGCTCTCTCATGTGGTAATGCAAATGGTTCAGGACAGCAATTAAAGTCACTTGTGGAACAGCTCCAACAGTCAACATTTTGTTACTTGCAGAACATGTCTCCAAAGGGACATTATAGCAAGGGGTCTTCTGGTTGTACACAAAATTCACTGTTCGCTCTTATCTATTAACAGATTTGTTCCTGCCTTTGTTTGCTTTTATTTTTAGTATTGATTCACAGATTAGTACTGCCAGTTAATTTGTTTGTTTGTGCAAGTCTGGCAATGTTTTCAAATGGTAATTACTGGTGGTGTCCACCAACTCAGAATGAAAGCAGTTGAAGTGTTCAGCTTCCTCTTCAAATAGTTCCACAGTAAGAAAGCAGCAAAGTATTTTCCACCAGAGTTTGTTAGAGTGGATTTGCACTCTTTTTCTAAAAAATCACTCTGCACTTTAATGTTTATTTGATAACAGGATGTTTGGTGCAATAGCGATTTACAACTGGATCAGTTATTTGGTGGCCTTATGGTTTTGATATTGTCATCTAATATGTTATAGTCTGACTTATGGAGGATCATAGCCCAGTGATAAGAGTTTTCAATTTGTGATCTAGCTGTAAATGATGGTGCAGGCTCAAGTCTACCAAAATTTGAAGGAATTTTACTCCTGGAGTTAATTTAGGTGCTGATTCCACTCCCCTCAAAGTTTTTTTTAAGACAAGATTTAATTGCACAAGCAAATGCACATAGAACACCTTGTTGACATGGTCAAAACCCCATCCACCTTCTTGTGGAAGAGAGGACCAACTATAGCTGGTGGGATGGATGGCACGAAAACACCCATCAAGCACCATGCTACTGGAAGAGGGATGGGCTCTGCCAGGTACAATTTGCCCAAGATACAGTGCCTGAAAAATTCAGACTCAAGGAGTTAATGAAGAGAGAAAGTAAGTCAAGTCAGTCTGAACAGGGGTGAAAAATGAAATCTGCAAAATCTGTGCACAGTTTAGATGGTATATCTATAAGGCAGTGCCCTCAGGTAGCCTTGAAAATTCAGTAATGTCTATTACGTGTAAATTTGATCCTCTGCGGGCACAGATGCATAAAGAGGAAATGTGTTTCTCTGTTTTAAGCAAAATTTTAAGTCCAGCTTCTGAGCTGTATGCTGTTAAAAGCCTTGTACTGATAGAAAGAAAAGGTATGGTCACGAAGAAGAATTTGAATTGGGGATTAACATGATTATTTGATTTATTGAAATAGGATATCGTCATCAGTAGTAGTAACAGTTTATTGTACAAGTTTATACAGTTGTTAGGTTTGATGCGTATATGATGGAGGTAAAGGTTTCTCTTTTAACTCATTTGAGAAAAAAGATATTGTGTACATAAGATGATTTGCTTTTCATGAATGATTAATTGAATGTATGACTTTGTACAGTGCATACAAATTT
The DNA here is from genome assembly GCA_028751875.1 of Rapana venosa. Classification (NCBI taxonomy): domain Eukaryota; kingdom Metazoa; phylum Mollusca; class Gastropoda; order Neogastropoda; family Muricidae; genus Rapana; species Rapana venosa. The sequence goes on along the minus strand of CM054136.1, from coordinate 23,607,285 downwards.
GTGTCCATTGGTGTGAAGGTTTTACTGTTCTCAAGGTTGGTTGTATGAGTGGTACATTACACATTACAGTCAGCCTTACCTGTTACTAGAAATGGCCTACAGAGAAGCACGTTATATGTGATGCTGGTATTGGTTCAAAATAGAGATTTAGAGGATAAAAGATTTTGTAGCATGTTAGCTTTCAGGTCCCAGTCTCTTGATGACAAGACATTAAGTAATAAAATGAGTTGTTAATTGTCAAGTAGAAGTGGAATTTGGCTATGGTCACATGACAACAAATGGTGTGGGAGATGGTTATGGTCCTTTCATGAAAACTGCAAACTTGAGTACCCACTGTATTTTTGTCCATATTTGTTAAGAACAAAATAGAATCATAAAAAAATAAATTAATCAAAATGCAGTTTTTTTTCATAAACAACAACAACTGAAGAACTAACACATTTGTCTGTTATTTGTCAGAGATTTTAATTTTCCAGCTGAAAGGTCATTGCACATGCATAGTTGCATTAGACTTTTCTATTCCCTCCATCAGATCAATGAAATGGCCAGAAAACAGCAGAAAGTGGACCAAAGTGATCAAGTGAAGTGTAAAAAGATGTGAAGCAAAAAAAATTATGATGTTAATGATAAGCTAGTCTGTGCTGAAAGGACTTTAAGGTATAGCCAACAGCAAAGATGCAAGTGCAGTTTATAGCAGCAGGCATACGCCTCATGTTTTCTGACAGTAGAACTGTTGCTGGTATCTTCCCAGTCCATTCTCTTGCCTTTTTTCAAGCAAATATGACAAATGTTTTCTTTTTAGACATAATACAGTTTGCCTGTATTGTTTTGTTCTGGAGGCAAGATAGTGATAATGTTAACACTGGGATTGGCACAGGGTGTCCATTCTCCAGTGTTGTTTGCCCATATGGCATTTTTCTTATGCAGACTACTTTAAAAAAAATATATATATATACATTGAAGTATTCATTATCCTTTTTATGCTTAACCTGGGGATGATAAATTAAGCATAATGGCTGGTTTCTTCAGCATGGCTTGGTTTTTATTAGCCTTAAGGAAAGATTAAAGTGAGATGACAAGATGCCAGCGCTGTTTTAAAGAAACTGAATTCAGGGTGACTGCATTCCATTTATTTACTGAGCCAGTATTACGTAAATTGGATATGGTAATATGTCTAGCTAAACGGAGCTTTGAAACAAAATCATCCTATATCTGCAAGCGAAGTGAAAATGAAAGAATGGTTTTCAAGTTTTGTTGTATAAAACAGCAGTTTGTGTTCCAGTAAGTACGGTAAGGTTGCTATTGTTCTCTGCAGACTCTTGTGTGGTTTCCATATTTTACTGATTGAATCACCGTGATTGCTCAGAATTCGTCATAGCTTTGTTTTGAACTGGATTTTTTAGATCTAGAAGCAAAGTGAAAAGATAATTGTGACCTATGAGAATAGAATATTGATTTATTTTAGTGGTCATTGTATACAATGCTGTAAGGAGAGGATGTGAAGTGTCCATGTTTTTTTGTTTTTGTAAGAACGTGCGAACTGCAAGCTGAATATTCTGTTTCTACTTCACATCATTGAAGGCATCCACTTTTGGGTTGGTTTGATTTATTAGAGCCCAGTGGCGTTATCTGATTTAGGCACTGAATTATCAACCAACCACATCCACCTGGCAGATGCTTTGAATTGCATAACCTGATGTACTAAAAAAAAAGCCTTGAGTACATGTTAGGTATTATCATGTTGTCCATACTACTGGCCATGGTTGTCCTTATGTTTCCATGAAAGATGGGCGGGCCTTTTAAGTTTAGCACAAACATTTATTCAGAAGTGGGAGCTGGGTTTATGGAATTGGTTGATGAATTGGTTTTCAGTTTGAGTCAGCATTTAACAATAATCAGCATGCAATAGTAAGTGTTCCACAATTCTCAAACCAGCACAAGCCTATGCCATTGACAAGAGCAATGGCTGAGTGGTTTTAAGGTGATAGGGTAAAATGTTATGACCCAGAAGTCATGATTGTGAAACTTGGTGGTGGATTAAGTGTGGGGAATTTTATTATCTTACATGTCAAGTGACATGTAGATCTGTCAGCGCCTTACTGCTCCTCATGCTGAAGATCAAAAGTAAGCATGTGAATAACCTCAGAACTTGTGTCAATTTTTGGTGGGTTGTCACTTTGTTGGAACAAAATGCCCAGAATACAACCAAAGCGTGACCAGCACACTGGGTTTTGCAGGTGATCAAGCATGTGCTTAGCGCATTTCTTCACTGATGTGTAGCTTGTACACAATGTTGTTTTGGGGCATTCTCCAGCTTAACAACCTGAGGATCCACCAGAATATGCACTCTATCTCACGCCAACTCACTCGTCATCCTGGTAATCGCTGTGAGACCACTACTACACACTGGATGAAAAGTTTGTGAGAATACTGTTTTTAAGTACCTTGAAAAGAGGTTTGACCAATCAGAAGTCCTCAGAAAAAATGGAAAAAGAAAATGGAAGCCTATTTTGACTTGTGAGCATTTGCTGTTGTCTACTTTGTTAGTGTTGGCATTCACAGGGGCCACTTTCAGCTGTACAAGATTTGGGTTGAAAACAAATCTTTTACATGAGAAGAGGGGGTGAAAAAATGTCTCTTGTAATCATTTGTAGCCCTCCATCTCAGTCTTTTCAGCCAGCTTTAAGTCAGGACACCTTTCTGTATTCATTTTGATAGTACTTTAGCTGACCCCAGGACTAAATCAGGACAAGGGTGAAACCAAGATATGTTATTTCAGCTGGGAGAAAAATGTTGGAATTTGCGCTTGTACCAGCATGCATGCACACACACATGCACGGGCAAACGCGTGCACACACACACACTTTTTAAAAATGCCCCCATTTCCATCTAGATTCTAAATGACCGATTGTCAACAGACCCTCAAACAAATGATAACGTTGCTTCACGTCACCATTGCCAAGCCATTAGACATTGTACCTCAGCTGCTTCAACTTCTGAGTCAATTGTCCACAGCTGAGAAAGAGCATCACTGGAGCCAGAAAAACCTGGCCTGAAAAAAAATTACAACTATCAATTCCATGGAAAGAAGATGAAATATATACCAAACATATTGATGATTTTCTATTATTGTAATAGAATTTAGGGGCGTAAATCATTTAAAAAATAAAGTCAATACCGCAAAGTGTGAAAAAACAATAGCAACTAAAAAATGACATGGATAAGAATATCTTGTTCAGGAACAAAAACAGATTTTCTGTTAAAACGTTTATTATATTTCACTCCCTGGTTCAGATTGGTTGAAAAGCCTCAGTGTTGGAGTTAGCAGTCTTTGAGATTGACCCCAATGGCTGTTGCAGGTTGTTGTTTTTGTTATTATTTTAATGCTGTTGTCTAAATTGGCCATTAAAGGATATTTCACTCCTCACTCTTGGTTAAAGTTTTCATTCAGCTGTTTCAGACATGTTGTAAATTCCATTTGTTGTCAAATTCCTTGTTTGGAGTTGGTTTCTGTTATATGTGCTTTTTATGGTTGGAATTAAAGAACATTTGAATTCCATCAGAATGTGTGTGTGTGTGTGATGTAGTTTTCTGTGGCCAATTTTTAAAAAAAGATCCTTTAACAAAAATACTGTAAAAATTTTTCTTCTCCATTATATCATTTGAATTGGCTCTCTTGCAGATTTACTCTCTGCACCTCTGGAAAATAGAGGAAAATATTTAATTACTCTTTCAATATAGAAAAAGTAACATGCTCTCGCCATTACTTTTTAGTCATGATATCGCAAAGCCTATTAATGATAGCAGAATTGACGCCATAGCAGCAATACAACAAATAACTGCAAACTGCTATTTATTTTATGTGACCAGTCAGTCTATCCTCAATAACAGAAAACCACCATTTGTTTTACATGACCAGTCAGTCTATCCTCAATAACAGAAAACCACCATTTGTTTTACATGGCCTGTCAATCTATCCTATGGCCAGTAGGTTACAGAGGCACCACTGAAGGCCAGGAAAATGGTATTCTACCTGTTTGTTCTTCTGCTGCACTGTGGGAAGTGGCAAAGATGAAGCCCATCCACTCCCTGATAGTTCCTTCACCATCTCTTTCACAGTATTCTCTTCCCATTTAAATTCTATTCCCTGGCTTAGCATTCTGTAGGATAGCCTTTGCCAAGCCCCGCAATATGGTAATGTGACTATACACTGTTTTAGTTTTCCTTTCTTAATGTTTACCAACCAGTCTTCAAAAGGCCGAAGGGTTACGTGTGCAATGATTCTTTTGCCCTTGTCTTGCCCAGCATCATCTGATAAACACATTTTTTTCAGTAGAAATTTCTTCTTTTCATATTTTTGCTCCTTGTTTCCATCCCCCCCCCCCCCCCCCCCTTTTCTACCATCTGATTTTAGACCTACTCATGCATTTATCTGTTTCTGTTTTCTGCGGTCTGTAATGTCATATCTGTGATATTTATCTCTGGTATGAGATAAATTCTATGTCAAATGTTTGTAGACACAGGATAGACCCTGCTGTGGTATTTGTGAATATTGTCAAGACAATGAACCATATCGCGCGCGCGCACGCACACACACGAACACACACAGATCGAGTCCAACTATCCAAAGGACTATTACTTTTTGGAAGCATGTGTTAATGGTGGCTTATAACATATTCATACTAAAAGTTCAGTTAAGCGTTACAGATGATACATTTCCAGAACCATTCAAAAAATGGTAGCGCTCCATCCTGTGATGCTGGAAAGAGAAACGAACACTATAGGGTCTACTTAAGCAACTGCCATATTTTGTGCAGTTGGTGCCATTGAGAGTTCATGTAGTTATCGAGAGTGTAGGTCTGTATTATAATATATGAAAATAATTATGAAACCATATTTTGATTTGGGATACCGGCATTTACTGGGATATAAGGTGGAAAGTTGACTGTGAATGGAGTTGAGTGTCGGGAAAATTAACTGACTTCTCACTACAGATCAGCCAGTGCAGTAACTGCATTTACATATCATGGTCGTCCTAGGTAGTTGTTAAGTTTCGCCTTGCAAGAAAAAAGCAACCCTAATGTCAAATATGTGAACTAGTAAGGAACAACGAAAGAAGCAAGACAGCTGATAAGCCGATTCTTAACTAACTAAATGTTGGTCGTCCTTCAGCGACACCGCTGTGGCATATGGCGGCTGTAGTCAGTGCTCGGTGATGTATAATTTAGTTCATGGCTGGCCCTACGTACAGTGCCGACCCGTTTCTCTCTATGGCTGTGCTGTGGCTTGGAAAGAATGGCCGATTAGCGTGCCTTTGTGCTGTTCATAAAACTTTCATTCAGGACACGTCATTTGTGGGCGAAAATGATGGTGCCCATTTGTAGGAAGGTACTCATGGGAGAGAGGCAGGAAGAGCAGGCTGGTGTCAGTCCTGCTGAAAGCAGCTGTTTGCCAGAGGGCCAACGTTCCTTTCTTGCTGCTCAGCTGCACTGAGCGTGTTCATTCAAGTTTCGCTGCTTCACAGCCTCTTACATTGACAGCATGGGCCATAGATACAGGATTGGTTTTCTTTCTTTCTTCTCTCATCGTCATTGTGGTCATCGTCATCATCACCATTATCGTAGTCATCGTCCTTGTTATAACCGTCATCGTCATCATCACCATTATCGCAGTCATCGTCCTTGTCATCATCGTCATCATCGTCACTGTCGTCGTTATCACCATCATTATTTCGTGAAGTTGGTTTTATACCCTGTTTTAATCCGTATATAGTTGCACAGTTTTAATCTGAGATTGAACATTTTACAGTGACAGCCCTGATATGGTCTTGGTGGTCGGCGGGGCAATGAACAACAGGATTGGATTGGATTGGACCATCACTATCTCGATTTTCAATCTTTAGCAAAGTTGTAGACTGAAATTTTGACAGGCATTGGATAGACATGACACTAGACAGTACCACAGGACATGATACATCGTCGTCGTCATCATCATCATCATCATCATCACCATCATCATCATCATCACCACCACCACCACCACCACCACCACCATCATCATCATCATCATCATCATCATCATCATCGTTGTTTTCTAAAGACTTTCACTTCCCACTTGAAAGACAGCACAATGCACTTCACAACAACCAAATATAACAACACTGAGCTTAGGCACGACATACATCAATAGTATGATATATTACATTGCAACTCCATCCATCCATCCAACCGTCCGTTCATCCATCCATCCATCCATCCATCCATCTATTGATCCATCCACCCATCCCTCCTTCCATCCATCCATCCATCTATCCATCCATCCGTTCATTGATCAAACCATCCGTCCATCCCTCCTTCCTTCCATCCCTCCCTCCCACCATCCATCCTCGTTATACATATACATATAATTATGTAGTCTTTTTTTATTTATTAAGTAAACAAACATATAACTATGTACAAATTTGCATTACTGATACAACAATCGACACTGGAACAGCATGGCTGAGCAGTGAAAGAGGTAAAGGTGGAGGTGGATGAGGGGGGAGGGGTGGGTGGAGGTCATGGTTCACAGTGCAAGTCGTTCAGAAGCTAGACAAAGAACTCCTTTTCCTTGCGGACCTTGAGGGGGATGGTGTTGTGGGCAGGGATGAGGTTCTCCAGAGTCTCCGTGGAGCCGAACAGCTGCTTCTCGTCCTCCCTCAAGGCGCGGGGCGGGGCAGGGGGCCGGCGCCGGGAGCGGCACTGCAGGACGATGTAGACCACACAGGCCAGGATGACCCCCACCCCCAGCAGCACCATCACCCACATCTTCAGTTCGTACAGCACGTGCTGCTTCTGCCACTGCAGGCGCTCGTAGGCCTCCCCGTCCTGCAGGGGGGAGGGGAGGTGGGGGTGGTAGTGCCTGTGGCCGTGGAAGGGGTGGAAGTAGGGCTTGTAGCGGTGCTCCACCCGCTGCCCATCTCTGTCCACCTCCATGGTGCCTGTCTTGCTGTGCAGCAGCTCCTGGGATGCCCGTTACACCACTGCACACCACACTGCTGCCAGAGTCTGAGAGAGGTTGCTTCACATAAGTGTGGAGATGTCCAATGTTTGGGTGGATGGTGTGCACGATGACGAAGTCAACATGGACCAAGCGGCTTCAGCAAACAAAGGCATTCACAGACACCTTCACATTATTCCAGAGGTTATCTAATGACTCATGATGAGGCATCGGTACGAAGCTCCCTACTGAACCAAATTTTCATCATGCGTTCTCTTCAGTCTGCCTACACACCTATTGTAAGCGCATACACAGTCATTTTGACTGCAGATGATGTACAGTTCAGAACAGGGTGATCTGCAGTATACACTACATGAATCTCAACACCGAGCTAAAACCCCTTGCATTGTGGTACCCACGATCCACCATTTCCACATAAACTGTGATCCCAGAGTACAGATTGACATAATAGGGAAAATTGTTTTCAACAGTCAGTTATTGAAGTTGCTTTACAGTTGCCTTACAATGACGTCAGTGGTGAACCAACAGTTTGGATGTGCAGTAGCATATTATAAGATCATCTTTTGAAAAAAACAACCCAACAAACAAAACCGATGAAACTGTTTGAGTCACAGTATAACATTGAGCATATTCTATAACTGGAAATCGGCTCGACGGTTATCGTCGACTTTTGGTGAGATTCTGTTCTGTGGGGAAAACCCTGGGTGTTACCAAACTACATAGAGTGCTGGCTTCTAACCCGTGTAGTGTTGGCACTAAGTGGATGAAAAGGGGTGTGCTGAGTGTTGGGAAGATGAACAACCGCGTTCATGGCAGTTTCCCGTCCATGCTGAACGCCCCACAGCAAGACACCGTCGCCACGTCAGTGTGGAAGGAGCTTGGGTGGACCTGGGACATGGACAGACATCAAAGTGTCAGTCACAAAACATCACATGGCTTTAGCACATTCACATGCTGCCTTTAGAATCCTACATAGTCAGATACCCTTGGCTTAATTCGATACACGCTCATACACTCAAGACTCAAGGACTCAAGAATACTCTATTATCTCAAAAGAGAAATTATGAATGGCATTTTAGAATTACACAACATGCTTTAAACAACATCTAAGCACTGTTTAATTCAACAGGTCTATGTTTAGGTGAGCAATCTAATCTAGAATTTTGTGTAATCAAATTCTTTCATTTCTTAGATGTAATACACCACTGAGTTTCAAGTTCCTGTCCAATGTGTGTGTGTGTGGGGGGGGGGGGGGGGGGGGGGGGGGGGGGGGGGGGGGGTACCTGGAATTGGTGAAAAATAAAATATAAAAATAATCTTTCTTTTTGTTCCTCCACTAGACCTCTAAGGTTCGCCAATGGCAGGATTTTGTCTTCGCAACTGTTTGCCCACCATTAAGATACTGGCATTCAGATAAGGGGAGGATGTAATTCAACTTTATTTCACTGTATTTTTTTCTAGACCCACATGTTTGTAAGTTTTCATCAAATTCAGCTGATATTTGCTGCATGATCATTACCAAGGTTTGGTTTGGAAGTTTCTGTAGTGTTTTGTTGATTGTTTGTTTTGCGGTAAAAAAAAAGTTAGGGTATTTAATTTTCAGATAGACCTACACTTCTCTCCAGTTCAAGGTATGTATCTTAGAATGAGTGAGTATGTATTATTTATAAGTTTAGAACTGCATTTGAAAGTATCGAGTGTCGTTCCTTCTTTCATTATTTGCAAAACAGTTTCCCCCCCCAATTTATTGGCTGCAGAAGTGTAAATCTGTAGATTGTCGGAAATTATATCTTTATAATTGTTAAATTAATTTTTTAACGAGGTGTCGCCAAGTTTTAACCCTATACTACTAGTAGGCCTACATTCTTCAGAAAGTCTAGTGATAGCGCCCGGTGTATGGCATGTAACCAACAAAACAGTCATACTACACAATCACCACCACCATCAACATGGCACATTCCACCATTGTCACTGTCACCACGAGCACCACCCTCCCTGCCGGTGTGATCACTGTCAACACCCTTCAGAACAGTCAGATGCCGGCCTTGTTGTGCACGGTTACTGCGAGATGCTGAAATAGTCGAGATACCGCGTTTAGCTCTAGGACTCCTACTAGCTTCCATGCCACTCCCAGTTATCAAATATGATAACTGCCACATGGACAGTAACTGTCAAGTCAGAATTCTTTCTCGCCTTGCTTTTGGTGCTTGTGTACTCTTGCACTATCTGCCACACACAGCTGTTCAGGACTCTGAGCTTCCAGCTGATTACAAATGATATGAAGCGGGCTACACAAAGCTAGTGATGCCCATACGCAGAGGGTGTGTCAATTATTCTGCACTTCAGCACAATGAGTTTTGTGTTCTAAGCTCAAGTATAAAGCACCAGAACAACTATACCGAACCAAAGACTGAACAGATGACAGTCTTGTGGGAAATATAATAATAATAATAATATATGGAATTTATATAGCGCTGAATCTTGTAAAAAACAAACAAATCGAAGCGCTTGCACTCAATCATTTACAGGCATGCAACTCTCCTTAAACATAATGAGCAACAGATTTCAAATCCATGCGCGTGCACTACGCACGCACACGCACGCGCGCGCGCACACACACACACACGCACGCACGCACGCACGCACGCACGCACCACACACACACACACACACACACACACACACGGAACAACACTTAGAAGGTGAAAGATGCTGTTGAAAATTAGGGACAGATATGTGGGGGGGAAGTCTCAGGTAGAAAATAAGTGTGTTTTGAGGCTGGATTTGAAGGAATCAAGTGAAGGCTTTTGACGAAGTGAAAGAGGGAGGTCATTCCAGGTGGATGGACCAGAAACAGAGAAGGAGCGACGGCCAACAGTGGTTTGTTTGAATCTGGGTGTTGGAAAGCACAAAGTATCTGCGGCTGAACGAAGGGAACGGGATGGAGTGTACAGGTGAAGACAGTTACAGAGATAAGAGGGTGCAGATTTGTGGAGACATTTGAAACAGAGGGTATTGATCTTATACTCCAGTCTTTGTGAGACAGGCAACCAGTGAAGAGATCGCAGAAGAGGAGTGATGTGTTCAGATTTTTGCTTTCTTAGGACCAGTCGAGCTGCAGAGTTTTGTATGCGTTGAAGAGAGTGGATAGATGATGCTGGTAGGCCAGCCAAAAGAGAATTACAGTAGTCTAAACGTGAAAGAATGAGAGATGTGACAAGCTTGGAAGTTGCATCAGTGGACAGATACTTGCGAATCGTGCTTATGCGCCGTAATTGATAGTAGCAAGACTGGCAGGTCTGGGTGATGAATTTTTTCATAGAGAGTGTGTTGTCAAGAACTACTCCTAAATACTTCACAGAGTTGGACAAAGGAACTGACGTATTGCCGAATTCTATTGAAGTTTTTGCGATAGAGGAAAGTTAAAAAGCCAGCCGCTAAACGGAACACATGCTCTATATGACTGTCTATCAAACAGGAGCTTGCCTTACGGTCACACACGTCTGAAGCTCAATTCAACTCTAGTCCTCTTTCTGAAGACTGGCATTCTCACTGAGCTCTTCCAGTTGTTCCCGTGGCACGGAATCCATGATGTCTGTTCTCTGACAGTCCAGATAGTCAACACATAGGCACTGACCAGAGCCTGCAACAGTGGTCAGTCAGTCTGCAATCAGTAAAGGTGGACAGTGATTAAGGCACAGCAATAGTCAGTCTGCAGACAGTGAAGATGAACATTGAGGTACAGTCAGCCCTGGTCAGTCTGCAGACAGTGAAGATGAACATTGAGGTACAGTCAGCCCTGGTCAGTCTGCAGACAGTGAAGATGAACATTGAGGTCAGTCTGCAGTCAATGAAGATGAACATTGAGGTACAGCCAGCCCTGGTCAGTCTGCAGTCAGTCAGTGGTTGCAGACATCACCACACAACACTGGTCGGTCCAAAATGAAGAACGATGGACACTAAAGTGTAGCACTGGTCAGTATGCAATCAGTCAGTGTATGCTGACATTCAGATACAGTATTGGTCAGTTTGTGATTAGTCAGTAAAGATGGACACTGAGATTCAGCACGGGTCAGTCTGCAATACAGTCCCTTTTGGGGTTATTTTCTTATCCACACATCCTTGAACAACTTTCTGGTTCGGTTGAACTCTACACCTCGAGACTAACATATCATTTGGTGTGGAGTCCAAGGTCAGAGCAGTACAGTAGGCAGCAGTCCCATCATCGTGCTATATAATCATACTTCATTTTTTGAAGACGCATAACTGCATACAGAAACTGCAATGTGAAATAAAACAAATCCTTAGATGTGAACAGATATGGAGGCACAACAAACATTGTGGTTTGTCATTAATTTGCATTATTGGTCTCACACAACTGCTAACTCAGATCACTTTGCACACTTAAGGCATTTGCCAAAAACTGGTTCCCATCTTCCCGCCCTGTTTCTTGCCTACCCCTTCCGCCACATTTTTGCTGCACTAGAACACACACACACACACACACACACACACACACACACACACACACACACACACACACACACACACACAAGCAAGCGTCCTTGCCGTGCAGAGAGAGAGAGAGAGAGAGAGAGAGAGAGAGAGAGAGAGAGAAGAGAGAGAGAGGGAGAGAGAGAGAGAGAAGAGAGAGAGAGAGAGAGAGGTCTAGGAAAGAAAAGGGGTGAGGGGACAAGGGAGAAAGCAGAGGTGTGGGGAATAAGGAGGGGAGGGGGAGTTGTCATTAAAGTTGCATGCTGCACTGTGTGACAGCAAAAGCTAGCCGCCATTCCCTCCCCTTGCAGTGTGAAGCTCTCCATCTGCTTCCACAGCTCTTTCTGTCCCTGAAGGGAATCCCTACCCCCTCCCCCCCCCCTCCCCAGCCCCCCCGCCCCCCCCCCCTCTCCCCCTACCAGCCCGTCGCTCTACATCAGGCCTGAAGCTACTTCAAGTGGCAGTGTGTCATGCATGCCACGTGCATGCATTCAAAGCCAGCAGTAGGTACCTCACAATATCCTATTCACTTGGGGCAGGCACCAGTGGCTGACCACAATCGATCTCCCTTCCTCTCTATTTGTCTATGTGCCTCTGTTTGTCTGCCCATTTATCTGTCTCGGAGTGTGCCAGTGCCCGCCTGCCTCTATCTGTATATCCTGTGTTTTTATTCGACAGTGCATGCAGCTTCAGTTTACAGCTTGATGTCTTCGGGAAGTGTGGTGATGGGGGCTGCTGTCTACAGTTGTGATTTTTGTTTCTAAGACTTTGGTTCAAGTGGACCGCTGTCAGGCTCCAAGTTTATGGTTCGGCTAAAGGAGAAAAATTGATCATAGATGTGAGAACACCAAGAAAAGGGAAAGAAACAAGAAGATTACACAGCTCCATGACAATAATGTCACGCGTTATTGGCAGTAGTCTTGTTGTTGTTGTTGTTGTTGTTGTTGCCTATGAAATGACATTTCCTCTGGGGCTCTTCTTATCATTTTGAAGTATTAGTCATTTTTATGCTTTTTTGTGTGTGCAATCCAGGGAAAATAAATAAGGCAGAACGACAACAGCAGCACTGTTGATCGATCGGAATGAAAAGATGACAGAGGCAGGAAAGTGGAAGCCTACGCCATTTACCAGCATGGGTGTGTGGAGTGCCGCTGGCCTTCCAGCAGTGAGCAATGCCCACAGGCCGTTAGAACGTTTCCTCCTCCCCTCCTCTTTACGCCTGGCCCATGTCCAGAGAAGTCAGACATCTTCCCTCACTCTCAGACGCATTGACCACGTTCCCCCTCACCACTCCCCGGCCCTCCTCCCATTTGCTTTGAGTTCATTTGTTCAGCCTAGCGCTTAACTTTGTACTGTGTCACTGACAGAAATTTGGTACAGAGGTTCATTAAACACTTTAAGGTATATAGGCCTACCACACGTGTTATTTGTTTAAAGCTTACAAAATCAAAACTTTTACAAGAATGATCTATACGAAAATATACAGTTTGCAATCTCCCTGAACTGAGTATGGAAACAGTCCAGACTGCATAGCTCTCCCAGAGGAAACTGTTTATTTCACAACTAGCACTCTTTGCAGTCCTTTAGAGAAGAAATAGAATAAAGAGAAAAATGGAGAGAAAGAAAGAAAAGAGGTCGAGCCGATGTAGCAAGTATAGGTGGAAACCACTTCGTGAACCCTCCACTCATAGTCAATAATCAATGCTACTTACATATGTTAAAGACTTGTTAATCTGCAAAATTAGCATATCGTTACGACAATCTTTGACAAACATTAATCGATATTTCCAAGTAAGTCGTGTTTAAAATAAGTTTGGTTTTTAAGTTGTTTTTTTACAAGTGATGTGATATGGGGATACATACTACTTCTTCGTGGTCGTCGTTGTCGAACGCTCAGACAGCAACTATTGTTGTTTGTCATATGAGCGAAAAGGAGTTGCGCTGCCGTTAAGCGCCTGACAAGTCAGGCTCAGCGCATCCGACTTCGGCATGGGAGAGAATTTTAATTTTTTAAGTCTTTCTGGAAAAAAAAGCAGGAGAATGGACCAAGAACGCAGAAAACAGACAAGAAGGAGGTGACAGGAAGAAAAGGAACAAAGCAGAAACAAAGAGAGGGATAGAAAAGGGGAACTCCTGGCACAGAATTTCCACAAAGTGGGGATGCTATTTATACTAACAGGCCCCCAGCATCCCCCCCCCCCCCGGGGGAAGATGGGGATAGTCATTTGAATCGGCTCACTTCTCTCCTGGTTCACCCACACATCTCTTCTCTTCCCTTAGCTGCTCAAAGGCGCCACTGGCACTGCACAGACACTTCCATACATGTCTAGGACAATCCAACTTGGAGGAGCTCATCCCTCTCCCGATCGCAAAGTGCATGCCTGGTATGTTCATGTCATCCATACCACTGGTCTACCCTTAAATAGATGAATTTTTAATGGATGCGCAATGTATAATGCATGTGTTGGGACGTGAGACCAAGGTCTACACTCTCATCCAAAGGACACACAGAGGATTATAGTCAGGGCCACAGTGAACTCCAGGGGAAAAGTTCCTTCACACAGACAGCTCAGCAGGGCTCAAATCCCTGGCCTAAGATAATATCAGTACACGGGTTCAATGCATATTACATTACTGTGCCAGCCAACCCTCCCTCCCCCCCCCCCCTCCCTCCCCTTGCTAATGTACATATAAAGAAAGGAACTATGTGTGTCTGCCAATACACATTAATTGTTCTTACCTTCACCA
>CM054136.1:23565544-23590544 GCA_028751875.1 Rapana venosa | reverse complement strand
CCACAGGCACACAAAAGCCTACTCTTCCGAAAACGGAACATTAATGCGTGGGCAAGCTGTTATGCGTGGGTTAGCACACTGGACCTCGGTTAATAATCTCATCCCAAGGACTTTTGGGGGGTGTGGAGTCCTTGAACGGGATTCGAAATGGGTCAGCAAATCCCGAGCAAAAGAGAGCGAGAGCGAGAGCGAGAGAGAGAGAGAGAGAGAGAAACAGAGACAGAGAGGCAGAGAGACACACACAGAGAGAACTCTGAACTCTGAACAGGTTTAATGAACATTGGCCTTTGGCCACAATGCATACAGTGAGCAAGGCAAAAAGGCAAGTGAAGGAAACAAAATGCAAAAAGAGATCGTCACATTTTCTATCTAAGCCAGCTCTCCTGGTGGCATCACACTAACTACATCATCCAAATAAACAAAACAAGAGAGAGAGAGAGAGAGAGAGAGAGGAGAGAGAGAGAGAGAGAGAGAGAGAGAGAGAGAGAGAGAGAGAGAGAGAGAGAGAGAGAAGAGAGAGAGAGAAGAAGAAGAGAAGACAAAGCAGACAGAAGACATAGAGACAGAGACAGAGAGAGAATGACTGAATTATCTTCACTACACAAGGATAACGATGTTAGGCCAAACTTCGACCTGCAGTCTGTCCTTGTAAATCTTCACATACATGAAAATAATCTATAAAACATGAACACACAATAAAGCTATACATAAGTATGACACCTCCAACTTTGCATCCCTAAAGCAAGACGAGTTTTTGCATAAGAGCACTGCACGTTCAACTCAGTCTGGTTAGACAGAGCCAGCTGAAGACCCTCCCCCCCAGCCCCCTTTTCCATCTCCTTTAATTCTGTAAACACAGGTTCTCTCTTCTGTGGACACGGAGCATGCCCCATCTCCCCACCAGTACACTGTCCTAACTATCACCACATTTCTATGGCGACTAACCTCAGTGCTAACTGTTGTCATTGTGGACATGTTTCAATGCTCCTGTTTTTGTTGAAAACAACGGCATGCTTGGACTTTTTTTTCTATTTGTTTAGTGCTTTGTTTTAGTTTGTTGTGATTTTTTGTTGTGTTTTTGTTTCTGTTTGTTCACCACTTGTAGAAAAAGAGCCAAGCAGTCAAACGGCCAAGCAAGTCACTAACGAAAGAAAGCAAGCAAACAGTGCTCAACCAGTCAACCAGCTCAATGGCAACCTAACACAGCAAAAAAAAAAAGAAAGAAAAAAAAAGAAAGCAAAAGTAAAAAGGAAGGACGATACATATTAAAAACCCAGAGGCCCTCAAAAAAAGAGAACGAGAAAGAACAGAAACAAACACAAAAATATTGACGGCTTTTGAAAAAAAAAAATTATTGTCTACTCAAAAAAGCAAGCTAGAAAGCAAGTTGTAAACACGACAGCCCCCCCCCCCCCCCCCCACCCCCCTAAACAAAACCAATTCACAAACCAGCATGTGGTGAACAAACACATAAACAATAACATTGACCAGAAACAACAAAAACAACCGCTACAACAGAAGCAGCAGCAGTAACAGCAGCCAGCAGCAGCAGCAGCAGCAGCAGCAACAACAGCAACAACAACAACTTTAAAGAAACAAAAAATGACTTATTAATGAATCAACTCACTTCAAGATCTTGTCCCTCACAGCACACAGATCCTGAACAGTTTCATCTTTTAAAAAAAAAAAGGCAAAGTTTTCAAATACAGCAAAACAAAATTGAACGTCTGGTAAGAATTCTGCCCTTCACTTTTCACAAAACAATGTCTACCTTAATATACAGTGCCAGCTTATCGTGCAGAAAGCATCACTCTGTGTCTTGGCAGGTCGATGAATTCTTAAACACTTTCCTGAGTTAGAATCCTATGGCCCTAAAAGCTAGCATCCTGGAACCGTCAGTGTCAGTTGAACCGTCAGTTGCGATCCGATCTATGCTGAAGACACACACAAACATGCACTCAATTCACAGGCTGGTGGATAGAAGTCTGGCACTGCAGCACTATTCTGCCCCGTTGTGTTGTTTTCAGCGCACGTAGTAGTGCTGATGCAACGCTAGCGTTGGCAACCAGTGATGGGTATCGTCGGCACTTTACTTCTGCCCGGGGTGTATGGGCCACTCACAGCGGCAGCAGCAGCAGCAGCTGACGAGAGAGAGAGAGAGAGAGAGAGAGAGGGGTTGGAGGAGGTTGAGGTGGGGTTTGGGTAGGGGGTAGGGGTTGGGGAGGTGTTGCGATCCGAATTGTTACCTAGTCAAATTGTCTCCGGCGACAATTCTAGTAGGCCTCAGTCCCAGATTTGTCGCCCAAACCCAGTTCGTTCGTCTGTCCCTCCGTCTGTCTGCGTCTGTCTCTCTTTGTATTGTTGTTTCTGTGTGTCTTTTGTCTGTGTGTCTGTTTATTTGTCTGTGTGGCTGTCTGTCTGTCTGTGTGTCTGTTCATCTGTGTGTCTGTGTGCCTGCCTGCCTGCCTGTCTGTCTATCTGATTGTCTGTCTGTCTGTCTGTCTGTCTGTCTGTCTGTCTGTCTGTCTGTCTCTCTCTCTCTCTCTCTCTCTCTCTCTCTCTCTCTCTCTCTCTCTCTCTCTCTCTCTCTCTCTCTCTGCCATGTTGCTTTTCCCCCAAGACTCCCGTCCACTTCAGACACCAGCAAGTCAATGATTGATTAACACATTTCATCAAGGAGCTTCCACACCGTCCATGTACAACACTATCTAGGCAGCTGACGCTGGGTATCTTCAAAGTTCTGGGGTTGTTTGTTAGAAATGTGTGTACTGTAAACAGCCAGCACCCCATAGCATAAAACTAAAACATCAATGCAGTGAACATTATACCTGTGTGTTCTTGTTGTAAGAATTGTAAGCATTGTTGCATGCCTGTAAATGATTGAGTGCAAGCGCTTCGATTTGTTTGTTTTTTACAAGATTCAGCGATATAATTATCCATATATTATTATTATTATTATTATTGAGAGGCATACTTACTGAAAATAACACACACACACACACACACACACACACACACACACACACACACACACACACACACACACACACACAAACAACAAACAAACAAACAAAACGAATAAACGGACAGATGGACAAAAATAACATATCAAAACAAGAAAATGGTAAAACCTATACAAAACTTTAGCCTCTAATTCTAACGAAAACCTATACAAAGTGGGGTTTTTTTTACCCCCCCCCAAAAAAAAAAACCCACAAAAAACCCCATCTGTACACATGCGAAATAAGCCCAACAATTCATTCTTAGAAACATATGACACAACTACCCAAAACTGTCGCAATGAGAAAAGGAATCTGCCTATGGCGACAAATACAGAACCGACATCTGCCTAACTTGTCCCCAGCGACCACTGAGCTATGCGACAATAAAAGAGTGTGACACAGAGGGGGTGTAGGAAGGAAGGAAGGAAGGAAGGAAGGGACAGTGCAGCAGGGCCGCAGTACAGCGGACATGTTCCTGAAGTGGCCGGAGACTGACTACACTGCGCTGTGCTGCGCTGCACTGCACTGCTGTGATCCCTGGCCTTCCTCCCTCCCTCCGTCCCTTCACTTCACTTCAGTCCTGCCTGTGCCTGTGTCTGCCCTCTGAACACCTGCCATACGACACGCCCCTTTCTAAAGAAGCAGAAGACATAGTCTTCTCTCTGTCTGTCTGTCTGTCTGTCTGTCTGTCTCTCTCTCTCTCTGTTTTTCTCATTTTCTGCCTCTGTCTCTAGTTTTGTCTGCCTCCGCCTTTCTCTGACTGTCTGTCTATCCACCCGCCTGTCCGTCTGTCTGCCTGTCTATGCATCTGTCTGTCTGCCTGTCTGTCTGTCTGTCTCTCTCAATTAGCTCGCTAGGTGGAGGTGATGGGGGCTGCATGGGAAGATTCCAGTGTGGATGCTGTAGGAGAGAGGGGGCAGGGGATGGATGAGGGGTGAGGCTGGCATTGACGAGAACAGCTGCAGAGGAAGGGAGCAGGACACTGACACACTCCTCCATGCTTCCTCCGCTGCTCTTCACTAACTCCTCACTCTGCCTGATAAACACTAGGGACAGAACATTAAGGTTTTGTTACATTCTTTTATTTTCTGTTCATTTGTCTTAATAGAAAAAGACACTCCTCCCTACCCCCCCCCCCCCCCCCCCCCCCCCCCCCCCACCACCATCAACAGAGAGAGACAGAGAGAGGAGAGAGAGAGACGGACAGAGAGAGAGAGAGGAGAGAGAGAGAGAGAGAGAGAGAGAGAGAGAGAGAGAGAGAGAGAGGAGAAGAGAGAGGAGAGAGGGCTGAGACAGAACAGAACGACAGGAATACACATACGTGCGCGCTCCACACACACACACAAAACACACACACGCACGCACGCACGCACACGCACGCACGCACGACACACACACACACACACACACACACACACACTACCGCCACCACCAACCACAACCAAACCACGCACAGATAGAGACATACGGTGAGATAGCTGAATGGGAATGTCTGTACAGCAGAAGTTTTGATTTGGATGAACCCAATGCAGCCAGTTTAAGCCGTGCTTTGTATGATGAACCCACGTGGGTTCCTAACGACCGTTCGTCGGGGGTTAGGGACAGGAGGAGATCACGGTGCAAGTTTATCTTCACTGTAATATCAGCATCTCTGCTCCTGTCGGCTCTGAACGTTCTTTCCGTCTATCTGTTGGTTTATGGGGAAAAAAATCAATATCAATAGCGCAGTTTAAGCCTGTTTACTCCCTAATGATGCCTTCTTATCTATTCTTCTATTTTCTCCCCTTTTTATATTCTGATACAGTGCCATGGAAGATAGTCTTTACATGGCCAGTTATAATGTGGCTTTGCAAGCCAATTATAATGTGATGTGGCTTTGCAAAGCCAATTGTGTGATGTGGCTTTCCAAAGTCAATTATAATGTGATGTGGCTTTCCAAAGTCAATTATAATGTGATGTGGCTTTGCAAGGCCAATTATAATGTGATGTGGCTTTCCAAAGTCAATTATAATGTGATGTGGCTTTGCAAGGCCAATTATAATGTGATGTGGCTTTGCAAAGCCAATTGTGTGATGTGGCTTTCCAAAGTCATTTATAATGTGACGTGGCTTTCCAAAGTCAATTATAATGTGATGTGGCTTTCCAAAGTCAATTATAACGTGATGTGGCTTTGGAAGGCCAATTATAATGTGATGTGGCTTTGCAAAGCTTATTTGTGATGTGGCTTTCCAAAGTCAATTATAATGTGATGTGGCTTTCCAAAGTCAATTATAATGTGATGTGGCTTTCCAAAGTCAATTATAATGTGATGTGGCCTTGCAAGGCCAATTATAATGTGGCGTGGCTGTGCAAGGCCAATTATAATGTGGTGTGGCCTTGCAAGACCAATTATAATGTGATGTGGCTTCGCAAGGCCAATTATAATGTGGTGTGGCTGTGCAAGGCCAATTATAATGTGGTGTGGCTGTTCTATCTTAGCTTTGGTTTCTTCACAAGGTGTCAAGAGGTCTCCTGAAAAATCAAGAACTGTCTCAGTTCTTTCTATAACTTTTTGGGGGTTAACTTCTGATATGGTCTTGCACCAGAATCATAGAATATTGTCCCAGCTTTTCATTTTAAATGTCTGGAACCTGTAAGCCACTTGACGTGTTAAGCAACCATAAAGGGAGATGGACGTCACTAGCGTGTGCGTCATTCTTACATTACGCTAAACGTAATGCTGTTACGTTTCACCGACGTCACTAATGTGTGCGTCATTCTTGCATGAAGCTGAACGCGATGCTATGTGTTCCAGAAAAGTTTGAGCGTTTAAAAGGTTTTTAGGCTCCAGGCCAGGTCTTGTCGTTCTGCTACTGGCAGCCATGTAAGCACGTGCTACCTGCTACATGTACGGTTAGAGAGTAAACCTAGACAGTAAACCCGACTTTGAGAGGGACGGGCTCTGTTAGGTTGTATTGTCATTAGAAACTCTGATACCGAACTTAAAGATTTTCCACAATCTTATTTTCACATTATCACCAGACAAAAAAAAACCACACACACTCTGTGTGTGTGTGTGTGTGTGTGTGTGTGTGGTGTGTGAGAGAGAGAGAGAGAGAGAGGAGAAGAGAGAGAGAGAGAGAGAGAGAGAGAGAGAGAGAAAGGGTAATGAGGTGTTTGTGGCCAGCTTGGCAATTGTGTCTGGGGGAAAAGTACAGGGCTGATGGAGCAGAGAAGGGAGAAGCACAAACAGCCTGAGGCATCCTGAGGGTGGCAGACACATTGAGACAATGCCACACCCATGACTGATATGAATTGCCGAAGGGGTGAGGGTGGAGGAGGGTGGGGTAAGTGGGTTGGGCGAAGAGTGGGTTGGGGTACTGAACGGGAAACTTGTATTTGAGTCCTCTGGCCAGCTGTGTGGCAGCCCACAGGTCCAGTGATTGTCCCCCACATGACTTGATGCAGAGTGCCTGCCACTCTCGCCTTCTTTCGCGCTTTGTGACTGTCTGGTCACTTATTGGTCACCCGGGATGTTGTTCTGCTGCGTAATTTCATACTGAACACAAAAAGAATAATGAATGACGTGATCGTAGCGCAGGGACATCACGGGCAAACAAGCCCCCCAAAAAAACAACAACAACAACAACAACAACAAACACTCCAACAACAACAACAAAACCAAATCACCAAACAACAACCCCAAACAAACAACAACACACCAACAAAGCAAACCAAAACAACAAAAAACAAAAATACCAGAACAGAATCGCAAATTAATATCTTTTATTGCAGAAATAATTCGTCATCTCCTTTCGTTTATTGTTCACACACTATCTAAAACAACCAAGAGTAGAGAATGAGATACAACAGAATGTGAGCAGCATTCTCTCTTTCTAGAACAAAATGGCCGGAAGTGAAATGTATTTAGAAAAGATAAAAGCAGTAAAAGATTGCATAATCTGTTCCAACTAGATGAACAGTGGGGAACTTCATAAAACACCAAACGACCATTGCCAAGGGGAAGGCAGGGATGGGAGAAGGGTGTCATGAAGAAGCAGAGTGCAGTGGAGACAATCTGACAGTGACAGGCCGGCACAGTGACAAACCAAGTGGCCGACACCACAGCTGACAGGTATCTCTGCAGTCCGTTGAGCGCTGCAACAAGGCGTGGCTGACAGCAGTGCACGGCCTAAAGAGGATGAAGAGGATGAGAATGAGGATCAGGATGAAGAGGAGAAGTGTGAGGATTGTGCAGTGACAGCATTCAGGCTGCTCCTTGACAAGGGGCATTTTTGCCACGTCATACCCATCAGAGTGTGCGATAATTATTTAGGCTGTTGACGTTTTCTGTTGTTTGTTTGCGTGTGTGTGTTGTGTGTGTGTGTGTGTGTGTGTGTGTGTTTGTGTGTGTGCGCATTGGTCCCAAGACTTTGAGTTGATCTCTCTGTCTCTGTTTGCTTGCCTGTCTGTCTGTCTGTATCTGTCTCTGCCTGTGTGTCTGTCTCTATCTGTCGCTGTCTGTCAGTGTCTGTCTGTGTCTATCTGTCTGTCCTCTCTCTCTCTCTCTCTCTCTCTCTCTCTCTCTCTCTCTCTCTCTCACACACACACATGTGTGTGTGTGTGTGTGTGTGTGTGTGTGTGTGCGGTGTTGTGCGTGTGCGTGCGTGCGTGTCAGTGTGTGTGTGTATGTGTGTGTGAGTGTGCGTGTAAAAATAAAACAAACTGAATATGAATACTTTATTCTCTACAAAACGTTAAACAAAAAGAAATACAAAACAAGGAATGAGCAATGAAAAATAAACATAGTGTACTTACATGAAATTATAAAGCTCATATAGTGTACATCATGAAGAGTAAACTTGTGAGCAGGGTAGTTCCGTGGTGAATTCAAGGACTGCTGCACTATACTGCCACGACATCTTCAGCTGATTGTATCTCTTGTTTCTTAGAAAGGATATCAGCTAGTATGTTAGAAGCATCAACCCCAACAAAGAGGATTGAAAACACTCATTGTTGAGTTTCAGACTTCAATAGAGTGTCTGCACTGGCAAAATGTAAAAGCAGCAAACTGCAGGAAGCATTGTAATAGCCTGACGTTCACGAATTAAAAATCAGCAGCACGGTTTGATAAGCTCATAAACTTAAATCACATGGTTCAATTTTCTTACAGAGGTGCCACAGCAGAGACACAGTGGTATCCATATGGAGTAAAGTAAAGCACTGGCAGGCCTGCACATAATTTTTTCTTGCAGATCTTTTAAGTCCCCACTGCATTGCTCTCTGGGACCGCTGTGATTCAAACCCAAACCCGTGACTTCAAGACAGGTATCATTAGAAACATGTTGCATCATCTCTTGGTAGTCACATCCATTGCAAAGATCGGGAACATTGCAGAGTTCTTCATAAAGGCAGACCTGAGATTCTACAGGTCCAGCATGTTCTCCATGCCACTCTGAAACTCGCCAACAGACAGACAACCAGAGGGGAGGAGTTGACGCTTCTGACTATGATTATGAGAAAAAGTTTTTTTATTTTTTTATAGCAATGCTCACTTAACAAACAGATGACAGATTGTAATGAGGAGATTGGAAACAGAATCCAGAATTCTTTGACTGCCTCATGTGCACGAGGATGATTGAGCGTTCTGACTGTCTTGTGTCCCTGAAGATGGTGGAGTGTTCTGACTGCCCTGTGTCCCTGAAGATGGTGGAGTGTTCTGACTGTCTTGTGTCCCTGAAGATGGTGGAGTGTTCTGACTGCCCTGTGTCCCTGAAGATGGTGGAGTGTTCTGACTGGCTTGTGTCCCTGAAGATGGTGGAGTGTTCTGACTGGCTTGTGTCCCTGAAGATGGTGGAGTGTTCTGACTGCCCTGTGTCCTGAAGATGGTGGAGTGTTCTGACTGCCTGTGTCCCTGAAGTTGGTGGAGTGTTCTGACTGCCCTGTGTCCCTGAAGATGGTGGAGTGTTCTGACTGTCTTGTGTCCCTGAAGATAGAGTGTTCTGACTGCCCTGTGTCCCTGAAGATGGTGGAGTGTTCTGACTGCCCTGTGTCCCTGAAGATAGAGTGTTCTGACTGCCCTGTGTCCCTGAAGATGGTGGAGTGTTCTGACTGCCCTGTGTCCCTGAAGATGGTGGAGTGTTCTGACTGCCCTGTGTCCCTGAAGATGGTGGAGTGTTCTGACTGCCTTCTACAGAGAATGGAGTGATGTGACAGTCACGCGTTTGTGCAGATCGAACAAACTGATTGGTTTACCGAGTATACACGAGCGGAATTAAAGCACTAGCAGGTCTGCATTTTTAAATGACCCACCTTTATTCATCAGACGCTGTAGCCGAGATTCAGCCTACAACCTCATGGACCCTTTGGATGGCAGTCAAAGGCTCTGATCCATTCAGCTTCAGGGTTCGTCATGATGGGACAGCTCAGTGGTCACAGCACTCAGTCACTCCAAACTAAGGTTTAAAGCAGCATTGAGTGTGGTCGCCTAACGTATGGGTGACCGTTTGTGGGTTTGGGGTTCAAGTACAGTTCCCCAGTTCACCCAGCTTGTTAATAGGTACCTGCACTCTTCAGGGACAGGGAAGGTAAAGCAGCAGTGGAGAGGAGAGAGGCGCCACCTTTAAGATGCTGGCACCTACAGGTCTCTGACACCTTGCTCCCAAACACCCGCATGGGTTATGGGTCACCTTACCTTTACTTGTGAGGTACTTAAAGTACAGGTATTCCCATAACCTATACGGTCGTTGGGGTGCGAGATGTCTGAGACCTCAGCTTCTCCAAGGGTCAGCATACCGAGGGCGGCGCCTATCTGCTCTCCCTGGCTGCTTTATCTTCCCTGGGTCTATGGAGGGTAGGTACCCATTTACAGCTCGATGAACTATTGGGACTGTGTTGAAGTCAAGATGCACGAACGTTCACCCATCCAAGAGGTTACCATGCTCAACACTGCTTAAACGTAACTTGGGGAGAGGGACACTTTGACAACTGAGCCATCCCATTACATTCAGCTAAATTAACAAACATTATGACGTGCAACTTCTTCCCTCTACCTACTCCCCCCCCTCCCCCCTTAAGAAAGAGAGAGCACACCCAAAATAAAAACGCTCAAACGATATAAAACAAACAAACAAAAAGGAAAGTTTAGCTAGCTATCTTTATTGTTATTATTGTTGTTGTTGTCGTCGTGGCTGTTGTTGTTGCCTTGGGCTGTGTGTAATCTAATGTAGAAACGCTGACTGCCCGTGTCTAGACAGACAGGCCATTGTCTGAAGGCAGCAGTGTCAGCACAAGTGTCACTATATCGATCCTCTAATGCCCCCCTCCCCCCACTGCCCAACAATCCTCCTCCCCCCCCCCCCCCCCCTTCGATCTCTAGGGTGTCAAGACCCTGTAAATGAGGACCGGGCCCAAACCTTTACAGCCCGCAGCTAATGGCTTCTTTCTTCTCCTCACCGCTTTAAAACACACACACTCTCTCTCTCTCTCTCTCTCTCTCTCTCTCTCTCTCTCTCTCTCTCTCTCTCTCTCTCTCTCTCTCTCTCCTCTCTCTCTCTCTCTCTCTCTTCAACCTCCTTCTTCCCTCCCTTCGCCCTATCTACTGATAACCCCCCCCCCCCTCTCTCTCTCTCTGTTTTACGACCTCACAGAATATGTGTGTGTATGTGTGTGTGTGTGTGCGCGCGCGCGCGCGCGGCGTTGTTGAGAAAAACACACACACACACACACACACACACACACACACACACACAACCACACGTAGTGTGTGTCTTCTTCTTCTTCTTACTTTAATACCCATTCACCACAAGGTCATTTGGATGATTGTACATTTACATTAAGAATGAAAAGGGAAAAAAGAAGAAAAGGGGCAGATGAGTGGGAGGGGTGGAAGGGTGAAGAATGTAAGGTATACTAATACATCTAAAAGATTACTTTACAGTAGCTCTCGTGATGGTGATTAGCAAATACTTTCTGCAATTAATAGTAGGACATGTGGCCCAGAACCACTCAGAACACTGAACATTTCTATATGTTTCACTTAGACTAGGTCTACCCCTTTGCTTTTATACGATAGATAAAATCCACCAGATGATCTGTGCCTGGTCTAAAAGGTATTATGGGTAAGGTTTGTGTTGTTAAATCTCTTCTTCTGCCACAGCTCGTTTATGCGATGCAGGCACTTAGCATACCAGAAGATTGTTAAAGAAAGTAAACACAATGTTATACAGATTTATTTGGAAGAAAAAGTATTCCAATGCTAAAGCCTTTGAAAAGGTGAAAAGAAAAATCATTTGTAGAACAACTGATAAGGGAGGACTAAACATGATCAACATTATTGATATGCAGAATTCATCTCTCCTCTCCTGGGCCACAAAACTGATGAGCAGCCATGAGCAGAAATGGAAATGTATTCCAGATGAAATACTGTCACGTACTGGTAAAAATCTTTCCTGTTTCAGCTCTAATGTTAAATCTGATGCATTCAAAGGCTTTGGGCTGATACATAGTTTGTTCTGGAAAAAGGCATTAAAACCTGGTTGGATAACCTGCATGGAATAAATACCAACAAGTTATTAAAAGCTGATTATTTGGATCAGTGCTTATGGAACAATGCAAATATCAAATATAAAGGTACAACTCTTTTTCTGAAAGATTGGATCAGAGCTGGTGTAACACATGTGTCTCACTTAATGGAAGATGGCCACATAAAGAACTTCGCCTCTGTGAGATTGTTGGTGACAAACCTACTCGGACCTTTGAATATGGTGCTATATGCACTGCATTAACTGCAGGCCAAAGGATATTAAACGCTTACCAGACAGCTCAGATAGAAACAAATAACTCGAGTCTGAAAACTCTGGCAACACCTCGTCATTTTCGCCTTTTTGTAACTGAAAAAGATTTAACTCAACCATTGGCGACTAAATTCTGGTTAAACAAGCTGGGTGTTGAAATTCAGCCTAAAACATGGCTCACAGCCAGCAAAACCACCACTGAAACTAGACTGCGGTAACTCCATTGAAACATATTGCACAATATATATCTTACTAACATACTGCTTAACAAGTTAGGCATAGCTAATAGAAAACACTGCACATTTTGCACTGAAGAGATAGACTACGTTGAACATTTCTTCTATGAGTGTAAAAAAATATATGAGATTTGGAAATATGTTGAACACAAAATACTACATAAATTTAACATAGCCATTAAATTAACACTACAGAATGTACTATTTGGTTTTGATGGATATGAAAGAAATGAGCTTGTAAACAGTTACATCAACTTGCTAATCCTGATTGCTAAAATGTGTATTGGAATAGTTAGGTACAGCACTCCATTTGACATTATCATTATCTTTGACCGTGAGCTTCGTTACAGAGAGATAGATTAGAAAAAAACAAAACAAAAAATAATAATAATAAAAAACCCAGTACGAAACTTTTTTTTTTAAAGAAAGAAAATGCCACCGTAGTTTTCAAAAGGTTCTCTGTTTTGTCAATCTCTTCCCTCAGTATTTTGGCTAATATAAAACTAGTGAATTTCAGACTTTCAGGAAGTATCCTTTGAAATACATGAGTTGTATATTGGAAAAAAAGAGAAAAAGATCATGTTGGCGCCACAAAAAAAAAGGAGAAACAAATCTATCCCACAGAACCAATGAAAAAAAAGGGCACTTTTGATTTAAAAAAAAAAGTCTATTCTATTGTGTGAATAATTATAGGCCAATATATTTCAGTGCCAAAAAAAATGGAAATGAAAAAAAAACATAAACAAAGAAAGCACTGTATATGTGTTTGGGCTAGTATGAAAAGGAGAAGGAATACAATGCTAACTACGTACTGTACATCCTGTGTTTGTATTAGTATGAAAAGGAGAAGGAATACAACGCTAACTACCAAAAAACAACAACAAAAAAGCAGATACTCATACATGAGCATGAAGCCTGCTTTATGCTTTGGCCAGTGGATCAGCAGATATGGATTGTATAACACATAACACTGTCTTGAACCCCTCTAATCACAAGCCTGGGTACTTAGCTCTAAGCCAGGCGATTAGCTGCCTGTTCAGTCCAGCACCTACACACTTCAACTGATCTTTGTTTTCCACGCCTCAGTGACCTCTGCACAACGTTCACCGCAATCCACGAATCCCTGCAGTGTTGGTTAGACGTAGCAGTGTTTGCTAATCCCCACGTCAGGGAAGTTAGAGTGTCTGCACATGCACCCTTCAGTAACCCAAACACCTGTCAATCCATGCAGCTCAGATAGGCGGGAAAGTGCAGGGATGGGAAATTCTGATCAACATAAAAGTGAATGAAGAGTGCCAGCTGTGTTTGTTGTGGTTGTGCTTCAAGATTGCCAAGGTCGTTTCATATTGAACTTGTGGAGTTGACATCGGAAAATCAAATGTTAGAACTGGACCTGTTACCAAGAGTAGGTTAGAATTATGTGGGTCACAACCGCAGGTTCGTAATAGAGACATTACACTGAACCAGCACTGTTCATTCAGGTCTTATAACGACATTTAGAGTAAGCTTGTGTCATTTGACAAAAGCCATTTTGTTCGGTTATATTATGACACCCCCCTCCCCCCAGACCTTCCATAACAATAATTGCCCCCTCCAGGGTATCTAAACTGAGATTAATTTCATCGTGTTCTTTTTGTATGAGGAAAATACAGAGCCGGTGCCCTGGAACAGGCTAGTTGATAAGACATTAGATTCATGATCTACGTATGCGAATGGGAATCGACATTGAGCTCTTCGGATGTAGGATTGGGAAGAAGGGGAATTTTCTTCTTCTGCAGATAGCACTAGTTTTAACTGACTCTAATTCCTGCAAGTCTGAGGCTATAATGGACATGTGTACAACATACATATGACAATTTGCACACTCCACAACCCCATCATTTTTCTTTTATATGAA
Source organism: Rapana venosa (assembly GCA_028751875.1). Taxonomy (NCBI): domain Eukaryota; kingdom Metazoa; phylum Mollusca; class Gastropoda; order Neogastropoda; family Muricidae; genus Rapana; species Rapana venosa. The sequence goes on along the minus strand of CM054136.1, from coordinate 23,576,635 downwards.
AGTCATGGTTGAAGGTATGGACACTAGGAAACACACAGAGCACAATCTACGCAGTCCAATGATCTGAATAAGGACGGCAGAACGCTGGGCAGTATAAGATCTTCAGAACTGCAGGCCGATGTAGGCTCCAAGTTCTTATCCTCTGTTTGGGTAGATGGCGCTTTATAGTTCTGACAAGGCACCAGCTGGATTAGTTGACAATTGTACCAACAGTCATTAAAGAGTTGCCAAACTTCTCTCAACATTTGCTTCCTAATTTTGGTTACCCAGGACTGTCAACTCCACAGTTCACTACAGTTCTGCACAAGAGGATGGATACTGCCGACAGATGACAGTTTAGCAACCTAGAACACGGTTTCTTTTGATTTTGCACTGTGGCATGTGGCTTCGGATTAGGTGACTTGTTTTACAGCTGTGTCGTTCTGATCAAAGGTAAGCTGATCTGCATTTGCTGTTTTCTCTTTTTTGTCTTGTTTTCCCCCCACTAATTGAAGAAAATAGTAGAAAAGTAAGCTAAACTCAGAAAAAGAACAGTTCAACACAATCCAGTTTAAAGCAATACAGTACAGCACGGTGCACACGAAAAGGCACAACACAACACAATGCAGTATACTATATTGCAACTCACCATAAGACAACACAGGATCAACTCGCAGTATAACCCAGAACAGCATAATACAGATCAATGCAATGCAGCCTACCACTACATACTGCAACAGGACGCATATCAACTAATTATGGTGTAACACTACACCAAGCGAGACAAGACAACGCAACATAACACAGCGCAGAGCAGCACAGCACAGCACAAGATTACACTTTTCCAAACAGTTTATTTGTTGGTCACAGACAACGTTCGGCGTCATGTCAGCCTGCCCTTGCCCAGTCTTCTGTATCGCAGCCACTACAAACAACAGTTAGAAATCGATTCCCTTTCCTTCCTCCTTCATGGTTGGTTGGTTCGTTTTCGGATATTAACTTTGCCTCCTAACCACACCACCACCACCACAATCACGTGCCTACAAAAGTGAATCAGTATATATGTGAATTTATGGGGGGTGGGGGGTGGGGGTTACATCTATGCGTGTGACAGTTTGTGTGAAATAATGAGACAAGATACAGGATGCTTTCAAGAAAGAAAGAGAAATTTGGATACAATTTACTCATCTGTATACATAGGCCACAGCTTCTTGTGACCATCCCTATGAACACTGCAAGGTACAAGCTAGCTACAGAAGTTGAACACTAAAATACAATAATGACTGACGAAATAGCTAAGTCTCTGGACGTGAACGCTTGTTATCAAACCAAACACCTTCCCTAAATAAAAAGATAAAAACTAATTTTGGGCGACTTTCTTTGATGAGGGGGACATCAGTACATTTAGGACTGATACAGTGTTCATGTAGGCCCTATCTCTTAGAAAAGTGGACTAAACAAACCAAAGACTTTTCTTCCTACTTTTTACAGAATGCGCAGATTAAGTTCCTGTCGTCTGCTACGCTATGTGTTGAACGGCGCATTAACAAGTCTGGTGTTCTTATTTTGAACCGTAGGATAACGAATTTCAAATCAACCTTCCCATGCCAACTGTACCTGAGGCTTCAGATAGTAATTATAGGATAGCATAAAAGACTTGTTTTGCTTACAAACACGATCCTTTGCTTTCTGTGTTTCTGCCTTATCTTGTATTTGCTTATTCTCTGCCATAACGACTCATCGACCTTTAAAAACTCCCACTAGATCTGATGAAGTTGTTGTGCGTTCTCCAGCTTTACACCCTGGGGGTCACCCAGAACATGCACTCTGCCTCACTCATCTATGCGTGTGACAGTTTGTGTGAAATAATGAGACAAGATACAGGATGCTTTCAAGAAAGAAAGAGAAGTTTGGATACAATTTACTCATCTGTATACATCTGTACACTCATCCCCCAGCCAAGTTAAGCAGCGTCGAGCGTGGTTACCAGTTGGATGGGTGACCGTTTGCGCGACTTGGCTTCAGTACAGTTCCCCTAGTCCACCCAGCTGTAAATGGGTACCTGCCCTCTTTAGGGTCGGGGAAGGTAAAGCAGCGAGGGAGAGGAGATGGGCGCCGCCCTCAATATGCTGGCCCTAGAGAAGTGAGGTCTCTGACGCCTCGCTCCCCTACGACCTTATAGGTTATGGGACTCCTTTACCTTTTTTTTAAAACTACATTTCCATACAAACCAATGTTTCTTGAATTACAAGTTTACAGTGCATCGGGGAAATCAGAAGCAGACTATAGGAACAAAGGGATATATTCCTGAACAGAAGTGACGTGACTTATTTTGTTCCTACATTTCTCATATGACGTGTGCATTCAGCAACAAAGATAAAGAAATGTGCATTGTTGACATTGAAAAAAAAAAGGGTCTGAAACCTTCAGTGCAGTAGACATCACCAAGAAAAACACACACAAGCTAGATAAGTATTTTAACCCTCAGACAACCGTGCGCGATACACACGACAAAAAACCCACCGAGTGGCATATAAAATACAATGATAAAAAGGAGCTGATATTCTCTGTAGAAACGAAAAAAGCGAGGAAGAGGGAGGGGGGGGGGGGGGGGGGGGGGGGGGGGGAGACAAATGGGAAAAACCCAAAAAAGAAAAAACAGTATGTCTTTGTACACTATTATCATATTCTTTATATTCGTTTAAAAAAAAACAACACTCCCTAATCAAAAAAGCAATACATGTTTTTATTTCTTTGTTGCTGTTTTATTAACGGTGGGAACATATTATGTCAGATGCACATGCCTCAATGTATGTGTAGCTGTGTCTTATTTTATTTATAAACTTTTGTTCCTAAAATGTTCAGTATAACCCAGCATCATGGTCTGGACAAAAAAAAGCCAGAACAATATAACAATAATTTTTAGAGAGCAAACTTGCCAACCCCTAAAGTGCACCAGTGCCTCTCACTTTGTCCAGGTTTTCCACAATGCCAGCAACAGGTGTGGTTTTCTCTGTGGACCTGAACTGCAGCATGAGCACCCCCGCCACAGGCAACAGCACGAGCACCTATGATGCGGAGGGCGCCATGAGGTTCACCATCGCCGTGGTGCTGGTCTTCGGGGTGGGGGTCATAGGTCTGCTGGGCATCTATCACCGCCGGACCATCAACGAGGACCTGTCCGACAAAGAGGCTGACGAGTTCGTGAAGCGGCTGGAGAGGAAGCGGTGCACCATGGACAAGCAGTACCGCAAAGAGATCATGCGGCAGCTGGTGGAGTCCTTCTTCTCCAGGACCTTGCGGGTACCGCTCTCTCTCTCTCTCTCTCTCTCTCTCTCTCTCTCTCTCTCTCTCTCTCTCTCTCTCTCTCTCTCTCTCTCTCTCTCTTCTGTCTGTCTGTCTGTCTGTCTGTCTGTCTTCTCTCTCTCTCTCTCTCTCTCTCTCTCTCTCTCTCTCTCTCTCTCTCTCTCTCTCTGTGTCTCTGTTCATTAACTGATGATTGTCCTAAACTGGTCAGGCTTGACAGAGATAAGAACTGCTTCCTTCCAGTCTGGAAACTTCGTGTGTACTGTATCTGGTATATGAATGTTCTCGACCTCAAAATTGCAAGCAAACGCTTTCAAAACTGACAATTCCCATGATCTGCGAATCGAGTCAAACTCAACAGATTTTCCCTATAAAGTTTGGGCGTACTTTTTTAGTTCTGCAATTTCTACTGAGTTTTTGTTAATTAAAATATTTTTATTACCGTTATTTTAGGTCGTGTTTACATGTGTGGTAATAAAAAGACAATGTGTATAGCAGTTTAACAATAATTTCTGGTTACTTATCAGTTATGGACCAGGTTTGTGCCGCTGACCAACAAGTTGAACCAGTTAGCGACAATAAAACCACTTAAGGACACCTTAACTGCGTCACTAACAAACCAGGCCCCATAACTTCATACCTGTCTTTTTCATCCCTCCTTCTCTGCCTGGAGCTGTCTTTTACTCCACCTTTACGTAACAAACTTGTCTGTTTTCTAACATGTCTTTTACGTGTATCAAGAGACTCATGCAACACACAAAGAAAGACTTGTTTTTTATTGCTTGCTTGTGTTCCCCAGCTCGCAACGCTATGGGGACAAGGGATAGACTCATTTTAACAGAATCGTCATAAGACCTTGAGTACAACTTGGTGAAGTTTACATACATGGCTGCTTTTTAGTACCCAACCATACAGGCTGCTAAATGAGTGCTAATACGCTTCACCGCGGCACCTAAGGGCGATAATTTGACTGGTTATACGGTGGCGTCATCATATAAAGGGCCGTGCCACACTTTCTCTTGTACTCCATAGGTTTATTTTCTAGTAGGTGTTTTGCAGACAAGTTATATCTTTAAATTGCGGACAGCTTTTCAGTGTTTTCATACGTAAAGATCTCTCTCTCTCTCTCTCTCTCTCTCTCTCTCTCTCTCGTCTGTCTCTCTGTCTCTCTCTGTCTCAGCCGTCTTTCTATCTGCCTCTGTCTCTTTGTGTCTGTGTCTGTCTCTCTCACTCGATGTCTGTCAGTCGGTTTGTCTGTCTCTCTGTTTCTCTGTTAAGTGGTGGTGTGTGTGTGTGTGGTGTGTGTGTGTGTGTGTGTGTGTGTGTGCGCGCGCGCGCGCGCGCGCGGTGTGTGTGTGTGTGTGTGTGTGTGTGTGTACTGTATAGATTATTGGGTTCATAGATCCACTGCCATGAAAAACTCTACCATGAGCCTGGTAGCGAATGGCTGCGTGACAACCATTGCCTGTCATCGTGTCAAGGTTGGAGTTGGGTGGAGGGGGGTTGAAGTTTCTTTATATATACGCTCAGTCCGGTTCCAGGCAGAATTTGTAGCTGCAGTTGGTGGACACTTGCCGTAGGGAAGACAAACCCCACACAGCAGAGAACAGTAATAGCAGGACAGCAGTTTACTGAAGGCTCTGGCAGTTCTTTCAGACACAGCTGACAGAGCTGGCCATAATGGTATTACTGTAAAACCTGTTTTGTATGTAAATCAGCATTTATATAGCATATGCTCTGGCAAAAAATAACGCCAAAGTTGCCGATTTTGGAGGCACATCATGGTGTAAGTTTTCGTTTCATCGATCAGCATCAGTTATATAACTCTCCTGAAAACTTGTGAAGGGGGAGGGGTAAATCGAGGCAACCTGACCTTATGTTCTTTTATGTTCAACACATTGACCATCAGATTGCTGTATCAGGCTGCAGTCGAACAGAAACATCTAACTGATGTCAGCTTCTATTTTTCTGACATTGCATCATTGTTTGTTTGCTGCATCAATATATGTCGGTCGACTGACCCGTTTTTACTTTCAAAGTGGTTCTCGTGTAAAAATGACTCATCTTCTGCAAACTATGTGTTGACATTTTTCTCTTTTGTAACATTCTTTTCTTTCTGTCTTAAAAAAACAACACTTTTGTCATTCTAGCTGTATTGCGTTTTATTGATTTATTGGGTATTTTGGAAAGTTTGCCCATAGTAATCTGAAGACTGCATTCTTATTGCTACATTTCTTAGATTTTATTACGAGACGGAGAGGGAGGGGGGGACGCCTGTTTGTCTTTGTACAATTAGTGCTTTTTATTTTTAAGGATTAATTCTCTCTAAGCATTGCAGAACATCTATGTAGGTCTGGGGGTTGTTCTCCCCTGGCATTTTCTAAGCCCGCTACGCTGGGATATTTCTTTGTTGTGGCAGACTTGTATGTACTGGTCTAGGATGTCTAGTTTTGTATTTCAGCTTCCCTGTCTGTTTACAGTCCTAATAAGGGTTTGAGCGTTGCACGAGGCTTCATTCAAACCAGATTAACGATGGTTTTTCTTACAAAGTCAAAAGAAAACTGATATGACTTAAATAATATGCAAAGGGTTTTTAGTTTGACTTCAGAGTTCACTTTCGGTATCTATCAGATCAATCAAAGAGTTTTCCCTATCGGTTTCAGTCAGGAAGTGATATCAATAGAACTGTTTTCACTAGACAACTGGAGGGCCACATCGCTGCATTTTAATACATGCTATATAGTCAAGATATTATAGTTTGGCTCCACTGTATAGAAACATTCAAGAAGGTTTTCGTTTGCTTGTCTCTTTCTTTTTATCTTCCGGGTGCTTCTCCTGACTTGTGTCCACTCTAACTCGTGATACCGTAACTTTGCTCAGACACTTTATTTATTTGTTTGTTTGTATGTTTGTGTTTTCTCCTTCTTTGTAATTATATTTTGCCGTTATTTATATATTTATTTGTGTGGTTGTCTGCTCTTTTGATGATATTTTAGTTCTCTAGTCATCTCTTTCTCCAGAGACAGAACAGTCACCCACGTAAGGACGAGAGGACTTCACTGAGGCCAACCCTGTCAGAGCCCAACCTACTGCAGTGCACGAGTCTTCTTCCCGACTACAAGCCCCTGGCTTGTCCCGTGGCCAAGGACAGTCAATCGCCCCGCCAAGACCACCTCAATGACCTCTGCCCCCCTGACCCCGGCATTGAAGCCAGGTCCAGGTCACAGTCCTTCCACGTGCCTAACGCGCGACCTTTCGGCCAGATACAGAAGGAGGCGGCTGGACGTGCCGCAATGCTGAGCAGTAGGATGCCTCTGCTTCCCAACAAATACGGCGACAGGGACACGCGGCTGCGTGTGTTCTGTCCAGACCTTAAAGCAGAGCCCCTTTCCGAGTGTCAGGGGGCGGGGGATCAGTGTAGTGTGCCTCTGCTCAATGGTCAGAACAGGGAGGAGGACGGTGTGAGTGAAGGGCAGGACTGCTGTGGCCCTGGCCTCAGGGTCACGATGGGGGGCCGCCCGGTAGTGCCCCTCATCATGGTCAACGACGTAGAGATGACATGAAGGACGCTGCATAACCGCAATAAACACATGGTGTTAGAAGTGAGGATCTTGTGTGTATGTCTGGGAGAGAAGATACGAATAGATTTTCGACAGCTTTTGTGCATTTGAGAGCCATCTTGTCTCTGTCTTTTGAGGTTTTGACAGATCTTGTTCAAAATCTAGCTGTGCATAAGTTGTACTCTGAAGTCATCATGTAAAGTATTTTGAGTCGGATTTTTTATATATTATGAAATAGAATGGTGTTCCCATGATAAAGATACAGACACTTACGTTGAAGTCTATGGCAGTTACCAGAATGGGATGATGTAAAGACTGTCAATGCCAATGCGTATGATGTAAAGACTGCAAATGCCGCGTTCCTGCTCATGTAAAAACACCAGGATAAAAACATGAAAAAACTGTATCATAATTCAAGTTCACCTCACTGACTTGCAGAGGCACGAAAATGCACAGCAAAAATACTGCAGGTTTCGCCATTGCAATGAGTTGTGCAGTCAGTAAAGCCCTGTTGAAGAAGCTTTATTTTCGTGCATGTGTGGTGTACCTTAGAGCTGACCATTTCGCATGGGGAAATTGAACTGGATTGAACTGACACATGATTATTTTGAGAGCTTATTTGACTTTTTTCTGTAAAAAATCAGGATCAAACAAATCTAGCGTTATGACTGTTGAGCTAAAACACAATGGTCACCGATCATATTTACTCTGCCTCACTTGTCCCACATGGAAATCACTATGAGACACAAATACCCACTGGATGAGAAGACTGCCTGTCAGTGCAATTTTAGATGTACTTCACTGTAAGGGCAGCCATACTCCGACTATATTTATGTACGGTAATGGAGAACAAAGATCATTATGCTAATAGCTTACTATGAACGCATACAATCCCCATATATAATTTTAAAGCATAGGTAAAAAAAGGTAAAGGAGTCCCATAACCTATAAGGTCGTAGGGGAGCGAGGCGTCAGAGACCTCACTTCTCTAGGGCCAGCATATTGAGGGCGGCGCCCATCTCCTCTCCCTTGCTGCTTTACCTTCCCTGACCCTAAAGAGGGCAGGTACCCATTTACAGCTAGGTGGACTGGGGGAACTGTACTGAAGCCAAGGCGCACAAACGGTCACCCATCCAACTGGTAACCACGCTCGACGCTGCTTAACTTGGCTGGGGGAAAGCGAGTGCTCCGACCACTGAACTATCCCGTCCCATAACAGCATTTTAATGTAGGCCTTGGCACTTTGCTTGTGTCAAGAACTAGCAAAATTTTGGCTGAGGGCAGTGCTTAGGATGTATGAAAGTGATCTGTTTTTCTTTCCATTTCTTTTTGTCTATAACCCATAGATCAGCCCATCACAGGGCCCATATTGAGATCTGAAAAAAACACCAACAACTGAGTCACCACAGGCAAAAATCCAATACAGGTAACAATTACAAACAGCAACAGAGCCCCGCCCAAAACAAAAAGAAACGAAAAAAAGCACAACAAATTACGCCCCCCCCCCCCCCACTCCCACCCCTAGTTCTAAATGAAGAGTTATATCCTACATAACTTGATCTCCAACAGCTTACGATTACAAAGTAGTGTGTGTGTGTGAGTGTGTGTGTGTGTGTGTGAAGACATCAAAAACCCTCTCTTCTTAGAGTTTAAACTATAAATAGGAGGGGTGAATGGGGATACTGATCGAGGAAAGTACTTCTACGAAAAGTGCGTTTGCATGCTATGAAAACAAGTAACCTCAGATTGCATATACACAGAAAAGAAGGGAACTAAAATTGTAGAGCTAGAGGCGCGGGCGCACGCGCGCGTATGTGTATGCGCGCGCGCGTGTGCGGGTGTGTGTGTACGTATACACGTGTGAGTACGTGTGTGTGTGTGTGTGTGTGTGTGTGAGAGAGAGAGAGAGAGAAGAGAGAGAGAAGAGAGAGAGAGAGAGAGAGAGAGAGAGAGAGAGAGAGAGACAGACAGACAGACAGACAGACAGACAGGCAGATTGGGGGGAGGGGGGGGGGGGGGGCGGATTGATATTGTTGTTGAGAGACTGGGCCCAATAAACGAACCACACCAAAACGATAATATTTCCCCATCATTCCCTTCCCCTCCTGCTCTCTTCATAACGACAGCGTTGTCATGACAGGGGAAAGTAAGTGTCCAATCACTGTCCCCACTTGGCCATAACTCACACTTCGTTCATTTCGCAGGAAGGCTGTAATGCAGCAGTTGTCTCCCTGACAGCCATTTGCCGCCATGTCAGGATGGCTGACAGACATAGTTATGGCCTATCTCCCCCACCCTCACCTCCACATCCCCATCGGCTAATGTTCAACCCTTCTGAGGTCGGGTTAGTTGTGACGACACCAGCATACCCACAGTGTTTTTAAAAAAAAAATGTAGACATTGTTTTCCTTCCCTTGAAAACGCTTACATAATTATATGAACTCCCATATTTACTGGAGCAATGGTCAGCTTTTACCCATGGACACTAACCAAGGCCAAAATCTGTATCAATTATTGGTTTAAACATTTTAGTCTGGGAACATGTGTACATCATCATTAGTCATAAAAATGCACAAACCAATGACAATCTTGGAGCTCATTTTGTGCTCTATGAAGGAAAACATACATAGTAATCAAATACAAATAAGGAAAAAAAGTTATTAATGAGATCGAAATGCCAAGGCCTAATTTAAAAAGTTATGCTTTAAAATGTTTGCTGAGACTCAATGACGAGCTTTTAGCGTAACAGGCACTCAGATCAAATTGATAAAATTGCCAGGCTCCAAGCTGTGTCAGTAAACAAGGTGCTGACCCACATTAAATCTTTATATGTAATAAAATGTGTTGAGATTGCCTTCAGCCATGGCAAGCTCTTAGCACAACCTGCACTCTCCTTCAAAGGAGAAAACAAATCCTTTGAAGTCGGAGTATGACTGCCTATGTAGCGAGATATTTGAGTCAATTATACACGCAAACTTCTCAACTGGTGCATACTTTCAATCTCACAGTAAATCTCAGGTGAGAGAGTGAGTCAGAGGGAATGGCATATTCTGGGGGATCCCCAGAGTGTTAGGCTAGGGAACGCACAACAATAACAACAATAACATCCTTCACCTATCCAGTAGTCCTGTCGACCGTGGGGGCACCATTGAAGATTTCGCAACCAGCTTCCTCCACTCCCCAGGGACAGGGAAAAGGTGTGGGTATTGCAGGTGACGTCACTACTAAGCCACCCTCCCAAAGACTGAACATGCCGTCCTTTGGCTTGCACACTGTCGGGTGTCTCCAGGAGACGGCGCGAATAGCCGCCTCTGCAGGATGTTAACGACCCAATTTCCTGTCCATTCATGACCTCTGCTTCGGACAGAGGCAATCATCCCGCTGATGGAAGGAAAGTATGACCCCAATGTGTGTGTGTGTGTGTGTGTGTGTGTGTGTGTGTATGTGCGTGTGTGTGTGTGCGTGCGTGTGTGTGTGTGCGTATGTGTGTGTGTGTGCGTGCGTGTGTGTGTGTGTGCGTGCGTGTGTGTGTATGTGTGTGCTCCAAATTCATTCCATTTTAAAATACTATAGTCTCTCAAAACAGAAATTCATTTTGGTTATGAGCAAAATATGACACATCTAAGGACTAAAGGATAAACGAGTGATCAGGTACGTGTCGTGAGACATGTGCATATGTGTACCTGGCTCTCACCTGAACTATTTAATTACACACTCCTCTCACATAGCCACACACACCTCCACCACAGCCTTGATTATACTTTGAGGGCAAACACATGCACTTGTGCTTCTGGTACAAGTACTTAACCCCTCTCTTCCCAAACACACACGACCCAATACAAGCACACACACACACTCGTATAATCTGTAGTTATCAGGCGCCCTAGGAGAGAGAGAGAGAGGTTTTCAATTAAAGCCTACAGGCAGAATGCAGAGAAACTGGCAACTACGACCGGGGCTGCAGTTTACCCTTAGTGTGAATGACGTTGCTTGTGTCAACCCCTACGTGCTGCTTAGCATGAAAACACACAGAGGCTATGCACAAAACCTTTCACCCACAGACACAGAGGGTCCATGCAAGCCTTTGTAAAGGAACAACAAAGTCAGGGTGACTCTAACGGTTGAACTGAGCGCTGCCGCCAATGTTGTCAACATTCGCACACACACACACACACACACCACAAACACACACAGAGCGAGAGAGAGAGAATGATAATGACAAGGTTTATTGTGATAAGCGAGATGC
>CM054136.1:23543044-23550544 GCA_028751875.1 Rapana venosa | reverse complement strand
ATTTGTACTGTAAAGTAATTTACAGAATGTGTACTTATTCACAAAATTCATAATTATCATGTATGATGTCTCTACTGCTTTGCAGTATCTGCACATTTTATACACTGTCTTTATTTTTCCATTATTATCTTTGCTATTTCATAATATATTCATCTGTTATTTGTGGGGGGTTTTCTCCATAGTATCTGCACTAATTAATAGCTATCATATCATATCCCTCTGTATCTTTACTGTTCCAGAATATCACGCTATTTCATAGTGTGTGTGCATGCGTGTGTGTGTGTGCGCGCGTGTGCATGCATGCGTGTGCGTGTGTGCGTACATGTGTGTGTGTGTGTGTGTGTGTGAGTGAGTGTGTGCATGTGTGCTGCGTGTGTGTGAACACACATGCTTGCATGAGTGTGTACTTGTGTGTATGTGTTCCATGTTTTACAGTATGGGTCTTGTTTTATATCTGATCTGTTTTACAGCATCTCTATTAGTTAAGAAATAGGAATATCTACTGTTTAAAAGTATTTTATGCCAGGCTATACCACAATGTTTCTGTTTATATGTTTTCACAATATCAGTCTGATAACATGTTTGACAGTATTTGCTTGTGTATTTTTTTTTAAACATAATCTGTTGTGGTATATTATTTTGTATTGTTAGGTATCATCAATAACATTGGACTGTAGTCCATTAATTGAGTGGTGTGCCAGAAGTAATATCAAGGTGGTGTGACTGATTTTTCAGCCCACCCCTACCAGGCGATTTGTCATGGGCTATGTCGGTGCTGTCACCAGCGCTGTCTCCATTGCGGTAAGTCCACCATTTATCAGAACCGATTTCTTACTTGTTTGATGAAGAAAAAAATATGTATGTAAATATTCAAACCTATGGTCTTAGCTTAAAACACACTTTTTTTGCATTATTTTTAACACCAGATTAACAGGACAGCCCTGCACATTCATGTGTATGCACAGCATGCAAGCACACCCTCGGGGAAACATATTCACACATACACAATTACTTGCACAAATAATGTGCATACCCATAATGTCCAATATCACTCTTCCACCCACATAGGTTTGTACAATACACTAACACACATGCAAAAATATGTGCACATGGAAGCACTCAGTCATTTTATGTGAGAATATACACACTCACACATGCATGCATGCACATACACACACATACACAGACACACACACAGACAGACAGACAACACACACACACACACACACACACACACACACACACACACACACACACACACACACGCACGCACACATATGTGTGTGTGCATAGTTAATCATTTGCAGACACTACATTTTGTCAATATTCGTCATTGTCATTTTCATCATCGTCACCTGTTTTGTTTAAAGCCTTTCCACACATAGCGAATATGAAGTCTAGCTAAAATCAGTTGGTTAAAAGAGTCAATATTCAGGCACACACTGGCAACAAAGACAATTTGTGGGGCGTGAAGATGTTGAGGTGGGAGACATTTAAAGGGACAGTACTCAGTAGCTTTGATTCTAGTAAATATAAGCAGTTGCCTACCATTACATGATGGCATCTCTTTTGCACACCACACTTAGCCTCCCCCTCCTCCACCTCCATCTACATCTCTCCCCCCCCCCCCCCCCACCCCCTCCATCTCTCCTCTCCTCCATCCCATCCTCCCTCTTTCTATCTTTCTCTCTCCCCTCTCTCCCCTCTCTCTCTGTGTCTCTCTCTCTCTCTGTGTGTCTCTCTCTCTCTCTCTCTCTCTTTGAAAAGGGTTATTTTCCCATGTTTCTACCGTGAGACTATATAAGTGTTGGGTTATTATTAAGATGTATCCCTACGGGCGGGGACTGGATGTAAAAAAGCACATGAGTGCTTATTCATTATCCTCGAAATAAAAGAATTTGTCATTGTCATTGTCTCTCTCTCATCTCTATGCTCACTTCTACCAGAGTAACAATGCCACTCACATTTCCCATCCGACCTTTTATCATGCACACACAGATATATGTATAGCTGAAAGACTGTATACCTTTCAAAATATTTAGTATTTTTCTTTAGGACATGGGAAACATTATCACATGAAAAGGCGCATGCCAGATTTTGCAAACATATACTTGAAATACTAAGAAATGTATGAAGTGTCATGTCATCGAAAAGCTAGGAAGATCTGTACTAGCTAAAAGTATATTTAAATTTTGGGTGCATGACCTTTAATCTAATTTACACACAGACTCACACACACACACACACACACATACACACACACACACTCACTCACACACACACACTCACTCATTCACTCACTCACTCACTCACACACACACACACACACACACACACACACACACACACACACACACACACACACACACACACACACACACAGTACTTGCAGCAAAGCTCTTGGAAAAAAATAACAAGCAAAGGGACAATATCCTGCTGATTACTATGCAGTGAAAAACAGTAGCTACCTCCCTTTATATACTGGCCACTATTTTCTATTTTCTTTGAGATCATTCCTCTTTCTTATGTTTGTATAATGGGTGTGTGTGTGGGGGGGGAAGGGGGGGGGGGGTAGGTGTGTGTGTGTGTGTGTGTGTGTGCACGCGCGCGTGTGTGTATACATGTGCATGTGTGTGTGTGTGTGGGGGGGTGGGGTGCATGCCTGTGCATGCATGTGCACATAATACTGAGCATGACATTACTGAAAGATGTAAGCTTTTAGACAAGATGAAAATCAGATGTTTGATTCAAAAATGGATACTGGGTTTTTTTGTTTTTTGGTGTGGGTCATGTATTACATTGAGGAACTTTTGATGTGAATATTGAAAATTAATACATCTGAAACATAATTGTTATGGGTTTTATTGGTTTGTAACATATATTTGGGTTTTAGAGTGTCTCCTTTACATCTTTGAAATTTTGAAAAAATAGTGTACTTTTTGTTTCTATTTTTCTCTCATGGGCAGAGTCCTTGGTGATGAAGTGGATCAATAGCACCCACCAGATACTTCTTTGTCATTGATTGTTTATTAAGAAGCATGGTATCTAGAGCAGAGCTGGTGGGAGTGTTGTGGATTAGAGACAATATGCAGTGTGTAGTATTGAATTCAGGTCTGATATGGATTAAACATAGTAAAGCAGCATGTGGTGTTAAGGACAGCTTTGATGTATGGATTAGATTCTTTTTAAGTATACATAGAGTTGAGAACAGGTGTTTTGTGGATTGAAGATAATAAAACAATGTGTAGTGTTGAGGACAAGTGTGATGTGGAGTAAAGAAAGTAACATGTCTATTTGATCAGTGTCACATAAATTTTTAGTAAAGAATATGTCGTGATGAGGACAGGTGTCCTGACTGATACCAATTAAAGACAGCAATGTGGAACTCAGGGACACCAGCGCTTTGTATAGAAGGGATGTGATGGGTGTACAGGTGGGCCTTAGTCTGTTGATCCGCCGCGCCAGTGCCTTCAGTGCCACCACCAAGATGCTGATCCAGAGATTCGTCCCCTTCCCTGCTGTAGGTCAGTCCCTGGTGCCTCTGCATGCTCCTCCTCTCCCTTTTCACTGTCCGTCCCTGTGTGGGTTTTCTTCTCTCCTTCTTGCTTGTTTCCTCTACCTCTATCTTTCCTCTCAACTTCTCACTGCCTGTGTGTTCTTCCATCTTTCCTCTCAACTTCTCACTGTCTGTGTGTTCTTCCATCACTCCTCTCAACTTCTCACTGCCTGTGTGTTCTTCCATCTTTCCTCTCAACTTCTCACTGCCTGTGTGTTCTTCCATCACTCCTCTCAACTTCTCACTGCCTGTGTGTTCTTCCATCATTCCTCTCAACTTCTCACTGCCTGTGTGTTCTTCCATCACTCCTCTCAACTTCTCACTGCCTGTGTGTTCTTCCATCTTTCCTCTCAACTTCTCACTGTCTGTGTGTTCTTCCATCACTCCTCTCAACTTCTCACTGCCTGTGTGTTCTTCCATCACTCCTCTCAACTTCTCACTGCCTGTGTGTTCTTCCATCTTTCCTCTCAACTTCTCACTGCCTGTGTGTTCTTCCATCACTCCTCTCAACTTCTCACTGCCTGTGTGTTCTTCCATCACTCCTCTCAACTTCTCACTGCCTGTGTGTTCTTCCATCACTTCTCTCAACTTCTCACTGCCTGTGTGTTCTTCCATCATTCCTCTCAACTTCTCACTGCCTGTGTGTTCTTTCATCACTCCTCTCAACTTCTCACTGTCTGTGTGTTCTTCCATCACTCCTCTCAACTTCTCACTGCCTGTGTTGGTTTGCTTCTCTGCTTCTGGCATGTTTCCTCTTCTTCCATTCTGTACTTATGCCCATGTCAAAGAAAGGTTTGAGGAAGAAAATTATTAAAAAATATATGTATGATGTTGATGTTCTAGTTTCTCAACTGTTTAATTTTGTGTGCATGTCTTGCTCATTAGTTAGACATGTGTTCGTGATCAGATGACCCAGGATCGAGCCATTACGGAAGTGCTCGTTTAAGGGGACTTTACGCTGGAGTTATCATCAGTACTGACTCTACTCCCCTAAAATCCTTTGAATGAGACTGTAAACCAAGGCCTCAAGTGTGAATGTGCACAGAACAGCATGTGCACATGTTAAAAATCTATTCCTTTTTTCGAAAGAGCAAGTTCTTTTTTGCTGGTTGGAACAGATGACAATTTTTAAAAAAACCATGCATACACGCAGGTGTCATATTTAGACATCATCCACGAAGGCGGGATACAGCTACCTCAGTGGAGGGTGAAAATGGTTCCATATTCAAAATATCACAAGTGGTGAACCTCAGAGTTCTAGCTGAGAAACAAGGGTGTGGAGGGGGGGGGGGGGGGGGGTGGAGTGGAAAGCTAATATTTCTGTTTTGTGATGTGCTTTTGTAAAACTTGGTACTGGTACATATCCTTCCCAATACTTTTTTGTGTCTGTTTTCTTTGGTTTCTCAGGAACCTCATGTATCCTCAGCCATTTACTCTCTCTCTCTCTGTCTTTGTCTCTGTCTCTCCTCTCAGTATGGATTTTCTTTTGTATGGGATAATCAAGGGGTACAGTGTATCTCAGCCTTCTTAAAAAGTTTCAAACAAAGGCTTATAGATTGCAGATGGCAAAATTGGCATGAAGATATGTATAACAGTGACAGATTTGCTCAGTATAGGCTGTTTAAAACATCTTGTTTCAAAGAAATGTATATTGACATTAAAATAAATCGTTATGTTAAAAGTGCTCTTACTATATTTAGGTTTGGTGTTTCAGATATTGCATGTAACCGAAATAGATACCAGAACAGAGCTGAAGATGAACTGAAATGCCGTTTATGTCATAGTGCAATAGAAAACAAAATTCATTTCTTATTTTGTTGTCCAGCCTTACACAATCTTAGGATGCAATTCATTAGACCAAAATATTATAATGAGCCTTGTAACTTTAGGGTAAATGTTCTTCTGTCGACAAAACAAGAGACAACTTTAACAAATCTTGCCATGTATGTTTATCATGCATTGAAAAGGGTAAATACTGCACTATTGTAACATTAGAAATGCATACTTATTTGTTGCAACTTTATGTTGACTGTGGATAGCTGGGAAATATATTGTGGTTCTTGTTGTTCATGATGATGTGTAACCCCCTTCAGAAAGGGGCTATGGCCTGAATCTGAATAAAGTATTCGCATTCGCATTCACACTCTCTTTCTCTCTTGCTTTCTCTCTCTCCTGTATGCTCTTACTCCTTGCTCATCTGTCATTGATTTGTCAGTCTTTGTCAGAAGAAAAAAGGCAGTTGACATAGAATGGTAAAAATTCATATTTTCTGCCTTCGTTCCCAGCAATCAAGTAAACTCCTTACCATGGCTCAGGTTTATGGGATGTTCACACAACACCTGACACATACAAAACATTAACAATAGAACATCAGATTGGCCATTCCACACTCATTTAAAAAAAAAAACTGCTTTCCCTCATAGACCTACTGTGTATTGCACACATCTACTACTAAACGTTATGAAGAAGTATCTTTGTGCTGGTGATTGGTGAATGGGAAACAGGTCACTCTGCACTTCAGGATGGAGAAGTCTGCTGGCAGGTTTCAAAGTCAAAGTCAAGTCAAAGTCAAAAACACTTTAATCATCCCATGAAGGGCAATTACAATACTGACAGGCAGATTGATACACATCAAATATATCAAAGACACAAAAGCTATATATCATATTGGTTTTCAAATAAAATGTCACGAAACACACACACACACACACCACACACACGCGCGCATGCGCACACACACGCAAACGCCCGCACGCACACACATCAATTGTGAACACAATTTTAAACCCATTGACTAGAAGACATAAAAACTTATTTTTACGCACGCATATACGCAGCACGTACACACGCACGTACTTTGCTGTTGTGAGGAAAGCCCAGTGTTAAATGATGTGTGTCAGTCTTTAAATGGTTATACACTATTATTGTGTGAGTACATTTATAATTCTGCTTTTGCTGTTGGAGGTTTGGACATTAACCGAAACAATACCCAACACACCCACACTCACATAATATAGTCATACATATGCACGTGTGCATACATGGAAAGATAACAATGATTTGCAAAAAGTACATGGTAAAAAGTTGTGTATGACTTGACACTGTAGCCAACTGATCAACTTCTGCTTTGCTATTTTTGTCTGTCAGCAACGGCCAGCACGTGCAACGTGGTGTTGATGCGGAACAGTGAGCTGGTGGAGGGAATAGAGGTGTTTGATAAAAACGAGAACATCATCGGTACCTCCAAGGTGGCTGCCAAGAAGGTGCGTGCCATGTGTGGACAAAATGCCTGTCCTTTGCTGACACAGTATCAATGTTATAGACGGTCATTCAGTTTACTGTTTGGGTAAACTCCTGTCCTTTGCTGATACAGTATCAATGTTATAGACGGTCATTCAGTTTACTGTTTGGGTAAACTCTTGTCCTTTGCAGACACAATGTCTATGCAAAAGATGGTCTTTCAGTTTATTGAATGGGCGGACTCCTGCTCTTTGCCAATACAGTATTTATGGCATAGGCGGTATTTCAGTTTACTATTGGACAAGCTCCTGTCCTTGCATCAACATTATCTATGTTACAGATGGTCATTCAGTTTACTATTGGACAAACTCCTGTCCTTGCATCAACATTATCTATGCTACAGATGGTCACTCAGTTTGTAGTGTGGACAAATTCCTGTCTTTTTCTAACACAATATCTGTTACAGATAGGCACTCGGTATACTGTTTGGGCAAATTCCTGTCTTTTTCTAACACAATATCTGTTACAGATGGTCACTCAATATACTGTTTGGGCAAATTTCTGTCCTTTGCAGATACAGTCTTTATGTTACTGATGGTCATTCAGTTTATTTTGCGCAGGATACACTGCCTGAAATTTAATCACACGACTGTAGCGACTGTTGTAGGCAATATAGTGGTGATAATGGTGATAGTTACAATGAG
>CM054136.1:23480544-23538044 GCA_028751875.1 Rapana venosa | reverse complement strand
AAGCCTCAGGATCTTGCAGCTATCAGATCCCAATCCATCGCCACAAGCACTACAAAGCATTCCCAGCATCTTTTTTCTGATGTCCGACTCCCAACGCCTCGATTCAACTTCCTGAGGCGTTTCATTTGGCATTCTCTGCTGTCGGCACTTCGCCTTGCCTCTCGCCCCACGTGCAGAGCCGCAGTTCACACTCACAGGCTAAAAGTGGGGTCACTGAGCAAGCCAGCTTGGGTCAGGGTGAAGGAAGGGGGAGGACGCCTGAAAGCTGTTTATTCCTTTAACTGCACGCCATCGGGGTAAAAGGCGCATTCTGAACATGTTCCTGGGCACATAAGCCTTTGTAGTTGACAGTCCCATGTGCCGTGGCGAGGCGTGATGAAGGGCCACTGCAGGCAGGGGAGAGGGCCTCGGCACGCTTGTCATGATGAAGCTTGATGAAGTCGGCTAAGAACAAACAAGGCATCCAGCCTGCCGGCTATGATGACGACTAGCCAGACCACTAAACAACTCCTCTGCCACACCTACCTCCTCCTCCGCCCCCAGGCCTCACAACCAGCGCCCCACCACTACCCCCCACAGCTTTCTATGCGCTGCAAATAAAAATATGAAAAAACAAAATCACGGAAACAAAACAACCCAGCAGAAAGAGTGATGATTATACTCAAGCTGTTATCGCCGAAACATCGGAAATAAAAAGCGCGCACGGCGTGTGTGAACGTCAAAGTGAGTTAAGTTGTGATTCTATCATTACACAGGCCAACAACCACATGAAAGGTATGGGTGATGTAAGGGCCAATCACACACACACACACTACCCCCGTCACCACTTTCCTCCCGTCACCAGTCTCCGCAGACCTTCTTTCCCCTGCAGAACAAAGACTTAAGAGACTAGCCCCTTGTCTTTGGGAATAAGCGACAGGAATTCTTTCTTGATCCCTGCCACCCTCTTGTCTCCCAACCATCCGAACCTTTATTCTTTCCTCCTCTTTCGTCATTTTTCATTGTGTTACAACTTGAGGAGCAGTGACATTTATATATCGGGTTACGGAAAGAACTGAGCAGTTGTGTTTATATTGCGTAGATTTACTGCCGAGCCCACCGCGAAAAAACCCAGTGTACTTAGGCACCGTGCTGCATCCAAACCTCAACTTCGCCAAAAACAACTGCTGCCTGGTGACTCTTTCGGGCCTCTGACACATCATAACTGTTTTAATTACTTTGTTTTCCCCATCTTCAGCTCTTTGGCTCTGAGTTCTGCAAGGAGCACGTTTATTGTAAGGCCTGATGGTCTGATGAAGCGACTCGACCAGCCTAGCTTCCCGGGATTGACGGACTGAGGTCTTTGGAAGGACTATGACTGTCTCCACTTTTTTGGGTGTGGTTTGGGGTGGTTGTTATTGGTGTTTTTGTTTGTTGGTTTTTGTAGATCAGATTTTCAGTTTGTTCATTGTGCATCTACGAAGTGATAATATCACATCCCTAGGCTAAGGAGTACTGAAGTGTTTTTGTTTGTTTGTTTGCTTTTTTTCTCTCTCGAGGATATGTCTTTATTTCTGGTATGTTTTTTGTTGGACACACAAAACCCCCTCTGACATCATGATCTTATTTCTGGTGTCTGGATTCATCTTAATTTTGCTGCTTCGTCGTCATTGCCCATACAAATCAAGGCAAAGGGATTTCTTAGTAGAAAACATGGAAGCCAAACAATATCATTAGGAACTTTGTTTTTTCTTTTGCGTTCGTCATTTGGAGCGAAATTGTTGACAAGATGTTGTTGAGAGGAAATACACAGACTAGACAAGGCTTCGTGTTTTGAAAAGAAAACCCCCAAATAAACATAGACCAGTGTCTTTTCATTGGAATGAATTAGACGTCTTTTGGTAGGAATCAGGGTAAACAAAGTAATTTGCTCTGCTGAACTACGAGTATAAGAGACCTAAGTTGAGATGATGTCATTACTGGCTGAGATTATTCCAGTTATCCTTGTTACCTACTAGAATTCAAACCTGTGGGTTTTCCTGAGCTAATGCCTTTCTGCGTCGCATTTTCTTAACGTTTTACACTTTCAAATTGTAAATGTTTGAAGAAAATGATAGACTTTGTAATTTTAGTTGATAAATGGGAAACCCTGATGCTATGGTTAAGAAGGCTTGTTACAAACACTATTACAAAAGGAGGTGAACATCAAGTGAGCTGCCTAAAGACTTCGTCTTATTTTTAAACCGTTATTAATTTGTGAACGGCCAGAGGGAAAGAATTGTTGAATTTTCGACATTTACTCTCTCTCTCTCTCAACCCCCCCCCCCCCCTCCCCTTTCTCACACCACACACCACACACACACACACACACACACACACACACACACACACACTCACACACACATGTGGGTCTGCACATATGCAGATTTTACACATCCAAAAGCGCGCAGTGTGTGTGTGTGTATGTGTGTGTGTGTTCGTTGGTTTGTTATTGTTTCATCTCACACGTAGGCCTGCAGGTCTACAGTGAAAAGCACTTGCTGCAGGCAACTCGGCAAAGCATGCCCTGCACGAGAAGCACGATGGCAACTTGAGCACACATTATGTTCAGGTTAGCGCCAGGCCCTGCCTGACATTTGTAGGCGGCAAGTGCCTCACAAAGCCTGTCTTTAGCACTAATTAACCCTCTGGCTGGCTGGCTGGCTGGCACAGGGAGAGAGGGAGAGAGAGAGAGAGAGAGAGAGAGAGAGAGAGAACGGACGGAAGAGACGGACAGAGAGAAGGAGAAGGAGGAGAGAGAGAGAGAGAGAGAGAGAGAGAGAGAGAGGAGAGAGAAACAGAGAGAGAGAGAGAGAGAGAGAGAGATGGAGGGACAGAGAAGAGAGATACACAGAGAAAGAGAGAGTGAGAGAGACAGAGAGAGAGGGAGGGACAGAGCACAGAGAGAGACAGACAGACAGAAACAGCAGAGCACAGAGAGAGAGAGAGAGAGAGAGAGAGAGAGAGAGAGAGAGAGAGAGAGAGAGGTAGACAGAGAGAGACAGAGACAGACTCAAACTCAAACTCGAATGATTTAATTGCATAGATGAGTACACCCAATGCAATGGGGGAATAGCGGAATTTAAAAAAAAACGTAAACAACAACAAAAAAGACAAAATGCAAACATCTGTGTTGTCTCATACTCCAATGCCTCCACTTTGATTATTGAGACTATACACACACTTACATATTAGACACAAATACATTTTCTTATGCATCTGCACATGCGCCAACACACATGCATGCATGCACACACACAAGTGCGTGCACACACCAGTGTGAGCTCAAACACACACACACACACATGCACACACACACACACACACACACACACACACACACACACACACACACACACACACACACACACGTGCGCGCAGGCTCGCGCATGCACAGGTACACACAACCAAATTCGGATGAGACTATAAACCGAGGTCCCGTGTGCGAACGCACGCAGAACATCTTGCGCACACGTTAAATCCTGTTCCTGTTCCGCTATTCGTAAGAGTAGGCCATTGTGTGCCGGTGGGAACAGATGACAGAATTTACAAAAACCGCATACACACGGGGACTGGATGCAAAAAAGCACATAAGTGCTTATTCCATTATCCTCGATATAAAAGAATAAAATGTTAAAAAATAAATTAAAAATTAAAATTATACCTGTGTCACCAGTCCAGACATAAATTCACGTTTCGGTTCGGCTAATTAAGTTATTTTTTACTTTTGTCAGTATATACACCACTGGTTTGCCTTTCTACGTTTCTCAATAGCAAGGAACAAGAACTTGCTTGTGTGGTGTATTGGGTATGCTCATTATTTGATGACAACAAGTTGATAAGCTGGAGCTTTAAGGGAATATGTGGCCTCATTTGTATGAGTTTGGCCCGTAGATCGTTATATTCAGGGCATTTGAAAATGAAATGAATTTCATCTTCTATTTCCTCTGGGCGTAGAGGACAACTGCGTTTTGCCACTACAGTTGAGAATCTATGTCTATGAGCATTTATTTCTGACACCCCAACCCGAAATCTTACAAAAGTTTTCAAATAATTGCTTGCGTGAAGTTTGTTTACATACTTTTCTCTTTCCAAGCAACTTTTAATTAAAAATATCTCTTTGTTTAAACTGTTAAATGAATTCTTTCTCATTACCCACTGTTCCAGTTGTCCACACAAACCCCAAACCATTCACGCACAGTAATTTTTGTATTTTGGAGACACAATTTTCACAACCTCTGTTATGCATATTCAACAACATGTCATAAGCCATTCTGGAATAACGTGTAGCAGGTTGTGTCATGACTCTTATCCAGTACATGATACACCTTGATGCTGCTATTATGTGTAGAGGGTGTCTTTCCAGGTCACCATACACAGCATCATTAGGAGTTTTCATGGTGCCTCCTAATAATTTCTTGCATGCCATCAAATGAATTCTTTCAACTTATTCAATCATCTGAAAATCCCGAACTTCAGAGGCACCTAGTAGCATAGGAACAATCTGTGTATCAAATGATTTGAAAAAATATGACAGTTGACAAACAATTCATTTTTCTTAAGGTAGTGAAAATTTCCCAAACACATGTTTAGCTCTAGGCTGAACATCTCTTAAGGCACTTTTCGGGCTGAGCTTGGTTGAAAAAACAAAACCAAGGTACTTGTATGAACTGACAACTTCCAGTTTCTCATTACCATAGTGCCATGTTTCCCTTCTGGATATATAGCCCCCTTTTCGAAAGACAACTACTTTAGTTTTAGCTTTGTTTACAGTTAGATGAAGCCGCCCTGCAGATTCACAAAGTACATGTAACTGATTTTGTAGACCAACAACGAGACAGAGACAGAGAGAGAGAGAGAGAGAGAGAGAGAGAGAGAGAGACAGGGAGCTAGAGCTATAAACGCTAATGTGACCATGAAACATTTTATAGACCATGAATAGACCATGACTGATAATGTCGAGGGATCAGTATCTGCTAAACCTCGCGAGGAAAAAATGCAAAATGTGGCTTTTTCATTATAGGGCGTGTACATAATTATTCATGTTAGCACGCACACACATTCGCGCACACGTACACACGCACGCACGCACACAAACACACACACACGCGCGCGCGCGCACGCTCGCACGCACGCACACACGCACACACAACTAAACACTCACACACACACACATTTGTGGACCAACAAACACTCAAAAAACAGTACACGGCCCATCTTTTTCCGTAAGCTGTAAAATCTGTCTTGCACTAACCACAGTAATATTCATGATTCTTACCTTTAAATAAATGTTTCTCAATGCAGCATAATTACTATGTTAGATGCTCAACACTATTTTTCAGTTAGAGGGGTTGGTTTTTTTTTTAGCCGTGTCTTTCAGATACAGGCAGTCAAAGCTCAATCCAGTTATTTCCAATGCTTATGTATTCTGACCATCAGAACAAAAGTGATTCTTATCTCCATGTTTATCTTTTGAACTGTTCAGGTGTGTATTTTCAATTCGTTCAACATCAGCCCACCTTTTATTTGCATGCAAACCCAAAGTGCTGGTATAAAAATTTATTGAGATGATAACCATTGAACTGTCTTTAAGATGCAGTTGTGTACCTCTTTTTTTTAAGATGTATTTTTCAGGTTTTATTACTTTTTAAAAACAACAACTACATCTACGCGGATTATGATTGTGTTGTTACATTAGTTTTGCTGGAAATGCACGGTATAACTCGCAGTCTGGTTTTGAATTCTTCGTCGATTAAAAAAAAAAATGAGTGTGTGAAAATGCAGTTTTATGGCTAATCAATTATAAAAAAGAAAAAAAAGAAAGCAAAAGACAGAAAGAAAATGTCTGGGGGTTGAAGAGACACTTATACAACACTCCCTGAGCACACGAAACAAACAACTCCAGATATTCATCAATTTCGAATGCAGTCCCAAACAGAATCATAAATGCTGCGGGGAGGGAGTAGGGGATGACAGAAACTGTGGCAGGGAGGCAGGATGGGGCGTGTTCTGGGGGGGATGGGGGGGGGGGGGGGGGGGGGGTTAGATGGTTAGGAGAATGGGGAGTGTGGCGGTGCAGTGAGGTCTGAGTGGAGGCAGTGTGTGGCCCGGAGTGCTATGGCAGGCTGGCAATGCAATGCCCGGCATTCAGAACACATCGCCTCATTGAAACACAACAACACTTCCAGCCTTGCGCCGCTGCCGCCTACTACTGTTCCTCTCTCTACTCCCCTCCCCCCTGTCCTGCTTTCTCTGCTGCCCTGGAATCTGCCAACACAGCCCGCCCGCCACCATCACTGCTGATTCTGCTTCTACTCGGCCTGCCTGTCTGCTTGTTTGTCTGCCTGCCTGCATATTATCTGCCTGCCTGCTTGCTTGCCTGCCTGCCTGCATATCTGCCTGTCTGCTTGCTTGCTTGTTTGCCTGTCTGCTTGCTTGCTTGTTTGCCTGCCTGCTTGTCTGCCTGTCTGCCTGCCTGTCTGTTTGCCTGCCTGCTTGCCTGTCTGCCTGCCTGTCTGTCTGCCTGTCTGTTTGCTTGCCTGCTTGCCTGTCTGTCTTCCTGCCTGTCTGCCTGCCTGCCTGTCTGTTTGCCTGTCTGCCTGCCTGTCTGTCTGTGTGCTTGTCTGCTTGCCTGCCTGCTTGCTTACTTGTTTGTTTGCCTGCCTGTCTGCTTACTTTCATATTATTTTCTTAAATTATGCTAACTTTTCTCTGTGTGTCTGTCTCTGTGTGTCTCTTTCAAAGTGCCATTCACATGACAAAGACTACTCTGAAATCTTCCCAGGACAGTGCCCTTACAGGTGCACACTTGCAACCGCATCGGCTCTCTATGCATGGCAGCAGACTCAGCCTAAGCCAAGGGAAGAGATTGTATTTCTGCCACGGTCATCAAAGTAATAAGCTGTCTCGGGCTCTACTCGTCGTCCTCGTCTGCGGACAATGTTCTGTGGTGTCTCCCTAAGATCAGGAACAAATTGAAAATATGCTGAATTCTAAGGTCTGACTATCGTGAAAGAGCGAGCGAGAGAGAGAGAGAGAGAGAGAGAGAGAGAGAGAGAGAGAGAGAGAGAACTCAGAACTAAGAAATTTAATGTATCTCGGCCTTAGGCCATAATACATGGTTGGCGTAGGGGAAATTGACAATGCCACAGAGTGGGCAGAGAGAGTTGTTCCTGTATGCTTGCAAAATAAAAATCATGACAGCTAGGCTGCAAAGAAGATCTGGGCATGTGCTGATGACGACGCGATAATGACCCAGGCATTTGAAACGAGATGGTATTGCTAGATTATGAACATCTACGAAAACCGCATTAGAAAAGACGTTTTCCGAAAATCCTAGACAACCATTGTCCGTTTTGGAGATCCATCGACAGTTATTAAAGACTAGAAAAAGCGAGTGGTAAGGACAGATGATGGGATCATGCAAAGATGATGTAGCAGGTCACCATGCCAGAAAGTAAAAGGAATGGCAGAGAGGAAAATTGTCGAGACAACATCAAGAAATCAAAGGCTGGCTTAACCTGTGCCCAGAGAGCGGCAAAGGACCAGCCCAGAGATATCACGGCATTGTCAACAGATTAAGGTGTACCCGGAAGTCCCCGAAAGGTCAGAGGACAGGATGTAATACTTCATTGCAATAAGATTTATATACAGACGAAGATATTGCTGTTAAACAGACACGAATGGACTCGCATTGTAAAGTTGCTAAACACTTGTTCAAGTAGAGACTTTCCTTTATGAAATCCTGCTTAGAAAAAGGGACACACACACACGCACGCACGCACGGACGCACGCACACACACACACACACACACACACACACACACACACACACACACACACACACACACACAGATATATAAATATGTATATATGAACAGGAAAAATGTTATAGAGGCCTGGACATTTTCCAAGGTTGTATTTAATTTTCATGTAACACAGCTCCTTTACACTTTATTTATTTTAATTTTCCTTCTCTCCTTACCACTGCTTTTGTTTTCTCGTTTCCCACCCGTCTATCCAATTCAGTCGTTGTTTTTTCTTTCTGCTTTTCTGTTTGCATTACACATTCCACCACGGGAAAGTCCGTAATATGATTACTTTATATTTGTTTACATTAGTTATGGCAGACGTAAACAAACGAATAGGCCACACAGCATAATTTCTATGGCAAGGAAAACACTAGAATTGCTGGTACACATAGTCATTGTAAGTTCAAAATGGCAAGCGACTTGGTAATTATATTTCTCTATGAAATTGTTTAATCATGCCATAAAGCATAGTAACAAAAAAATAGCTGTTACAGAATTTCATGACATTTTGCGCTTGTCAAAATACAGTTATAGGCTACAAATGTTGGTAAGGAAAGAAAAGATTAATGAAAAGAAAAAAACAACACCAGAAGCAGTAACAGTTATTTACAAAAGGAAGTTTTGAAAGACCAAATCGTATTGTGTTGTTAGTCTCAAAGACCACCAAAGCTTTTGAACAAATGTCTCTGTCTCTGTTTGTCTGTCTCTGTCTGTCTTTGTCTCTGTCTGTCT
Source organism: Rapana venosa (assembly GCA_028751875.1). Taxonomy (NCBI): domain Eukaryota; kingdom Metazoa; phylum Mollusca; class Gastropoda; order Neogastropoda; family Muricidae; genus Rapana; species Rapana venosa. The sequence goes on along the minus strand of CM054136.1, from coordinate 23,529,483 downwards.
GTCTATCTGTCTGTCTGTCTCTCTCTGTAAGTGTGTGTGTGTGCTGTGAGAAAGTATTCCATCGTCTGTGGAGGGTTTTTATTGGCATTGTGGTGCGTTGTTGCATGTGTGTAGCTGTCAGCTTAGCCTCAGCCAATGGATACAGATGTAGCGACAAGTGAAGTCATTCTTTCTCTCGTCGGGTTATGTGGCGGCAAGTTATGACTGGGGCGCGCGAGAAAAATGCAGCGAGCCTTATCAGATGGCTGGGGAGAATGGTGTCATTGGGAGGCAAAAAGCCTCCTGATTTACGTTGATGACGCTTGGAGCCAGGCGAGCTCATAAAGCGACCAACACCAACTTCAGCCTTGATCCCTGAGTTAAACTGTCCTGCTCTGTGAGCTATGTGCCTGTGAGCTAAAGGGTAAGTGGGCTGGGAGGTGGGTGGGCGTTGTGGTGGTGATGGTGGTGAGAGGTCAAATCATGGGGCAAGGGATAGATCTCGGTGACAGCCTTGCTCTGGTTTGGGAAAATGTAAAAAGTAACTGGTGTGAGAGTGCAGCCTGAAAAAGGAAATCAAACAACAAAACAAAACCAAAACCAAAAAATGCCTTCAAACTTCCCTACAGGAAAGAAAAAGTGGGTAAGATAAGCCATGTTGTCTACTCTGGTGTGATAGTATTTTTCCTGATTAGTTAAACGTGAAATGGGGGAAGGGGTCATCGTACTCTTAAATCTTCAATGGCTGTTTGTGTTTCTGACAGAAGATATCGTCTCTGTGCAAATGGTGTTGGTCTTTTCTCAGATGATGAAGTCTTCCACCTCTGTCCAGTCGTATAGTGAAAGTTTCCGTATACAGTTTCTATCGTGGCATTTATTCCATCTGTCTTATGAGACATTTTGCCTAGAGCTCCCTTTCTTGTTTGTCAGCCAGTTTCTGAATTTATGGGACATGCACTGGCCACGGTATCTTAGTCTGAAAAACAAACCGATTTACCAGTACCAAAACAACACTTCCTCAGCACTCGCGCCCTCTCCCCCCCTCCTCCATCCCTCCCACAAAAAATGGGGGTGGGGAGGGGGAGGGGAGGGGGGTATCCATGCAGTCAGCTAAGCAGCCAAGCAAACAGATGAATAAAAAAAATGCTGAGTAAGTTTCAGGGAAAAGTCTCTTCGCTACACAATGAATTTTTGATTGCTACAGTGGTATAAAGGTTTGTTGTCGTTTGGTTCAATTAACTGTTGCATTCTAAGCTGCAGCTCACGGGGCTTAAAAGCAAAAAATAATGAATTGCAAAAGCAAGAAGTCCAACAGTGCTGCAACCAAGTGAAACATGGACCACAGGAACTGGAAATGCGCAGTCATCGCAAAGTGCAAGATGAACTGGAACTTAGATTGAAGTTATGAATTACCGTTCCTTCGAAAGTATTACTGCAAATTTTGAAAAAGTTTTTGTTGGTGTTGGTGTTGTAATTGTTCTTTTGTTTGGTGTGCTTTTTATGTTACAAATGAACATAACTTTAGAAACAGAATTGATGTAGAAAACTTAAGTTATTAGAATGGTAATACTAGTTCCAAAATTCTCTATGGATGATGATGACAGTAATTCATTCCAATTGAATTGTTGTGGGAGCGATAACCTCTCATCTAGACCAACTCCAAATGCGTGGTTAAGAAACACCTAAAAGCATGGTTATGATGAGGGATGCAGAGATAAGGGGGGTCACCATGTGTTCCCAAGTGATGTGGGAGTTGAGGGGGGTCGAGGTATGGAACGTGACAATTGCCAGGTTCCTTATCATTCTCTGCATAGTTACCTCCCTTCCTCCGTTTCCCAGCCCATTTTCCCGATAGCGCGTCGTGTCTTCATGCTTTGGCACAATCAGTTTAGACACACGGTATATTTTTGCAAGGTGAAAACGCTATTTGTCATGTCTTCTGACAGACAGAGAGACAGGCACACATACACCGCCAGAGCAGCTCACTCACTACTCACAATAATAATTCACACAATCCGTGCACAAAATACCTGCAGATTAAAAATATTTGGGAAAGGTTGCAATGTTGTTGTTGGCGCTACAAGGGGTTACTCATCGCCATACCATACCTTCTTGCATATAGACAAAAGAAAAATTATGTAACAACAAGATTATTTTCAGAGTAGAGAATATTTTCTAAAAAATTGTTGATGTTATGAAGGACGCATTCATTTAAGGTTTTTACCATGATGGATGCTTTTCGTTAAAACATTTCCACACTACTTCAATAGTTCTGTTGGACCTCCTGTTCGAACCAAAGAAAAGAAATCAGCACTAAGGAAACATTTCTATCTTTAAAGCAATATATAGGGGTGCATCGAGTCACACTGACTTGTTTCTTCTCGTTTCTGCATCCCTTGTCAACAATGCGGGGGTAAGTTGGGGGAAGTGTTTGACCCAAGTGCCGCAGCGGTGATGAAGATGGTGTATGCATGCAGCCACAGCAGCCTGCCTTCTTCCCTGCACCAGCTGAACTGTGGCAGTTGTGTAAGGGCCGGGGCGGCCCCGGCAGGCCATGCACGCCGTAAGTGACAGGAGGACTTATGAAACGTGTCGGTCTTCATTACGCCCAACGCTCGCTCGCTCGCCTCTTTCTCACCCTCACACAATTAAGGCCTGATGCTCGCACCTCGGTTCAGCAGCCCGCAGTCCTTTGCGGCAACTCCTGCACTAAGTGATGATGCAGTAGGTAGGTCTAGTATAGGTCTTCTTGCTGAGGTGAATTGAGTAACAACTTTGTTTAGTTTTACGGTCTCACAGGGTTTTGAAACTTTGGTAGAATTTTTTTTTCGTTCCTCGACTACAGCTTTACCCATGGTGAGATGTTTGCGTATGTAACCGTTAATTGCCTACGATTAAGGTAGCCGCATTCCGACTTTGGGGTTTGGCGGAAATAATTATATTCTAACGGGCGGTTTTTGTTGTTATGTTTTGCAATGTGTGTGTGTGTATGTTTGAGAGAGAGAGAGAGAGAGAAGAGAGAGAGAGAGAGAGAGAGAAGAGAGAGAGAGAGAGAGAGTTGGTCCGGTCAATTGCTGAAAAATATTTGAGCGAGCATCGTCATTACACCTGAAGCGTCCAAAAAGTGGTGTTTTTTCTGTTGGTTAATTCCAGTTTTGCTGTCTTGGTTGGTGTGTCTGTTGTACAAGCAGCTAGTTTATACACAGAATTTATGAACAGTTTGGTCCTAGCTTTTTTTAAAAAAAAAGGTAATTTTGTTCTTCTGTGCCATACTTTTACCTGTCCACTAGCTGTTGGGTGGCCTAAGATTCATTGCCATTGTCCTTTATATAGGAAAAGCGAAAAACAGCGTCACCTCCTTGTTGTTAAAGTATATGCAGAATGACTTGGCAGAATGTCAAAGATTTCGAAAAACGTTTTCGTTTTGTTTCTTTGTTTTATACCACAGTTACTAGGATAAATCAAATATCAAGATCAGAAAATATGGACAGTCTCTCTCTCTCCTCTCTCTCTCTCTCTCTCTCTCTCTCTTTCTCTGTGTGTGTCTCTGTCTCTCTCTCTCTCTGTTTCTCTATCTGTCTCTGTATCTGTCTCTCTCGTATACCCTTCTTAATGACCGCACCCACCAAAGTCCGAACTGGCGAAAAGAGTTTAAAGTAGAAATTCTCACAGCAGCCTCACCCCTGCACCACTGTTTAAACTGCCTGCAAAAGACCGTCCACATGTCATCACTAACGTCAACTTTGTCTTCGCTTTTTACGTTTGTTTTGTTTTTCCGCGAACGTTGCTGGCAGAACCTCTCATCTCTAGCATCACCTTACACCCCCACCCCCTACTCCACCCACCTTTTCTTTCTCGTTTTTTGTCTGACTGTCTGACTGGTCGTAAAAGGTGGGACTGTAACCAGAACAAGCTGGGCAGAGTGAAGGAAGACTAGTCAGTAAAACAACAGTCTTTCAGACAAAAGGGGACTGGCAGTTGACAGAGCCGTGGAATGCAAGGGGGGCATGAGCGTCATTCCGGGCCTAAAGTTTGACACATTGGCTCGCCTACGTCAGAGTACATACAGCCTTTGGGCCTGCAGCACTCACCACATTCATTTCGTGACGTACTCCTCTGACACCTTGCCGTCATCATGGAGACGGACGTTCACGGCCCGTCTCCCTTTCCCTCTGCACCCAGTTACCTCACACGGCACTGTGCTGGCTGCACTCTGATGGGGGGTCTGTGGTCGCTTAGATGCTGGTGTATACAGGGGGAACAGATATACTGCTTTTTCGTTCCTGTCTTTTCTGTTGTTCCTGAAACTGATTCTAAGCATCATATTACTCGCACAACACCATCATAGCCTTAATGATAACAAGTTCTATTAGCTATTTTTTTCTTCCGTTCCTCAGCTAGATAGATCTCCGAGGCTCACCAAAGGCGAGATTTTTGCGTATGCGACCATCTCTCTCTCTCTCTCTCTCTCTCTCTCTCTCTCTCTCTCTCTCTCTCTCTCTCTCTCTCTCTCTCTCTCTCTCTCTCTCTCTCTCTCACCTTTTGTTACTTTCAAGGCATGGTACTCTGGCATCAGATACCTGTAGTCTTCCTTTCTTAGTCAAGTCCGGTGAAGGTGTTGACTCATGAAGCCGCATCGTACAACTTCATGAATTCCTGTTAAAATTTACTTGATATTTGTTCTCCCTCCTATCCACATGAAGGCAACGTGTGGTATTGTATTTAATCTTTGGGTTGAGCAGTCAGTGGGGCATTTCACGATGCTGAAGACATCTAAGCTGTTGACATAGCATTCTGGTGTGTCTAGGAGTCAAGCGCAGACAGTGACTTAATCAAAGCGAAAGAAGGGAAGAGAGGTATTGGTCTTCTTGCAATACTTGTCATGACGGTCCCAGACAAGTCACCCAAGTAGCCCTCTAAGCCTTGTCATTGGCTAGTGTAGTTGTCTCCTTGGCTTACGCTGTCTTCTTGGCAGGGGCTCTCATCCCCTTGGTAGGAGTCATGTTCTCACCAGTTACATCTGTAATGTGGCCAGATGTGTTATGCTGTAGAATTATGCTAGTTTGAAAACCAACAGAGGTGTTCTGCTTTCACTGTGATCATGTTTTATATCATGATTTTCTTTACAGCTAATTTGTTGGAAGTCTTCTCTTTGACCTGAATTCAGTAGGGGTCTCAATGTGTTAGATTTTAAGCGGAAAGTTTGAAGGAAAACCGAGTGTTTTCTTATTGAACTTATGTTGACTTGTAAAAGTTTCTTTCATGCAAGAAATGTCAGTGTGACACGTTAAGTGTTCGTATGTAAATGTGGCAGGAGATAAAGGGTTGAATTCTATCGTAAGTGTTTGCAGATTTCAGGGAAAATATTGAACATTTGTGCTGACCATTACAGGTCTTGTCTTTTTGTTCTGCAGATATCCCGTGGTGCCTTAGAACCGGAAGTCCAGAAGATGACGGAAGACGAGGTTGTCTACTACAACAAAGGACTGTGAGAACTGCCTGGATCTGTCAACTGTGCTGTAAAGATGAGCAGTTGCGGACGTCAGTGGACTGATGGTATGCACACCCCATGAAATCCAGAGAGCCGTGATCAGGACACCTGACTGTTAACCTAAGGAATGAAAACTAAACGAACACAAATTGCTGCTAAGTGAGCTTCTAAGCAATGCTCTGTTTACCAAATGTCTGTAGTGTTCTACTTTTTTCTTATTTTAGCACAAGCTAAAGGCCACGAAAAAACTGCTTTTCTATCCGACTGCATTTTGTGAATAAACGCTTTTTAAAGAATGTTGTTGATTGAAAAATAAATTGAACCATAAAAACGGGGGGGGGGGTTAGCAAGAAGAATTTTTGGAACCAACAAAGGTATTAGCATTTAATAAAACCCGAAGATTTATGTAAAACATCCAAAACAAAAACAAAAATGAGAAGAAGGAAAACCCAAAGAACTAACAAGGCTTTTTAAGGAAATGATGAATGATTATTCATTGACTCCAGGTGACAAAATTTAGAATTTAAACAGAAGTGTTTGTCGTTCAAAGACAAAAGTGTAGAAGCCTCTGTGGGTACAGCAATGACTTATTACCAAAACTTTGCCAGCTATGCTTGTTAGTGTGTGTGTGTGTGTGTGTGTGTTGTGTGTGTGTGTGTGTGTGTGTGTGTGTGTGTGTGCGTGCGTGTGTGTGTATGTGTGTGTGTGTATGTGTGTGTGCGTGCATGAGAGAGAGAGAGAGAGAGAGAGAGAGAGAGAGAGAGAGAGAGAGAGAGAGAGAGAGAGAGAGAGAGAAGAGTTGTTGCTGTCTACAATAACGTGCAGTATGTTTATAATCCTGAAGGAGAGGGATAAGATAAGGGGAGTGGGGAATTATGTCGAAATGGATATGTCTTTGCCAGATGGATCATTAAAGGTCCGAACATTCCACCCCACCCTCCGCTGTTCCCCTAGTATGGGTTATTGGTCAGTTTTCTCAAGGAAGTATCGCGAGGGGCAGAACATTCCGTAAGTGCTACACTACATCTGTGAAGAAAAATCCACCATTTTATGAGTTCAGAAAAAGTGATGTCCGGGTTATGGGTCTTTTGTGTGTGTTTATTTGGTTGTTTTGTAGGGGTTTGTTTGTTTTGTTTTGTTTTTGTGGGGTTTTGTTTTGTTGTTGTTTTGTTTTTGTGGGGTTTTGTTTTGTTTTTGTTGTTGTTGGGGGTTTTTTTGGTGGAGGGGGGGGGGGGGATTTATTAGTCTGGTGGTTGTGTGTTCTTACCCTTTTTGCTTGCCTGGCTAGTTGGCTACTGCTGAAATATTTGTTGATTCTCTCTCCCCCCCCCCCCCCCCCCCCCCCCCATTTTTTCTTAAGAAAAAAAAGACAGAAAGAAAGAAATTGAAGGAAAATAGATTCAGCGATGTCAGACTTAAATCCATGACGACGTATCAAAAAGGAATCTTATGGTAGTTGTTATCACGCAGTTATTTAGTGGCGCACATCTCCTTACACACACACACACACACACACACACACACACACAACACACAACACATTATGTGTTTCTGTTCCTCTTATACCTATCTTTTGACAACCAAAAATTTACCTGCTGATTCTCTGTTTAGCAATAATCTGTTGTGTTTTAGAAACAGTATTGTTTTTCTCCTCCACTTGCAATAAAATATCCCTGCTGTGCTTCCCAAGAATTTTTTTGCTATGAATTAAGGGAGGTGGGTGCTTTGATTATATTGATATTGGCTGTGATTTCCCTGTATCCATGTATATGAATGAGCAGTCGTAATATTTACAGTTGTATCCCGTGTAACGTGTTTAACCAGTATTGTTTCTGCTTATTTGTGACAAGTGGTTGTGAATCTGTATACTATTCATCGTGGATTTTGATGATGAGTGGCATCAGCTCAGCTATTGCACAGAGGTGTTGGTAGGAGTACGAATTAAAATGATGAACACTGAGCCTGTTTGGGCCGTTTATTGGGTTTGAACCCCGCGTTTTTATGCAGACTTTCAGAAGAAAGCATACACACACACACACACAACACAAACACACACACACACACACACACACACACACACACACACACACACACACACACACACACACACACACACACACACACACACACACACACACTAACACAATGTATAACGGTTAAAACCCATCCATAGGAACTCAAGACCAGACCATCACCCAGGATTACACCTTGGAAAGCCTTTAACCTTTTTCTTTAATAATGTCCTCTTCCCTTCCAAGTTCTTTTTACTCTGTGCTTTTATTTAGTGCGACTTTGTTGCGTATGTATAATAGGATAACCCGCTTATAGAGCCACATCTTAGAGAAACTGATTGGCACTGATCCAGAACAGCTTTTGGTATAAAGCAATACAAAGAGGACTGTACAGGGCACAATAGGTGTCATATGCATGAACTTGAAAACAGATCATGCAGAAACAAAAGGCGTCAGATGAATGAAGCTGAAAACGACAGCTCAAAAACAGATGCCTCATATCCAAAAGTTTTATTGCCTAATTAAGCCCAAATTTAATTTGGCCAATGAAAATGTTTTCAATGAGTTTAAGCTCAATAAAGTTGAAGATATTGTGTGAGTTTTTAAAAAAATGCTGTGGAAGATATTGACAAGGGAGTTAGAGAAAGACAGGCAAATGGACTAATGTCACTATCTTAGTCATCCCCATTGACTGCAGTTCCTTAGTTGCATGTGAAACACATCCCACATCGCTGCCGAAAATAGCACGCTAGCAAAGTTATAACTAAACTTTTGTTTGAAATCAGAACGATGCATTTCATTTTTGTTGATATTCAGTTTACTTTAAAGATTAGCTAGGTCTATATGTGCTTTTAATTAAATTTTGTTCTCACAAGATATAGTGCTATATGAATTCCATGTATGATATGATGATGATGATGGGTTTTTTCTTTTTAACCCAGCCAGCACGTGGTAAGTGAAATGCCCTAACTGTTATTATTATTACTTGTTTTTAATACCTTTTTAACTGTTGAGGAAAGTTTCAGGATGGCTGAACAATGAATCCTTTTAATGAATTGATTTATGTGTCATGTTTGCTACAGTGCAGCTCATTTATTCTTCCAAACCAAAGCCACTGCCCTGAAATGACAACCATTACAAGTATTTTCCAATATTTACACAGCTGAATTTCTGGCTTTTTTCAGTGCAGCACTTAAGTTATAAAAGCAAATGTTCGCTTGTATTAGGCCTTTTTTCATTGATCTGCGTTTCTTGATATCCTTTTTAACCATTGTGTTTACAGATTATGAACGAGCTGTACTATTTTATTTTATCGCAATTGTAATCAGATGCATTTTGTGTTGTTGCCGATCGTTTGCAAGCCTTTGGCTTTAATGTCCTTCTGTGAAATTCCATTGGGTTGGTAAGAAAGTCTTAGAGCTCAAACACATTGGTTGTATCTTAATTTTCTGATTATTATACACTATGACAATTATTTGTAAATGTGAAATATTTTCTTACGAATAATAATTATTTGTAAATGTTAAATATTTTCATACAAATATAATTATTGTTGATTTGAACATGTTGCCTTTGTCTTGTTGTCCGTGTGTGGCCTGGAAAGAAATGAAATGTTTTAGTTATGGCCAGATATCAATTTTCAACTTCTATGGTCTATCCAAAACTTCCCCCACAAAAACACAAGCAGTGGTGTGCATGCCATCACATAACCCTTTCAAACACGTATGCAGAGGCAAATGCCTCTGCCTCCTTTAAGAAGAGTAGACCTTCTCAAGCCGGTGGGAACTGACGAAATAAGATAAAAACACATACACACTGGTGTCATTTTTAGACATAATCCCGGAAGACAGAATATGGCTGCCCTGGTGTAGAATTGAAAATGGTAGCATACGCATAAACTTTGTCTGTGGTGAACTTCAGCTGGTGAACTTCAGCTGTTAAAATGAGGAACAAAGAGGAAGACAAAACACTTACACTGAAAATCAGTGTAGACCCTGAAAACCTTGATACAAACTCATCAAAGGTATGGACACGAAGTAGAAATCAACTGAAAACTTTGACAAAAATTCATCAGAGGTATGGACACGAAGGAGAAATCAAAGCAAGACGACTAAAACTATAGGAAGAAGGCCTGGAACACGATACTACTTGATGCCTAACGATAGGCGCAGATAGTGGTGATGCTATGGACAAAGTAATAGCTAGCAGCGTTGATTCTGAGACAGTAAGACAGCACTGTATTTCCTCTGACTATGAGCTGACCCAGACGTGTAAAATCCGCTAACAGTATGCCTCTGATAACGATCAAAACCCTGGTCTAACCCCGAAGTCAGAATGCGCTACTTTAATGGTGGGTTAAAACGGTGGCATACGCAAAATCTCACCATTGGTGATCCTTGGAGCTCTAGCCGAGGAACGAAAAAATCCTACCCCAAAACCTCGTTTCTCTGACTGCTCCTCTAATGGCTGCACCATCATGGTGGATAGGCCTATTTCATTCTTGTTTGAGCTCGGAAATATTTTAAATGTAAGCGGCTAGATTTGATATTCTTTTGATATTTCATTTCAAATATCAACCAAGATCTCATAAACAGTCACATATATTAATCAGCCTATTATAAGGCATTCAAGAAAATGGCTATATAACATAAATAAAAAGAAGTACAAGATATCAGTAAACATGGTACAATATATCAACACAGTCCAGGATATCAATAAACATTATCTAAGGTATTATTAATAAACGAAATTCAGGGCAGTGATAAATCACAGGTGGGTCGATTTTGGACTGTAATCTCTGACCTGAACTGAAAGACAACGTTATGTATCAGTAAGTTTCAGAATATGATTGTGTTTATTTGTTGTTATTGTTGTTAGTGGTGGTGGTGGAAATTTTGTTTGTTTGTCTCCATGTTTGTCTGTTTGTTGTTGTTTTGGGGATGGGGTGGAGGGGGGTCTTTAGTGAACTGAAAACTTTTCTGTCCAGTCCTCCTTTCCATAGCTCTTTTTATGATTGTTCAAATTGCACTGTTAAGTTGTAGGGGACGTATAATTATTGCTAAACCATGCTGAGGTGTGTTGAGTGTGTGTGTGTGTGGTGTGTGTCCGCGCGAGCGTGCGTGTGTGTGAGTGCATGCGTGCATGGGTATGTATGGGGGTGGGGGGCGGGGTGGGTGGGTGGGTGTACGCTCACACGCTCACTTTTACGTGGTGTAGTGTTTATGTGGTGCACTAGGCTAGGTCTGTCAGCTACTTGGCGAAGAAGGCGAGCCTTTTAAACCTAATGGTATCATGACCTCTCTCTCTCTCTCTCTCTCTCTCTCTCTCTCTCTCTTTGTCTCTGTTACATTAAAGGCCTATATATAATGTGTGACGGCGACGTCTCTTCCTCTTACAAAGAAAGGGAGCAAGCAGGCATTGAGATAAAAGTGGCGATAGAGCAACTATGCAGTCAGGCTGAAGTGGCTGCGGCCTCTCTGTCTCTCCTGCACTTGTGCTGCCCCCACCCCGTCCAGCTACTTCACCCCTACTATCACCCTTTCTATACCCCGCCGCCATACCCAGCCTTTTCTGTTCTGATAGTCTGTCTCTACTACCCCTGCTTCCATTGCTTTTCTACATCTCTTTTATGTGACTTTCTCTGTGGTGAAAGTGGGCTTCTCAACGCTTCTCCGACCCTTCTTTCCCTTTGAAAATCATCATGGCATTCCATGTATAAGATTCGGTGTTACATAAGATAATAAGGATATAATATTCATAACTCTTGCTTGTGCTTTGATACTGTCCCAGCTTGACTACATTCTTATAGTATGCTTAGTAGAGCCTACCATTAAAAAAAAAATCATTTTTCCAGAAGACATAGACGCATGCGTCACAATTTTCTACCGAAAAAAAATCTTAACAGTCACCTCTCGCCTGTACGTCCTTCACTCGTTATCTATTGGAGGGGGAATACATGACAAATTCTCTTAATCTGTTCCAAATTTGAGAATAACTTTGACTCCTGTGTACTTTGATGAGCTTCCTAAGTACTGTACACCTCGACAGCTTCATTCATCGACGAATATCTGCTTGTTGATAAATCCCATCATATAGAACGAAGTCTGACTGTGTGGTGCACCTTCTTTATTTCCCAGGTTGTTCCCTTTGGAATGCCCTGTCCTTTTTGTGTGTGTCCCTCATTCTCCTTCTCTTCCTCATTTCAATCCTTTTCTCCTCTATTATCCTGATCTCAACCCCCCAAATGGCATTAAATGGTACGTGTGTGTGTGTGTGTGTGTGTGTGTGTGCACGCGCACGCATTTATATGTGGGATACACTGAAAAACGTTCGCTGTGTACTGTGTTCTCAATATTAGACTTTGTTGTTGCTGATTTTAAAAAAGCCAACTGATTCAACACAGACGCACGCGTCTAGATTTACTTTTCTCATACCGCCTGAAGCTCGACAAAAATTCTGCATTTTTGGGGGTGTTCTTTTAAAAAAAAAAAAGTCATTATACTTGATACAATTTTTTTTGTAGGGTGGTGGGGGGTGGGATTGCATGTGAATATGTGTTATTCAAAATCAGCGAGAAAATAAAACAAAGAACGGGTCGATTTTGAAGTGGCCTCAGAGGGGCTGCGACTGCATTCAGCAGACACAAGATGCTCACTGCAGGAATGTAAGCGTCCACTGGCCATGAAACGGCAGGCCTGGAAAGTAAAGGCAACTTGAGGCAAGGGGCACAACACAAGCTGACACTTTGATGACAATATCTTTTCCTGTCCCGTCTGCACGTCGAAAGCGGCAAAAAAAGACAAAACAGACAAACGGCTAAGGGAGACTACCGTGCATAAACCATTAAAAGTGCAGAAGGAACAAAGGGCAACTGGGTGTATTGTCTGCCCCAACAGGTTTTGCGTTTTGCAGTTCTCGCTGTTTAATCGATATCGTTATGATTAAAGACCCATTAAAACACAAGAAATAGTCCCTTTATCCCCTCTTTACCCCTGCCGCTTGCTGTGAAGAACACTTCTCCATCTTTTACGACATGTCGCGACGTTTGGGTGATGAAAAGTGGAATTAGATCAGCGGCAATCCAACCGGGGACTCGTAAACTGATTCCCTCCCTCTCTCCCTCCCTCTCTCCCCTCCCACCCGACAGGAATAGCATTCCTCTTCTTCGTAAAGGGAGGATGGCTGTAGCATCCTCCTCCTTCTCCTCCATTTTTTTGTTAGTCTGAACGGTTTGATAGTTTGTCTTTATTCTGTTCCTCATCTGTCGTTTTACCTCTTCCCTTCCCTTCTTCACTCAATCTCTGGCTTTCCCTGCTGCTCACATTTTTATTTTGGGCTGTTTGGCTTTATGCCCTGAGTGTTGTGCCTGGGGATTAGGTTTGTTGCCTTTGTGTCAGTGCCTTACGTGTTTGGAATGACAAGATAATCCTCCCAGGCCAGGTCGGGGCCATGATGGGCGCTGAGCCGCCGGGCCCTTGCTGCCAGCGCCCCATTGTCCCCGTTGTCCCCAACAGCCAGGGCGTCAGCATCCCTGATCACCGCCGTCACCCGTTGCTCCATCACCGCCCCCGCCACCCTATTTCCCCTGCCGCTTCTCCAGGTCAGCCAGCGTCTTTTCAGTGCAATGCACTCAAACAGCGGGTAGCCTCATATTCAGAACCGGTTATACAGCCTGCATGAATCAGATCGATCACCAGACGAGCGAAATGATGGTTTCCCCCTTTTTTTTCTACAGGCATAATAGAATGCGTAACTGTTTTGTTTGCCGTTAGCACTAACATTTTACTGATTGACATCATGTGGTGGCTGTCATGGCGTCAGTGAGTCCGGAGCTCTGATCCGCGTGTTGGGAGGTCAGCTATGACAGTCACTTGCAGTCTGCACCATGCATCCACACCACAGTGCTGTCCCCCACAGTGACCTCTGGTATCAAACAGTGCAGCAGCATCTCAACTGCCACTTGCTCCTGATGCACCACAGTCAAACACTGACAGAGGGGTTGGCTGTACTTCTAACTGTGTTGTTAACTGACCAGACTAGTCAGCAGATACCTGCATTGAAACACATTCGTTTCAGGACAATTCTGTCATCATTTAAAAAAAATTTGACTTGGCTTTTGACTTGTGTGGTTAAAAAACAACTTTCTGCAAGTATAATAACATATGGATTATTTGTTGTTATTGAGTGTTCCCAAACCCATGAGGCCACCCAGAAAATGCATTCCGTTTTACTCATCACATATAGGAATCACAGTGAGACCGAGTTGTGCGAAGGTTATATGTATGCGGCAGTTTGTAAATACTTTTCCATATAATCTGGGCAGCCATACTCCGACTGCAAACGATTCTTGATTCTTTGATAGCTTCATTTTATTCTGTGTACTTAGACTGGACAGTGATGATGCTGGTTGAATTGGATGAGAGGAGTAGACAGCCTCTTGTTGAAGAGTCTATAATTATAATCTCTGAAAACAAGTTACCCACAGGAAATTTGGCTACGTATCTGCACAGACTACCCTGTAACTATGTTTTAGTCTCTCCTCGTCTGTGCCACGCCAGTGTTGCTGCTCCACGTCGCTTGTGCTGATCTCACCACACGCATCCCTCTCCTGGCTTCTCTCCCACCACAGGACACTGCAGTCCTTGGGACAATGACTACAAAGCAGCGGTAGGACCACCATCATTTTCTGCGCACTCATGCTGAGTGTTCAGAGTGCCTTTCTCTGATTCAGCATGTCCAGGACAACGCCTATCAATATCTCCACCGACTGTTCGAATAATGTCGCTTAAATGCCGAGTCAGACTGTGTAAGGTGCCCTTTTTTTAGAGTAATGTTATCACATGATGTCTGAGACTTCACTCAACCTTCTAACTGTAAATGCTTAGACCCTAGAAGCATAAAAACAGGAGAAACTGAAATGTTATCATCATGACAATTGTTAAGATGGGCCTCAGAGTCAGAGACAGTTTTCATTACAGGCGTGGAGATGCAGAGGGATGAACATGAAGATGATGATGATAATTATGGAAGTTTAGTCGGATCTAGAACTCCAGGGCATGCTTTCAATCTCCACATAGTACGTCTTGGTGTCGACCAAGCTTGAGAGATACAGACACCTGCTTAAGTGATCAGTTTAGGTCAGCGATGTTTGACTGTGTGGTCCAAGGCTTCCCATTGCACATTCAGCTCTGAACAGTCGACTGGATCCCGCAAACTTCCACAAATATTGTGTTTTTCATGTTCTTGTTTCTGTTTCTTTGTATGCATGTAGTTGGTTGTTGATGGGTTTTTTTTACCCTTTCCTCATCGCATGTTAACCTTGTGTAACATAGCAAAACAGTATGAAAGCACGCTGACTATGTGGCTATTTTCTGAGAGTGTATTTCGAAGGAATATGAAACAGGTCTAGGGCTACGGGGCTCTTGAGGGCGGTGTGGCCCTGAAAGGGGTGGGGTGAGGGGATGGGGGGATGGGGAGGGCAATGTGGAGGGACAGCCTGTGACCTTCAACTGTCTGCTGCTGCCATACATGCCCCCCCTGCCCCTGATGACCTCCCTGATAGCAGTCTGCAGCAACACAGCTCAACCCTTCTACTCCCGCTTTTTCCCCCCAGCTGTGTGTGTGTGTGTGTGTGTGTGTATGCGCGCGCGCGTGCGTGCGTGCGTGTGTGTATGTATGTGTGTGTCTATCCCTCTGTCTTTTTTCTCTGTCTCTCTTCTTTTTTCTCAATCTGTCTCTTGCTCTGTCTCTGTTTCTGTTTCTGTGTCTGTTTCCCTGTCTCTTTTTTCTCCATCTTTCTGTCTGTCTGTCTCTTTCTCTCCCTCCATGGACGACTAAAACCTGTAGGATAGGTGTCAATACATAAGTACATGCACTATGTACACACACATACACATTTATAAATATAATTTGCATATACCCTCCATACTCTCTGGCGAGCACACATAGCCCACATTATAACACATGCACCTTCACCACGCTTGCAAGCACTGAGAGAGAGAGAGAGAGAGAGAGAGAGAGAGAGAGAGAAGGAGAGAGAGAGTGTGTGTGTGTGCACGGGCATGCGCATTCGTGCACTACACACGCGCTCAAACTTACACACACAACCAGACCGCTACAAGCAACATGGCGCAGTTTCTCCAGGCTCTAAGGCAAAGGAATTGTTCCGTGACGAAGCAAGGTCTATGATCCCAAGATAAATTGATCACAAGAGAAATGTTTACACTGGCATTCTAATTCATAGAACGTCCACTGCTTTAGACCTATCATATCAAAGCTTAACACAGCAGGGGAGATGGGGGTGGGGAAGTACTACCTAATAGCCTTTCCATGCCTTGACTGTAGAGGCTGATGTGTATGAAGAAGCTCCGTGGGGAGGGCACGGTCAGTGATCACCTATCACTCTTCTGTCCTACTTTCAACTTCAGAGCCACATCGAAGTCTTCGCTCAAAGCTTGTTGACAGAGCAGAACGAGGGCATGCACGGCGCAAGGGCGTGAGTTCCTGCAGTTGGTGCCCACAGAACAGGCACCGTGGGTTTGACCCTCAAATCGCATGCAACAGTGTTTGACTACCTGTGTGAGTGCCACACTTCTGGTGTAGAAAAGACGTTGTAGATTATTAACACTGAATTCGTGGTCAATTCCTTTTCAAGTAAAAAAGAAAAGAAAATCAATGCATATAATACTTTAAACACTTAAACACACACGCTCGCACACACACATATACATACGCACGCACGCACGCACACACAGAGAGCTCTTTTCATTAATGTCTTTTCCCGCTCTTACATGATGTTGTGATGAGAAAGTAAGAGGTGGTACAGGGAAAGGTTGGTAGGGTGGAGGTGGGGGGAGGGGGAGGGGGAGGAACTAGGAAGACCTTTACATTAATGCTTTGCTTCACCACAAGAAAATGTTTTTTCATAGATCACAAAAAAGTTGTATGTTCAGATCATCGTATTGACAGATGACAACAAATTGAAAATTAATGTTCTGACTAGCATGTTCATGTTTTCTTAATATCACACACACACACACACATGCACACACACACACACACACACACACACACACACACACACACACACACACACGCACACACGCACGCACGCACGCACCACAACACGCACCACATGCACACACACACACACGTGTGGTCACAGCAGAAAAGGTACTAAGGAACGAGGAGATACACATCGTAAGTAAACCAAGTCATTCCTCTGTATCAGCAAAAGAACTTGTGGCAGAATTAACACCATACCCCCTTGCTTATCAGTCAATAATGACATCCACACATGGGCGGGAGAGAGAGAGGAGAGAGAGAGGAGAGGGAGAGAGAGAGGGAGCGAGAGAGAGAGAGAGAGAGAGAGAGAGAGAGAGAGAGAGAGAGAGAGAGAGAGAGAGGCAAGTAGCAATCCAAGGAAGCAGATCTGAAGAGCTGACCAAGACATAACATGCTTGTGATGCCATCCTCCCTCACAGTCCAGCAGTCAGGCGGAAAGGGGAGGTCACCCAGGGGAGGTATCAGGTGCTATGATGCTGTCCTGTCTGTCTTATCATCAGACAAATGGCGGCCTGGCTTTGTGAGGTGCTCACTGTGCACCTTTCTTTGATTGGCTCCCTGTCCGTGACGCAATGCACACGTCATGGCAAACAAGGACCAGCAGGGAATCAGGGGCCATGATAGAGAGTGAGAAATGGCTGGCTGCATTGCTGGCATCGGCGAGACTGCATTCAAAAGAATTCCTTCTGCAACTGGGATTATAGACTTACACCGATTCTGAATGAAATTCGTGACTGTATCATGATTAGGATCTGTGTGTGTGTGTGTGTGTGTGTGTGTGTGTGTGTGTTTGTACCCTTCAGCCATTTTCTGAAAAGAGCATCATTTCGAATAATAATACTGCAAACACAGATTGTGCCTAAAGAGAGAGAGAGAGAGAGAGAGAGAGAGAGAGAGAGAGAGAGAGATGGGGTGTGAAAGTGAGAACAGACAGACAGACAGACATGCACACAGACAGACACACAGATACACAGACAGGCAGATACAGACACAAACACGCGAACACAGAGACAGAGAATCAGACACAAACAGCCATCTAGCCATAGACACACAGAGGCATACACCAACAAGAAAAAAAAACGAAAGAAAGAAAGGAAGGGAGCAAAGGAGGTACATATTCATCCATTATACACACCTTACCATCAATAACGTAACGACACAGCCAGCTCTGTCACAGGACAGGGCAGAACAGCCCTTACATACACACAAGACAATAGCGTTACATACACACAAGACAATAGCGTTACATACACACAAGACAATAGCGTACATACAGCAAGACAATAGCGTAACATACACGCAAGACAATAGCGTTACATACAACAGACATAGCGTTACACACACACAAGACAATAGCGTTACATACACACAAGACAATAGCGTTACATACACACAAGACAATAGCGTTAGATACACACAAGACAATAGCGTTACATACACACAAGACAATAGCGTTACATACACACAAGACAATAACGTTACATACACACAAGACAATAGGGATGGTCCAGCAACTGGCTTGTAACGGTGGAAGCAGGCAAGGAAGGAAGGAAGCCAAGAAGATGAGGAGAAAGCGGTACAAAACTGTGGTAGCAGAGCTGGCGGCTGATTGGAGTGGAGGGGTAGCACAGCTGGACCCAGGAGGGGCTAATCATGACAAATTGCCGCAACGGCCACACTGTCTGATCACCTCATTAGAGCCAGGGCCTAGCCACCATCCCCACAATCTGTACTCTCCCTCTGTCTGTCTGTGCCACCCTCGGTTTGTCCTGTCTGTCTGGCCTGATCGTAGAGCTTGGTAGGTATTACATACGAACTGGCCTCTCTCTCTCTCTGTGTCTTTCTCTGTCTCTTCTCTGTCTCTGTCTGTCTGTTTGTCTGTCTGTCTCTCTCTCTCTCTCTCTCTCTCTCTCTCTCTCTCTCTCTCTCTCTCTCTCTCTCTCTCTGAACAGGTGGACGACGTGACGGGACGAGAACTGAACAGGTGTGCTGTTAGTAAGCTGCTGCAAATTTTTGCATTTTAGCTTCAAAATGTCAGTTACTGGCCTTCCAGCTACTGTAATAACAACTTTAAACGCCCTGCTGATCGACAACGTCGTATCGAGTTGGAAAGTCGCGGGGGAGAGCGGCAGTGTTGTGTTCGTCTTGCGAATGAAGCCAGCTGACAAGCCAGTGTCAACAGAAATGGCGGACCGGTGCTGAACGGTAACTCCGTGTTCAGTACTATCGCAAGAAACCCCCTTGTCAAAGACGTCGCGATGTTCAAAGAAGTAGACAACACCAAGAAAGACAGGCAAGTCGCCAATGTGACAATAACAGTGTCTTGGAAGAGCCGGTCTTGTGTAACATTGACTCCCTGCTCGATGTGGAAACAGAAGGAAAACAAACCAGTGTGTACACAGAACTATGTGTCAGCAGTGAATTGAATGCCTCAGCCACACCAGATTCACTTGTTCTACTGTGTGATCCAGCAACAGACAACAAGATCGGTGTGTCTTCTGAGGCGCCTGATGTGCAGGAAGAGCTGACAGTTGGCTGCACAGTGGATGACTCTGATACTGATACTGGTATTGTGAAACAGTATGTGTCTACTCTAACTGACAAACGTGTACAGCGTCGATTAAGGGACAGCAAGAGAAACACACGGTTTCGAAAGGTGGTGGTACATAGTTCGGTTGATCAAAACATTGTGATGTGTGAATCAGATGACATCATCCTGGAATACTCTTGGAATGGAGATCTTGGCGAGGAATCTAAGTGTGTGTTCTGGCACATCAAGCAAGAAGAGAAAAACATGTTGCCAGAAGAACGTGTCAGGCTTGCCAGACTTCGTAAAGGGAAACAGTGTACTAACACACAACACACAGAGACAGTGGTGGCGAGTGCTGAGCAGGAGTTACATCATCTTCGGGACCTGATCCGGTCTTACATGGGCTGACTTCGCTGGCTGTAGACTGGAAAAGGAAAGGCTGGTTTGAAAATTGAGACACTTGAGACACAGACAATAATGTATCGAATCTTGATGTACATACCACCACTGCCATGGTTTCCATGTCATTGTAATCGCGTCGCGTTCGATATCGTTGTTACCGCGCCGCAGCGCTATATGGCTTGATCGCTAAATAGCAATAACATTGTGTCAATTGTCTCTGAACAGGTGATGGAGAAAGAGGAGATGTTTGTTTTAAAAAAACAACCTCGTTTATATAAGTTATCTGATTAAAGGAGGAGGAGGAGGAAGAAGAAGACAAGAAGAAGAAGAAGAAAAAGAAGAAAAATACCACCATCACCACCACCACCACCACCACCACCACCAACACAACAACAACAACAACAACTACAATGACGACAACGACGACAACCAACCAAATAACCCTAAATTTTTCATATTCCGCCTCTCCACCCCTACCCCTTACCCTCCCCCCTGCAAAAAAATAAAGCAACAACAATCAAACAAAAAGCAAAACACAACAAACGAAAACAGAAAACAAAAGCCAGCTATTCCTCCACCCCACTCCCACCTTAAACAAAATAAAGAAAGAACAATATGCTAATTCTCTGACTGCATTTTCTTCCCAGCACAAACGTTGTGTAGTGTTTGTGTGTTTGATTTGATTCTGGATGGTTTAAAGGCCTGGTCACGATGTTTTAAGAGGCTTTTTGTTGTGAAGGGTTTATGCACTGGGTATCATATTTTTCCCATTTGAAACTGGTTTGCCGGGATTAGGAGTTAACTATGATAGTTATAAAACAAGGCGCGCGCGCGCATACACACACATACACGCGTAAGAGAGAGAGAGAGAGAGAGAGAGAGAGAGAGAGAGAGAGAGAGTATATTCGGAAGGTGGGGGAGGGGGGGTGATGATACCAAATATGGAGGGTAGTAAAAGCCTTTTCAGGTCGACAGGTCGTGTTAACCTACACAGCCAGTTCATCAGTATTCAATGTCGTGTTCAACATTAACATCAAGTCGGTCATGTTGGCAAATATGATTACATTATTCATGCCAGTTAATGTGTCAGTGTTCGTAACATGTCCTTGTTCATAATGGCTGAAATGGTTTGTCATGGCTGGCATACCATTTTCATAATGGCTAAATGTCATTGTTCATAATGGTTTGCATGTTTCTGTTCATCGCAGCTTGCATGCTGCTCATAATGATGAACATAATTATGTTATTGTTCATAATGGCTGACATATCGCTTGTAATAGCTAGCATGTCATTGTTATAATGACTAACACTATTTATAATGGCTGTCATGTTATTTCAAAAATGCCTAAATGTGATTGTTTATAATGGCTGACGTGTCATCATTCAGTACAACTGACATGTCATTGTTCATGATGACTACTATGTTTGTCACTATGGCTAATATATCATTATTCATAATGGCTACCATGTCATTCTTCATATTGAATAGCATATCATTGTTCACGATGGCTAGCATGTCACTACGATAATAGCATAACTATTATTGTTCATAATGGCTGACATGGCATAGTTCAGAATGGCTAATACGTCAGTGTCAATAATAACATATTATTGTTCACAATGGTTGTCAAATCGTTGTTTACAATGGCTAATACGTCATTGTCGATAATAGTTAAGATACAATTCCTTTATAATGGCTGGTATTTCGTAGGTCATTATGTCAGAGATGTCATTGTTCATGATGGTTTACACATCGTGGATCATATTGACTACAATCATATTTGTTTATTAACGGCTGGCTTGTCATCTTTTTATAGCATGCCTTGCATGTTAGTGTTTCTCACAGTAGCATGTTGTCCATTGTGGCTGGCATTTTGCCTTGTTCCTAGCAGCTAACATGTCCATTTACCAAACTGATGCACTCACGTCAAGCAGTCATCAGCAATGTTAGAATCTCTCCTTTCTCCTGCCATCTCCTCCCCTCTCCTACCGCCAATCTCCTTTATCTCAGCTTGCCATACCAAGTGTCTGCCATGGTCGTGTCATGCACGCGCATAACTGCCATCTTCTCACACTTTCCGGAGACTGAAGGTGTCAGTGAGGTCACTGTCAAACACCATATGTCAGTAGTCATTGTGTGTGTGTGTTTGTGTGTTTGCACGCGCGCGCGCCACACACACACACACACACACACACACACACACACGCTCCTCTCTCTCTCTCTCTGCCCCCCATCCCTCCTCACTCTCCTGCTTGCATCATGTTACACTTTCTGCCACTTCAGATGAAACAGTCTCTCCGGCTGCCGGACGAAAGAAACCTCTCTCCCCCCCTCACCCCTGTGCACTCTGGCCAGCCGAAAACCACAGCCATTCCAGGATAGATAAGAAGTTTTCATCACACACACACACACACACACACACACACGTTCTGCCAATTGGTTTCAATGGTGTATGTTCCATCTACCTGAAGTTGGGCTGATATATGACGTCACTACAATTCCCTCCCGCCTACCCTACCCCCATTTGATTTATATTGTCCAAGGGGGAAAACCTCACCTCTGATCAGGCAAATGATTATATGCAGCTTTTGCATATTTTACCGACGTAACAGGAAAATGTACACGCTCTTCTATTATATTAATTATATTTTTTGACGTCATACATAACACTACTTAAAGAGGACTAAACTTACACCTTTGCTTCTCTGATAAACAGCATTTTGAACAGGACTTTGCCCGTTTGGGAAACTACATTTCCTTCTCTCTTTTTTTTTTCAGTGAAAGGAAACACATTCTGCGTCTGTAAGATATTTGAATACTTAAGTGTTTGATTTGAGCGCTTTGATTTGTTGCTTTACAAGATTCAGCGCTATATAAATTCCATACATTATTTTCAAAAGGAACTTATCTCTGTTACAAATCATTTGTTTAGGACGTGCACTGACACTGCAGGTTTGTGGCTGAAAGTATTGTAATTAACTGACAATCTTATTTTTTATTTTTATCTTATTCTTTTATATCGAGGATATTGGCATAAGCACTTATGTGCTTTTTTACCTCCAGTCTCCGTGTGTATGCGGTTTTGTAAATTATGTTATCTGTTCCCACCGGCACACAATGGCCTATTCTTACGAAAAGAGGAACAGGATTTAACGTGTGCTAAATGTTAGGAGAGAGAGCTTTCAAACACACATAGAAAGGCTCAGACAGTGACGATGGTAGAGGTGATGGTTCTCTCTCTCTCTCTCTCTCTCTCTCTCTCAGTGCAGCGGGGCAGTGGGCCCCTGTACTGGCAGTGTGGGCAGGCTCTCACAGCCCCCATCCATAAAACTGCTGACGCTGAGCCGACCTGACATCCCCCATTTCCTGCCCTTCCTTCACAATTAGCACCAACAGGTCTTGAGACAGTACCCCTGATAAGTTTATTGCCAGCTAATCTCTTTCATCCCCCAGCAGATAATAGGCTGTAGTTGGAGACAAATGCACACATCTGCTGCTGCCAGCTATTGCGGGACTGTCAATGGGGCGCAGCTGCCTGTGATAGGAGGGCCAGCCGTTCTCTGGCGTGCTCTGGGCGCCATCTTGCCCTGGGGACAGACCAGCCGACCAATCAACGCAGTCCACAGGAAGGGTCAGTTCACCTGGCGCCGCCCCTCCATTAAAGCTGTCTCTTGCTGATCAAGGCCCATTATCTGTGTGTGGGGGAGAGGGAGGACGAGGCATGGAAGGCAAGGAGGAAACAGTTGGGTTGAGGCGGTCCTATAGAACACTCCTAAACACCTTTCATCTTATCACCACTGGGACCTTACAGCGTGGAACGGTCTGTTAAGTTGAAGGGCTGCCACGATGACTTCATCAGCAGTCCCCAGGCCTTCCTTCCTTCCTCCTCCTGCAAAGGACAGTTCCCCCGGCTGTCTGCTCACTTCAAAAGACCCTCCGCTTTTGCTGTTTGAATAGACTGTAGTTGATACAGATCATGAAGCACCTTTTTGATTACCTCCTACTTCTACCGCAAGGATCAGAAGACAGACTGCTGTATGCTCGTTTTAGAGTATAGTATCTCTGAAAGTTAGTTAACCCATCTTGAATGCCATTCACTGGACTGCTTCTCTAAATATGAATTACAGAACGCTCAATATATGATTGCATACCACTCCCTTAAGCTTATAGAAAATTAATTATGCTGATCACTGACATTGAAGAAAGGATTGATGTGGATCAAGATAGTTGTCAGCTTAATACATAGAAAAGTCTTAATGACATAAATGAAATTCAAAACAGGTTAAATGTGTTTGTGATTAGAGTATTTCCATCATCATCATCATCATCATCATCATCATCATCATCATCATCATCATCATCATCATCATCATCATCAATGCCTTTGTGCCTTATTGGCACGTAGGGCAGCAACAAATGTTCTCCACTCCTGTCTGTCCTGGGCCAGCTTCCGAATGGTTCCCCAATTTCCATTATAACAGATCTTTAAAAAAATTTTTTGGGAAAAAATGTTGCAAATAACAGTCATGATTCAAACATTCAAGGGCTCTAGAAGGCAGAACCGTCTTGTACTGGATTTTGTTCGTTCCTCGCGAGAGCTCCGAGGTTCACCAATGGTGATTTTTGCGTATACCACCGTTTTTACCCACCATCAAGGCTGCCGCATTTCTACGTCGGGGATACCTGCTGGAATAATATAAATTTATATAACACTGAACACTGTATATTCTAAAAAGTCTTTAATCCATTATTTTTCAAGTCAAAGGGAAATTAATAGTTCATTGTAATAGGCATTAATTTTCAATCTTTTCGTGGGATTTGTGAATGTCACAACATTGCAAGAAAGTGCACAACTTGGGATGAGTCTCGTGATTGATAAATACTGTTAGACTAGAAAGTCTGGTCAGTTTTGCAAGTGAACCATGACCTTAAGTGGATTTCATAGTGATCTCCCTTGCGATGCTCTCTGGGGCTTCTGGAAAAAAACCCAAACCTGTAGGCCTAATCAAACACGTTCCTGTGTCAAACAATTTAGATACATACCTTGGATATCAGGGTCTATGGTATCAGGGGACAAAAAAGATTTCTGATCTTTTGCATGGCTTTTTTGTACGCAAAATTTCTTACATCAGTGGCCATGATGCCATTTCCAAAAAGAAGGTCACCCGGCTGACTACCAAATGGCTTGGTGGTGTTTCTGTTTGTTCATACTCCCAGGCCAAGTTTATGAAAATATGGTGTATATTTCACTCTTCGAACCATAGTTTCCCCCTTTGTGCCCTCATCCCACCCTTTTTCCCCTAGTGCAAAAAAACAAAACCCCACGCCCCTTAATGTGTGGTTTGCTTTTTCAAATTAACAGCCCTGTAAGCTCCTTTTTGCAATGTACACTAGAAAAAGGGACATTTCTGTCCTTCCCCCACCAACATCAGGGGAGCTTTAGGTAAGTGGATAGATAGCCCAATCCGCAATTCAATATCAGAAAAATGGCTTTTATTTGTGTCAGTCTGGAAATAGTTTACCATCAAATACCTGTGAGAGAACGGAAACGATAATAATTTCCATAGTGCATGTCAGTGCATATTGGTTAAGATCATCATGCCTACACATTACTGGCAGAGTCGCGACACGTATTATCGCTGGCTCCCAGAGGCTTTATTGCCCCCTTTTTTTGAAACTTAATCACCCACTGTCTCGCTATTTTTGCGCGAGCCTGTTCACGAATTGGAAAGTTCTCCCAGACTGATTTATCCCAAAGTACTTAGGACTTGTTGATACGCCCTTTATTTCAGAAACAGCAGCCATGTCTGTCAGTCTGACAGCACTGTACAGTGGTGGCAGGAGCAGATGAGCTAGCTGCCCATGTCCTGGCACTAAAGGGGACCCACCACGGGGTTTGGGATTGGAGGCTGGCTGAGGGGGCTCATAACAGTCCTCTGCACAGTCTCCCCGACCTGCCTGCACTGTGTCTGGGCCTGTTGGCTGATATGATGGCAATCACTCCACGACCACCACGCAGCCATCTGCTATCACCCAGCACCTCAGGTACCCAGCCTCTGCTTGAACACCAGGGGACATTTTTGAAATCGTTGATGAAGCAGTCAGTACAGCTACTAGTACCATGCCCAGCCCACTTGATAGATCTGCTTATCTGCTGATGCTACCAGCTGATCCCAGTGAGTATAATAATTGATATAGTTTGATAGCTACTTTCATCTGTTTTCTATAATAGGCTACAGACAGGCATGACAGTTATTTTGGATTTGTAGTCTGCCCCTTCAGTACCTGTTTTAGAATTAAATGATCATAAATAAGTATTCCAAAATGGGAGCGGATAGCCTAGTGGTTAGAGCGTTGCCTTGCGATTAAATCCCCAGGATCGAGCCTAGAGCCGAGACGCCCGCCCAAGGGGATATTTTCCCCTGGTTTTAGCATCAGGACTGACTCCAATCCCCTGAAAGTGCTTCCGATGAGATTATAAACCAAGGTCCCATGTATGCGGAGCATCTTGTGCACATGTTAAAACCTGTTTTGCCTTCCGGATGAATAGACCATTCGAGCCGATAAGAACAGATGACCAACAACAAAAACCCACCAACCACCAAACATACAAACAAACAAAAACCCAGCATGCACAGGTGTCGTGCTTAAACATCATTCCCCAAACCAGAATGCGGCTGCCTTAATGGTGGGCAAAACCAGTCGCAAAGGCAAACATCTGACGACTGGCGCACCTCGGAACTCTATTCCCAAAACAAAATTCCAAATGTTTGCTGTTTTTCCATTACCTTATACAATGATAGGTTCGTACCAGGCCGGGTTTAAAAAAAACAACAAAACCAGCTTAAATACAAATGCGTGTATTGATAAAGCAATCAAAATGGACTTCTCTCCGGCACAAAGCTGCTATTAGGACTTGTTGAATGTGAATTGTGAGTTTATAAAACGTTTTGCAAAAGTGTCCATACCTTATGTGTTTCTGATGGGTGGTGACAAGATGGCATCATTGCACTTGACAAACTGATGTAGAGGACTACAACAGCAGCAGTTTCTAACAGGCTATACCGCTTTGTGACCATAACCAAAGGTACATGCATCGTGGCAAACAGGCAAGTGGCAGACGTTGTGTAACGAAAAAGGAAAATGGGATGGAGTCGGAGGGTTAGGAGTGAAGTGATCCATCAAGATTGTATTGGCCTGGCCACAGTGAGGCGAAGAGTGTTGCAGACTGCGTGGGCCGCCATTTGGCCCCTCATTGGCAGGATGAGTCTGGCTACAAGACTGCCGCTGCCTGCTGTGCCGCCCCGGCTTCAGCATATTGCCTGTGATTGGATTAAGTGGGCGCTTGACACCTGCAATGTACCATACATCACAATCACCTGTCTCCATTGGATTAAGTAAGCTGTGCTAGTCAGCTGCTGCTCACTATTACAGCACTTGGCTTAGTGAAGTCCTAGCGTATATGGCTGGCTGCATGGCTGGGTGGATGGATGGATGGATGGATGGATAGTTAAGTAGATAAACGGATAGGCGAGCCCCCCCTCCCCTCCCCCTCCCAACCATGTGTTTGGCTGCCAACCCTGTAGATACTGAAGTCAAGCTCGAATTGAAGTAGCCCAATGATAACTAAAGGGTGGAGATATCCTAGGCATTTTTGTTTTTAGATGATCCTCTGTTTGTGTTGATCAATGCTGTGATCTTATGCAAGTGATAACACAAACAGAAAATTAAAATTGATAAGATTCTCACATAAGCAATTAGTGAGATAGAAGAAGATGATAGATAACATGAAAGATTTTCACACAAGCAATAAGAGAGAGGAGCACGGTAAATTGTCATATTTACTTTTTTACTTTGTCCTTGGTCACTACTGATAATCCCCTTTCATTGAGCATCACTCCACACTCACAAACATTATTTTAGTTCTTTTTTTTCTGTGATTACATACTTCCTTACTTTCCTGTTGGTGAGGTCTCCAAAGACCCAGATTCACTTGACAATTTTTGATTGCCCATTACCAAACAGTCACAGATCAGAGAATTTCACTTTGATCTCGCCTCTGGTCATTTCAATTAGTATGATTAAGAATAGAAGTGTTCAAGAAACTGTTCTTAGGTACTGGCTCATAGTAAGAGCTGGTACAAGAGCAGGCTGATGTTGCCCTCAACATGTCTCTTATGATGGGGATTAACACTCCACAAAGACTCCCCCAGCCCTCCCTCCCGGTTCACATAGCGAAAACTGCCCTTAAGCTGCTGGCCCAATCTGTCTATGTCGCTGGACCGTGAAATGAGCACATGGACAGCCAATCCATGGCCATGTTCCTTCCACTGCTTCTTCTGATCAGTGTGTGTGTGTGTGTGTGTGTGTGTGTGCGTGCCTCAGTCACCAGCCAGAAGACAACATAGAGGCTTGGAGAGAGAGAGAGAGAGAGAGAGAGAGAGAGAGAGAGGAGAGAGAGAGAGAGAGAGAGAGCGCTTTCCTTCCTCACCCCACGGCTGGTAAACAAGGAGGGCGGGGATAGAGAAGTAGGGGGGAAGGGGAGGGGGACCAATTGGATACAAACCCTCCTGCCTAGTCTGGCTTTGCTGCCTCTTCCTGTTGGGGGGTAGCTGGCTGCCGCGTTCCGCGCGTAATTACTGAGAGAGAGAGAGAGAGAGAGAGAGAGAGAGAGAGAGAGAGAGAGAGAGAGAGAGAGAGAGAGGAGAGAGAGAGGAGAGAGAGGGAGGGAGGGGTGGGGGTGAAGGTGGGGGTGGGGATCAGTAAAGCACAATTTGTCTCCTCTTTTGCTCTCATCTTTCTGTGGTGAACGGCGGCAGCAGGCCTGCATGCTCTGTGGCCATGCTATGCTGTGGAGTCGTGTTGTTCTCTTTTTCTCTTTTCATCTCTTTTCTCCTGGCCCTGCTGCTCCCTGCTGGCACAGCAATTGGCTGATAGCGAGGGTAGTGTGTTCCCCTCACCACCATCCAGCCTGATACAGGCCTCACCTGTTCATTGCTGCTTCCTTACCTTCACTTTCTACCTGGTCTTTCTATACCTGGCAGTCTGTGTCACAATGAAACCACTGGCAGCTCTATCATTCATATTAATGATCTACTGAGGATACCTTCTATCTACCCCTCCTTCCCCTATATCCCCACATTTCTGTAGATTCTCTATATTGGCCAAATCACAAAAGTGGATTTCAAATTGACCATTCCAAAAAATGCTATTCTTTGCTCGTTACATGGTATTCACACACACACACACACACACACACACACACACACACACACACACACACACACACACACACACACACACACACACACACACACACACACACACTAACGTTGCTCCAATACCCCAGATGAGCTCAAGTTTGTCTTCAGAAACTGCAGTTTTGAGTTTGGCTCGTGTCACAGCCAAATCACTGGTTTCTTTGTTGTCCATATCAATACATAATTCAGGTAGCGTAGTGTACCTTTTATGCGATACGGTCACAAAATGTGATAAGTGTAATGATTATCACTAATGTGAACAGACTTGAAACATACAACAACAACATAAACATAATTTATTAAGATCCTCCCATACCACTTTTTCACTATCTACAGAAATGATTTTGCGCATTGGCAAGAAATAAAAGAAGCTGAAGGCGACATTTAGCCTCCTGCAGTCTGAATGCCGGTGATGTCCCTTTTCTCCCTATCACCTTTACTTACTCCCCCTTTCTATCTACCATAATTGCATTCTTTTGTCTTTTTTCCTTGTTCTGTTGATTTCTTGTTTTATTCCCTATTTGACATAGACTGCCTGGTTGATAAAAAGACTAACAAATAATTGATGTATTGGCTTATAGTTTGCTGATTTCATTTTGGTTTTTTAACACTATGATGTTAAATAATTGTATTTATTTTCTTTATTCTGTAAACTACTTTATTTATCTGCCATTTGCTATCGCCAAATATTGTGGAGATGTCCGTCACAGTGTGTGTGTTAGTATTAGATAGGGCTCTAACCAAACAGACGTAAGTGTGTGTGCATGGGTGTAGCAGAAGAAGACTGTTTCCAGATCAGTGCAAGAGTTCCAGCAATATGTTCAAAGCTAAATACACTAGAACAGTTTGGTTTCTACACAGTTTATTTATTCAAAGGAAACATAGCAGCAAGAAAAACCATTAACGAAAAGCACAAACATCATAATGCAAATCAAGTTCATGGTAGGTTCAGAAATAAAGATCAGGAGAAAGGGGAAGTTTATTTCACTGCAGTGTAGGTATGGTATTGTGTTGTTTGTATTTGAGTGTAATACTATAGACTTTTTGTTATAATGTAAAGCTCTTTGTGCTAGGCCTGTCAAGGGGAAGGAAAGCGCTCAAAAAGGTGCGTTATCATCATCATTATGCTTTTTATTATTATAGGTAGTTGTAGTAGAGGCATCATCATGATCTCATTATGCCATACTAACATTCCTTGCAATGAAAGAAATAAATGAAACAGAAATGCTGTGAACTAAATAATTGTTCAGAGGTGTGGTTCATGACTCTAAAAGCTTTTATTTTAACTGGGGGATCTCTATCTTTAGAAATTAAGCTCGTCAGCCCTGCTGTCGTATCAGCTCCTGGGATAGTATGTAGATGTGTGACAGCAAAACCTTGAAAACATCACACGTAACACAGACAGCTATAATCAAATTTTGGTATTGAAAATAAAACTGTTTCCGTCAAAAATAAACTATATTCAGCATATAATACAAAACACTTAAACTCTCATCACTACCTGTTCTTAATTCAGACTATAATTATCTTTCTAAGGAAACAACCCCTTTGCTTTGAAGACATCCAAATTATACCCATGTATTTTTGTGCGACAGGCTTTTCTTTAAAGCAAAACTGTACAAGCTGTATATAGAATGATGGGACAGGTACACCTAGGACCGGAAACAGCTTCCGAATTTCGCTGACTTATCTGGACCCTCTCCAGTCCATAATTTTCACCTGTTCAAAGAAAGAAAGAACATGAATGAAGGGAAAGGTTTACCTGGACAGAACAGCCGAAGAGAAGGAACTGTATGGGAGGAAGAAGAGAGGAGCAGATGGAAACCCCTAATAGATACTCAGGATGACTATGAGGGAAAGCTGCAGAGAAAGCTAGGGGCACGAGGGGAATTGGTGAGCCATTAAATCCTCGTACCCCTGTGAAAGGACAGATGACAGAAGAGTACGATGTCTAAATACTGCACTAGCCGTGCAAAGAAGGGAGAGGACTTTGTCGTGTGGAAGGGAGAGGACTTTGTGGTGTGGAAGGGAGAGGACTTTGTCGTACCTGGTTTGGCTCATCCCCTGTCCAACAACACTCGCCTATCCAGCCAAGCCGAAAGAAAAACAAGCTTTCCACAAAACAGACTCTGATTAAGGCTGGGCGACTTTGACACTGGCGGTCTGGGAACCCATTTCATTAGGCTGACTGCAGGGACGCTCGGGTGTCTAAAGCAAGCAAGCTAAGGCGCGAGAAAGGGGTAGATTTGTAACCCACACCCTACCCGATCCCGCCACACAATGGCGGCTTGTCGCTACGTTGTAGCTGGCGCAGTAGCTGGGCATGTTTATGAAGACAGTGACTGTGGCGTGTTTTCAGGTGTCAAACCCCGCAGCTGTCAAAACAGCACTGAGCCAGGGCGCCACCCCTTCTCACCTCCCCTTACCCCACCACCTCACCAAGGACGGGGTGAGGGGTTCTGGTTCACTGAACAGCCCGGTGCAC
The DNA here is from genome assembly GCA_028751875.1 of Rapana venosa. Lineage (NCBI taxonomy): Eukaryota > Metazoa > Mollusca > Gastropoda > Neogastropoda > Muricidae > Rapana > Rapana venosa. The sequence goes on along the minus strand of CM054136.1, from coordinate 23,498,260 downwards.
AGTCGGCGGAAACATGCGTCCTCACACACCCTCTCTGTTCCACCGCTTGACCTCCGACCTCTACTGTCAAGGCCGTGACCACAGGGCCAGGTCTTCTTCATCAACGGCCATTAATATGGAGATTGCCGCTTAACGCTGATTAATGACCACCACCCTGCCCTGCCCCCTCCACACCCTGAATCTCTCTTTACCTTTGTCAGCAGAAGGACAGCCCACATGCTATGAACATCCAGTGCTACACAAGGGTAGACAAATAAGTCTGCAGCCCAACCATAAAAAAAAGATGGACTACATCCCCCCAAAAAAATCAGCACACACAGCAGCACATGTCCTATAAAAGTTGTAGAGAATCGGGATTCTAATGTGGCAGTAACTATGATTTACCAACCCCTCCTCTCTGGTGGCAATGGAGAACCACCAGAGCATGGCCATGATCAACTGATTTTGACAAAAGAAAAAGGCTTCTCCCTTTTAATCCATGTGAGAACAGGACCAAAGCTTGAAATAAGCCTGATCCTTCATAATTATATCATTATGAGGTCGTGGGCAGGATGGTGCTTTGTTTTGTTGGTTTCTTTTTGTTTGTTTGCTTGTTTTGTTATGTTATATTGTTGTTGTTTTTTTACACATACCACACTAAAGCTGTGATGAAGATAGCCAGCCTGGCAGGCCAGTCTCACTGCAGGATTTCAGTGCCAAGGTCCATGGACGGATAGTGACAAACCAATAAATGGTCACCAGATTCATGGTTCCTGAAGTGAGTGTGTCTGATACAACAGTGCTCTGCAGTTTAAAGGAAAACTTGACAGAGGGGAAAGTTTTCATTTAATTTATCTCAAGAGTTCTGACTGTGGAACAAAACAAAACCCGCCTTCACATGGTATGCAACAATCTTTGCCAATTTTAGGCTGATTCCTAACATTTTATTGGAGATTTATTACCATCAATAAAATAAGCAGTAGAAGCACTTTCCTTCTTCCTCTCCAAAAGAAAGGACATTGTCACTATCAGAGTGAGCAAGTTAGTGGCATCAGTTTTCTACCATGAGGCAACATTCTTCTGACCAGCTATGTGAAAAAGGGGCACACTGTGGTAGAAGGAAATTACTCCAACTTGCACAGCAGCCTAAGACCATCACCATCAAGATGAAAGAGAGGTTCTCTTCTGTGAGGTCAATGCTCTCTATTCTTCCTTAGACCCCCAGGAGTGGTTGGGATACTGCATTGAATTTTTTTTACGCCCCATCTCTGGATAAGTTAAATCTGGTGGATCCCATCCCTCTCAGATGGAGGGTGCGTGCTGCGTATGTTCGTAATCCACTGAATTCTGCCATGAATTACTGGATCTTAACTGTACATATTTGATCTGCAGGTGTATATACATATAGACACAAAGAGCATTAAGCCACTGGCAGGTCTGTGCCTTCAGCAGGTCGTGAACTCTTCATTCACGAGACACTGGAGCCGAGACTTCATTGACCAACTGGATAGCAGTCAACCACTCTGATCCTTTCAGCTACAGTGTCCGTCCTGGACAATGCTCCTGCCCACACATCACCCAGCGTCTTGGTCACTACTCACAACGGTAGATCTAAAGGAACTGCTTGAACAGCCACCCCATGCTCCAATCCTGATTCCCACAGATGATCAGGTTTTCCCCTCATTCCTGAAGAAATACCTAGATGAAACCAGGGGGTAGTGATGATTAGTCGATTAAAGAACACAAGGGTGTTTTTTAATTTCCGGAGGGTATTTAGAAACATCATGATAGCACATTGTAGATGAGATTTTCACACACACACACACACACACACACACACCAGCTGAACTCTTTATTCAACAAGCTGTGTACCTAAACCGTATCTGATTCTTGAAGTAAGACGTAGCTCCTAGCGCAGAGAAATCTGACACTTAATGTAGTTACTGGTGCGTAAAACCCTGGGATGTATTTTCATTTTGTCATTACATTAACTTCAACTCTCCCCACAAGAGAGAGAGAGAGAGAGAGAGAGAGAGAGAGAGAGAGAGAGAAGAGAGAGAGAAATTCATTTCGTTTTGGGGTGTTCCATAGCGTAACCCCCTGGGGTTCACCAAATCCATTAACAACAAAAACAGCTTTGTTGAGATGCGCACATCCTCGTTTTTATCTACGCACATCATCTCCTCTTTGTCCAAGAGGCATTGGACATTTGCTTGTTTGCTGCTGTCCATCTTTCTTTTTGTTTGTTTTGTTTTGTCTTTGCTTCTAGGCTGCAGCTGCAAGGTTCACCAACAGTGAGGTTTTGCCTGTACCATCCTTTGCCTACCCAGGCTGCATTTCGACTTCAGGGACAATTGTCTTCTGTTTTCCCTTCCTGGTGGTAGAGCTTTGAGGTTCACTGATACTGAGATTTTGTGTATGCGGACGGTTTTGCCCACGTGAAGGTAGCTGCATTCCGATGTCAAGGATTGCATGATGTCTAAACACGACCACCAGTATGCGTGCGTGTGGTTGTTTTTTCTTTAAAATTGTCCTCCGTTCCTATGGCTCGCAATAGCCCTTCTGGTAGGTGGAACGGATTTTTAACGTGTGCGCAAGATGTTCTGCATGTGTTCGCACATGGGACCTCGGTTTATAATCTCATTTGAAGAACTTTTGGGGGAGTGGAGGCCGTACTGGTTTTAACACCCGGGGAAAGTCCTCTTGAATGGGTGCCTTGGTGGTGGCTCAAAACAGGCCATAGAGACGAGCACAACGCTCTAACCACTAGGCTATCCTGTCCCCGTTATTTTGTGAATTGATACAAAGGAACAACGAGAGAGGAAATGAAGGAATGTTGACACTTCATTCAAAATCACAGTTGTACCTTAACATAGACGCAGTGAGTTGTTGGTGGCCCATAAATCTATTGAGGAGAAGTTTAGTCTTAACATCTGGCTTGAAAGCCGTATTAACCATTCCGTTAGACTTTGGGAGATTGTTTTAGCATAATTATTTCTTATGATTTTTGGATGAGAAGAAACAAATCTGAGGTCCAGTTGACAACAGGCATTATATATATATTATATATATATATATATATATATATATATATATTATATATATATATATATATATATATATATATATATATAGCTTCCTCAGGCTGGCTGTTGCTTCTGGAGAGATCATTCACCTTTCACACAGACAGATCTGTTACAAAACCATACCATACCATAGTGTACAATGCCATCCATGCTATGTCATGCATGCCACAGTCATGACATACCATGTTCACTTTACTGTCTTCACAATAACGAGCACTCCTTCCTGCAAAAAGAGAGAGAAACAAATGCCCTATCCACGATATGGGGATCTGATATTCTGACCAACAGTTTTCATTAAGAAGCTTCCTGACTAGTTTTGAAGCAGTCTTTAAAAAGTCAGATCCAGTTAGAGTCTGTTTCTCTGTGGAAAAATGATCATGACATGTTAAGATAATCAAACTAAGCACGCAGTTTTCCTGTGTCCTGTAACGCAGAGAGAACTCTGAAAGTCACAGGGGTAGAAGGGGTTGGTGATTAAATCAATGGTTAATAAAAAACAAATCAATGGTTAATGGTAAGAACATAGTACAGTTAGTAACACACACAATTGAAGATCACACACACACACACATATACACACACACTTGCGCGCGCGCGCGCGCGCGCCATTGTGTGCCGGTGAGAACGGATGACAAAATTTACAAAAACTGCATACACACGGGGGCTGGGTGAAAAAAGCGCATGAGTGCTTATTCCATTATCCTCGAAATAAAAGAATAAAACAAAATAAATAACTAAAAAAACACGCACTGAGAGAGAGAGAGAGAGAGAGAGAGAGAGAGAGAGAGAGAGAGAGAGAGAGAGAGAGAGAGAGAGAGAGATCAGTTATTTCCCTTAACCATACAGGGCACAGGCTAGTTTTCTAAAGTTTGCATTCAATCAATATTTCACAGTGTTTCTTTTTTCTTCAAAAGAATATTGACAGTTATAATTGGACTACAAGCGAATGGTGAGGGGTGTGGACACCTGCCGGCCTTGACTAAACTCCTCTATCCTCCCCACACGTGTTTGCAAATGATGGAGGGAGAGGCCAACAAAACACAGTCCCTCTCCCAGCATCCAGCCACTGCCGGCCTCCTCTCTTCCTATTTGTCCCCCTTAATCCCTGTGACCCTCTGGCCCCTAATCCTTCTTGCTTGAGCAGTACCTCTCTCTTTCTCCTTTGTCAGTTCTGCACGTGCAGCACTGCATGTACTGTAAGAGCTTGTCCCGAGAGTGAGTGAGAGAGAGAGAGAGAGAGAGAGAGAGAGAGAGAGAGAGAGAGAGAGAGAGAGAACACTTTATTGCTTTTGATTTATCAGTACACCGGCACCTGAAGGATACACACAGGAACAATTTTGTTCTGAAAAATACTGTTGAATACTTCTGACAATCATGTCATAAATATTGTTGTGTAAATTAGACGATCTTGTAGTCAAATTTACAATCAACCCAGATAATAAAGTCTGCTTTACAGCCCATTTAGCATGTTCTGTGAAGAAAGACTTTGACATGAGCAGATCAGTTTGATAATGGATACCATGGCAGTCTGTTTTGTCACTTATTCAACCAATGTCACTGATTTAGCTTATAGGCCAGTAATTGCTGATTACCGAACGTAAAACAGAATGAGGCCGTGCAGACTTAGTAGTTTCCAGACAGCCTCTGCCTGAATGTCTGCATGTTGGGTTTTCCCTGTAGGTTCCTCTCTCCAAGGAGTGGCTGGTTGGACATGTGTTCTGCTTTGTGTTTACTTAACATACCACAACACACAGCAGACTTCTGCATCTGAGTTCAGTATACACTGAAACGGGACAAGAAGATCGTCTGATTCAGACAACAATAATTAAAACACGGTTTGTCACAAGTGTCCGTCACCACTTTTCAGAGGAAATTCTCTTGTCTCTACCCCTCTGGCAAGTGTGCACTGATATGTCAGTCAAAGATAAAAATAATAGGTATATGCCACACTTTGCATTAAACTCACCAATTGTTTTGTTAATTGTAGGTTCAGCTGTCTTGTTTGACTTAGCCCAAAAATCAATACGCTTGACTCATCTTAGCATGCAACACGAGTTTTCACCATCCTGTTTCCGACACACATTTGACAAGATAGTTCCCTGTTGTATAAACCTTCTGGAGTCAGTCAGTATGTGCCCCACATCAAACACGTGTGTGGTGCAAGACTCTTCAACCAGAGCACCTGCTGAAGCTGATGCAGGCAACACACTGATGGCTGGGTCAGGGGATGGTGGACGATCTGCCTGTTTCTCCTGTCTTTGTCGGTGTGCTCTCATCTGGTCATCTATTAGCTGCAGGCCAGGTGACTTCTTCCTGTGCCGCACACGTGACGCATAATGCAGCATGGGATCTACCTTGCCTATTGATGCTTGTGTGGAGGCTGGCTAGAGTTTCAACACAAACTGTGTTGTCACCTTCACCTTTCCAGTGGCAACATAGTTGTTGGTTAGCAGGGTGCTCAGGATCCACTCTAACAGCTGCTGGGAGTCCAGTCACTGGCTCGATAGAGATTTGACCGGGAACATTTACCACGCCTCTCACAAAGATGCCACGTCATGTGACCAGAGAGAGAGAGAGAGAGAGAGAGAGAGAGGGGGGGGGGGGGGGGGGGGAGAGGGAAGGAGGGAGGGAAAGAGATTTGTTATTTATTATATATATATATATATATATATATATGTGGTGTGTGTGTGTGTGTGTGTGTGTGCGCACGCGCATTTGTACTAACATATGTGACAGGCAAGAATTTTTTAGTTTCTTCTTTCTCTCTCTCTGTCTGTCTGTCTGTCTGTCTGTCTGTCCTCTCTCTCTCTTCTCTCTCTCTCTCTCTCTTCTCTCTCTCTCTCTCTCTCTCTCTCTCTGTGCCCCACTCCAGGACAAACGTAAAGGGAGACAGGAGTTAGAGGCAGCATAGATGTTGGAATTGAGAGATGAGGTGGCAAAGCTTGGAAGAGAGAGTGTGTGTGCGTGCGCGCGCGCTCGCGCCCGTGTGTGTGTGTGTGTGTGTGTGTGTGTGTGAGTGTGTGTGTGTGTGTGTTGTGTGAGTGAGAGAGCGAGTGAGAGAGAGAAAATATGTGTGTGTGTGTGTGTGTACATGGATATATTTGTAATGGTTGATAGAGGCGCGCACGCGTGTGTGTGCGATTATGGGGTGGAAGGTGGTGTATAATAACGGTGAACCCCTCCAGGGGAAGACAAGGTCGGCAGCATTGCGTATGGCCACTTTTTTCAACCGGGGATGAACCTCTCTGTCTGGCACCTTCAATCATTTTTAAATTATGAGCCACTTTTGTAACTTGCCTCCTCCAATCATTTGCAATGACATGAATAATGCATGCCGCCAAATGGATTTCCTCACAACCACACGATATTTCTCACCCTGAACATTTTATAATTTTCATAGCCGAAGCCTCAGAGGGGCCCAAAACAAGCACACGCACACACACACTGCCAGCACGGCCCATCTCTTCACAGCAACCGTCCATTCGCCATCTTTCTTCCCCAGCCACGGAAGCGGAACAAAATGGCGCGAAAAGACTCGCGTATCAAGCGAGATTTTGGCGAGAGTTGAGTTGCCGCCGCACTTTGTGTCTGCAACTGTCGAGTTTGGAGAGAATGCAAAGCGCGCTTAATTATGTCTTTATTAACACCCGCGGCCATTTCGGGGTGTTTTTGTGGCAACGGACCCCAATCGAATTGAGGCGTGTGATCCGGTCCCCCGCGTATTGAGGAGCGAGCTGCCGGCATGGGGGTAATGTTGTTGGGTGGGCCACACCGGGGCCCCGGGACATGCACCACGCCTGATGGCCCGAAAAACACCAACCCCCCCATCCTGTCTCACTAACACTCACGCTTACAACGCAACACCGGGGTGAAAGAGAGTACACATACATAACCGACAGGAGAGTAGAGACATACAGAGGCAACGTGTGTAAGCCTCTCATACTGCGGTGGTAACGTTTTTCCGCCTCGGTCTCTGAGGATCCAGCTTTTTGTTTAGACCTGGGATGGATGAAAGGGACAAAGGAGAGAGTGATAGAGAGCGAGCAAGCGAGAGAGAGAGAGAGAGAGAGAGAGAGAGTAAAATGCTTCAATCTTTTATCAGGTACCAGTTTGTCATGTTAGGAAGAGGAAAAACTATCAGTCACATCTTTCCATAATTTCTTAGAAAAGAAGTAAAGTCAAAGTCAATGGTAACAACATTTTCTTCTGCACTTCCTTACTGGAAAGGATAATTATGTAGTTCCTGGTCTTCTCCTGTGCTTGAAACTCTGCAGGAAGCCTGGCTGCTGGTTTTGGCTGACACATTCTCTTTTCAGAGCAGCCACATTAGAAAATTCATGTGATAAAAACAGCCATAAATAGTTGTCAGATTTGCTTGAAAAAAAAGGCAGGAGAATAAACAAGAAGGAGAGATGATAGAAAAAGAAGAGAAAATATAGAAACAAAGAGTGATGGAAAATGCTAACTTTCTTGCACATGACTTCCAAAAGTGGGGATATCATTTCTACTGAAAGAGCCCTCAGATCCCCAAAGAGCAAAATAGCATCTCTCTCTCTCTCTCTCTCTCTCTCTCTCCTCTCTCTCTCTCTCTCTCCTCTCTCTCTCTCTCTCTCTCCTCTCTCTCTCTCTCTCTCTCTCCTCTCTCTTCTCTCTCTTTAACAGAACATTGCAATGTTTATAATAACAGTATTTGGTTTGTTCTGTATCACAATAAACAAAGAAAGAAAAGAAAAGAACATATTTTTTTTAGAAAACTTGTTTACTTGTCCTAGAGATCTTTGTGGTGGGGTTTACATTTGCCTGCCACAACACATTTCATAGCACAGATATTTCGATTGTGGGTGGAATGCACACATTTAAAGCCACTTTTTGGAGAGAGAGAGTGAGAGAGAGTGAGAGAGAGAGAGAGAGAGAGAGAAGAGAGAGAGAGAGAGAGAGAGAGAGAGAGAGTGAGAGAGAGAAAACCTTTAACAGACAAATCTAGATTATGACATAACCCTTCAAACAGTTCTGTGTACACTGATATCATAACCACATAAAGGAGTTTTGTTGCTGTAAAAGCCAGGCAGCACCCCCCCCTCCCCCCCCCTCCCCTCCCTCCCCGCTCAGAACCTGTCTGTTACAAAACTGGTTACAACACACTGTCATGCACTGATGTCCAGTAAAACCGAAAAAAACTAAACAGGATGAAAATCAGAAAGGGGATATCTACATTCTTACTGACGATGTAAATAACAGTGGTCAGTGAAGATTGTAATAGAAACAGACATAGCAATAATTACATCATAATCCACCCTCTACCTCCCCTCCTCTCTCTTCCTCATCTCCCTTCTTTCCACTTCCCTCCCCTTCTCGCTTCTCGTCCTCTCTGTCTCAGTTGCCATGTTCCTTATTGTCTCTAATGATTTTGAATATTTTCATCTTGATGTCTTATCATGTTTCTGAGTTTTAACATTTGAATGTATTGATTGGTTTTTATTCTTATTTACAGTTTTGTTGTGATCCTTTTTAGTACTTTGACCTTGGTCTCTTAATATAAGTGAACGTTATGTAGTTTATTGTGTTAACTGATTTCATTTTTGTTTCAAGCTTTAGTGTCACGATTTTTAATATTTTGATCTTCATATCTTAACTTGTATGAACATTTTGTATCTCATTGTGTTGATAAATGGATTTCATTCTTACCTACAGGTTCGTTGTCATGTCATACATTATGTGTGACATGACAAAATATTCGTTTGTCTGTTTGCTTAGTTGTTTTGTGTTCTGAATTGACATTATTATGATTTCACTTTTGACATTATTTCATTACCCATTATTGCTTTGTTCCTAGAACACTTTTCTATTGTTTCCCATAAACTTCTGTCATTGATTAATATGTTTACCTTAATGTGTCCATCTGACTGAGCACTACACCAGCTCTTAGTTTGTTGTTGCTCAAGGTGATGATGCATTGCGTTGTATAATTTTGTATTGTGCTTTCCAGAAATGACCATGTTTTAAAACAAAAATCAACAACAACATATGATTATGATATAATTATAATCTTTCTTTCTGAAAAGACTATGTTATTGTTGTTGTTGATGGTGATGCTGTTTTTGTTGCTCTGTGTGTATGTGTGTGTGTGTGTGTGTGTGTGTGTGAAAGGGGGAAAGGACGAGAGGATGTGCTCTTAAACACTTGACATCTATTTACAACATTGATTAAAAATGTGTCCAACTTTCACAAAATGAGATGCTGCATTATCAGGCCGCAGTATGGTTTTTCATGATGTTCGTAATCCATTATAAGGTTATTCTCCTTCTTCCCTTTCTGAGATGCACACACACACACACACACACGCACACACACACACACACACACACACACACACACTCTCTCTCTCTCTCTCTGTCTCTCTCTCTCTGTCTGTCTCTCTGTCTCTGTCTCTCTCTTCTTCTTCTTCTTCGTCTTCTTCTGTGTCTTCTTTTCCTTTGTCATATCACATAATGGTCAGACATTCAAAGGTTTCAAGCACTTTCACTTCTCTCCAGTAAGTCAGCATCAGCTGAAGACTGCGACTTTTCGTCTTCACAGCTCTAAGCTGAGCTGAAACCATTTTCTTTTCCTAGCTCTATGCCGTCTTCTTGGAGGCTGAAAACTCTTCAATCGTCATTCGCACCCACCGGATTTCCGATCATTTGTTCATACACCCCCCTTCCCTCCCCCAGTGTCACCCCCCCCCCCCCTCTCTCTCTCGCTCCGCCTCCATAGCGCGTACTGCCACCGTTCAGCCCACCAGGCCAGCCTTTGAATGGCACGGAACTGGGCGCTCAGCCAATCGCTGTTCGCGTAACAGCCGGCCTTTGGCTGGCGAGGGCAGACGACAGTGTGTTGTGGTTTAGGTGATTTATGTACATGGTTTCTTGCCTGGCCCGTTCAGCCTACCAATTATCATCGATGTGATTTATGGGGATGGTGTGGAGGAGAGAGGAGGTGAGGATGGGGGTACCATGAGCCAAGTTGAGCAGGCGTGACCAACTGTATGGACTTGCCGCCACCCCCCTCCCCTTCCCTACCCCACCTAAACACTTCTCTTCCTCCGTTTCCTTCCTTCCCCCTGACTGACTTGCTGACTGTTCAAGGAGGGAAAGGAGAGTGGACTGTGATGCCAGGAACTACAGGTAGATAGATCTACGTGCATCCTCTGCTGACTTCAGGTGATAATAGAGAGGCAGGCAGGCACTGGGGGTATGATCACTAGATGACAGAAAAGTCCTAACGTCCAGTCCTCATGCACAGGAAACTAGATCATGGCTGGGAGTCAACAGTCATTCCCATCCAGATGAAGTCATCTACAGAAAATAATTCTTTGATATAATTATGGTCTAATCTTTCATCAGTAAAAACAATTTTTAGCATGTAACTTCGATAAAGCCAAAGCAGTGTGGCATGGACAAGTGGTTGAATTTGACTTAAATGGAGGTAAGACTAATTTTTTCCCCCTCCAAACTGGGATTTGGTTATCACGGAAACTAAATTATTAGCGTGGAAACCATGTTTACTTGAATCTCTGCCGTTGGAATAAGTGAAACACAAAATTATAGACTTTATTGAGGAAATAGTCTAGTAAATACTGTAAGAGTGCTGATCAAAGACATGGCAAAAGTGCTGGTTTAAACATCCCGCTCAACAACAAAACCAGTAATGCAGTGTCTAAACTGAAAGGCTTTTGACACACCTCTTAATGTTACAGTAAATTGATAAGGTAAGCATAAAATAAAATAAAAATTCTCTGAACATGTTTTCCATAGACTTTATAGAATACAGAATAACTAAGAACTAAAGGGCTGAGAAAGGCAGGTGTACATCACGAAACCATCAGAAAACCCAGGACAACAAACAACCCTACAGAGGGTTTGATATACAGGTCTCAATGGAACAGTCAAACCTAATGCAACTCACTCTGCCAGTCAGTGTCAGAGCTCTTTACTTTCTCCCTTCACTACTTGAGCAGTTGTTGGAGCACCACACTGAAGTTTTCAGGCGGAGCCCATCACTGTCCAGGCTATAGGATGCATGCTTGGTACGTGTAAATGACATTGCTGACATGGCTTCAAATCCCACTCTGTTTATACCAACCATTGGACAGAAGAACACTCTAAACAAATGTAGTATTTTGTGAACCCACCCCCACCTCCACGTTGTCTCCACAGACTCCTGTTAGAGATGCTCTGTCAGCAGAGGAAAAGGAAAGGCCGAGGTTCTTCCCCCACTTCCCCACACCTGACTACTGCAATCATGCTGAGCACAGGACATGTCGCGGGGTACTGGCGCTCAGGTCTGTGTAGGCAGTGGCTTCGTCCTTGGTCAGTCAGATCTGGTGGGTTATCTGTCTTTCCTTCTTCGATTATATTACAGTCCCAGCGGAGTTATCTGAATTTATCAACCAGCTGCCACAGACAAGCAGCTCTCTCTTCTGGCGGGTCATCAGCAGGGGTCTTCCTTATAAGGCATCACCAGCACCTCTCCTCTTGTCGTGATCTCTGGGTCCTCTGGCTTCAGGCATGCTGGATGGAGTATGAAGAACTAAGGAGGGAGGGAGGGAGGGAGCACCACCCCTGAATCCTGGGTTGGCTGCTGGTACACCCTGCCCCTAGCCTGCCTCTACTTGTTTTGTGGAAGGTAAATGTACATGTGTGTGTGTGTGTGTGTGTGTGTGTGTGTGTGTGTGTGCTTTACCAGTTTTTTGTTTTAACTTGTATTTTTAAAAAAAGTGTTACATTATCTTTATTTGTGTGTACCAAGTGTGGCATTTAATTGATTTGAAATATTGCTAGCATGCTGTACTAATTTGTCAAAAATTGTTAAAGGAAAACTTCTCTCTTTTGTCTTTTTGATGGTTTGACATCTTATTTGTAGCCCATCAAAATTTCTGTGTTTTGAGATGGTACTTGTACTATTACCGTTAGCATTAAATTGTAGTCCTCAAGTCTGTCCTTCTAAACGCAAATAATGACCATAATTATTTGCTTTAGTCCCTTGTCAAACTTGCTCCCAATAAAGTACATTATTATTATTTTTTTATTGATTAAAATATGGAAGGCAGGAGGTGTTCAGTTAACACAATATAAAACAAATGAAGCCATTAATCTAGCGCATAAAACACCTGTTGATCACGAGGATTAGAACACATGGGAGGTATTAAACAAACTTGCAGGGGTACAACACACCCACACTTAACACTCCAACAGGTATGCATGGACATTTCAAACATTGTGCTCAAGTGGCTAAGGCTGTGACCCCAGATCCCTCATTAGCGATCTTAGCCATAAACGGCCGCCGTTTTGCCTGCTTCAGGGCCCATAAATCTGCCAATACTGCAGTGTGCACTGGACCAGTCCCCGCCATCTTTACATGCTGGTGGCAAGCAGTCCTCATAGGGGAACAATTGGCGCTGAACCGACCTCATTTTGTTGAGGCTTTATTTGAATAATGTCAAAACTGTATCATAAGTCATGCTTAAGCCCCCCCCCCCCCCCCCTCCCCTTATCTCTCTCTTCTCCAAACACACATTACGTGGATTCCATAACAGCAATTACATAAGCTGTGATATGAGGCCATGGCATTTATCGAAGTAGCGTTCATCATTTAGTTAATAATAAATTTTTCGGACTTCCTCAAAGTTTTGATTTAATCGAAAGACCAGAAACAAATGAACATTTTTATTATGCTGAAGTTGTCTTCAGATCTGTGATTATGAAAAAAATAGGAACAAGACCCCACCCGGTCCGAAAAAAAATCCAAACCAAAGCAAAACAAACGAACTAAAAACCCCAAACAAACAGAATAAACAGTTTTAGCTTTGCTGTTGTGCTGATGATAGTTCCAGTTGATCTTGATCTGGAGAAGATAGAACAGACGCAGCACTAGAGAGTTCTCAAAATATCACTTTGCCTTCATCTTCACCTTGATCATGACCTTGGGACAGGGTCATCCTCTCTGTACCCAAGGACAAGGTTAACTATTTATTTATTTTTAATTATTATTTCTGTTTAATCGCTGCAATAGGTCAGTGGCATGATCAACAATCATACAGGTGCTTAAAAATAAACGAAAACTTATAGTGAACTTAGTCAATTCAAGTCAAGTCAAAAACACTTTAATCATCCCATGAAGGGCAATTACAATAGTGACAGGCAGATTGATACATATCATAATCTCGAAAGACGCAAAAGAGCTACATTTCATATTGGTTAAAACATTATAAAATGTTTAAGAAGGCTAACAAGCTGACAAAATAAAGTTAATAACGTTACACACTAAGGTTATTAATAACACAATAAGTTTCATAAGGTAAAAAAGGACAATGCTCACAATTTCAAAGTATTTCGATTGCAAAGATGTATTCCAACCAGTGGAAAATCATAAAAGTTCCCCAGCCAGCAATTTTTTTTTGGTAATGGAGACTCTATAATAATTATGTTTGTAAAGCAACACAAATAGGGTCCATGCTGGTTCCACTTACATTTTTAATGCACTGAATTACTGACTGATTGACTAACTAGCTAAGTAAGTAAGCAAGCAAGCAAGCAAGCAAGTAAGTAGGTAAATAAGTAAGTAAGTAACTTACTAACTAATGAATTAAGTGTTGCATAATTGTACTCCCCCATTGTTTTCTTTAAATCATCTGTGTACAATGCTCTGAATAATCTGATACACTTTAAAGTTTTTACTATTTGATTTCAAATAATCAGTGGAAAACATAGATCACTACAAACCATAAGCAAGTTTTCAGGAGAAGATTTTATGGCAGACTGTTAACCAGTCATCCTGCGGCAGAATCGTCACCATAATGTGCAGTGACATTCGTCATCATAATTATATTAATCATGCACCACATCTACTCCATAACCACTTTTTTTTCTTGGAAAAGCAAATAAACCATCGACATCACACACACACACACACACACACACACACACACACACACACACACACACACACACACACACACACACACACACACACACACACACAGAGAGAGAGAGAGAGAGAGAGAGAGAGAGAGAGAGAGAGAGAGAGAGAGAGAGAGAGAGAGAGAGAGAGAAGAATATATATGTATGTATGCATGTATGTATGTATGCATGTATATGAGACCATATAACACCGAGTCTTGATAGTAATTCTGTTTTGCTACTATGATTTCTAAAGTAGATTTATAGAAAAAGAGAGAAAAGGATATAAAAAGAGATAATGATAATAGAGAAATGTAAAAAGATAAGGAAATGATAAATGAAAGGTAAATGGATAAATACATAGATGTTCCCTAATCAGCCAGTGATTATCAACCGACTGATTGGAACATAAAACATACTGATCTGTTGACTTGTTTCTTCGATTTGTTTTGGATTAAGTGCAGCCTGTCAATATTTGTCAGCTATCCACCACAATTTTAGAATTTTAGAATCCACACAATGCACTTTTTATAGGTTTTGCTTTTCTATTTTAATTTTTTGATGTTTTGCTTTGATAGGTTTGTGCCTACACATACATGCATGTGTGTATATATAGAAATATATTATATATAATATATTAATTATATCATATTTTGTGTATGTACGTATTAGTCAGAAACAGTAGCAGAGAAAAACAAATGCAGATAACCAGTTACAACATCCCTATCATTTTTAAAATAATTTTTTAACGATCGAAGTAAGAATAACCAACACACACAAATTCAGACAATCAGAAAAAAACTAAAAAGTGATAGCTCTTTCAACTACAGTATTTTAGGCATATATATATATATATATGTGTGTGTGTGTGTGTGTGTGTGTGTGTGTGTGTGTGGGGTGTGCTGAGGATTGTTCAATAGTTGTATTTTACATACCTGAAGTCTTAAGTATGGTATTTCTCATCAGCTCTTCAAATTTAACAAAACTTTTTTTAGCCAGTAAGGACTATGCGATGATACTATCTATCTATCTATCTATCTATCTATATCTATTTATCTATATCTATCTATCAATCTCTCTCTCTCTCTCATCTCTCATCCTCTCTCTCTCTCTCTCTCTCTCTCTATATCATATATTATATATATATATATTAATGCCCTGTTTCACACTGGTCTGCATAATAGCCAGCTGCTTTGGGTCTTGCTCTGTTATTCATGATGCCGTTACAGTTCCAAGGCCTGGACAGATGTAAGCCAATTTTAAGATATGTATAGAAGTTCATTTCTTTCTGTTAGATGAATGAATGTATACATGTCTTAAAAAGTGAACGAACTATTTTTTAAACATCAGTTATTGAATAAATCGGTACATGTTTTAAAAAGTGAAAGAACTATTTTAAAAAATGAAAATCAGTTTTTTCAAAAAATGATGAAATACTTATTCATTAAAAATGTATCTGGTTTCAGGTGGAGGGGGTGAGGGGTGGGGGTGGGGGGTGGGGTGGAGGGGGGGGGGGGGGGGTTGGTTGTTGAAAGTATATATATTTTGATGTACCACCAGAAAACATTTTTCACTTTCTCAGAGAATAAGGCATTTTTATCTGATATAAAGTTATGAGGTCATGTCTCGTATTTCTTTTCTACGAACAAGGTTTTTCTTGAGTATTCGAGTATCATTATTAAAAATCTGATTTCATGTGTCATTTATGTAATTCTTCTACAACACAGTGACCATCCTGGGTTGACTGTATAGTTGACCAGGATGTTGATTCGAGGAACTCCGGGAGAGATGTTTTATATCTTGTTTTAATATGTATATATAATTTTTAATCTGATAGGTAGACTTTAACGTGGGGACAACCATGACGTGACCTATGTGGTGGGTGGGGCTATAAATGATGGAGTGGATTGGATTGCACTGGTATGAAAAAGTGCTCACACAGGTAATTTTGTGCTTCAAAGAATTGTTACAGAAGACGAAGAAAGAAAGCTTCCAACTCGGGATGGGTATCTTCAATATTGAGGTTTTCAAAAAGGCGTTAAACTGTCACGGATAAAAACCGCACGAATAAATCCCTGAAATTGTCTACAACTACGCGAACCCCAAGTTTGGAGACTGTCATGTCTGTTATGGTCTCACACGAGTTTTGGGATTTTTTGTTAGTTTTTTTTTTTGGGGGGGGGGGGCTGTGGTTTTGAAATTTTTTGTTTTGTGTTGTTTTTCAGTGCTAGTTTTGGACAGTTTATTTTCTTCTGCAAATACACTTACATGAGTGTAGCAAGACTGAGATATAAAAAAATGGTTGGGGGAGGTGAGGGGGGGAGGGGGGGAGTGTAGTAAGAGCCCACTATTTACTATTAATTTTACAATAAGAAATGTAAAACGAATTGTGAACAGTATGTTATCACGAGGTTGTTATTGAAAACAAAATTGTTTTAGAAGAAGACCTTGTGGACACAATGGAAAAAAATCATTATCTATCAGGCATTTTCATAAAAAAAATTCACATATTACATACTTCTTATGGTATGCACAAACATGTTTTCATAAAAATTTTAAAAAACCTATCCATCTATCTATCTATCTATCTATCTATCTATCTATCTATCTATCTATCTATCTATCTATCTATCTATCTATCTATCTATCTATCTATCTAGTCTGTCTGTCTGTCTATCTGTCTGTCTGTTATTTTGATGACAAATGCCCCTTTAAGGACAATGACTGTGACGAAACAGGTGCAGGGAACTATTAAAACAATTTTTCATACCTGTCGGGTTGTTGTTGTTTGAACTCTTGCTTCTTGAACAGCAATCACAGCAAAAATCCCGTACTTATTTTAGTAATCTATCATTCAGTATTGGATTGATTCTATTTGGCATGGGATGAAACATGAACACTAGGGGATGTTATAATTATTTCATCTGCTTGGGATCTGTCATTCATACACACACACACACACACACACACACACACGCACGCACGCACGCACGCACGCGCGCGCGCACGCACGCACACACACTATCTATATGTATGTATATAACTATGTATCTATAATAATGATAATAATTATATATATATATCTCTCTCTCTCCTCTCTCTCTCCTCTCTATATATAATATATAATATAATACATATATGTGTGTGTATGTAACACATACATACATATATATCTTATATCTTTATATATATGTGTATGTGTATGTATATTATATGTGTGTATGTCTGTACACATACTCACACATTATATATATATATATTATATATATATATATATTATATATAATTATATATATATAATACACACACACACACACACACACAACACACACACACACACAACACACACACACACACACACACACATATGGAGAGAGAGAGAGAGAGAGAGAGAGAGAGAGAGAGAGAGAGAGAGAGAGAGAGAGAGAGGAGAGAGAGAGAGAGAGAACTCGAACTTGAACTCGACAGATTTATTCAGAAAAATGGCATTGGCCCATGTATGAGAGGGTTGCCGAACTGCTTAGTATTTTAGTGAGAAAATTAAGGGAAAGCACAAACAACAAAATGTTATTGTATAACCAAAACCACCACAACAAAAATTAGTTAACAAATAATTATATGACTTAAGAAACCAAGATATTTCTTATTCTAAAGGCATTGCACAAGTATAAAGCGAGGCTAGGCACAGTCTCAGGGTGACTAGATGCCATGAGT
>CM054136.1:23395544-23475544 GCA_028751875.1 Rapana venosa | reverse complement strand
CCCGTCCCATCAAATCTAGCCCCTCAAATTACCCGGAAAAGAATACTAATCGCGATGTTCACTGTGCTGTATATATCATCGTAACACCCAGATGAATCTGTGATATGGGGCGTATTGTAGTGGTGTTGCTGTGATAGATTACCAGCATCATAAGAATAATTATTTCCTTAAAGCAGAGCCATTCTTTGTTGCTCCCCAACTAATGTTGCGAGAAATAGGAGCAGTCTTAGGGAAAGATGTATTCTTTCATAGTGCATCACTGGGGATAAAAAGAGAACTTGTACATAAAGCAGATTGGTGTGTGTTTTGTGTGTGTGTGTGTGTGTGTGTGTGTGCGCGTGGCGCTGTGTGCGCGGCGCGCTGTGTGCGCTTGTTGTTGTTTCCACCATTGATTGTGATGAAATATGTTGAAGTTTGTTGGATTGTACTGTTTATTTATTTATTATTATTTTTTTTTTCGAGGATAATGGAATAAGCACTCATGTGCTATTTTACATCCAGTCCCCGTGTGGTGCAGTTTTGTAAGTTTTGTCATCCGTTCCCAACGGCACACAATGGCCTACTCTTCTGAAAAACGGAACGTGTTTTAACGTGTGTGCAACATGTTCTGCGTGCGTTCTCACACGGGCTCTCGTTTATAGTCTCATCCTAAGGACTTTTGGGGAGAGTGGAGTTGGCACTGATTTTAACTCCAGAGGAAAAATCCTTTTGAACGAGAATCGAACCCTGGTCAGCAGATCGGTCATACAATATGATATGACATGATATATTTGATATGATATTATTTCATATAACAGTTTACTGCATGGTATTGTTTGCATTGTTTTGAATTTCTGCAGCTATAGCTATGCTATGCTGCGTTGCAGTCTATTTTCAAGGGAATGATGTCATGCTGAGGCTCGTTGCATTGTGGCATTGCAAAGCTAGCTGTTACTTTGTTATGATAACATGGCGCTGCATAGCGTCGTATCATGCTGTGTCCCCCCTATGCATGCAACGGCTGCAAGGGCAGGGGGGACCTTGGGGGGGGGGGGGGGGGGGGGATCAAGAAGAACTTGGTGTGAGGGGAGAGGAAGGGTACAGTGTGAAGGGGCAAGATGTGGGAGGACTGGAGGGACAGGGGATAAGAAGACGGGAGGACAGAGGTGAGAGGACAGAGGTGAGAGGACAGAGGTGAGAGGATAGCAGCGACATGGTTGGGGCAGTACAGGACACAGAGAGGTCTGACCTAGGTCCTTTTCACCTTCCAGGGCAAATCACTGCATGACCAGTTGCTGTAGGCTCCCTCGCTTCTGCTCCCTGTCCCTTTCCAACTTTACTGCCATTTTCTGATCGTTCGTGTCATTGCTCATGCCATTGTCTTGTGCAGTCCGTAGTCTGAACATGCCACTGTGTGCGCCCCTATGTAATAATGCACGGTTGTCTGAACTCCCACTGCCATGCCAGTGTCATTGTCTGCGAGTGCATGCAAATGTAGATTAGTTTAATAAATTGTAGACACCACTGTATTATGGTGTGGTTGTGTAGACATTGGCGTAAATTACGTGGGAGTTAAGAAAATGGCACATTATTATACACGGGAGTGCACATAATGGCACATTAACATACAAAGAGTCATAGGATGGCATATTGTCTCACGAAAATGCTGACACTGACACATTGTTATACAAAGAATGCTGTCAATGGCACATTATGCCATGAGTGCACACACTGGCATATTCTGACACAATCTGTTAGACAATGGTGCATCATATGTTACACTGTGAATGCAGACAAGAGCACTTTATCCTATGCTGAGTGCAGAGCATAACATGTATAATGGAGAGTGCAGACAGTAGACTAATTATGTCTATCACACAGAATCAGTAGCGCATCGTCACGCAGAACATACACAACAAGGTGATAGCCTTGATATGGCCTCTGTGGTCGGCGGAACTATAAACTCTCATGACTGGATGATTGCATCTGCATGCACACAAGATTACTTTGCCGGTTAAAAATGCACCTGAAACGTTATGTTAAGAGCTACGGTATATAGCGTGATAAGAACAAAACGTTTATGACAGTGCAGACAATGCAATAAACGCCATGTGGCTTCTTCAAAAGTGCAGATAGTGGTGCTACACTGGTAGGGCATCACAATGCTAGAAGGCAAGGAACAGCGCTTTATCATGATTATTGGGGTGTAGCGCTCGCTGTATCTCAAGACTGCCTGCCGCCCTGCAGGCTCCACGTATCTGCAAAGAACCCAGTGAAGAGTTCTCCATGGCATGGAAGCCAGCCAAGGCGTAGAGAACACTGGGCAGGCAGGGAAAAATATTTATCCTCATCTGTCTTTTCCTGAACAGTTCGTCGCTTTCTTTGCTTCCCCGGGGGATAGACGGTAAATTGACCCACGCCCTTTTATCGAAACATGACGGTCGGAAATCACGCGCACGCGCACGCAAAAGGCGCGTGATTTTTGGCGCCACTCTCAGTAACTGATTGAAGCGGGGGCCCATGTCCAAGCGGCGTGGACTCCAATGGAGCTGGCGTGCCGATCCTTAATGAAGGCTGCACCATGCCGCCCTCCCCCCATTCAGCTCCCTCACTAACAATCGCCAACACACCGCACGTACTAACTTGGGGGCTGAGCGAAAAAGAGGAAATTAGGTCCGGTGTTTCTCTGGAATTAAGCGCAAATTATTTTATCATGTTGGAAGGAGGGGGCAAAGTAATCCTATTTATCAGCCCACAGTGTAATTAGAAGTTTGCCTTACGTGCCCAAGTGCGCTTGGGGGAAGAGAGTGTAGCCAGCCTGGCACCGTGCTGATGTTGGCCAAGTCTGGGCAGAGGAAGGAGGAGGAGGAGGTGGTGGTTGTAGTGCTGGAGGCAGCAGAGAACCCCTATTTTCTCTCAGAACTTTTTCTCGCCCCCTTCCTCCTCTCCCCCATCCCATGTCTCGTCTTTCCATTGGCTAGCTTTCCAAAGCCCTGCACATCCTGTACTCAGAGTGTGGATTATCTGAACTCTCTTTTTTATATCTGAACTGTCTCAGTTGTCAGTCAGTCTTCTGACACAGCACTTCATCAAAGGCGCATTGGCTTCACACCCTTGTGTACATACACCAAGATTGCATTTTTACTTGGGTTTTTTTATGTGGACAAGTTATTTCCATTTCATTTATCTTTTTATATCTTTTTTCTTTAGGATTATGGAATAAGCATTCATGTGTGTTGCTGTGGGTTTTTTAAATTTTACATCCAGTTACCATGTGTAAACGGTTTTAAAAAATGTCATGAGAGAACGCAAATTGGATTGGGGCATGTTTACTTACGACCCCCCCCCCCCCCCCCCAATCATCTCTGTGGACATGGAATCCTTCTTGGACTCTCAGGGATGTTTCTCATGCTTCCAGCGATGACAGCTGTGTCCAAAAGCCACACATGGAGAAGAATGAAAGGGCATACACACTCATCATCTCTCCTGACGACTACATTATAGTTATGTAGCTGACTGATCTCTGCAGAAAACCAGAGGTTAGCATGACAGACATCGTGGTTTTACAGGAGGGGAGAATGTTTTCCTATCTGTGGCTAGTACTTAAAAAAACCCCAGTGATTTTATATCATATTCTTTTTGGGGGGATTTCATATCATTTCTAATGTCCTATGAGATCAGACTTTTATGCTTTTGTGATTAAGAAAATAATGACGGAAAAAATAGATCAGTTATTATCTTAGTGTGACACCATGTCTGCAGACAGTCAGCAAGAATGATTGCGTTACCATTTCAACCCATATTTTCCACCCAAAATACTGATGGACATCTACAGCATGGCGTCACAGCTGTCACGTCTTGAGCCTAGATAGGATGCACGCACTGCTTTTCAAAGACACTATGGTGGCGACGAGGTTGAGGAGACTTGCCTGCCATGTTGATAGGATGGCTGTGATGTTAAAGACTAAGGAGAATCAGCAGTGGCGACAAGACGCCATGTCCGCCATACTGAGAAGAAAGACGGGATACCTGCACAACTCTCCGCCATCTTTAATAATAATAATAATAATAATAATAATATTAATAATAATAAATGGAATTTGTAATAGCGCTATATCTTGCAGAGACAAATCAAAGCCCTTGCACTTAACTCATTCTTACACAGTCATACAACCAGTAACAATTAATAGTTTCATAAGTCCAAATGTGCACACACACACACACACACACCCCACACACACACACACACACACACACACACCACACACACACACACACACACACACACACGAAGTCACACACCATGGCAGGGCGATGGAATCTTGGCTGTTGACGGCAGGGAAAATTCAGGAGAGGAAAATCTAAGGTTTGAAATAAATATGTCTTGAGACTGGATTTAAAAGTGTCATAAGAAGGCTTTTGGCGGAGAGAGAGAGGGAGGTCATTCCAGATCGATGGACCAGAAATAAAGAGCGACGGCCGACGGTGGATTGGCTGAATCTAGGTATTCGTAAGGACAAGGTATCTGCAGCAGAGCGTGGTAAGGGGATGGCATTGGGGCGCTTGACAAGACAGTGTCATGACTGCAAGAATGGAAGTAGCCCGGATGCGCGCGCGCAACTTTACACCCCCTGCTGGGTAGTGATGAGAGAAGTGACGGCTGCCACAATGAGAGGAAAAGTAGTATTCACGCAGAGCTTTGCACTGCCCAAAGTGAAAGTTTTGCTTTTTTAACATTCTGTTACAGGACTTTTCACTTAAAAAAAAAAGTAGATGGTGGGGCTGATTTAATTGGAACGTCTGTAACGTTTTTGGTTCAAATTGTAATCCGTAAAATTTACAGTGATGTGCTATGAAAAAAGGCATCATATAGTTACGAGTATTTTTTTTTACAGGCAGGGAAAGTTACGCCTGTGTGATGTATGTGCCTTAAGAGATAGAAGCTGGCTTTAGCTGATTTCACAGACCCAGATGAATCAGAATTTCTTGTCTGGACAATTATACTTGCTATAGTTTCCTTTAGTTTGTTCTTCATAGGCTGCTCTGCTGCAGCACAAACTGAGACAGTGGTGAGTGCAGAGTGTAAAAGAAAGGTGTATGTCATGTAACGCACTGCTAGTCTAGTGTGTGGTAACAAGGATCAGCAAACAGTGCTTTTAGTTCTTTAGGAAGAAGGCAGCATTTGCCCTTCAGTGTAAATATTGTGCATTCCACCCACTCCTCACAGCCCCCAAGTGACTCAATAAAACCTGTAAATTAATGTCAATAAAACAGGGCGCTTCCTTCCTTTCTCTCTTAAAGTCTTTCTGTGTAAGCTCTCGCTTATTGTATTGAAGCACATTTCCTTTGAACTGGACCACGAGGGCAAGTTTACAGATCAAGATGGCTACTGTACAACAATGGACGCCATTTGGAAGTAATATTTAGGAATGGTAGATGTAGACGCAAAGGTCAAAACTGCCAGTTTTTCTAGCACGTAACTTTGATGGGAAAGTATTTGCAAAATCAGTAGTGTTGGTTTTAATAATGATTTTTTTTCTGACAGTGTTTTTGTTTTTACGTTTCTTTGTTTGGAATCTTTTGTCTTCTGTTTCTTTAGACAAAATATTCTGTTCTCTGCCTTGATCCTGAAAACTAGAGGTTGTCTCTGATAGTTAGGTTCTAAACACATTGTAAATGGAGCAGGTGCTCGTAGTGTTGACTAAAATTCTCTCTCTCTCTCTCTCTCTCTCTCTCTCTCACACACATACACATACACACACACTGGTTTCCCGTCCCACAAGGACACGTCGTTTTTAAATGGAAACCTCATAAAAGGAAATAAAACCAGCCGTGCTATGGAAGCACAACCTCAAATTAATCTTCCCCATTGGGACTGGAAACAAACAGAAGGGACGAGAGAGGGGTGATGATGTTGACGATAGGACAAAGGGGAAAGGCGGGCCCTCCTTGTTCGTGCCTCGACCAATGGCACTCCCTCCCTACAATCTATTCGCTTCCCACCTCTCTTCCACAGCAGTTCCACTGCCCGCCTTTGCCCCCAAATCCAGAGACGGTAGGGTGCAAACACGACTCTCAGCTACCCGGGGCACGTAGCCGGGTAGCCTAAACGTGGTGTGTCAATGGCCACAGACCGGTAATCCTCGCCGCCTCATTACGAACAAATGATCGTGTTTAGAACCCGTTTAACGGCCAGCACGAACGCACTAAGCGCTGTGTAGCAGTGCAGGAGGGTACAGAGGCCTTTGAAGGCGGTTGTTGGAGAAAGACCCCTGTTGGTGCTCGGTGGACATTGCTCTACAGAAAATGCCCTGTGGTTGAGTAAAGCCATGTCCACGTCTCCTGATCCCTGTGGGAAGAGGATGCACCAGGCTGCAGGTGACCTGACGTGTCGGCGTTGTGTGGTGCTCTGTTCCGGAAAGAAAACGTATGGTGGTTCTGTGAAGAGAGCCGCGACAGTGAATGTGACTGGTGGCAGGAGGATGGGTGTGAACCTGCCCAGGAAGAGTGCCCCCCCCCCCCCCCCCCCTCTCTGTCTGTCTGTCTGTCTCTCAGTGCAGGGAGGACAGTCACATCCCTCAGACACCCCACACAAGCTTTCAACTCTTCATTAGAGTCAGAATTGGAGGGTACCAGTCTGATTATTTTAAGATCGGGGGGAGGAAGAGAGAGAATGATAAATTGTATGATTGTTACCACTTCAATTCAATCTTATCACATTCTTTATTGTCCCAGGGCTGTTCGCTAAGAGCCAAAACTCAGATTTAATATGTTCGGTGGTATACAGATTTAAACAACAGAATTAAAAGCAATTCTTGGGTCGTTCCTCTAAGCAATGCCTCAGCCAACCATTAGGGTCAAACCAGGACAGTTACTGCGTAGTGAGAGAATCACTGTCATAAGACACATAAAATGAAAAAAACCCAACCCTGAATAACAAAGGGTTTCACAGATTAGACCTCAGTGAATTAATTGATTGATTTATTGACTGCTTGGTTTGACTGATATTTACTATACTGCTCTTGGGTTCTAGATAAAACCATTTTTCCAACAATCTTTTATTATCAGTGTAACAAAAACAAAGTGTATGCAATGAGAGAGAGAGAGAGCGAGAGAGAGAGAGAGAAAGCGAGCGAGAGAGAGAGAGAGAGAGAGAGAGAGAGAGAGAGAGAGAAACTCGAACTCAATGATTTATTCACAAAAAGGCCATTGGCCCATACATGAAGGGGGTTGCCGAACTGCTTAGTATTTTGGTAGGGGAAAAAGCAACAGCAACAATAACAAAATGTTATTGTATAACAAAAAAGTCAGTTACAAAAACATGACTTCAGATAACAATATATCTCTTACTCTGAAAGCTTTACACAAATATAAATGAGACTGGCACAATCTCGGGATGTCTAGACACCGTGAGTAAATAGAATCTAAATAAATTAAGACGTCTATTATTATTTTTTACGGGGATGTAATTCTGCCTAACATCCTCTACTCTAATACTGGACAGCACAACACAAAATGTACTTCGGTGCTTGCTTACATAATGGGCATAGCAACCTGAGGTCATCAACATCATGCTCTCTGTATCTGAATTTATGAACATTTATATCTGATACTCTAAGTATAAACTTAGACATAATACTTTACAATGTATGAGAGAGAGAGAGAGAGAGACAATTGACAATTGACAATTGACAATTGACACAATTTTATTGCTATTTAGCGATCAAGCCATATAGCACTGTGGCGCGGTAACAACGATATCGAACGCGACGCGATTACAATGACATGGAAACCATGGCAGTGGTGGTATGTACATCAAGATTCGATACATTATTGTCTGTGTCTCAAGTGTCTCAATTTTCAAACCAGCCTTTCCTTTTCCAGTCTACAGCCAGCGAAGTCAGCCCATGTAAGACCGGATCAGGTCCCGAAGATGATGTAACTCCTGCTCAGCACTCGCCACCACTGTCTCTGTGTGTTGTGTGTTAGTACACTGTTTCCCTTTACGAAGTCTGGCAAGCCTGACACGTTCTTCTGGCAACATGTTTTTCTCTTCTTGCTTGATGTACCAGAACACACACTTAGATTCCTCGCCAGGATCTCCATTCCAAGAGTATTCCAGGATGATGTCATCTGATTCACACATCACAATGTTTTGATCAACCGAACTATGTACCACCACCTTTCGAAACCGTGTGTTTCTCTTGCTGTCCCTTAATCGACGCTGTACACGTTTGTCAGTTAGAGTAGACACATACTGTTTCACAATACCAGTATCAGTATCAGAGTCATCCACTGTGCAGCCAACTGTCAGCTCTTCCTGCACATCAGGCGCCTCAGAAGACACACCGATCTTGTTGTCTGTTGCTGGATCACACAGTAGAACAAGTGAATCTGGTGTGGCTGAGGCATTCAATTCACTGCTGACACATAGTTCTGTGTACACACTGGTTTGTTTTCCTTCTGTTTCCACATCGAGCAGGGAGTCAATGTTACACAAGACCGGCTCTTCCAAGACACTGTTATTGTCACATTGGCGACTTGCCTGTCTTTCTTGGTGTTGTCTACTTCTTTGAACATCGCGACGTCTTTGACAAGGGGGTTTCTTGCGATAGTACTGAACACGGGAGTTACAGTTCAGCACCGGTCCGCCATTTCTGTTGACACTGGCTTGTCAGCTGGCTTCATTCGCAAGACGAACACAACACTGCCGCTCTCCCCTGCGACTTTCCAACTCGATACGACGTTGTCGATCAGCAGGGCGTTTAAAGTTGTTATTACAGTAGCTGGAAGGCCAGTAACTGACATTTTGAAGCTAAAATGCAAAAATTTGCAGCAGCTTACTAACAGCACACCCGTTCAGTTCTCGTCCCGTCACGTCGTCCGAGAGAGAGAGAGAGAGAGAGAGAGAGAGAGAACAGGTGCAGCCAGTCTTTAAGAGTCAGCTTGTTATGGGTAATTCAGCTAATAAAATTAGTATACTGCTGCATCCTCACAGACTCCAGGACTGTTTCAGGTGTTTGATGTTACATACAACTGATGTATACGGCAGAAGCTAAGTGCTGCAGGGCAGGCGCTGTATCATGGTGTCGGTCTGGAAGTGCCGATCCCTTTCAGGCCGGCAGACTTTGTTGTCAGGATTTCGTGATGAAACACGAGCGACTTCAATGCGCATCTGTTTGCATTGAGGAGAGGGACAGGGTGATAGTGCATATTAAGAGGCTAATTTATTGTGCGGGGTGAACAATGGAAAACTAATACATTGGACCTTTTCACCTCCTGTGTCATGGCGTTCCCACCCCTTGTCTTCCTTACAGGGCTGTCTGCGCGGTGAATGAAGACAAGTCCCCCCAGCACAATGATGATGTTTGCTGTGTGGGTTTTACCCGCTCATTTACAACAACTTATTAACTGTGCACGTGTATGGAGAGCCTAACCAATTTGTTTCCACTGACGTGTTGAGCTCTGCCCTGCCCGCCCCTTTGTGGGCGTGAAAAGGTGTGGGAGGGTGAGTGTTCTCCCTTGGTCTTAAGGCCTCGAAAGACGATCCACGTTTCAGCAACAGGAGGTAGCGTTGACAGACTGTGATGGGGGAGGAGGGGGGGGGGGGAGGTGAGATGGGGAGGGGGTGTGAGAGAAGAGCGTTCCTGACACTAATACCGTTTGGAGGGCGAATCCCTGCTGTCGTCCTCGACAAAATCGTCGTCTGCTTAGATGTGAGAAAGCGGCTAGGGATGGCGGGCACAATGTAGACTATCAGGCCGGCTGATTGAGGCTTTGTGTGCCGGGGTGTGGGCCTGCAGAGCCAGGCCTGTAGTGCTAGCTAGGCCAGCGTCCTGATCCCCTGCTGAAGGGTCAGGCCAGGGGAGCTGAAGGGAGTGGTAATCACGCTTGCCTTTCACCTGTCTTCAGCAGAGCCCGGCCCGGCCATCCATCAGCCCGCTGCTGTGGTGGGGGACCAGGCAGAACCTGAGAGGTGTGGGCAACGCTCTGTGGCTTCCTGCACCCCACACAATAATGCTGGGGATTTAACCTCCTTCTTTGCCAAATTGTAATGCCACCGCCCACCTAATTTACCCCTGAAGCATTGTTTCAACAGATACTGCAATACAAGTCTTCTTGCTGTATAGGGAAAGGAGTCAGTCTTAAAAGGTCTTGCCTGTCGTAAGCATTTTTAATCAGTGATACAATTGATTTATAGACTGCTGTGTTATGTCCATAAACAAACAAACAAACAACCCTTAGCATGGTTTCATTTTGAAGCCTGCTGTGTTCAAGAACACACGCCACACCTGTTGTTTGGAACTGAGCTAGGTTATATCTGGGAAGCTAGTTTTCTTGTTAAGCATAGTTGTTTAACCCTTGAGATTTGACTGAAAGATATTCCAATTTTAGACTTGCAGAAGCATGATCAAGCAAAAAGAAAAGAAGTATTATCCCCATGTTTTATTTACTTACGTTTGTTTGCAGGTGGGAGTATGGGTCTAAAACAGACGCACAAAACACAAGCGACTGAGGGCAGAATGCACTGGTCATCAGGAAAGAGGTCAGTCTTTTCCCCCATCTCTACCATGTTCAGCAGCTTGCAGGACACAACCAATGGTGCAGTCTGATGTCGTGCTGACAGTGACCAGCAAAATGGACATGTGGTGGTCAGTCAGTGTGTACTGTCCTTGGACAACGACAGTGGATAATCTCATGCTGATTCCTAGCCCTGTCTTCTTTAGGTTCACTTCCCAGTCTGAACTCCTGACTGACACATTTTGCCCAAGACACAAAGATGGAGTGTAGCAGGCTGGGGTTGGCATCGAAGCTGGTCTACATAGAAGCTTTGTAGCAAACAAGGTGTTATGCGGGCCTTGCTCCATTCTGTTGTCTGTCTGCCAGGTCTATGAGTTTTGCCGGTGAAAAATGCGGTCAGGCTAAGAACAGTATTAACAAAAATTAATGCAGATATATTTTGGGCCGGAGTATGCTTCTTTTAACGGACTGACCATGTCTATCAAAAAAGGTGTCCTGTTTACTGAAATAAAAGAGAGGAATGAAATGGAAGGCAGAAAAAGTAGGGGGGAGACAGGACAAAGGGGGAAAAGAAGGGAAATAGTGCAGAGATATTTCTAGAAAGAGATTTTCGCTCTTCAACATGTCGAATGCTGTTTTGGTACCATTTCTTTTTTATGTTTCGTTCGTTTGCCAATACATACTTTCAAAGAAATCAAGGAATGCATGTAAAATGTCATTTTTTTTGCTCTTGCTTTGTTTTGTGTCTTGCTGTGTGTGTGTGTGTGTGTGTGTGTGTGTGTGTGTGTGTGTGTGTGCGTGCGCGCGCGCGCACACACACACACACACACACAAAAGAAAATCCCAAACAATTGACTATTTATTCGACATGTTTCATGTTTAACACTTTCTTTCAATATCTGAAACCATCTACTGGTGTTAACGCACACATCACATTAAATGCAAACGTTATAAATCCATACTATCTTTAGTTCAGGTGGAGGCCGATTATGACCGGTGGTACGGATGGCATGAGAACGCTTAGCATATGCTCAAAGTTCCAGTCACATACTAGACTTCGCAGTTGGTGCAAGTATTCTGCTAGGCGGCCAGCATTGTGGGGCACCTCGTGTTCGCAAAGCTCCGCTCACTCCGACACCTCGAAATCAGGATGATGATGCCCGCTACTGGTCACGCTCCCACTGCTGAAAAAGAAAACTCTGGTGTTAACCATCAAAACCAGATAGCTCCGTGTAGGGCTAGGCTTGACTTTTTCCTGCCGTTTCTATCTAGCGGTGTCGCTGGGGAAGATGAGAGTGGCGATGTCCAGCAGGGCGTGAGGAAGCCTGGAGAGTGTGCTGGGCACAGAACCTGTCCTGGTACCCGTCCTTCCACCCCACGCGGCCTGCCTTAGATCCCAGATACTGATATCCCCCTTGCTGAGATTAACGGAATGCTGCATGTCAGTTTGGCAAGAGGGGATCATGAAAGCTGGGTCACAGGAATACCTTCTGGCTGTTGTCATGAGGAGGAAGCTGCTGGTGTGGTTCGGTCACGTCACGCGGCGTTATCATAGCTCTCATGCCAAGACTATCGTGCAGGAGACACCTGAGGGGGTAAGATGCATGACGGAGAACTGGACGAAGAAGATCAAAGACTGCTCGGGGCTTGACACGCTGTGTTGCTGTGAAGACTGACCCCTGAAGCCGGGAGAAAACTATCGACCAACGTGTACCTCCTGTTCCTGTGGTGACCCTGTAGGTCATGGAACTGATGATGGTGATGATAATGGTGGTGGTGATGGCGATGATGACGATGATGATGTGCTGGAGATGTTTCCTACGTGGCAATATCTGCATTGTGGAGCTTTGGGCACCACTTCTGAAATCGATTTTTTGCAGGTCATGCAAGATCCTATGCCAGACAGTAGCAAAGTAGGACACCAACAGCAGGGTAAACTGTCGCAAGTTCGATCCTCTCTTGAACCTGGACATTTCCCTGATCCGCTAGACCTTCAGTGGTGGTCTGAGTTCGAGTCTTTCGGCTGAG
Source organism: Rapana venosa (assembly GCA_028751875.1). Taxonomy (NCBI): domain Eukaryota; kingdom Metazoa; phylum Mollusca; class Gastropoda; order Neogastropoda; family Muricidae; genus Rapana; species Rapana venosa. Next base: position 23,463,016 of record CM054136.1, on the reverse strand, counting down.
ATGATAAACCGAGGTCCCGTGTGCAATATGCTGCACATATAAAAGAACTTCTGGAGAGTTGTTCATAGCGAAATTCTGTATTTAAAAAGAGCTGTTTTCACCGGACAACAATTGCACATACAAACGGGAAAATAAGAAATGTGGGGCACCGCTCTTCCACCAACAGGCTCTTTCCCTGGGAGAGCGGCCCGGCCTTCACTTAGAAACTTCTGCGGAGGTTGAAAGTAGTAAACAGTTCAATTACAATACCATACAGTACAACATATTGCAATGCAATACAATGCGTCTGCTTAACCATTGCTGTGGCCCTGAACTAAAAAAGAAGAGGACACTATAAATGATCAGGTTAAGAAAAGGTTATTCCTGTGAAAACACAGATTGATACTACATATGAATAGTGATATTACAACATTAAAAACTGTGTGTGTGTGTGTGTGTTGTGAGAGAGAGTGAGAGAGAGAGAGAGAGAGAGAGAGAGAGAGAGAGAGAGAGAGAGAGAGAGAGAGAGAAACAGAGAGACAGAGACAGAGACGGAGAGAACACAAAATTCCGTCCCAGACCACCAAAGATTACAAATACTATTCAGCATAACGATGTGCGCTGGAAAAATAAGATTCCACCACCACACACACACACACACACACACCGAGTCATGTCAAGGAGGTCAAGGCGTTGATGTATTCCTGGCCACAGTGTGACCAGAGGCCTGAGGGGACATAGCCGCCCTGCATTATCTAATCGCTCATAATTGCAATCACCGCCAATTAAAACCCACCGATGGCAAGGGTGTGCGCGTCTCCAGCGTCGCTATGCATACATTAGATGTCATTGTTTGCAATGTGGGGTTCATTACCTGGGAATATTTGCTGCCTTCCACACGGAATGCCGAGCAGGTGTGCTGTGAGGTCCTGTTCAGCTGGCGTTACTGTTTATACAATCTGATACTTTGTGTTAACTGAACGAAAGCAAGGTCCTTCTGCTTTGCCATGGCAGTAGTTAGGCTTATACGTAATGTGATGGAAATGGAATCGTGTAGTGCTTTGCTTTCGAGTAGCCAAGTTTTGATGTTGTCTCAATAGACTAATGAAAAAGTAGAGGTGTTCCCATAACCTATGTGGTCGTTAGGGAGGGAGGTGTCGGGAGATCTCAGTTTCTCCAGAGGCCAGTATACTGAGGGCGGCGCCCATCTCCTCTCCCTGGCTGCTTTACCTCCCCAGGCCCTAAAGAAGGCAGGTACCCATTAAAAGCTGGGTGAACCGGGGGACTATACCGAAGCTAAGACGCACAAACGGTCACTCATCCACCAGCAAAACAGGCTCAACGATGCTTTACCTTAGCTTAGAGAGAGGAGTGCTATGACCACCAGGTTTCACGACCCCCCTCCCCCATCCCCCCTAGTATGCAGTAAAGTAGACTTCTTTAATGCTATTTGCGAGCGTGGAGGAGATAAAGCAGAAAGATCAGTCAGACCTGGATACAGTCCCCGTCTTTTCTCTGAACAGAAACTCTCTCTCAGATTAATCCCTTCCCTGCATTTTGGTTTAAAATCAGTGTATGTAAAATGCCTTTCTTTTTTCTATTTTGCACTGAACCAGAAAACTCCAATAACAATTTAAAAACAAAACAAAACAAAACAAAACAAAACAGAAGTCCTTTGTAGGATTTATTTATATTCTTACCCATTTTTGTATCATCTTGTTTCAAGTGAACTTTGTTTTTAAAAAAGCAATGGATTAAACATATTTCAATTATACTCTTCCTTTTTCGTTATTTTTTTCTTCTTGTTCTTTTTTAATAGAGGAAGTTGGTTTTGTTGCTTTCGTAGCCATTTGTACACCGGGAAAAAACATTTTAAAACACATTGTTGCTACTTTCAGTAATGGCCTTTGTCCATATTTCAATCCTTTTTAATACAAAAGTCATTAGTGCTTATCTTCTCCTGGTAACGGTGTGTAAACAAAACTACTTTTCATAAGTTTTTGAAATAAAGGCATCGTTACTTCCAGATGTAAGCTATGTCCTACTTCTATTTTTTTAAAATAGTGTTTTGATATCGGGAATTGTTACATGCTTTCAGGAGCAGATAAGAAATTGATAATTTTTTAAATTAAAAACTCTCTGGGAGGCTGACATTGCAGAACTATGCGACACAGTTCTTTTCATGTTCACAAATTTGTTTCCATTAGAATACAAAGCTACAAAATACGATCACAGTCATGGAGTGGAGAGATAGGTACCTATCAAAATCTTGTTAAACTGCTTTTTCTGTTTTGTTTTATGGCTTTATACTTTGTAAAAAATCAGCTTCAGTTAATATTATCAATCGTGAAATGATGTACCTACTCGTACACTGCATTATGTCTACCCATAATGTCTGTTCCCTCTGTTCAGCAAACGTAATTGTGTTACTGAAATCGCTCTATGGATTCCTAGGAAGTCGAGCGCTGGCTGAACAACCTTCTGTTGCAGTATGAGATTCCCGGCCATGTTAAGTGGAGGAGACATATTGTTGAACAACTGTAGAACATATTGTAGAATAGATCAATGAATAGTAATGAATGCCAATCTGAATATCAATGCATGCCAATCTTATTAGGCCTGCACAATCTGATGAAAAAATCTTTTAGCTAGAATAGTAATCCCGTTATATTTTTAAACAGTCAGTGATGGTTATAAAAGTCCAGATCCCTTTCCTGTGCACACTAGTGTATGAGTAATTATTTTTAAGTGCAAGTCATACAGTGTTAACTTTAATAATAATTGTAAGTATATATAATGATAATATATATATATACTTATGTACTTATGTATATATATGAATAATGCACACACACATACATATATATAGATATAGAACACACACACACACACACATACACACACACACACACACACACATATATTTTTTTTTTTTCTCCCTCGGCAAGAGCTTCAAGGTCACCAATGGGGAAACTTTTCCGTATGCGACGTATTTTCCTCCGCCACCATTTAGGTAGCACATTCCTACTTGGGGCATGGTGCCTCAGCAGGAGGCCTGTGTGCATGCGTTATTTTTCTTCTTACGTTTGTCATCTGTTCATACTGACACACAATTGCCTACTCTTCCGAAAGGCGGAACGGGCTTTTAACGTGTGCGCAAGATGTTCTGCGTGCATTTGCTTACGGGGCCTCGGTTTATAGTATCTCCCGTAAGACTGACATTCAGTTCGATTTTTCATCAAAATGGGAAGAAAGGGCAAAGGCGGGAATCGAACCCAGACCTCACAGCTTTACTTGTTAGGCAGGCGAACGTGTTAACCGTCCTGTCACCTTCCTTCTTGTAAGGGTATAAAACCGTGCAGTATATTGAGAATAAAATTTTAACTAAGTCTATAATAAGTATAACTAAATGGCTGATAGCATGAATTAGTCGTTTTTAATTCAAAAGCTGCACATGAAGTATGGGGCGGGGTAGCCATGTGGTTTAACGCGCTGAGCTCGTGATCTGACGGCCCGGGATCCAGCCACCGCCCCAGGCGCCTGTTTGAAGGAATTTTACCCTGAGGTTTACATAGTACTGACTCCACTCCCCTGAAAGCCCTTCGATAAACGAGGCCCCCTGTACCAAGCGCACGCAGAAAATCTTGTGCACAAGCTGAAAACCCGTTCCCTCTTTCGAAAGAGTATGCCATGTTGTTCCGGCAGAAACAAATGACGTTAGTTTTTTTTAAATGCATGCACACATGTGTGGTGTTTAGACATCATTCCCAAGTCAAAATGCGGTTTCCTTAATGGTGGGTAGAAACGGTCGCATGTATGTATACACAACATTTCACCATCGGTGAACCTCGAAATTCTAGTCGAGGAGCAAAAAAAAAAAAAAAAAAAAAAAAAAAAAAAAAAAAAAAGACGAACAAAAACATGAAAATATGGACAGGAGTGCGATGGAACAGGTTTGGATGTGGCTGAATAATGGTCATCATCGTCGTCGTCTTCATCACCACTTCCTTGTTGTTATCCACGAGAAGACCCCCGACGTTGGAATGGGGCTACCTTAATGGTTGGGGGCGAAGGGAGGGGGGGGGGGGGGGGGGGGGGCTGCATACGTAAAAATCTTACTGTTGGTCAATCTCAGAGCTCTAGCTGAGGAGCGAAAAACAAAAATCCAGGAGAAGTAGGACCATCTCATACCCCACGTCCTTCGGATGAGACTATAAACCGAGGCTCCATGTGTGAACGTACGCAGAACATCTTGCGCACACGTTAAAACCCCGTTCTGCCTTTCGGAAGAGTAGGCCATTGTGTGCCGGTAGGAACGGATGATCCCCCCAAAAAAACAGCAGCAACAACCAACAAAACAGCTGCATGCACATAGGTGTCGTGTGTAGACACCATCCCCGGAGTTGTAATGTCTGGTGGCCCGAGGGAGGAAGGGGTGTGGACGGTCGCACAGGCAAAATCTGACCATTGGTGAACCTCTGAGGTCTAGACGAGGAACGAAAAAAATCCCACTTTTGAAAATGGGGGGGGGGGGGGGGGGGGGGGGGGGGGGGGCAGGTAGCGGGTGTAAGAGTCAATCCAATTATAATAATTGTTCATAGTCCTGCCGCCCTGACCACGTCTCCGCTTCAGACAGAGTGTCAAGTCAAGTCAAAAACACGTTAATCATCCCATGAATGGCAATTACAATACCGACAGGCACATTGATACTTATAATTATCTCGAAAGACACAAGAAAAATACATTTCAAATGGGTATGAACAGTCCAAGAAAGCTTCCCCCCAAAAACAAACAACAACAAAAACAACAAAACAACAACCCAACCCACCCCCCCCCCAACAAAAACAACAACAACAACAATTATCACACACACAAAAACACACGCGCGAGTGAGATGCCCTTTGTAGAACGAGGACCGTGTCGTCGCTACTATATCTCCCACACGTGACATCCTGGGGCAAGTTTGAAGTCAAACACTACTGGGTAGGTTTGCTTGTAAAGCGTACCAGCTTTAGACTTTTAGTCTATTTAAAAAGTTGCATACTATATCATAGGAGGAATATTTCAAAGAAAATAAATTAATGGAAAATATTCAGTACTCTTAGTTGGAGAGAGACAGATAGAGAGAGAGAGAGAGGTCCATTAAAATGGTCAAAGTGCAGTAACTTTTGAAGCGATAATTTAAAACTAATATATGTGGTCTTAAAATATCTGTTTCCAAAAATAACCCCTTTTACAGTTTGAACAAATTGATGTGCACCAGCTGCCCAATGTGAAGACTGAATCTTTTCATTGCTGCTGAGCACACTATCAGCTTTCAGTTTCTTCTTGCTCTATTGTAAATATGTATATGTATTATTTTCATATTATTTTTTTTAACCAATACGAAATACGGATTCGGAATGGCTTGATGCTGTATGCTTCCTAAATCTATTCGCAAGAGGACAAAGGGAGGAGACAGAAAACATTAAACAGAGAGAGAGAGAGAGAGAGACAGAGAGAGACAGACAGAGAAGGAGGCAGCCATTGAAGAAAAAGGCTAACAGCAACAACAAGAAAAGAGCCAAGCAAAAAATAAAACAAACAGAAACGTTTCATCTTTCGCCAAAGTATTCATGAATACGGAATCAGTGTTTAAGTGACAGTCCCTTTAACATTCCTTTGATGGGAGATATTTGGCTGTTCCCAACGCTATCTTCCCGGTAATGACCATTTCAGGGTGTCAAACAAGTACTTTGTTAGCAGCAGCGTGTGTCTGCATACATAATGCCGTGCCAATTACTGCCAAGACTTTTAAAGCAACATTGTCTTTAATGAAGTGGATCTGGACGCTCTTTTCCCTTTTTTTCTGGGATGTCAGAAAATGCTGTGACAGATTACAGTCTCTTAGTCTTGAAACCCACATGAAATTAAGTTGTGTGTGTGTGTGTGTGTGTGAGTGCGCGCATGTGCGTGCGCGCGCGCGTGCGTGCATTGTGCGTATTGTGTGTGTTCAAATTTACACAAACAAACGCGCGCACGCGCACACACGCATCCTTCGGATGGACTAAACCGACATCCCGATTGCAAAAGCAGAACATCTTGCGCACACGTAGAGACCTGTTTTACTTTTCGGAAGAGTAGGTCATTGTATGCTGGTAAGAACAGATCACAAAATTTACAAAACTGTATACACACGAGGACTGGATGTAAAACTTGCACATGAGTGCTTATTCGATTATACTGGAAATAAATAAATAAATAAATAAATAGTAATAATAATAATAAGAAGAAGAAGAAGAAGAAGAAGAAAGAAAGAATGAACCACACACACACACACACACACACACACACAGAGTAATCGATAGGACACCCAGCCCCCAAAAGTCTGCACGGTAGTGTGCCGTCAGCAGAAGCCAGGTACTGTCACTTTAACAGTGACACACACACACACACACACACACACACACAGCATCTCGGTGTGACCAATGGCACTAGCTGCCAGCCCTCGGCCTGGTTCCCAACAATGAAGGCTCAGGCACGACCACACAAGAAGCTGACACTCACAGCTAATTAGAAGAATGTGTTTGTCATCAAGTCACACGTTCAACAGCAATTAAATGGACTCATTAATACAGCTTTCTCACATCTCGGCAAGGGGCTGGCCTCGCCATGGTCCTTACAATATGCAAATAGCGCCTTGCAGGTGCAGGGCTTGTCGCAACATTAGCTGCGTTGACCTCCCTGCCTTCTTCCCTCGCTGCTCTTTTCTTCTTCTTCTTTGTCTGCCTGTGGTGTGTGTGTGGTTTTGGTTTATTTTTTTTTAATTTTTTCCTTTTTTAAAATTTTCGTGTTACCTTTCTCGGCAAGGCCTGCCTACCCAAGTGGAAAGAAACGTTACATAAATCGGCAGAGATCACTCTCCAGTCACAAACTGTAACAGTTTTTCCCTTACATATGTAAAAGACGAAAACCTTTGTTCTTAAAGGATAAAAGCCACACAGCCTTATCAAGCTAGTGATACCTTGTGGAATGCTAACGAAAAACAAGTTGGTCCTGGTGTACAGGTAAAAATCTGAATAAGCTTGTGGTCTGTCTACAGGGAACTAAAAACAAAGACGAAACCAAACAAAAGCCAAACAAATGCCAACAACAAAACTAAACCAAACCAACACAAATGCAATACAATACGAATGACGAGTTGTAAGCACAATGAATTTGTTTTGTCTTAACTCAGAGGCAGGCGTACACAGCTTGGTTCTGAAGTTCAACATGGATTTGGTGCTGGCTCTTTTCATTCCTCAACTGAAGCTCCGAGGTCCACGAATGGTAAAATTTGCGTACGCGACCGTTTTTACCCACTATTATGGTAGCGCATTCTGACTTCGGGGATTTTTGTGTTGCTAAATACAGCATCAGATCCTGTTTTATCTGCGATCATCTATTCCTGTATTGAAACAGACGCTAAAGGAAGTGGTTAAGACCGTTGACTTCAATCCTGTGGGTCCATGAAGTCGTGGGTTCGAATCTCGGCAGCTGTGTCTGGTGAATTAAGGGTGAAGATTTTTACAATCTCCCAGGTCAACTTAAGGGAGGACCTGCCAATGCTGTAATTCCCTTCGTTTATATAGGCATTAGAATATCAAATATGCCTATTAAAGATCCCGTAAGCTATGTCAGCGTCCGGTGGGTTACGGAAACAGGATCATACCCAGCATGCACCTGTACAAAAAGTGAGCTGCTCTTAAGTCGGAATGTGTCCGCTGAGGCCAGCGAGCAGACATGGAGAACTGCAAGCACAAGGGAAGACCAGCAACTATACACTCAACCCGGTAACAAGGAAAGCAGGGAAGAGAAGGACAACTTTTTGATTAACTACTTTTTTTTTCTTAACACACGAAACTTTACTCTGCTTTATAGGACAGTTATAAGCATGTGTGGGGGTGTGGGGGTGGGGTGTGGTGGAGGTGGTGTTGGAGCAGCATCTAACTGAAGGTTACCGTTACAAAGCTTACTTAACGCACTCCATAAAGGCTCTTCATGTTATTACGTATTCAGAGTCCTAGGTCATCCTTGTTTCATGCATTACTAATACAACCAAGTTGTATGCTTTTTTGTTTTATTGTTGTTGTTTTTTCTCTGGAAGGTATCTAAGCCTACATCCAACATGGGTCAGGCTTTTAGGTATATCTCACTTGTCTGCACAAAAAGAATGCCTTTTCCGGAGGGTTAAAACTAAGTAGCTGTGTGGTGTCGTTGTTAACTGTTAACTTACATCATATCATTCATACATACATACACATGTAAAAACAAGACATTAAGGAGATCGTTCTGTACCATGCTTGATCGCTTTTTCATCTGTTATTGACTATCCGTTCTTACAATCAAGTCGTCCCATCCTGCTCATTACAATCAATAGTGTAGGCACCAGTTTCTCTTCTCTCCGCTTCTCTTCTCTCCGCTTCTCTTCTCTCTACTTCTTTGAGGAGTGGTGGTTGGGGCACTGCACTGAATTTTTCAGGCACAGTATCTTGGGTGATTTGAACCTGGCGGAGCAATGGCTCTCCTGATACGGGGTGCATGCTGGGTATGTTCTTGTTTTTGTAGCCATCAAGCCTTGACATGAAGTATGGTACCTTTTACGTACATGTTTCATTTTCTGTATGCGGCGTATAAACACGAAAAGAATTAAGGTACAGACTGGTATGCGCTTTAAGCTGACACGGCCGTAAGATCGTAAAAATCTCCACCCTTAATTTACCAAACATTGCTACCTACCGAGATTCGAACCCATGACTTTATGGACTCACGGGATTGTGGTCAAACGGTCTCGATCCACCCAGCTACAGAGACCGTCACTCTTGCATCAAGAAGCACAATCTTTCCGCTCATCACGATACACAACGTACCCAACCGTTCACCGACTTTGAAACCAAGTCCCCCCACTACTCCCAAACTCCGCCTTGCTCCCTCTGGACCCTTAATGGAGACAGACAAGGGGCACTGACCATGACGTGCTAGTGGCCATGCCGGGCATTTCTCGGACAGCCTGGCCCCCACTGATGACCCCTGGTCAGTGAGTGCAGCAGAGAGAGGAGGTAAGTGCTTACACCTGCAACCAATGGACACTGCAGCCTCGTGCTTACTGGCCGGCATTGACACTGAAGAGGCCACATCACAATCAATGGACATTCCACCCCAGTCTTCCTGAATGTTTGTGGAGGAGATCATAACAACTCCTTCAGGGAAAAGGGGGGAGGGGAGTGTTGAAAGAAAAGGGTCAAGATGGTAAGTGAAGTATACAGAGTCTCTTAAAGACGCTTCATATAATTAACAGTGGAAGAGATATGACAGGATGAACTGGAGGAAACATGTACACAACCCATGACAGGACTACGAAATCATGGAATTTGATGGAAACTTGAGTTGGACAACATTTCATTTAATCAAATGAAAGAAGTAGGAACATGTTTAAAAATCTTGATTGAAGACTAGGCAAACAGTCAATTAAGTGTCTTTTGCACATCCATAGACAGAAAATGTAGAGGATCTCTGCTTTTATTCCACAGAAAAGCAAACATAGAATAAAACTTTGTTTAAACAAAACAAGCAAGGCTGAGCAAGATGTACAAGGGATGAAAACAGCTGTAAGACTGAAGTCATCATATCGACCATAAATGTAAGGGCTAAAGTATGGATGACATTAATTAACCAGGTCTGGAAGGTAGCTTAATGTTAATGTCAAGCAGCTGTCGTGTGACCCTCGAGGACAGTTATGTATGAAAGTGCTGTTTTTCCACAACGGCCACTTAAGCGAATGAACCACTCAATTTGATGCAGTACACTCGCAGTAGATCGTGTGATGCGCTCTTTAGATGAACTGAAGGAAATGTTTGTAATGGCAACGACCAGTGTGTCTTGTTTTAACGTCTATCCAATAAAAAGTTATATTAGACAGGACACCCAGTGTGTGTCAGCATAATATGTAGCCTGCTTTGTGCATGTGCTGGTATGCAAAAGAACATTGCTGTACAGGTTAATTCAGAATAAATCGTGCAAAATGACAATAATTCTAACAGTTTCAAACCTGTAACAACGAGTCTTTTTGACAAATGGGAGGATGCCAAGACAATACATTAGTGTCAAACGATTGCTTTGGGAGGCAGAGTAATTCTCCCTCCCGTCTCCACCTTTCCAAAGTACTATTTTTTTGCTTTCAAAGGAAAACAGGAAAAACAGCACATAGCACCCCTACCCTCCCCCACCCCTCCCTGACAGACAGGGACAAAATATTGGCCCAGTGGCCGTAACGAGAGAAGACATCTTCTAGCCAAGCAGGAACAGTAACTCGAACCGTAAAGATCGCCATTTCCGGTTGTAGTTGATCCCGGGCGCCAGCCTCATTAATTTCCGCCCAAGACGGCAGGGTGACACCCCTGTCTTCCCCCCTCGCGCCTTTCTCAATCGTTGTTAGTGACGCTCTCCCTCCCTCCCTCCCATGACCAGCCTACTATACACCACTTCCGGACGACAGGTACCGGTAGGTGTCTAACCACACCTGCAGGATTCGTCAGCGTTTAGCATGAAAATGATTTTAAAAAAAAACCCTGTTAGGATGGAATAATCTCATAAGGACAGTATGCAACTATTGCCAAGTGTGTTACTCTCATGTCCATTGTTCTGTAACTGCCACTCATTGCACTATGCTCATTCCCACAAGTGCATCCTGTAGCTACTAATTTTTTGTCCTTGTTTTGTTTGTTTGTTTGTTTGTACTGCTGCATGTACTACTCTAATTTTCACTGTTACTACACTGCTGCTGTTGCTATCAATGATGCCGCTGCTTCTTCCGCTAGTTTTACAACTGCTGCTATTTTAGTAGTATTACCGCTGTTAGACTAATCATGGCTTACGTATTTTTTTTAAATGTCTTCAGTTACATCAAGAGGACGCAATCATGTTGCAATATACATTTGAAAAACTACAGTGTGTTATTCGTTGTGGACAACACAAGTTTTTTTTTCTTAAACACAACCAACACAATGGATGATAGATGTTGAGGAAGACATTCACTGGACATGTTTTCCTGAGCGGTATTGTCAGTTATCAGACTGTGCAGTGAGTCAGACACTTCTGCAGATGAGCCTCTGTGATGGTCCGCTGCCACAAATACTAAGTCACTTCAACGTGAAACATGGCGGACTTGATTTTGATACAGACGAGGTTTCTACCTTGCCAGCAACCCTATTCCTCTATTCAAGACGTAATCATGGCCTTCTTTTGCTCCATCATTACCAAGTTTTCAGTCTTTTGCACGTTGGGGCAAGTAGTAGAATTGTATACGATATCAGCAAACGAAAAGCTAACAAAACTGGTTCAATCTGTTACAGCTGCTTGCTCATCTTATAAAGGTTGCACTGGGAAAAAACCATTAAAAAACAGACGTTTATCAATTCCCTTATGATTTTTCTGTACAGTTTGGGCTTCAGCATTCTATACGCTGTAAATTTGTTGTTTTTAACAAACATCTATGAAGATACCTACTTGAACAAAATATTACGCATAAAGGTTATTACAGCACACACACACACACACACACACACACACACACACAACACACACACACACACAGCTGCATGCTCTGTTTGAGTAGGATCATGGTTGCAGTGTGTGCGTGCATGTATGCGTGAATGTGCGTGAATGTGTGTGTATGTGTAATAGGAATGGTTTGGGTAAACAGACGCACAGAAGGGGAGACCATTGCACTGCTTTAAGTACACAGTTTTTGTGTGAAAGATTTTATGGGGTCTTATAAAAATTTCACTTGTGTATTCATTACTTCATGAAAAACTAACACTTAACACTAAGGCTGCCCCGCCACCTGCACAATTATGGCTCTGATAGTCCTCTCAAAAGTTAAGTCCACTGAGTTTTTACAGCTTTAGTTGTGACTTTATACTAGTGCTTTCTACTCGCCTGCTATTAATCATAAAAAGGAATGTTGGGTAAGACGATGGGCCTGTTTATGACTTTCAGGTTCACAGCACACACACACACACTGTTCAAACAGCGTGCAATATATTCTTCACCTGCACATATGCTAAAAACCCATCGATCTTAAACACAAGGCCGTGCTAGATAGGTAACATGAACGATATCAACTTTTTAAGCATGCAATCTGTGACCTGAGGAAGTATGGACTCCACCACGTTCATCGTGCCGAAAACACATTGCGGGAAAGTGTCAAAGGGTACCCTAGTGACACTACAGGGGTTTAACGGAGAAATCAAATCAAGTCGAATTTCTCACACAATTTTATGATGAGCAGACAAAATGGTGCAGCACTATGGAAATACAAAATAGTCCTTGTCATTTAGTCACTTCTCCTTAAACAGTTGAAGGTGAAGAGGTTCTCTATCACACACACACACACACACACACACACATTTTATTCTCTATTTATAGGCCCGAGCTGTTAAAAGTCACGCGGATGGTGTCGTTCTAGGTGCGATGACCCAACTATGATGGTCATCATTAGCATTTTACCCCCTCTGTCTCGCCCTGAGCTCTTCCCTGCCTTCACCTCTCGCACCTTTAATGTCCTGACGCCTTCACCTTTCCACTCTGGTGCTTAAACTTTGCTGCCTCATCTTCTGTCACATCAGAGTGATGTTAATTCCACACCGTCCATCCATCCCGATCTCTGGACACACAGCCGTGCTGCGGCTCGTTATGTCGCAACTTCAGAACTGGTACTTCAATAAACAGAGAGCTGGCAGTATCGATGAGCATGTTGTACACTTTACTAGCGACATAAGCTGCCTGATAGGGATACAGACTGCAGCCTATAATGGTGAAAACAAAGGTAGTTTGTGTAGAATCGCCGAATGTACGATTGTTTTTGTGTTTTGTGTTTTTTTGGTTTTGTGTTGTTTTTTGTGTTTTTGGGTGGGGGGGGGGGGGGGGGGGGGGTTCTCGGCTAGATCTAGAGCTTCGAGATTCACTCATGGTGATATTTTGCATATTGATATGTTTGTCTGTCGTGTTCAACAATGCCCTCCAAAACCGCAGAGGAGGCAGCTGCTGTTTCGGAAATTGGGCAGCAATTTGATTATAGTGGAGATGCCTTGCCCACAATATATCCCCACTCTCTCGGCCAAGTGGGCATAAGGACAGTCAGCGTTGGAGATGTTCTCCAAAGGCCAGCTAGCCCCCAGGGCTGCAGCACATAGGGACTGTGCAAGTCAAGCCTCCTAGTCAGAGTCACAGCCAATCTGTAAAGTGGAATTCCATAGGGGACTGTTTTTACTTTACCAACCATGAAGGTAGACGCGTTCCGACTTCAGGGATGGTGTCTCAACACGACACCGGTGTGTGTGTGTGTGTGTGTGTGTGTGTGTGTGTGTGTTTGTGTTGTGCGTGTGTGTGTGTGCGTGTGTGTGTGTGTGTGTGTGTGTGTGGTGTGTGCGTGGTTGGTGTGTGTGTGTGTGTGTGTGTGTGTGTTGTCTGTTTCTTGTTTTTTTTTAAATTTTTAATATCATCTGTTCCTACCGACACGAAATGGCCTACTCTTCCGAAAAGTGGAACGGTTTGTTTTAACACGTGAGCAAGATGTTCTACATGCATTCGCACAAGGGTCCTCAGTGTATAGTCTCATCCGAAGGACTTTTGGGGGAGTGGATTCAGTGCCAATGTTGCCTCCAAAGTAAACTTCCCTAAATCGGGCGCCTCCATGGTGGCTGGATCCCGGGGCCGCCACATCACCAGTGCAAAGTTCTTACCGCCATGCTACCCCTCCCCTGTGTAGAAACTAAGTCTGCAAACTGACTTCGTTAGTGTCATACCAAATTTCTGAATTTGGCCCAGGCCAAAAGCTCAAGATTCAAAAATACTTTATTATCTCAGAATGAGAAATTATGAGTGGCATATCAAAATAAAAATTACACAACAGAATAAACAATATAGGAAAAAGGATTTCATATATCTCAAAATGAAATTGCATTTGACATCACACCCACCTTGATGGTGGACTAAAACAGTCGCATAGGCAACATATCACCATTGGTGAACCTCGCATGTCTAACAGAGGAACAAAACAAAAAGCTCCTGGAAATACCTCTGAGGAAATTTTGAACCCTCGCCTCTACTTACGTGAAATCACACGTATGACACTGTAACCACTAGGCTCCTCCACCTTCTTTCTTCTTCTCTCTCTGTCTCCTCTGTCCCCCCCCCCCCCTCTCTCTCTCTCTCTGGATGGAAATATCATAACTAGTCAAACTAGTGTTAGATATAGTACTTATCCACAATATATAAGCTTACATGACGTCAAACCTTATTTAAGGCTTGAAACGGACATACATTTAAACAAAAATAATGGCTAAGTCAGACTGGGTGTGTCAAATATAAATGTTGAATTTAGACAACATGCTCCTTATGTAATGAAGCAACCGAAGATGAAGTACATTTTGTCCTTAGTTGTCCCGTCTTTAATGACATTCGGCAAAAATATATCCCAGCAAAATATACCAACCGGCCTAATGGATTTAGACTCTGTTTGCTCCTAGCATGTAGTAATCCGAATATCACCAGACATTTAGCTTCATATTTACACAAAGCCTTTAAAATAATAGATACATTTCGTCCCAGGGTAGTACATTTTCCCTGTGGCTTTGTTTGCTTTTGTTTGTCTCAGCTGTACTTCACCGTATATTCCTATCATTATTCAGTGAATTGGTCAGCAACCTCCTTCATGTATGGGCCAACCGCCTTTTATGAATAAATTCTTTCAGAGCCCCCCCCCCCCCCCCCCATCCTCTCTCTCTCTCAATACCAAACTTATTTTTCGGTAGGCTGTTTACTATGGCAGTAAAGAATCAGTCAGTTAACTAGCCTTTCTTTGTGGCTTTCTTTCAGCGTTGTGCTTATCTGTGTTGATGTTGTTGATATTCTGTGGTGACGCCCACTTTCATGAGTGATGAGAAGAGCGAAAATCACTCCCACTAACTCAGAGAGAGCAAGAAGGTGATGTGACTCCACCACATCGCCACAGGGCGGCATTTGCCTGGCCGGCCATGAATTGCCATCTTTAGACAACACACATCACGTAATAACATAAGGTTCACTTGTGGACTGGTGGTCTACAGGTAACCCACCCAGTTTAGAAAATCAGATTCCAGCCGCCACTGAAACACCTGTTCAAGGGAATTTTGTCCCTGGAGGTAACATCAGCACTGACTCCACTGCCCTGAAAGTTTTTTCCAATGAGACCATAAACTGAAGTCCCGTGTGCGGACTACGCGGAACAGCTTGCGCACCAATCCTGCTTTTTTGGCAGAGTAGGCCATTCTTGCTGGTAAGAACTGATGACAATTGAAAAAAAAACAACATGCACACTGGTGTCGTATTTAGACATCATCCATGAAGTTGATATGCGACTACCTTCATGGTGGGCAAATGGTGGCTTATGTAAAGTCTGACCATCGGTGAACCTTGGAGCTCTAGTCAAGGAACAGAAACCTCCCCCCCCCCTCCCACACACACACAAATACAAAACCTTGTGGATTGATGGTCTACAGGTAAAGCACCAATTTGAGAGAGTGAGAGATCCCGGGTTCAATCCCTGTCTAAGCCAGAAAGTTGCCCCATCCACTAAAACCATGAATGAGACTCTGGCTGCTAGTCTTTTTTTTCTCAGATGAGACAATAAACTGAGGCTTCGTGTGCAATATGCATTTAGTGCAGGTAAAAGATTCCACGGCTAAAAGACAGATTTTTGCGGTAAAAGTTTGTATAAGAAAGCTCCTTTCACAGGGGAAAAAATATATATGCAGACCTGGATTAAAAAAAAAAAAGGCGCTGTTCTTGATGTGACGCAATTTTGAGGGAGGGTAGCCCGAATTTCACACAAAGGAGTCTGCTGTGACTGAAAGTGGTATACAATACAATACAATACAATACAATACAATACAATACAATACAGTATAACAGAATGCAATACGACACAATGCAGTGCAAAACCCTACACTACACTACACTACAAAAAGACTGTTCCTGTCAGCTGCTGGCAAACAAACCTGTACACTACTGCCAGTGAAGTAACATTGACTACAGCTGTTAACTTCCCTCACAAGGGGCTGGCCATTCTTCATCCAGGAAGCTCACGTTGTGACGTATATCCCTTGCTGTGTTGCTCATCCATATAAAAATAAGCGTTATCACAACCACAACCATGTTGACACAAAGCCAGACTGCCACAAACAACTGTGCATATTATTATTGTTAGGTGGATCGGTGGTCTAGAGGTAATGCACCTGCCTAGAAAGCGAAAAGTCCAGGTCGGAAGTATGCGGTGGTTCGATCCCCATTTGGGCCAGAAACTCTTTCCCCATCAGTTAGACCATGAGTGGTGGTATGTGTGCTAGTCTTTCGGATGAGACGATAAACCGATATCCCGTGTGTTACACATAATTATTTAGCGCACATAACAGAACCCACGGCAACAAGAGAGTTGTCCCTGGCAGAAGTCTATAGGAAAAAGTCACTCTAATAGGGAAACAAATACAGTTGCCGACAGAAACAAAAAATGGGTGGCGCTTCTCTTGTGGCGACGGCTCTCCCCGGGGAGAGCAGCCCGAATTTCAAGCAGAGAAATCTGCCGTGACTTGAAGTGGTATAAAATAAAATTTAAAAAATGCATGGCAATAGGCATGACTCTCAATTTCAAGGTTTACCAGACAAGAGGGGTATGATATGCCTGACAGAATAAAAAGGCTTTTCTGTGAATCTCATGTTGGTACATAGCACACTGTTTGTTTAAACTGTGTTACGAGTCTAGACAAATTAGAACAACAATCTGCACAGTTGTGTGTGACAATATTTGGCTTCATGTCCTCTTCCTTACTGCTCATACCAAACACACAATGAAGAGGGAGGGGCGGGACAGCCTGATGGTTAGGGCGTTGAGCTCACGATCTGATGGGGCGGGTTTAAGCGACACTGGGATACACGTTAGAAGGGATTTTCCCTGTTGGAGTTAACATCAGTTCTGACTCTACTCCTTCGGATAAGACTATAAACCTATGTCATGTGTATAAACGCACGCATAACATCTTATGCACATGTTAAACCCGTTCCGCCTTTCAAAAAAGTATGCCATTGTTGTGTCAGTATGAATGAATGACAGAATAAAAAGAAACCGCATGCACACTGGTGTTGTGTTTTGATAATATCCCCGAAGTCGGAAAGCGGCTACCTTAATGATGGGCAAATGTGCGCAGCCGCAAAACCCCACCATTTTTGATTGATCTGCGAAGTCTAGCCGAGAAACGAAAAAACAACCAAACAAACAAAACTGATGATTTTAGAACATGGAGTACTGATCTTCTATGGGTGGCGAGGAGATGACGTTATGATTCTATCATGGCTATAACTAGATAGAAGGCACGCACACGACTTTTATACTGGCCATGATGCAGTCAGTAAACAACATCTGGGCATATGACTGGAACTGGCCACCCAGTTGATAGAACAGCTGGTGTGACGAGCCGTGGAGGTCTAAATGAGGGATGCAGACATTTCTTGATATCGATCAGTGACGACTGGTGAGCAACATCCACCCCTTACTCATGTATGACAGGTGCCTTTGTTTCCCCCAAAAGTTCACAGAACTTGCCATTGCTAGGAATCATGAAAAAAGCGAATGATTATGTATAAAAAAGAAAAACCAGCCTAAACAACCAAAAAGAAAAACAATAACAACAACAAAACGCAACCAACTATACAGGCGTGGCTCTCCTTTTCATGGTGACCTGTTTAATATTGTTCCCATTTTATGCTTGTGCAGGTAAGACCATATCACAGTCTTCAAGGTCGGTAAAAACACTAGAGGACTGTGGCTGCAGGTTCCTCTATGCACAGTGACCTTCATTGAGCAGCTCATTCAGCTTGGTTCTGTTTACGCTCGTGTTGTCGTCAGTGGGTGGTGTTCTGCCTGTGGTAGCTGATCAGAATGGGCACCACAGTAGTGCCATTACTCTCGGCATCATTACACACCCGCATCTAGTAGGTGACCTCATAGCTGCTTAACAATGATAGCTATCTTTGTACTTCTGTCCTTAGAACCAATCTATGTGTAGCTGTGGGTGATGGAGCCAGGATAGCAGGAGTTAAGGAACAACTTTGAAGCAGGAAGGAAACCAAAGCAAAATCAAACCATACAAATCGAAACAAAATAAAACCAAAACCAAAATAGCACAATCAAACCCAACAACCCGGGCCAGTGAAAAAATATAACTGTTCCATTCCAAGTTATGGTTCAGTAAAATGTGAAAGTGGATTTACAGAGGATTTAGCTGTTAAAGCCCATTTTTTGTTTTTGGACTTGTCATAATAAGAAAAAAAAACCCACCAAAATCCCCACAGCCCATGCCAATAGCTATTTTACAGAACCCTGGCCACTTGCTGTTAACAGATTGTATTATGATATTTTTTCCTCCTTTTCCTCTTTAAATTTTAAAGGCAGCTTTTCATTGTAAAAATGTTTTATTCTGATGTTTGCCATCACCTATTTATGTGCGGAACCATTAAACTTCTTCCTTCTTTGGTAAGGTGAGAATGCTTTCCCGCAGCCATTATGATAATCAGGCGGCATTAACTGTCATGAATTGTGCATGAAGAGGCGGCAAGCAACAGGGCTAGAGGGTTCACCACGGCCTGGCGGTTTAGGGCCCGGGGTTATGGGTTTGCACCTGCATTACTGCATTGGAATGAACAAGTAAGCGGACCACAAAGGGAAATCCCGACAACATCCAGCCCCTTTCTCTCATGGCCGCGACTGAGACAGAAGGGGAGCGCAGAAGAGGACGGCTGTTTCTGTCCGTTTAATGCCCTGTTTGACGGCGTCCATAAATGTCAGTGATATTAACCCCCGCCACCTCCCTCTTCTGCCGCGCCAGATTCCCCCCACAGCCAGTGATCTGCTGGAGGATTGCACAGCGGTGACAGTCTGTACAGGAGGATTGCACAGCGGTGACTGACTGTACAGGAGGATTGCACAGTGGTGACAGTCTGTACAGGAGGATTGCACAGCGGTGACAGTCTGTTGTACAGGAGGATTGCACAGCGGTGACAGTCTGCCTGTACAGGAGGATTGCACAGCGGTGACAATCTGCCTGTACTGGAGGATTGCACAGCGGTGACAGTCTGTTGTACAGGAGGATTGCACAGTGATGACAGCCTGCCTGTACAGGAGGGTTGCACAGCGGTGACAGCCTGCCTGTACAAGAGGATTGCACAGCGGTGACAGTCTGTACAGGAGGATTGCACAGCGGTGACAGTCTGCCTGTACAGGAGGATTGCACAGCGGTGACAGTCTGCCTGTACAATAGGATTGCACATTGGTTACAGTCTGCCTGTACACGTGGTATACTCTCTCCTTGACAGTTGCGTTGATGACGTCATGATAGCCATGTTGAGAGGAAAAGCACGCAATTTTTCTTTTTGCCCACAGAATGGCGACAAAGATGACGCCATGGCAAATGACAGGGCTTAGCTGTGACTTCATTAGAGAGGAGGTATGATGAATATGGAACTTCTTCACTGTTCAGAGATGAGGTGACATCATGGTCGTCATGTTCAGAGGACAGGTAAGACGCACACGTCACATCTCCTCACGCTAGTTTAAGCTACATTACAGCCAACAGACGTGAGGAAAAAAAGGCCGATTCACACAATTGCAAAAAATGAGGCCAGTAACCATATCGGTCCTATTGTGGTGAAGGATTGATGTCAGTCACAGAAGGAAGAATGAACAACAAGGATACCGAACAACGTTGCCAGTCAGACTTGAATCTGTTTCAGTTCTGGTTAATTATGATGTCGGGTAGCATCTCTATCACCATTGCCCTCCTATTCCATTCCTTTTTTCCTTTTCAACAGAGTGCGTCTAGGGATGTTTTGAAGGGTCAACTCATAATGTTCTTAAGTTTTCTGTTGCATCTCATGCGCAAGAATAATTTTGCACTCTGTTTGCTTGTCGGTGTCTTAATTGCAGAGAGAGAGAGAAAGAGAGAGAGGAGAGAGAGAGAGAGAGAGAGAGAGAGAGAGAGAAGAGAGAGAGAGAGAGAGAGAGAGAGCAAATAAAAGGATGGACAATCAAAGGATCTTTATTGCTTTGAATACACCGCAAGGTACAGCAACAGAGGAGGCATGACTTTAAAAAAAACACCTAGAACCAATTCAATCCAACATTGTTGTTTATAACCCCGCCGACTACAGAGACCATACAGCGGCTGTTGCTTCATATTGACCTAGAGATCACAGACATGTTTCAATGTCTTTCCTTCTGCTGTGCTAAGAGCTTGTCATAGATGAAGTCAATCTCAACATAACATTTCACAGTATAATACTTTAATATAGGCCATGACATTATGCGTGTAGACTATCACTAACGGACAGAGTGTTTGGCCTGGCCCAAGCCTGGCAGTGAAGTTAGGAAAAGAGTCACGGTTGACGTCACCGTGCGTGACCCCCGGACTGAGAGAGTGCACTTGGCTTGGCTCTGACAGCAGCGCCATGAGTGTCTGGACATTCCTCAACGCCACAGACTTATCCACATTCTTCACTGAGACCTCTCCTCCTTCACCACACCCTACCCCACCCACCCCATCCCTTTTCTTCTCTCCGTCTTTCCTTCCTTCCAAGCTGTCCTGTCCACTGCCGGCTGTTGCTCAAGCAGACGTCGGCTGTAATGGATGCGGACAGGCAGAGGACGAGGCGAGTTCAGAGCAGTACTTACCATGAAACAGGAAATCTGTCATGAAAATATGAAGTGACAAAAAGCCATTCAAGAACGTCCCGAGTGTACATGACTGCAGTACTTCGGGAAAGGATTTTTTCTTCTTTCTTTTTTCTTGGAACACGTTGAAGTTTCTACTATCTTGCAAGGTCGACTGGTGTTAGTTTGTAGAAACTTCGGTCTCAATGTTTGCATCAGTGAAGTAGATTTACTAACGCTGAGTGCAGACTCCTATGTATAATGTATATCAGATGGCTGGAGGTTCTGTACCCAAGATCATTATATTGCTCATGTTAAAATGTTTTGATGCAATACAGTTATGGAGGCTGTTAACTGATACTTAAACGGCACAGACAACAATTTGATTGTTCCTAGAAAACAGCAACAGCACAATAAAGTAAGAAGACAGCCAGACATGCACGCAAGCAAAGTAATAAAAGCTCTGTCACCATATTTCATCATAGATGTTCCATGCAAACATAACCAAAAAGGGTGCAAAACATGGACGGGATGCAATAGAATTGCATGTGCCTTTATCCTTACAAGAAGGGTATAGCTTACTAGAACAAAAATCATGGAAAAAGGTCACTGACAGTAATCAGCAAAATGAGAAACTTTTAACTAGAACTGCAATCAATACCGATAATTTAACAGTGGTGAACCATTCAGAAGTTAGTACAAGTGTTTTTACGTCAAGGAGAATTAATACTTTATTCTATAGAATGAAACTAAATGCATTGATAACCAAATTCAGCAAAAATGGTAAATGCCTGTGTGGTGAGAATATCACTAATACTCATATACTTTTTGACTGCCAGAGTGTAAAACCTTTCATGCCCCATTTTTCTGAAAACTCCCTCACCAGCATATTCATCAATCTAAAACTAGCATTTGAAATTGTGAAAGGTCTTTGTCACAGTCCCATAGGACATTTGTTATAGTTACATTAACGTTAATGATTTTTTGTTTGTTTGTTTGCTTGTTAATGATTCTTGTTGCATTGCCAAGTTTCTTTTCGAGATTTTTATTATTATTTTTTATTTTTTTTATTTTTTAATAACACATCCACCTCACCCGTTTGTTTGTTTTTTTGTTTTTTTCCCGTCTAATATCACTAAAAGTGAACAGACGTAAAATTGAAGTCAACAACAACATAACTCTTATTTCATTCAAAATTATACAACTACACACATCAACAACCCTGATAACTCTATCATGGGCGGATAGACTGGCATTATTGCTTCCTTGGGACAGGTAAGTCTTAATTTGAGATTAGCAAGCAGAATCAATTATTTATTCAAATATTTCGCCTCTTTTTTGGCATCTTTATATTAGAAATTAACTAAATATCATAGCCATTGAAACACTTTTAAAAGGTGTTCTGCAAAAAAAGTTGCTCGTCTGCTGACTCCTCCCCCCCCCCCCCCCCCCCACCCTCTCTCTCTCTCTCAAGAGACAAGGAAGAGCACAGACTTCCTAGGTAGAGAACATAGCTAAGTGGACGGTGCTGCCAAAGATGAAATCTGCAGTAGGACTGAAGGCAGAGGGATGGAGGCAGCTGACGGGCATGCATCAGCGGCTATCACCAAGAATAACGTCGCTGACAGCTGACATACACACACACACACACACACACACACACACACACACACACACACACACACACACACACACACGCTTTGTCCTTTTCTCTTACCACAAACATTTTTGCATAACAGTGCTATAAAATGACCTTTGGACAGAAATTCTCCATGTTAAATCACTAATGTTGGAAGTAAATGTTTTGGCTTCCACTTCAAAACAATATGGATTTAAAAAACCCACATTATAAAACAACTGCTCTACATACACCCCCCCCCCCCCCCCCAAATCCCAATCCAAAGTTCCTGATCCAATCATCCAGAGCCCCCATAACATTCATCTCAACGGCCCAATGCAGGCCAGGCTAAAGAGTGGTGAGGACACAGCCATCAAGTCCTTCATTAAGCTGACCACAGACTGTTTACACGCTCTTAGCTTGCACATTACACACGTCAGGCATGTCAAGTGCCGCCATTACTATCTGCAAATGGCGGCAAATATGGCGGCCAACGAGTCTGGGATGATGGGTGAGGCCTTTTAACCACAGCCATCGATCTGTCCGCTATCCAAGAAAGAACGTCCGTATGCCGACGCAAGGGGATACCCCCAGTTCAGGCATCGAGAAGAGAGGAAAGCAAATGGCGAGGTAGCTAGCTACCCGAGAACCTTTGTTCCGGGTGGACATAGTGACTGCTCTTGACAACATTCACCTGGCCATCCAGCCGTGGGCTTCAAATGACGGCAGCAGCTTTTATCCAGGAGGCAAACAGCTCAATAGATCAGTGCACCCAAGTCGTAATGTCCAAGCCTTCCGCTTTGAGGTCCCGATCAATGTGTGTGGTGTTGGTTCTGTTAGCCAGCCATCGAAACTAATTGAATTGTCATTAGATTGTGAACGTTGGTCTCCGTCACTGATACAGCCGAAGCAAACAAGACTTGTACAGCGTTTTATGGAGCATGGTGTTCAGCTCATGTAAAACCACAGGATGGCTGGATTTCTGTCAGGTGAGGAATACACAGGGTTGTGGTATTGGTGCAGCCATCATGCTTTAATGGCGTTTGTTTTCTACTTCCGGCTGGGCCAGACTGGGCCGTGGGTGAGAAGACGTGCCCAAAGTACAGTGACGTAACTGCTCTGCCTGCACCCATGAGGGCAGCATGAGCAATGAACACAACGGTGTGAAGCGTTGTGCTTCGTGCTTGCAGTTCAATTCAATTCAATTTAATCTCTTTATTATCGCACAAACAGAAAAATTCATGTGGGTTACAAGCCGTACATAAAAATGTGAATGAGAAGAATAACACAGCACAGAACAAATCCATTGCCTCGCACACATCACAAGATAATACCTTTACCAATACCAACACTTTATCATCTAAATAAAAGAAGAACTCAAGGGGTCGCAAGCCATATCTACATAAAAATGATAAACAGAAACATTTATCACAGAAAGTAATAAAATTCAGTCTTAAAAACTACACACACACACGCACGCATGCATAAACACATACGCGCACATGCGCACGCACGCACACATACACACAGCTCGCACAGACACATGCCAATGATTAAATATGTCACACAATAAGAGTAGTATCAATTGATAAGATGTACTATATTACACTTTCAAAAAAAGTAAGCAGATCAATTTAAAAACAAAACACATTGCACTTAGTGAGAGAAACGAACGCCAACTTTGCTACAAGCATCCCACACACTACACCATGCTCAGCTCTCTCTCTCTGTTGTGGGAAAGAGGAGGACAAGGTAAAGTGATATAAATGCAAACTGTCCAGCATCTCAACAGTAGGAGAAACCATGCAAGCCACAGCTGAAGTAAAAGTAGAAATAAATTTGGGTAAACTTTGCTGAAAGTGTAGAAGCCAACATAACATTCATCATACTTTTATTCACTATTTATGAAATTAATGCAAATTAAGATATTGATGATTATTAGAGTGGTACAATAATTTGTGTGGAGAGAGAGAGAGAGAGCGAGAGAGAGAGAAGAGAGAGAGAGAAGCGAGAGGAGAGAGAGAGAGAAGAGAGAGAGACAGCGAGAGAGAGAGAGAGAGAGAGAGCGAGAGACAGACAGAGAGAACACTCAAAACAGACCAGCAGACAAGAGAGCCAGAAAGGACAGTGACACGAAGGGCCAGGCAAGGCCACTAAACTGCAGGTTGAAGAAGCGCTGGCCTGAAGGGGTGCTGTGTAAAGGACATAAGGGCCACATAAAACAAGGGCCGTCAGTCACTACCTGCCAAATCTGCCTGTCTCCACACCAGCCTGTTTCCTGCCGCCCTGCCCTGCCCTGCCCTGCCTGCCTGTCCTGCCCTGCCCTGCCCTGCCTGCCCACTGCTATGCTATAAACCTTCTAACAGCCCACTAACTTTCTGCTTTAATCCAAGGCCATACATAGTGTGCACACATAAAAACCAACTCATGCGCTCGTTCACATGCAGGCGCCGACCTGCGCGCCTATGGTTACGCATGCATGAGCATGCAAGGGCTTGGACAGGCATGTACGCACCTGTGCGTGCATGTGCACATGCGAGCGCGTGCACGCGCGAGCAACAGACAGACACACATACATAGCCCTACACACAGTGCAATGCTGCTGGTGATGTTCATGTAATGGGTATGTGCAATATTGCACACACATACACAAGCCCGCGCATACGAACACAGAGGAGAGAGAGAGTGAGAGAGAGAGAGAGGGAGAGAGAGAGAGAGAGAGAGAGAGAGAGGGAGAAGAACCCCTGTGGTACAATAGTTCAGGTCATTGTGATTCCTTTTGTCATCAACAAAAGAATAGTCTCAAATGTCCTCCACCCACACCAGCTTTATGACAGAGAGCCCAGTGGCTAAATGGTCCCTGACCTTAGTATCTGCCTGACTATGAGCAACATGAAACATGGATTCAATGAATGGACCGACGCTGGCCTGCCCAAAAGCAGATACAACAGCCTCGCTGCTCCTTCCCCCATCTCCTCAGCAGGCATAAATTATATTTACGTCCAAGCGGAGATTTCCGATTTAGGTATAGGCCTACAGTGTCCATTTTCATCGTGGCTGGTCACCGCGTGGACACAGGAGTCAGCGATTTGTCACTGACCAATGCCATGGCAGCCGCTGGCGATGGATGGGGTTTGGCTGGTCATGCTGTGGGCAGGGAGATAATTATTCGCCACTTTATCCGCCAAGGCTTTAAGCCATCACCGCCCCTCCCAGCTCCTGTTCCTTGGCAGCTTTTCAGACGGCCGGCGGACAATCACTTTGTGCGTTATGGGCGATCAGGTGGGGACAGTTTAGCACACCACCATCACTACAGTCAGTCAGCCCCGGCCATCTATTTACAGCGGCTTCAGCCGTTTGCCGCCCTCCCCTTCTTCCACAAAAGCAATCCCCAAGCCGCTCCTCCCAGGTAGTGGAGGCAGAGAGCCAATGAGTAGGGCGTGTCCAGGACAATGACCATGGCTGGGTGACCATTAAGTGTCCATCACTGTTAGTGTGCTGGCGACGCCTGGCTGTACCTTGTGCCTCTGTCATTACTCCATGCTTATCTTGTGGCCCGCAGCTTGTTGCCGAGGTTGTTGGTTGCTCTTTGGCTGTTGGTTATTATTATTATCATTACGGTGAGCAGACAGAGCAGTGAAGGTTAGCAGATGGTAGATCCTCCACGAGGCCCTGTGGAAACTTACCAGGGTTGATGGCTTCTTTTGGTTGATGTCTGCACTCACCAGTTGTCGATAAGTTATCTGTACAACAGACTGATTTTGTGTTGTCACAACTGTTGTCTGGAATAATAAAAACGATAGCAATGATGATGATGATGAAAACAATGACAAGGGTGGCGATGATGACAATGATGATGATGATGATGATGATGAAGGTCAGCTTTGTTTTTCATTGTCGGATCTTTAAGATTACCACTACTAAAGCTCCTGCTACTGCTATTGCTGCTACTACTTTTTTACTACTGCCGCTGCCATTTCGACTACTACTACTACTACTACTACTACTACTACTACTACGACGACGACGACGACGACGACTACTGCTGCTGCTGCTGCTGCGACTACTACTATTATGAATATATCACATACAAAGCCAATAGACCGTACATTTAGCTAAAGCCAATAAATTGCGCATTTAGCTTGCAAACAACTGAATTGCTCAGTTTGCTTTTAAGCAGCAAACAAAATTATAATTGCCCTGCAAAAATATTAGTTTTAAACTCAGAAAGAAGGAAGAGCAGATAACACATTCCCATTCAGGACAACAACAAGGTACTGGTGTCATCTAAAGTGATACCTAACATTGAGCAAGAAGGCAGTAAAACGCTTGTCCTTTTTCACGGAGAAGGTAAACAGTTCATACAATACACAAAAGAAGTCATAATTACGTATACAGCATCTCATCTACCCACAAATTCCTTCAGCACATCCCAGGCAGACCCAGACTCACTGCTGGGGTAGCCCTGGCTGTAAGCTGGGTATGCTGCTGTTTTTACTACTCACCAAATGGTATGAATTCCGGGGCTGATGGAGTGTAAGAATACCACAAGAAAGGTTGTAAGGCACGGGCAGGTCTGCGGATAAGATGACCTGCTCCCTTAACCCGCAAGACTTAGAGACAACATGAAGTCAAACATTTTAGCTACCCAGCACTGGAACAATACATAAAAGAAAAGAGAGCAACAAAGCAAAAACAATAGACAACCTCTTTAAAGAACCAGAGCACAAAACTACACAGAAAACCAAAAAAGTAGAAACAAATCAAATCGAAGCAAGATGTTAATTAAGGAATCAGAAAACAAGGGACAAATGACCAGCATAGCGAGACCTGCAGAGGCCCAAACAATGACTGTGATAAAGCCCTAAGAAGCCAGTTGTGCCTCACCAGCAGCCAGCAGCACACCTGTCGCCATCTGCAATGACCGTGTTGGTGTTTGGCTGCGCTGGGCCGACTGTGGCTGACAGAGGCCCTGACAAAGCCCCCTGTTTGATGCTGGGCCACTTACACACGCTTGATGGCAATTACCTTTCATTTCCCACTGACCAAAGAGTCAGACGGTAAGACATAGCATTTCACGCCGTCCAGGGGCCAGTCCTGACCACTGCGGTCACTGATTACACGGTAGCGGTCAGACGGGTGGACGGCCAGAGGTATTACTGCGGTGATCGATTGGTTTGCCTCCCTGCTGGGGGTAGGGCCGTCTTGCCAGGCAATTAACTGGGCCTGTTGTGAAGTCATGGGGAGAGTTATGCAAACAAGGCGATCAAGCGGCGAACAATGAGAATTAAGTGAACATAATTGGCGCCAAGCGTGTGGCCAGCCCAGGCGGGGCGATCTTTATTATACGGTTTATTGATAAATGTGTGGCTTTAGGCAGCTAGTCGCTTAAGTCGGTGTCAAACAGGATATTAATGTTCCCTGGCCCAGGCCTACCTACAAGGTGTGGGCGGGGACCCCAGCTTGGCTCAGCTGCTGTGCTGCAAAATGGCCGCCTGACCAGAGGGTGATGGCTGCTGGGTGAAGCTGGTTTGCCTTCTGATAACGCACCCGTTCCACTTAGCGCTGACTCTTCATAACGCGAACCAGCCAGCCACAATGCTGGTATGATCATCAGTGGCGGCAGACGGGTGAAGAGTCTGTACTGTGTTCATTTCTCGGTTCAATGATTGCATCATCTCCTCTGTTGGTGTGTTGAGTGCCTCTTCCTTGACATGTATAAGGGCGTGTGAGGTTTAGAATCATAAGAATAGCACTAGCAAAAGGGTTATATGACGTCGCAACAATGAGAGATTAGTGAACTAATTGCAATCGTGTCCACTGCAGCGTTTCGTCTTTATTATAAGTTTATTATAAATAGTTATATAGCATATAGTTATAAGTCGTTAAAAGTGTATTAATGTTCACTCATGGTACCTACAAGTAGTATATAGGGACCACTTGGCTAGCTGCTTGTGCTAATATGGCCGACCTAAATACGGTGATGGTGTGTGGGTGGGGGTCTGGGCTATGATGAGAGAGACGACGTATCAGTGGACTCGGAGAGAAGACAAGTGTGAACAGAAAGCAGACGAGAGAGTTGCGAGTTAATGAATAGGTGCTGTTGGTATGAGTGCGGTTGTGTTATAATCTCTTCAAGATGGAAATTATAATATACATTAAACAATAATAAAATATATATAAATAATATATATATTGAATATATTAGGAATGGTATAAAACGACAAACAACTCCTGCTGGTTTTAGAGTGACTACGATGCGCAAGAACTAACTGCCCACTGCATGGCCTATCATCAGGCTCATGATCTGTCCTACTGTGAGGGTGCCGCTTTGAGTGGCCTTTCAGCACTCTGTAAATGGACATTTAGGCCGCACACTGGTATTAAAAAATCACTCTTTTCCTTCTGTTTTGCTATGGGGCTCTTATAGTCATACCGCACGTACTAAGGCATCCACATAAATAAAAAACACTTTTTGTGAAAGACTAGCCATGAAAGTAAACAGCAGGAACATCGACGGTCTGAGGGTTGGAGATCAGGAAGTTGAAGAGGTGGAGAACTTCACCTATCTCGGAGCAAACGTCACCAAAGACGGAGGAGGAACAGCAGACGTCAAGAAGAGAGTAGCACTGGCCAGTGTGCAGATGAAACGATTATCCAACATCTGGCAAATGGGAGACATCAGCAGAAAAACCAAAGCATCCCTTTTCAAGAGCCTTGTTTTGTCAGTTCTTCTCTACGGATGTGAGACCTGGAAATTAACGAAAGGAGAAGAAGAGAAACTAGACATTTTCCAAACCAAATGTCTGAGGAGGATCTTCAAGATCCGATGGCAAGAACACATTTCCAACAAGACAGTCTTGGAAATAGCAGGAGCAGAAAAAATCAGCCAGGAGATTAGAAGACGGAGATGCAACTGGATCGGACATGTCCTAAGAAAGGACAGGAGTGACGACTGTGCTGTTGTCCTCGGATGGACACCTGAAGGGAGAAGGAAAAGGGACGCCCAAAAACAACATGGCGACGAATGGTAGAGGTAGAGCGGAATGGCACTGGCTGGAGCACGTGGAACGCCGCACGACGCACAGCTGCAGACCGGAACCAGTGGAGGAATGATGTTCAAGCCTTGTGTGCCTCCTGGCACAGAGAGAATTAAGGTTAAGGTAAGGTTTTGTGAAAGACTAGCCTCTGACTCAAAACTCATGTGATTTTGAACAAAATTTGTAGGTTTGAAAATTAAAAAATTTTCAGCTAACACTGTACCCCTTTGTCGTCTGCTAGCTTCCTTACCGCAATATGCCTGCGCGGGGTCAACGCTGTAGGAATACAGGCAATCTTCATTTGATGATTATTTTCAACTTCCTCGTGACTACCTGGTATTGCTCTATGTCCTCTATCCCCAAAACAAGTACACAGTGCATTTTTTCATTCTTAAAGAAATCTGTGAAAATAACCAACATTTGTGTGTGACTCGCACTCTATACATGACCCCCAAATTAATACAGGTGTGTAGCCTGTATAACCCTAGAGGTGACATATAACCCTGGAGGTGACTGTTTCCTTTTCCAGTCCATCACATGAGACTGTGAACACAGTCATGTCCTATGTCCAAATGCATGTATGTACATGTATGTTTGTCCGTCGTGTTCGACGATGACCTCTGTTTCAGCAGAGGACGCAGCTGCTGTTTCGGAAATTGGGCAGAAATTTGATTATAGTGGAGATGCCTTGCCCACAGTACATCCCGACTCTCTCGGCCAAGTGGGCATACGGACAGTCAGCGTTGGAGATGTTCTCCAAAGGCCAACTAGCCCCCAGGGCTGCAGCACATAAGGACTGTGCAAGTCAAGCCTCCTAGTCAGAGAGTCATGGTCAATCACTAAAGACTAAGCTGTAAAGTGGAATTCCATGAGTGGGAAAGCCATTGATCATACAGCCTCTCGCTTTGCTGTTGCCACCAGCGTCAATGGTGTAATCAAGAACTGTGATAAACCCATATATTGAAACAACAGGAGGCATTGTATGTACATACACACATCCAAATCCACCATCACTATCTCCTCATGTGTGAATGCAGGCGTAACACACTGCACATGTGAAAAATCCACCCGTCCTTAATAGCTGGCCATGACTGTAGGGGTGACAAAACGTACCCAGCATGCAATGTGCCGTTTGGACAGGGATGGGTTCTGCCAGATTGAAACAGCCTGAAATAGTGACTGAACGTTTCAGTACTGTATCGATGGCTACTCGAGGCTTTAAAGAGCGTTCCCTTGTAACTTCCGTTACTGCATCTGTTTGTTAAGAAAACAAATTCACCCCCTTACCCTCACCCCCAACCCCCCCCCCCCCCCCAACAAAAACAACAACAACAACAACAAAACCAACAACAGCGACAACAAAATCCCTCAACTTTCACCTGACTGAGGACGGCAAAAACCCTAGTGGTTGTACAAGGTGACTTTTGTGTTGCACAATAATTTTGAACTATTTCTCAGACATTTATAAACGTTTAAGTCAAGAGTGAAGGGAAAGTCATGGCGGAGACAATAATAGCATTGCAGTTGATGCGGTGGTACTTTAAGGAGACTGGGTCGCCACATAGACAGCATAGGTAAGACGTGCACAGGCAAACTCCGCTTCTGCTGCCCATGGGCCTCAACAACAAGATGACATCACGGCAGTTCTATTGATCCACCCGTTAAGGATGTACACACACATTTTCAATGTCCATAATTACCCATGGCATTTCTGTTGTGAAGGACACCTGCAAAAGCCCGTGAAAAGTTGTTTGGGAAATTCTTTTGGGTTTTTTCTCCAATATACTAGAATAACAAAGATTATATCTGGTTCCGTTTTGATACGTAATCCTACTAGACTGTAATTAAGTTTTTTGCTTGTTTGTTTGTTTGCTTTTTATGAACGAAAAAGAAAAGATTACCACCAGAGGAGGATGAATAACAACAGAATCACAAATCAATCAAATAAACAAAAAAACTATTTTGGATGGTTTGCTTCTAGATGCAGTTACCAGTTTGCGAAACTGAGATTTTGTGTTCTTTTTTAATTAACAAGTGTTCCTTTTAATTGTGAAGAAGTGTTCTTTTTAATTGTTAAGAAGTGTTCCTTTTAATTGTTAAGAAGTGTTCCTTTTAGTTGTTAACAAATTTCCTTTTAAATGTTAACAAATGTTCCTTTTAATGTTAAGAAGTGTTCCTTTTAATTGTTAAGAAGTGTTCCTTTTAATTGTTGACAAGCATTCCTTTTAGTTGTTAACAAGTGTTCATTTTAGTTGTTGACAAGTGTCCCTTTTAATTGTTAAGAAGTGTTCCTTTTATAATAATAATAATAATAATAATAATAATAATAATAATGTATGGAATTTATATAGCGCTGAATCTTGTAAAGCATAAAATCAAAGCGCTCAGATTTTATTTCATACCACTTTAAGTCACGGCAGATTTCTCTCCGTGAAATTCGGGCTGCTCTCCCCGGGGAGAGCGGGAGAACGCGTCGCCACTTAGCGCTGCGCCACCCTTTCACCCTTTTTTTTTTCTTTTTTTTTTTCTGCAGCTGTATTTGTTTCCCTATCAGAGTGGCCTTTTTCTAAGAATTTTGCCAGGGACATCTCTCTTGTTGCCGTGGGTTTTTTTACGTGCGCTAAATAATTACGTGTAACACACGGGACCTCGGTTTATCGTCTCATCCGAAAGACTAGCGCCCAGACCACCACTCATGGTCTAATGGATGGGGGAAAAATTTCCGGTCCAAACGGGGTACGAACCGCCGCACACTTCAGACCCGGACTTTTCGCTTTCTAGACAGGCGCGTTACCTCTAGACCACCGATCCACCTTTTAGTTGTTAAGAAGTGTTCCTTTTAATTGTTAACAAGTGTTCTTTTTAGTTGTTAACAAGTGTTCCTTTTAATTGTTAAGAAGCGTTCCTTTTAATTGCTAAGAAGTGTTTCTTTTAGTTCTTAAGAAGTGTTCCTTTCAGTCGTTAAAAATTGTTTTTGTTGTGAAGAAGTGTTCCTTTCAGTTGTTAAGAAGTGTTCCTTTCAGTTGTTAGGAAGTGTTCCTTTTAATTGTTAAGAATAAAGTTAGAAATATTTCTTTTTTGACGGATGGGAACTTTCATTCTCCATGGCAGAAATGTTGCTTCATGAAGCTGAATGTGGCGGGAGCACAACAGAAGCCGGGAGTAAAGAATATCCAAAGCACAAAATATATAAACAGTTTCGCGTGTACACATTGAATTAGCTATTTATTTTGGGAGACGGAGCAGGCATTATGCAAGACAGAAGGTGTGTGTGCGCAAGATGCTGCAGTAATAAACATACACATGGCTGCACTGCTTTCAAAGAAGCTGATTTTATGATGATGCGCAATTCGGCCGCTTTCCATCGTGGCAGGCCATCTATGTAATAAGTTGTCATCGATCTGCTTTCGTTTTAAAACTTGCAACACACATACACACCCTCGGTGTGGGCATTAAAAGAGAAAAAGAGAGAAGAGAGAGAGAGAGAGAGAGAGAGAGAGAGAGAGAGAGAGAGAGAGAGAAGAGAGAGAGTAGGGGGGGGGGGGGGAGGAGAGGAGAACGGAAGGAAAGGAGACGGAAAAAGACCTCCCACCTCCTTCTTCCCTGAAATGACAAGCTAGGTTTTCCTGGCAGAAATGGCAGGTTCCATTGGAAAAGTGGGGCTACCGTGTGGTGTAATGTGAACAGATAGGGCAACATCTTGCTACATGGACAGTGTCAGGCGTGCCGTGAAGATTGAACACTCCAGTAATTGCTGGCAATTACCTCACTGCTCCTCTGGCAGCGGCAGGAAGACCCCAAATGTACGGCAAATGGTTCGCATAACACCATGTGTGCCAGCTCGTGATACGAAAGAGAATTGCTTACGAAGCGGGGCATGCAGAAACGTACAAGGCAGCGGCCCTTAAAACGGGCTCAAAATGGTCATCATCGCCTCACAAAACGTGTCTTGCGAAAGGCGATCTCGTTCGGAACTTACTCTAAAAAAAAAAAAAAAATGAGAGAGAAAGGAGAGAGAGAAAAAAGAAGCGACTTTCAGCTTGCAAACAGCTTGCCAGCGCGATTAGAAGTTAAAGAAGCAGACAGAATTGTTCACTAGCCTCCACCGCAGGGGGCCAGAATCACGCGCACGACAAGACATGATTTGGACAATCTGGCCACTAAATTAGTCTCCGGCCTGGCTGCAAGCCCCAACAAGGCACGGACAGGCCATTCCAGACTTGCCGGGGCAACAGAGGCAAATGAAGCCGAAAAAACGCCAGGCTGTTTGACTGCCGCGACGCCGCCGACTTTTAGGTCCGTGGGCTGTGGGGAGCAGGGGGGTAGGGGGGTGGGGGTGGGGGGAGTGAAGCGACTAGGGGCTAATAGGGGTAGCCAATTAGCGAAGAGAGGTGAGTGTCGTCAGTGGGTTTATGGCCAGCGGTTATCGCCCTAACGGAAGGTTTTATTGGCCCTGCCTTCTGATGTCGCCAGGCAGGATGAAGTGGTTGTAGCTGATGTCTCTGCTACACTGCTGCAGACATCAGTTACAGACAATTAGACCTGGGCCGTTCTCTTCTGCACACACACACACACACACACACCACACACACACACACAGAGCCCACCCAGCCCCCTGTTACTTTTTTCTTCACATGTGCCACAGAGACCCACCCCTCCCCTCCCCTCTCTTCCCTGCCTCCCCACCCTCTGCACACAGGCCACATAGGCATTCTGCTTACAGGGGTTTTAGCACTTCCGGAATTCCCCTCCCAGTGTGGTCTCTCCGCCCCTCCCCAACAAGCATCTTCTTTTTATGGGAAGTTGAGAGAGACAGAGAGAGAGAGAGAGAGAGAGAGAGAGAGAGAGAGAGAGAGAGAGAGAGAGAGAGAGAGAGAGAGAGAGAGAGAGAGTGTGTGTGCTTTCAGCTGGGAATGTTACCTTTTGTAGATGATTGTGAGGAGTTGCCTCATGTACAGTGGTTTGGTTTTGCAGCAGTGTTTAAAGAAAACTGTATATGTTTATAATTTACATATCAATGAATAAGTGAACGAGTGAATGCAGATCGTGTAAAAAAAAAAATCCCAAAACACCTTTCCAATTACAAGCATAGATGTTTCCTTTTAACACGGACAATTAAATAACAGCAATGACATATTTTCCAGTAAATAACAAAGCATATGGAACACTTGCAACGCACGTTATTTCGATCAGAGTCTACAGCATCATTCTACCAAGGAAATTTGTCCCCCCAAGTTTAAACATAAAGCTGACTGACAGAAACACAGCCTACAATGTTCCAATTTTGAACAAATGCAGACAGAATTCACTTTATTCTTTTGCTTAATACAAACATTTCGTTGCAAATTGAACTTTTATACATGTTCTCTATTTTTCAGATGCACAAACATGAAGTAAGCGTACAAGAATATAACACAAAAATGAGAGGCCACAGTACACAATTCCATCGAGTCGGATGATCACGGTTCATCTCCTTTCATCCTATTACGTGGAAACCGAGGAGAAAGGCAGTCGACTGAGAATGAACGATTTACAGAAAAATCTGCCCAAAATCAAGCAGACGACAATAAATCCATTCATTAATTTAAACACGGACATGATGGGTGAATATGCGAGGTTGACTGGTTAGGGATCATGGTGGCGTCGCAGAGAGAGAGAGAGAGAGAGAGAGAGAGAGAGAGAGAGAGAGAGAGAGAGAGAGAGAGAGAGAGAGCAAATCGTGAAATGGTCCATGAGGCTGTTTTCAAGATCCAGTGACACAGCAATGAAGTCAGCTTCCAGCCATGCCCCCTTGCCTTGACGACCACATTAGGCCTCTAATGGCTAAGAGTCATTTTCCTTCTGCATCACACAGATCTTAACACGCACTGCTCAGAATTGGTGTGTGTGTGTGTGTGTGTGTGTGTGTGCTTTAATAAAATCTTTTGAATAGATTATATACAGAGTTGGAGCTGTATGGCAATAGCCATCAGATCAGTGTTTCAGTCTCTTTAACCCGCGACTTCTTGTATTTTAAGTGGTATACTGGTAGTTAATTTTCTAGTTGTTTCGTGGGGTTTTTTGTTTTGTTTTTGTTTGTTAGGTAGGGTGGGGTTTTTAAAAAATTTTTTTAGGTTGGCGCGTTTAACTGACACCTAGAAAGAAATTGATGGTGATAGAGGGCTATTGGCCTGTGTTGATTATCCAGGTCGGTATTTATGTGTGTGTCTTTTACAGCATTGATTTGACTTCGCTTTCGCCTGGTATGACAACAAGTTTGAAACAGAATATTCTGTTCAGCTTGTTTTGATGTTTTAGGAAAGGGGTGTTTCAGAGAAAAGCTTTTCGTGTCAATGTGTGATAGCCGTTCTCTGTGTGTATTATTTCGTTTTGTTATTGTTAGGGGGAGGATCTGACATTTAATTAAATGATATTTTTTGTGTTTCTTTAGTGGATTATTGGCACGATGTCTTGTATCTCACACATTGGAAAGTAAAACTCACAATCTTAAAGCTTTGAAAACTTGGATGTGAAATCCATTTCAGTGGGTTGCGTGTGCTCTGGTCATTTTCTGTTGTAACTGATTTCTTCCGTTCTGTTTAATCTAAAAAACATGTACTTAGTCATCCCCTCTCTCTCTCTCACTAATATCTATCTATCTATCTATCTATCTATCTATCTATCTATCTATCTATCTATCTATCTATCTATCTATCTATCTATCTATCTATCTATCTATATCTATCTATCTATATGTGTGTGTGTATGTATGTATGTATGTATGTATGTATGTATGTATGTATGTATGTATGTATGTATGACGCAGGACGATCAATCTAGGAGTGAACTACATAATAATCCCTGTCCTGATGGCACATACAGATGAAGTGAAAGGCAGACGTCACTTCCATTACGGGCAGGGGAGAAAATGGCTGTTTAATTAAATCGGATACGGCTCTCTGCCCTCCTGTATCCTCCTCAGCCACGCCTGTCCGACTCCTCTTCCTGGCCACTCTACCCACACGGCCCCGCTCCCCCCAAAAAGCTAGATACTTGTCAGTTATGACGAGGAAAAGCTCTAGCCGCCATCATACCGGGATTCATTTAAACTTGACCCTTCGCCTTGCGTGAAATTACACGTATTCTTCCGCCCCGCGCTTTGCTGCAGATGTCAGACGATCCTGCCTTCCGCTAGTCATGGCGGCAGAAGTCAGCTTTTTCATTTCGGCCACGGCCGTGTTGGGGGTATCCGTTGGCAGAGTGGTCAATTTATGAATTTAGCGGCAGATGTCAGGGGGTTAGTGCTCATTTTTGTACATCAATCGTTTTTCGATTAGCTGGCGGAAAGCGCTTGGCTGGGTGAGGTGAGGGGTGATGGGGGAGTGGTTGATGAGGGTCAGGGACTCGTTTCTGTCAGGGACAGGGCCCGTCACTCCAGACGTGGTAGCGCCACACGTTGGATGGCCACAATCGATGAGCAGAGCACTCTCTTCTGCCGCTGTCCTTCCATCTTCTGTTCTTTTTAATATTTATTTTATACCTTGTTTTGGCTTTTTGGTTAGCTCTTAGATTTGTTTTAGTTGTTGCTTCATTTGCTCTTGCTTTTCCCCCCTCTGTCCTTTCCCAGTGTAATGAAAGTCCCTCTCTTTTTCTTGCCCTGTGCTTATGTTGCTTTGAGCATGTAAGTAATATGCCTCTGTTTCACACTTCTGACTTCCTTTTCTTTTGCCTGAACAGCAGTGTATTGCCAGATGCATAGTGGATGGACAGATTGGACCTTTAATGAAGTATTCACCACTGACCGGGATTGTAGATACAGTACCTGCTGTGAAAACAATTGTTCTACTCACAATAGATCACTGAAATCGGATTGTAGCTACTTTAGTGGTGGGTGAAAACGATCGCATACGTAAAGATCTCATCATTGGTGAGCCTGAGAACTCTAGCCGAGGAAAAAAAATCACGAGAGAATTTTCAATATGAAACAAAAACATGAAAAGAACAAAGAGCAGCAGCAATGATTTCACCATCTGAACCGGGTTAGAACTGTAGCATGGCCAGGGAACCAAGAAAAAGTAGAAGCTGAATCAAGAGGCCTATCTCTAAGCTGAATCAAGAGGCCTACCTCTAAGCTGAATCAAGAGGCCTATCTCTAAGCTGAATCAAGAGGCCTACCTCTAAGCTGAATCAAGAGGCCTATCTCTAAGCTGAATCAAGAGGCCTACCTCTAAGCTGAATCAGGAGGCCTATGTCTAAGCTGAATCAGGAGGCCTATGTCTAAGCTGAATCAAGAGGCCTATGTCTTGTACCAAAGTCATCAGACTTTAACAAAACGTTCCTGGCGTCTGCTGTTCTGCCATAGTAAAACAAAACCTGAGGGTAAGAGATCTACTAGAAAACCCTGTTGCCTTATCAGGCAAACTACGCACAAAAACAGCAAGATATCAGATCTGCTCCTCTGAACCCATCAAGCACAATCCCCATCCAAGAGATGTGTATGTACAGGGTTAGCATCGATGTCTCTAGCACTTTCCACATTTCTAAGCATTAGCCAGGGAAAAGGTGATTACTGTACGGGTAAAAACATGGAGTTTGTTTTAGTGGAAAGAAAAACTGTATACACTTTCGCCATTTTTCTCTAATGCTTCCAACTTCTTGTATTCTTGTTGAGCTCTGGACAGGCGTACATACAAAAGAAGCAGAAGATGACTGTGTATATTTAAGGTGCACTAGATTGTACCCGGGGGCTTTTTGTCTTCAGGTGCATTATCCAGCACCGGCCGCTTCTTGCCTCATTGGGCTCTGATGACTGGATCAGAGGATCTTTTCCTCCGCTCTTATTTTTCATCTTGTTTGTGGCGTAAAGAATACTTTTCTTCTGGAGGATCTTTTACCGCTGTATTATTATTGTAACTGCCTCTGGAACACACAACGCAAGGAACAAAAATGTCACGAGGAAAGAGAACAAATGTCACGGCAAATGACCAGTGGACATGAAGAAAAAAATAGGTGGTCAGTTAAGCACCCTCTTCACCCTCCTCTCTCCATACATGTCCTCCCCAAACGCTCATTTACGCCCTCCTCGTCCCAAACTTGCCCTCTCTCTACCCCAACCCACCCCACCTCCCCAAACCCCCTCCATATTTGTGGGCGAGAGTGGCAGGCTCTCAAACGGCAAAAAGGGTTAACAAAAAGGGGAGGTCAGCTTCACGGATCAGATTGTTGATGGATGGCTCAGTTCTGTGGACTCCGCCATCAATTGCACATGCCAGCAGCCGGCCCTGCGTGCCAATGATCCGTTCAAGAAAAGGTTGGCCTCCATTTCGGCTTTTATTTCTTCCTCTGCTCATTTTTCCTCTCTCTCCTTCCCTCCTTTGTAGCCGTTCTGTTCTGTAATCTTTACAGCTTTTTTCTTGTCTTTTTTTTTTATAAAGCATAATATAGGAGGCTGATATAGACTGACAGGCTTGCACTCTCTCTCTCTCTCTCTCTCTCTCTCACTCTCTCTTTCTCTTCTTCTCTCTTCTGCTCTGACTTTGTGTGTGTGTGTGTGTGTGGTGCGCGCGCGCGCGTGTGGTGTGTTTCAAATTGTATAGTAACAATAGTAATTAGGGCATATCAATGGTAAAAGTAGTCGCTATTGGTATCTGAAAGATAGTAGTAATAGCAGCAGCAGCAACAGTTGTAGAAGTAGTAGTAGTAGTAGTGGTAGCAGTAGTTGTAGTAGCATTAGAAATAGTAGCAGCAGCAGAATCTGTAGTAGTAGTAACATAGTACAGAAGTAGTAGTAGTAATAGTAGCAGTAGTAGAAGTAGTCCCATTTCATGTAATTTTCCTTTTACAATCGTTAAATTAAGCCTAGTAGTAGTAGTAGTGGTAGCAGTAGTTGTAGTAGCATTAGAAATAGTAGCAGCAGCAGAATCTGTAGTAGTAGTAACATAGTACAGAAGTAGAGTAGTAATAGTAGCAGTAGTAGAGTAGTCCGTTCAGTAATTCCTTTTACAATCGTAAATTAAGCCATGAGTGAGTATGTGAGATGGTGTGGTGTAGTGGTGGTGTGTGGGGTGTGCACGCGCGCATGTGTGGACTGTGGTGATGGTGTGGTGTGTGTGAGAGAGAGAGAGAGAGAGAGAGAGAGAGAGAGAGGGGGGAGGGGGGGGAGGGTGGAGGGGACAGGTCATGCAGAAAAATTAGGGCATTCTATGGCAACATCTCTCGAGTTCTGTAATCAAAGTTATAATTACTTGCTTCAGCTGCTCTTCTTCTTCTTCTTCTTGTAATTCTTGTTTTCCTGTTCCTCTTGTTTTCTTCTTGCCGCTGCTTCAACAACCTATTGGGGTTATTTTGCAGGAAAGAAACAACACTTAGATGTATGGGACAGCTTATTTTTAACAATCGATTAATGCTTCTTCTTCGAGTTTCGCGCACACGCACGTGAAAAAGGATATCTGTCTCTGTCCATCCGTCCGTCCGTTTGTCCGTCCGTCCGCCCGTCTGTCTGTCTGTCTCTCTATGTTGTGTTTGTCACTCCCCCTTATACACACATAATTATAACTTTTGCTTGCCAACATAATCAGTTCTTTCCCTCTCTCCCTCCTCCCTCCCTCCTCCTCCCCCCCCCCCCTCTCTCACACACACACACACACACCCACACACACACACACACACACACACACACACACACACACAACTCACACGCACATACACACACACACACACACAAACAAACACATTCAGCCTTTGTGTGTGTGCGCGCACGCACGAACACACAGTGGTTACGTTTGTGTTTGTGTGTATGTGAATATGTATGTGAATATGTTTACATGTTCGCATGAAAATAACATACTTCGAAACCCGTTTACAATATTCTCTTGTTAGTAAGCAATTGACAGCCCTAGCCGTTGTTGCAGTGAAACAGCTGTATGGTACATACATACAGGAAGGGAACAGCTGACGGCCTACAGGCCAACATTAAACCGATTAGGAGAAATCACGCAAAGCTGCATAACGAACAACCTCATATCCGTCACCGCCCTTTAGGCTAGCGTCACACGGATCAGCTTTCTTCCTCAGCTCCCTTCCTACAACATCATGGAACAAGCAAAGAAACAAGCCATCAAACAAACAAACACTACAGCTCAGTGCATTTTCCTATCCTTTTCAAACCTCTGTGTTGCTTGGGGCAAACACGAACACAAAACACTGTGTGAGACAGGCAGTGGAATACTTGACTTTTTTTAGCACAGAAGAAATCTTCTTGTGCTTAATGTGGAATGTCATGATTATAGCTGTATTTTTGCATTTCAAATACATGGGAAAAGTTTGCTTCTAAATTTTTTTAATCAAAGTGATTATATTCCAAATAGTAAAGGAAAGGTAAAGTAAAGGAGTCCCATAACCTATAAGGTCGTAGGGGAGCGAGGCGTCAGAGACCTCACTTCTCTGGGGCCAGCAAATTGAGGGCGGCGCCCATCTCCTCCCCCGCGCTTTACCTTCCTGACCTATATCCAAATGCAAATTTCAAAAGAATGTCATGACCACAGTCATGATACAAAACAATCATGATAATACAGCACCACCCCTTTGCCGACACATGATGATTGAGGCACAGGTTTTCAACACACTCAGACAGCCACAAGGAGACGCGTCCATGTTGCTGAGGCCAAACTAAATGAGCATGCAACTTTTCATTGCATGTCTCTTAAAGCATGCTTCCGACAAAAAAGACATTTTAGTTAGATTTAGGAAAACAGTAGCTTAACAGCTGGAAAAGAGTTCCAGGGAACATCACAGAGAAAGCACCTCCTGTTTCGCTCTAAACTGTTTCAATGCACCCAGTGTGTAGCAGTCGCTTTACCCAGCCTATCGCTGTCCCTTACAGTTTGTCTAAAGATGGCTGAAGTTGATAATCCCTATTGATGAGTGTCATTGTTCTTTAATTGGATCAGGATCAGGGGCAGAAAGAAAGCAAGCTTACCTGTTGCTACCCAAGACCAGGCCATCAATCACACCTTGGTGGCAGGCCGACAAAGGGCCACAACTTTACTGCCAACATGGCCACCGGCTCAAAAGAGCAGTTGCCCGCCATCTGTGGGCGAATCAGAGGACTGTTCATCAGCGTTAGCGTCACAATCCTTTTGGCTAATTCTCCACAATGAATACCAGCCTCTTGCACCGCTTTTTTCAGTACTGTGGCACTGGGTCACAGATTGCAGGCGAAGAAAGAGAACAAAGTTTGTGCCGCCCGTTCTTTCTATGAAAACGACAAATTGTCACAGAGCGGGGAACGTTTGTGTTTGTGTGTGTGTGTGTGTGAGAGAGAGAGAGTTTGTACAGCCTGCCTAGCCACTTCCTAGCGCAGCCAAGGAAACATAATTCTTCCTATTATTTTAAGAATCTGAAGGCTGCTTACTTATTACTTGTAATACTTCAAAGCTACAGATACATTAAAAAACAAACAAACCCATTTTGGATCCCACATATTGCGAAACTGATACGTCATTTTAGATCTCGTGTCATTTTATTCACGTCATCATTATTTCTTTATCATTGAAACTCAAATTCTTGGTCAGAATCACAGAAAAGACATTATAATATATATGAATGCATCCCAACCTTCTGTTTTTGTTTTTGTTTTTGTTGTTTTGGGGTTTTTTTGTTAACAGCTTGTTCAGTCCAAGAAGGGTATTAGTTAAAAGCTGCTGGGATGGAGATAGAAGCTGTGACAGTGATATTGTATATGTTTATCATAATAGGATCAGGAGGCAGAAGGGGGAAAATACGCAACATTAGACAGACTTTATCAGACTGATGGGAGAATAGATCCGAGCAGCGACTGCACGCAGTGTCTTCTGTGAAGTAGGAGATCGATCACACAACGGTTGGTGTATGATACTAATGCTCAACAAACTACTTCCTTGTTCGGTTACTCGTTTCTTTGTTGTTTTTTGTTTTGTCTTTTCCCCGTTCCTTTGCTAAAGCTCCGAGGTTCATCGACGGTGAGATTTTGCGTACGCGACCGTTTTTAACCACTATTAAGGTAGCCGCATTCTGACTTCCGGTATGGTGTCTCATCATCATCATTAGCCATTACACCCAGTGGTGTGTAGGGCAGCAACAAAGCGCTTCCACTCCTGCCTATCCTGGGCCAACCTAGTCACTGATCCCCAAGAGTGCTGCATGGCTTTCATCTCACTTTCTACAGTTCTCCTCCACGTTGCTTTTGGTCTCGGCTTTGGCCATCAGCATTCATACGAGTCTCACTGGACCCAGGAGGTCCTTCGCACGCAAAAGTATAAGTTTTCTCTGTTGCTGTTTCTGTAACTTTTCTTTTTTTACGGGACAGGGTTGTTAGCCCTGTGCCCAACCCCCAACCTGGAGGAAGGGTTCCACCTTAAGTCGCCTCTTACGACATGCCTGGTTGGAGGGCAGGGATCCACGGGGGTAGGTATGGTGTCTAGAATACATGAACACATGCGTGCATGCATTTTCCTCAAATATTCTGCGTTCTAGTTTCAGTTATCCATTGTTACTCATTTGTTAGAGGGGAAACTTTTCTTTCTGAAAGTCAGTAGACTGCATCTGCAGAGGACTTATATTATTTCCCCCATTTTACGTGTATATTCTAGGTTCTCTGGAAACATATCTGTGTTAGAAGTAAGACCAGAAGATGCGTTTTTAAAATAATAAACATGAGGAATAACATTCGCTCTTTCAAACAGTCTGAACATGACTTCAAGTCAGTGGCTTACACTGTGTAACTGCATTGCCTGCAGCTAGCATTCAGTGCAGCTAGCATTCAGGTAACTACTAGCTATGGCTGA
Organism: Rapana venosa; assembly: GCA_028751875.1. Classification (NCBI taxonomy): domain Eukaryota; kingdom Metazoa; phylum Mollusca; class Gastropoda; order Neogastropoda; family Muricidae; genus Rapana; species Rapana venosa. Next base: position 23,419,822 of record CM054136.1, on the reverse strand, counting down.
AAATGGGTACATTTGTAACCAATAAACAGTTATGAAACCCATGTTGTCACATTCGCATCGTTTCTGTGTGTAAGTTGCACCAAAGGCAGAAGGAGTTGTTTGTTTTGATAATCAAAGCTGGATTAGACTTTGACCCTAAGTACGCTGCACAGGACAAACAGATGAAACAGTACAAAGCTATATGTAGCCTTCGTGTCATTTTGAATGGATATAAAGAACATGTTACAGGAAGAGCGGAACTGGACACGTGGGTAACCTATACGTACATTTGTATGTTTGCGTACCTCTGTGTCTCTGTGTGTGTGTGTGTGCGCGCGCGCGCGCGTGCACACTCTTATATGCATATGAATATGCATGTTAGTGCATGTGGTGCGTGTCTGTGTGGATGGGGAGGGATCGACCGCATGCCCGAAAGACTGACGAGGTGGAGACAAAGAGGGTGACTGCCTGTGTGCATAACGTGACGCTTCCAGTGGGGATCATCCCCAGCAGCCTCAGCAGCAAGTGTCCCAGGACAAGATAAACTCTCTTCTGTCAGGGACCTCACGTGTGTTTATGCAAATCAGCCTGCATCCTCCTGTCCACTTCACCTGGACAGGGTTGATACCCACACGTGTCCATCAAGAGGCTTGGGGCTAACGACAGGACTGACCACAAGCGTTGGTTACACTAACCTCTGACCCAACAGGGAGCCAGATGACTCCTGTCCAAGCTGTTGGATGATGAAGTGGACACCAGACGTCATTTAAAATTCAAAGTGACCACCAACAACGGGAACAAGAATCGATTAACTCTGTAAATCTTTTGACGGTTTGACATTGAAAACGACAGTGGATCAAACGAAATTGGGTGATGGATATGTATGCTGCCGCTTCAGCCGTTACCACAACTTTGGCTGCCCATTGTCCAGTCTGGAGTTGAGAGGAACTGGACACGCTATCATCTACGCCGGTAAATTTTGAACACGTTTTGGACTCTTTAATCGAAGACGACTGACAGCAACACAGAAAAATCTTGTGCTTTATTGCAAGATATTGCGAAAATGCAAATTTGTGTAGCGATTTTTGATCATGCTTTCCACTGCTCAGGCCAGTACTGTAAAGGATAAGGAGGGGGAAGGGATTTCAAAGTCAAAGTCAAGTCAAAGTCAAAAACACTTTAATCATCCCATGAAGGGCAATTACAATACTGACAGGCAGATTGATACTCATCAAATATATCAAAGACACAAAAGCTATATTTCATATTGGTTTTCGAATAAAATGTCACGAACACACACACACACACACACACACACACACACACACACACACACACACACACACACACACACACACACACCACACACGCGCGCGCATGCGCACACACACGCAAACGCCCGCACGCACACACATCAATTGTGAACACAATTTTAAACCCATTGACTAGAAGACATAAAAACTTATTTTTACATTTGTAGATTTGTAGACGGAAGGAGCCTGGCAACATCACCAGACAAGCGCTCGAGTGGAACCCGCAGGGGAAAAGGAAGAGAGGGCGCCCCAAACAGACCTGGAGGAGAAGCCTGCATAGTGAGCTGAGAGACTCCAGCCTGACATGGGAAGAGGCCAAGACCCTTGCCAGAGACAGGAGAAGGTGGAGGGACGCTGTTGAGGCCCTATGCTCCGCTAGGAGCTATAAGGAATAAGAAGAAGAAGAAGATTTTGAACAGAGATGCAAACTGGTCTCGTGGAGAAAGGGTTACAACGATCACCCAATGAAAAGCCTGTGGTCTGGACATGGCGACAGCAGTAGGTATTGTAAAAAAGAAAAAAACCCAATAAAGCACCCCCCCAAAAAAAAAAAATTATAAAAATAAATCGCCGTGATCTTCCTGCCGTGACTGCTAAACCTAAAGAGATACAGATGGTAATTAATTATGCAGTCTTCTTTTGTAGTCTTTGTGTAGCCTCTATCTATCCTCTTCTGCTTTCTTCGTATTTCCTTTCCTTCGAATGAGACTATAAACCGAGGCCCCGTGGGCGAACGCATGCAGAACATCTTGCGCACACGTTAAATCCTGTTCCGCTTTTCGAAAGTGTAGGCCATTGTGTGCCGGTGGGAACAGATGACAAAATTTACAAAACCCCATACACACGGGGACTGGATGTAAAAAAGCACATGAGTGCTTATTCCATTATCCTCGATTTAAAAAAAAATTGTCATCTGAGCGCTTTGATTTGTTGCTTCACAAGATTCAGCGTTATATAAGTTCTATACCTTATTATTATTATTATTATTATTATTATTATTATTATTATTATTATTATTATTATTATTGACAAAGATAAGGCCGTCTACTCTCTGATGGTGTTGTTGTCTCTCAACCTCTTACTTCTTTTTTGAGGTGGTATTGAACACGGATATCCATACAATAATGATTACATGTTGAGGAAATAAAGCCTCTCTTGAACAAATACGGTGAGGATTGCCGTCTCAGTAACTCGGAAAGCGAATAATATTCTGCCTATCTTTCCTATTACCAGTGTCTACCAGCTCCCCATATGGAAACACGAACATACCCAGCATTCATCCCCGAAGTCGGAATGGGGCTACCTTCTCGGTGGCCAACAAGATCTCAAGCGCAAAATCTCACCATGGGTCAAAATCTGAGCTCTAGCCGAGGAACGAAAAAAATTATTACGGTCGAATCATCTTACTTTTGATTCCTCAGAATTGTGTGCAGTTAGTTCTTCACTGGTCAAATATGTCTGGCAGACTTTTAATTTCTGACGTAGTCTTTGTGGAAGACACACAGGATGTGGCGGTCTGTGCAACAATCCTTCAACGCACACTTAAAATAATAAAAGGAAAAGAAAGAGAAAGGGGAAATGATCGGTCAGAGATTATCTCATCCTTCATCACTGATTTCACTCATTCCCCATGTTTGGGAAAAGACATAAAGAAAGGGGAATAACACGACAAAAAGCAAAGAGAAATTGTAAAAAAGACGAAAAAAAAGACAAGAACATCCTAGATAATTACAAGAAACAGATCCCCCGTACACACACACACACACACACACACACACACACACACACACACACACACACAGAGAGAGAGAGAGAGAGAGAGAGAGAGAGAGAGAGAGAGAAGAGAGAGAGAGAGAGAGAGAGAATTCTTTTTATATCATCAACATGAGATGTGTCAGCATTTTCCTGCCATCAAAGAGCAGACAAAGAGCCAGATCCTGTGTGTTGCCTCTTTCTCTCTCTCTGCTTGACGATCTGGTCGCTATGTTCACAGTTCAGTGTATATCATTTTCTAAGGTTGTGTGATGGCCCGATTTCCATTTAAACGTGTATTGTGACGTCACTTCTTCCCTAACTCCTTAAAGAGCTAACTGTTGGGGCACTGCACTGAATTTTTAATGCAGTGGGTCTTAGGCAAGTTGAACGTAGCGGAGCCCATCCGTCTCCTAGTTGCAGGGTGCATGCTGGGTATGTTCGTGTTACCCATCGCACCTGCCATTGCTGCGATGGGGATTTCAACTGGTATACAAGATGCTCAGCATATGTTCGCACAAGGGACTCGGTTTATTGTCTCATCCAAAGTACTTGTGAGGGAGTTCATCCCAGAGGGAAAGGATTATAATGAAACTCGATGAAAAACCCCGGGGAGAAAAATGCCCTCGAACAGACACCTCAGAGAAGACTCAACCCCGTGCCCTGTGTAACTGTCAGATCATGATTACAAAAGTCTAACCAGTAGACCACCTCGCACCTTATGCAGTGTAAAATGCTCTTTGATTTGTTGCTTTACAAGATTCAGCGCTATATAAATTCCATACATTATTATTATTATTATTAATGCTTTAGTTTCTCCCAAAGTGCGTTACTTCCATTGGCTTGGAAGAAAATTTTGATTGTTTCATTATCACACACACACACACACACACCGAAAAAAGAAAAAAGAAGCTAAAAACAAAAAAAGTTTGATTTAATTTTCTTGAACGCGAGACAGTTCTATAACTTCTATGAAGATTATAAAAGTTTACTTTCGTTTCAAAGTTTGTCTCGATATATGACTATAATTATAATCCTATGGAGAGAGAGAGAGAGAGGGGAAAATGTTGGAACGGCTTTAAACGTATTATTTTTGCGTGCCGGTAATCTTGATCAGTTTGTCTGTCTCTCATTTGTCTAGATGCCAGTCTAACAATCCGTTACCATACGTATCTGTCTGCTTGTTATTTATTCTAGGAATCTGGCCCTTAACAGTCAATTTATCTTTTCAATTGATGCGCGCAGCCCACAACCCCTGTGATTACAAACGCTTCAACTCCGGATAATAACATGTATGCGTGTTTTCCCAAACGGCTCTAGTCATCAAGAGATGGCTTTTTCTAACAGAATGCCTCCCAGAGAGCCAACTAAAAGCGGTAGTCATCAATCCTAATTTGTACACCGTCTTGTTTGCCTGTCCAACTGACAGTTCAACGTACAATTACCCTGAAAACGGGCGCCGTAAAAGTTGGATCGCTTTCAAATGAAGTTAAACAGTAAAGTTCTTGCTTTTAAATGAAGTTAAATTGGACAGTTGTGCGGACGGGGACAAGATATAATTCTCTGTCTAGATTATCCCATTTGGGAAGTGGCCAAGCCTGTAATCACGTAATTATAACAGACACAATCCTCGATTATAAAACTATCTTTCAAAAGGGAGACCACCAGCTTGAAAATTCGTGCCAATAAAGGGAGACAAAGCTTCTAGGGTTTCCTGTTTCCTTCCAAAATTTTACCATATCTTCTGTTTGAATTTGTCATTCTACTAAATTTGAAGTTTTGTTTGGGGAAAGTCGGTCTGGCGCCGTGACTGGCTGTTTGCATGATTGGTCCCCTGTTTCTCATTAGGGGGCCGGCCCGGCTGGTCCTCCCTCAACCGCCTGTCTGGTTCTAAGACTTGTGGCAGCTCCAGTCAACTTTTCTGGTTGAAAAATAACAGTCCCTGTACTTATGTGCTTAGAGAGAGAGAGAGAGAGAGAGAGAGAGAGAGAGAGAGAGAGAGAGAGAGAGAGAGATTTTATATTAGGTTAGGCCAAGGCCCGAAACTGGAGGCGTAATCAAGAAATATGCCACGTGTGAATTAATAATCATTTTAATTTCAAAAATAGGGCCAAAAACATCATATCAAGATACAACACCCAGACGTTTTAAGGCTTTATACATGTAAAGTGCCTGATTATAATTATGATACACTCTCATTTATAATAATAATGTATGGAATTTATATAGCGCTGAATCTTGTAAAGCAATAAATCAAAGCGCTCAGATAACATTTTTTTTTTTATATCGAGGATAATGGAATAAGCACTCATGTGCTTTTTTACATCCAGTTCCCGTGTGTATGCGGTTTTGTAAATTTTGTCATCTGTTCCCACCGGCACACGATGGCCTACTCTTTCGAAAAGCGGAACAGGATTTAATGTGTGCGCAAGATGTTCTGCATGCGTTCACACACGGGGCCTCGGTTTGCAAGAGAGAGAGAGAGAGAGAGAGAGAGAGAGAGAGAGAGAGAGAGAGAGAGAGAGAGAGAGAGAGAGAGAGAATTGATGATGATATCAGATGTCCAAAGGTGTAAATGATGCTCCATGGCACAGATCATGAATCTCTTTAATTAAAGAGGTCAGGTTTGAAGAGGGTCACACATCTCTCCATGATTAAGTCCTGAAGATATGAATTGACTGAGACTGATAAGCAACAATCAGTTTCTGTTTTCTCTTGTGCTGTAAGAAAATGTTTGATAATCAAGATGAAAACTTCTTATAATTAAAGGCTGTAATCTTCGTTAATCTGACATAGATGTCTGTCTGTCTGTCTGTCTGCCTGTCTCTCTCTGTCTCTGTCTCTGTCTCTCTGTCTGTCTGTCTCTCTTCCTCTCTCTCTCTCTCTCTCTCTCTCTCTCTCCTCTCTCTCTCTCTCTCTCTCTCTCTCTCTCTCTCTCTCTCTGCGTTCCCTTAATGGGCAGGGTGCCCAGTGTCTGGTCTTCTCCTGTGTTTATGATTTTTCAGGTCTGCCTGCTGGCCCCAGACCACATTCCTACTTCAGAGCAGTTCATTTCATTGCACAGATTCTATACTGGGTATGTTCATGTTTCCATAATCCTCCAAACACTGATATGAATTACGGGATCTTTAACGTGTATTTTTGATCTGCTGTGAAGGAAATCAACGTACTGGCAGATCTGCACTTGAAGTTGAATTCGGAGATCGTAAAAATCCCCACTCTGGATTCACCAGACGCTGCAGAGATTCAAACCCAGGACTTCGTGGACCCACGGGACTGAAGTCAAATGGTCTGAACCACTCGGCTATAGCGTCCATCGGCCATGCCCTTATAACAACATCCCAGATGAACTATTTTATAGCAGCATCCCAGATGAACCAAGCCTTTATAACAGCATCCTAGATCAACAATGCCTTTATAACATACAGCATACTAGATCAACAATGCCTTTATAACAGCATCCTAGATCAACAATGCCTTTATAACAGCATCCTAGATCAACAATGCTTTATAACAGCATCCTAGATCAACAATGCCTTTATAACAGCATCCTAGATCAACAATGCCTTTATAACAGCATCCTAGATAAACCGGGCCTTTGTAGCTTTACAAACTGTGCCTTTGCAGGCTTAATGAATGAATCATGGCTTTTTCAGCATGAAATGAAAAATGCCTTTGCAACTTTAAAGTGGAATCACGCTTCTGCATTGCTGATTTGCTCGCCGACCTGCCTTTTAGGTTGTCGTTTGTCTGCACGCCTGTCTGTCTGTATCCTCTTTGTGTACAGTTTTCTTTCCTGTGTTTTTATTAGTATTTTTAAAATTATTTTTATAATCAGTCCATCCCCCCAACCCCCCACCCCCCTTCCAAAAACAAACAAAAATTTCTTCTTTCTGAAGTACATGCCACGTACATATTGGTTACACATGTTGAGGCAAGGACTCTATGGATATTAAGGTTCTTTTCTTACACTTTTAATTCATTATGAATATCATGCGACACCGCTGGTTCTGGCAGTGTTCCCATTAGATATCTATTTATTTAATGGCAGCATTGCTCAGCACTGACACTCTAAAGGACCCACAGATTAGACCCAAGCAGACGACCCCTCCCCCATGCCATTGCATGTGCTGTTAAAAAGTGACCAGTTCCTTAGTCCCTGGTCAACTCTCCTCCCCCCCCCCCCCCCCCCCCCCCCCCTGTCGCCCCATTCCCCTTCCCTAATCCCCATCCCACCCCCATCTCCTGTCTACGGTAATGAAGATGGCAGCAGAAGCAACGTACACATTAGCCCCAATTTGTCGGCCCACAGAAGAACCATCACTCCTTTACCTACAGAAAAATGACCACCCCGCCCTCTGACTGGTGCCACAGTACAGGGGGGAAGAAGGGAGAGAGTGAGTGGACGGTGGGGACAGGCAGGCAGACCACTTGGTCCGGCCATACACTGGACAATGGCCACAACAGAGGTTGGGGGGCGAACAGAAAGGCGGAATGTGTCCGTGATAAACATCTATCATAGATAATGAGCGCTTGGCAGTGAACCGCGCCCCCCTAATTGTAGGGTTGGGGAGTCGCCTTAATCCGTCATAGTGTCAAGCCGCCGAAATAAAACACGACGCCTCCTCCTGCCTCCCTCCCTCCCTCCATCCCCCCTGGTGCTTGTCCTCCTCCCTCCCCCCTTCCCTCTCTATCCTGGGTCTGATACTGCAAACAGTGAGGAGAGCACGTGCTGATCTGATTAGCCAGGCACTCCCAGTCCTTGTCTCACAGCTCTGGCTTTTCTCTTGCTTGCTGGGAGTAGAGCTAGCTAGCTCCCTTCTATCTTGGTAGTGGAGTAGAGAGGACAAGGAGGAGGCAGCAGTGGACTTGTATGTAGTGTAGTGTAGTGTAGTGTAGTGTACTTATAGCTGCTGCTGCTTTGGGGCCTGGTCTTTGCTGCCTGTGGGTACTGCTGTACCAGTCAGTCATTATATTGTGTTTAACGCGTAAAACTTCTGTAAATAACCCTTCTGCCTACTTTGTCTCTGTCTCTAGTCTCTGTCTCTGGTCTCTGTCTCTACTGTCTATCTCTGCCTCTGTGTGTGTGTGTGTGTGTGTGTGTGTGTGTGTGTGTGTGTGTGGTGTGTTGAACAGCGAAAAGTCGCAACCAATGCAGATAGTCGAAGAGAAGAAAGTCAAAAAGAGGAGATCATATTCAGACGTTAAAAAGGTGGAGAGTTGGGATCCTTGATGGTCACTTCCAGATAAATAAAATAAGCATAAATATCATGACCATGCCATGTCTCTGGTCACTCTGTCTACAAAGTGTGCTCGCCTTCCATTGACACCTTCTGACGATGATTGGCTGATGCCGTCCTGTGGCCTCTGACGGCTTTCCTGTCCCGGTGTTTTGGGGGTACTTGTTCTAGTCAACCAAATCATCAACGTGGATGTCAAAGTTAAACAACCTAGGATGAAAAAAGGACCAGTTGCAAGTTCGATCCGCGGTCACTGCATAATTATAAGAAATCACATAATTATATATGTGCTACCTGCCTGAATGCACTGTTCCAGTGCAGTGTAATTCAATACAAGTATAATTCTCAGATGATTATCCATGTCGACCGAATCACAAAAACAGGTATGGACATTAAATCTTCACTGGCGGAGAAAGTGATGCTAATTTCTTTAGAGATTTCAAAACAAAAAAAACAACAAAAAAAGGAAGAAAATCCTCACAGCCCTTGAAGAAGAACACGTGGATGGATGGCGGGAGGCCGTGCAGGTCCACCACAAGGTTGTGCCGCCAGACTGCCTGCTGTCCTAGCTGATGGATGACGCCCTGAAGATCGTCACCTTTTAGGGTGTGATGGAAACTTCGGCCACCGCAGGGAAGCCGGCCCCGCCCGCCCCTCTGTAAATCTGCCGGCCTGGCAGTGCCGTCATCCCGTCAGCAGTTTATGCCACCCTCACATGCTTCGGCCCGGAGGGGGGGGGGGGGGGGGGGGGGGGGGGGGGGGGGGGGGGGGGGGGGGGGGGGGCGGATGGGGCACCAGCAGACGCTGAAAAGAATCTTCAAGCTGTGCTCTTTTCCAGTCTTGAAGAGAATCGTTGTCTTTTTGTTATTTGCCCAGTTCAACTCTCAGGGCCATAATTATCATAGGGTGACAGCAAGACAGAAAGAATGACAAGAAAATTAGGTGGTGCAAGATATAGTGTTCTTTATGCCAAAATGCTTGGGGACATGACTTTGATGTGGACTGACAAGATACTTATTTTTTGCTTGTTTTTTTTTCCCTTTCCATTTTTCCTTGATAAATGCAGGTAAAAAAGAATATGCACACGCAGAGCAGGATAGATGGAAAAGAATCGCAAAAGTTTTTTTAAAAAAAAGGACAAATCACATTACTTAATAATTCTAGGCTCAAAATTGTAATTTCATTAAGGTGCTCACTACGCTTACAATAGGAGGCACCATGGTTGAGTGAGTGGTTTAGGCGGTCAACTCGTGATCCAGAGGTCGCGGGTTCGATCCCCGCTCGGCTCGGTGTTGTGTCCTTGGGAAAGACACTTTACTCCTATTTTCCTCACTCCACCCAGGTGTACAAGTGGATACCAGCTCTGCTGGGGAAGTATCTGGCGACAGACTAGCGTCCTGTCACAAGGGTGGTGAAAAACCATCAGTTCGCTTAACGCTACAGAAACCGGGATAAGTTCCGGCTCTATGGGCCTTCTGGCTCGAAAGAACATACTTTTTACGCTTACAATACAACAGACGGATGGTACACATTTGATCATGTGTTTTTTCTTTGAGGTAATTGGGGGTCAAATTCAAATCAAATGGGTAGGTCATACAAATCCTCTTAAGTCACACATGCAAGGCATACATGCTCACACGCGCGCACATGTACACAACGCACATAGACAAGTGTGCACATGTGGAGGTACAGATGGATATTGAGAATTTCCAATGCAGATACTTACACATGGTAGCACACGGACATATGCAGACACGCTCGTGCCCATGTAAAACATTGTTCTGCTGCTGGTTCCACTACAGGTAGGAACCAGATCCTTGATCAGAGCACTTTCTTCAAAAGCATTGCTTAGCATGGTACTGTTACCTTCACTCACTTTAGCATTTTTTCCTTTTATTTTTGTCATTGTAAGGCCGCGTTGTGTTAACATAATAGCTGCGGTTTAACGTTAGAGTGAGTGGAACACTGCAGTCCCTGGTAACGAGATAAAGCTGTTCACAAACCAAACCTGCAGCCAAACTGTACAGCAGCATCATGGCTAGATACCTGCACTGCCACCTCTTGCTCCACTGCCCGGCTAAAGAAAGCAGCTAGGATAAAGGATAACGGCTGCAGAACACAGGCCCCCCACAGCTACCATTCCATCTTTTCCAAAGGGTTCCATCATGATTAGCACCACGACAGCTTGGCCAGTCCTTTGGCGCCAACACAGTTTGCAGGCATGGCAGCTACACCACTGTTGGTCCCCAGCCTGGCCGGTCTGGCCTGGCGCCACGTGCCTGCAGGCTCAGGCTCAGGCTGGCAGGCTGGCAGGCTGGCAGGATGACAGTGCAGGGAGGGTCTCGGACTGACTGATCTGGGCAGAATGAGACACGAGGCTTCCTTTCTTTCCTTACTTCCAACAGGGAAACGATGTGGTCATTACAGTACAGCGATGATCATAGTGTCAAGATTGGAAAAGATCGATCACAATGGTGTCAATAATTTTCTCATTGCTAGATTAGGAAAGGAGCTTGTTTTAAGTGATGCAACATGTACAATGATGGATTATTAATATGTAAGCCCTCCCCCAAAAAACAAATAAACAACAACAACAAACCAAAACCAAAACAAAAAAAACACCACCACCACCACCACCACCACCACCACCACCACCACACACACACACACACACACACACACACACACACACACACACACACACACACACACACACCAAAAACAAACCAAACCATCAAACAACAAAAAACAAAAATTAAACAGACCAAACAAACAAGTAAACAACAACAAAAAAGGTGGGCAAGACCCACTTGTGTGATATTATTTGTATGTCTATGATCCACTTTACAGTTGTTCCTCAGTTAATTAAGTATCTTCGATCTCCAAGTCCAAGAGTTTATCAAGAAAAGAGCCATCCAACACATTATCCAACTGGGGCCAGAGAGAGAGAGAGAGAGAGAGAGAGAGAGAGAGAGAGAGAGAGAGAGAGAGAGAGAGAGAGAGAGAGAGACAGAGAGAGAGAGAGAAGAGAGAGAGAGAGAGAGAAGACAGACAGACAGACAGACAGACAACTTGAAAGAGTAGCTTCCACATAATGCACTAGCCCTAACACAGGAATTTTGTTTTTAGGTAAATAGACTGAAAGCTTTTGAAATATTAAGAATAACCAAGTCGAGGTTGGTTGCACTAAGAAATGCTATAGCACTCACTAATAATTTTGTGTGCATGCCTCGTGTCTGCCTTTGTTTTAAACGTCTATCCACTTGTGTGTGTGTGTGTGTGTGTGTGTGTGTGTGTGTGTGTGTGTGTGTGTGTGTGTGTGTGGTGTGTGTTCAACAAATATCAGGGTGGTCTATGGACTGTGGTTCTCACCAGGTGTTCCATTTTCATTTGCTGATGTTCCTCGGAAGACAGCAAGCTGTTTGAAAAACCAATGTTTCAGAAAGGAGTAGGCAATAGCTTGAAATTTTTTCTATAATAAAATTCTGTTTGACCCTCTCTGTCTGTATCTTTGTCTGTGCCTCTTGCTCTGTCTGGATTCTGACTGCGACCGTCTGTCGGTCCGTCTGTGTGTCTGTGTGTCTATGTCTGTCTCTCCGTCTCTGTGTCTCTCTGTCTGTCTCTGTCTGTCTCTCTGTCTGTCTGTCTCTCTCATCTGCCTCATTAGGTAGTCTAAATGTAATCTACAACACAAGTGTAACAATGATTACAAAAAGGAAATTACTTCGCAGGTTGAAAGAGTGAACATTGAAGAGAACAAACCCCCCGGTAGTGAATATTCACAAATATTTGAGATTTGTGCACTTTTGCATGGATATATTGCGTATATTGCGTATCGGGGACGGGATAGCTCAGTGGTCGGAGCGCTCGCTTTCCTCCAGCCAAGTTATGCAACGTCGAACGTGGTTACCAGATGGATGGGTGGCCGTTTTCGTGCCTTGGCTTCAGTCAGTCCCCCAGTTCACCCAGCTGTAAATGGGTACTGGCCTCTTTAGGGTCAGGGAAGGTAAAGCAGCGAGGGAGAGGAGATGGGCGCCGCCCTCGATATGCTGGCCCTAGAGAAGTGAGGTCTCTGACGACTCGCTCCCCTTCGACTTATAGGTTAGGCCTAGGGGACACCTTGACCTTTTTTATATTGCGGATTTGGATGGCGCTGCTCTTGTGGCGACGCGGTCTCCCTGGGGAGAGCAGCCCCAAATTTGACGCAGAGAAATAATGCTGTGACTTATAGTGGTATACAATACAATATTTTCATTTTTCATTGCCTATAATTATTGTGCACTTTCACATCGGTATATTGTATAATTTTCCGTACATATACTCTTTCGTATATATAGACCATAAGCATTTGGCCTGGGCCAATAAGTTAAATAGATCCATGCACTATAAAAAGCAGAATGTCGCCTTAATGAATCATTGGGGTATGGCAGTTCCTGAGAGTGATGTCTCCATTACCGTCTGTCGAACGACCTATGCAAAAGAAAGCCACACCTGATATCCTTGCTCTCTGCATTAACAATATTGAATATTGAAAGAAAATGATCCAGATTGATTCAGTATGGTCGAATCTTGCCGAAAAGTGATGTGACGTCATCTTATAGTGGCCTGCGAATTCAAGTCGCTTAGTTCTGCCCATCAGTTCTCTGCTTCCCTCCCTTACTGAGATCTACAAGGGAGATGATTCTTAAACGAACATTATAAGTTAGATGACAGTTTTTGTTCAGAATTAACATGATTATTGCTCCTCGATTCCATTAAATCGTGGGTTCGAATCTCGGCGGCGGCGTCCGGTGAATTCTGCCTTTCTTCTTCACTTATCTCGTTGTCTTATAGATCGTTGGGTCGCCACTGAAGATTTTGCGACCAGCTTCCTCCACTCCTCGCAGTTTTCAGGTTACTATGGTTGACAAATCTACGTGGTGTCTCTTGGGCAATGTCGCATGGCGGAGCCCATCCCTCTCCATGCCGGTGTATTAAGGGTGGGATTTTTACCATCTCCCAGATCAACTTCATGTGCAGATCTGCCAGTTCCTTAATTTTCTTTGTGTACATACACACGCAGAAGATCAACATATGCACGGTAAAGATCCCGTATTTCCTGTCAGCGTTTGGTGGGTTGCGGAAATACGAACTTACCAAGCATGCATCTTGTCCAAAACGAAAAAAGAATGAAGAGTTGCGAAGTCAGAATGTGGTGGCTGAGGTCAGCGGGCAGACAGACCTCCTGCAGAGTGACAAGGGCAGGAGGAGACCCGGCACTGTGCACCACAGCCGGCAAGGAAATGCAGAGAAGAGATGATTATACTGCAATGATTTCTTTTAACTTTTCTTCTTAGTTCTGTTTCTTCCTGATGTTACCTGATGTTCACCCTTCCTCAATAGCCCCCAAAGGGGCAAAAGGCATAAACAGATAAAGAGATAGATAGGGAGATAAAGGAATGAATGGATGAGTGAATGAATAAATAAGTAAATAGACATATGAATAAACAACTGCATTTTTTTCATGTTTCTAAGTGGGAGGGGGGGGGGGGGGGGGGGGGTCATTCCAGGTAGATGGACCAGAATTAATAGACAGAAGATGGCAAACCGTGAATTGCTTGGATCTGGATGTTTGTAAGCACAAGGTAGGCCTCCTATCTGCAGCAGAACTGAGGAGTTGTAAGTCTGGTCGTCACTGACAATACACAAAGTCTTTGACAAAGATGGCCACATTTCCATGGGGGTCATTTGGTATGTCCACATGGACAGGAGGGCAGACATTCTTTATGAGGATAGATAGTGGCAGTTGGTACAAGCCAGGTTTGTGAGATTGTAATGATAATGAACGTACTGTTGAAATTCTATCTCCGAGAGATCCAATTTATCTATCTATTTCTTCCCTTATTTTATATGTAATAATTAATTAATTAATCAATCTACCAATCGATTGATTTATATATTACTTGTTTGTTTTCAAACTTCGGACATCTTCAAGCTTAACGTAGAGTGTACCAGGCCTATCAGCTGAACTCCAAATTTTAGAAGTATGAGTTTGCCAAACTGACGTCAATGCAGCGGCCCTACAACCATCCGTGTCCGTTAAGACGTGTAGTGTGATGTAGTTTGCGAAATATAAAACAGATGTGACTAGTATTGTCCAGAGGGGCAAGGCTTGTTAGCTGTGTAGCATTTGTGGCTGCTAGATGATGGGAAGATGTCAGATTCTAAGAATGTTGTATATAATAAGAAAAAAGAAATGGAGTGGGAGAGCGTTAGATGACTCAGCTTCTTTTATCTTTCACTTCTTTTCCTTGTTATTTTGTTGTTGTTGTTTGGCAGTTTTTTTTTGTTGGTTTTTTGTGTTGGTTGTTGTTGTTGTTTTTGTTCTGTGTAAGCTAGGAGAAAACCCAGAAAACAGTCGCCTGTACTTGATGACTACAGCTGACCTCGCAGAAGGCCTAGGTCTGCTGCTTGAAGTAAACTAGCCTTGGGTCTTTGTACAGATCTGTCAACACCATTTCAGTGATTAAGAGAACGAGGAATGGTAGCTCTGCTAAGAAAAGAATGACGGTACACACCATCACCCATCAATATCCCAACAGCATCATTGGGAGTTCCTATTCTCGCTCTCGAGATAAAACCCATATTGAAAGATTTGCCATGATGATCAGATCTACAAGTTGACTGGTGAGGTCGTGAAAATTCATAGCCTTAGTTCATCATAGAGACTTCACCGCCACACTGGACGTTAGAACTCCAGGACTGTCGGCGGCTTTCACCACCACACGCTTTGTTCTGTCCATTGCACGAACGTGCCAGTTCACGTGGAGTGCAAAGTGCAATTGCCATGTCATGTGAAAACCATTTTTTGGCGCTGTCCAAAGCTTTGCCATTCATTTATGTAACAAACGGCAAAAGCCTGTGTTGTGGTTTGACATTTTAAGTGGGGATTGTCTTGATCCCTGACAAGATTCAAACGTTACAGTCTGCAAAACTTCCATACCTTTTAAGTCGTGGTATGGCTGCCTGCATGACGAGGTATTTGACAACAGTCACACACACACAAACTACTCAGCCAGTGTGTAGCCTACTCTTACAGTGAGTCCCAGATGTGATGTGTGAGACAGACTGCATATTCTGGGTGACCCTGAGGGGGAAAGGGGTGGGAAGGGTTGGGCTTATAGAAAGCACAACAGAAAAATAAAAAAAAAAATTTGAGAGCATCAGAACTTGATTTGGTTTTTGTTGTTGTTGTAGGTTTTTTTCCCATTTTTTTTTCTGCATGATGTTGGACCCATTTCCAAGCCTGTAAACAGCCAGGATAGGAATAAATCTCTCTGTCGTCTGTCTGTCTGTCTTTCTCTCTCACACACACACACACACCCACACACACACACACCAAAACCACCCCACACACACACACCACACACAACATTGGGTTTCATTTAAAAACTGTGTGAACAAAACTGAACAGACAGAAAAGAGCAGAAAACAAAATTTTTGTATAATATATGAAAGTGGACATGTGTTGTGATCAGTAAACAATAACAAACATGAGATGTTAAGTTACAGAAGTCCACCAACTAAACAAACTGGCGATCGCCTTGAAAATTGGTAATCATTATTATTACTCGCAAAACAGGACACGGCATGTGTGGCTAAAGCGATCAAATCAGCAAAAAAAACCCAACCAAACCAAAAACAAAACAACCTCAAAACAGGTAAAAAATATGAACAAAAGACCAACAAACAGGAGGGGAAAAACAGCTTTACACCAAAATCTGTCCTTTTTAATGGAAATGAAAGGTGTTTTAACAGGTATATATAAAACCTCGTAGCCTTTGTTTTTTGAGTTTCGATTTTACAGGGGGGGGAAGAGAGAGGGGGGGGGGGGGGGGGGGGGGGGGGGGGGGGGGGGGGGGGGGGGGGGGGGAGCCTGCACGAATACTGATGAACAAAAGGGAAAGAACTGTGTATCTGGGAAAGAGTGGGAGTAAGCGTGCATGTAGTATGACTATGTGTCTGAAAGTTCCTGTTAGAGGTTATGCAATCGTTTGTATCATGTATCAGGTTGTTTTTTTAAAATGACTTAAAGAGCTTGTTTAGTGTAGGTTGGTTTAAAATCTATATTCTCTGTTTATACTCTCATGTATTATTGTGCGTTGTGTAATTTTATATGGGCCATTTGGAATTTTTTTATTTCAGATAATGTAACCAAGTATTCTTGCTCACCTTTTGGATTATATAATACATATGATTGGTACCCCTCCTCTCTCTCCCTGTGTGTGTGTGTGTAGGTTTGTGGGTGGGTCACACGCGTGGAAAAAAGGGATTGATAGCGAATAAAAACCCTGTGTGGGGCGCTGTTTGTGTCTTTGATTTGTTTCTCCCCCCCCCCCCCCCCCCCCCCAATATTATACTGGGCCTACTTGCGATTTTTAATTGTTTTCAGTTTCTTTCTTATTTTTTCATATTTAAGTTGAAAGACATATTTCAATTAAAAGCAACGCAAAGCAAATCAAACAAATAAAGGATGCAAAGAAATGTGACAGACACCTCCAAACAACCCCCCCCCCCCCTCCCCCAACTCCAGTACCATCCCTGGAATGATAATACTCCATTGAGCATTTGGCATTAATGTTCATTACTTGTCAAAATGACTATAACCTGACTACTGTGCATTTTGCACTGTATTATTATTATATAACACGGAGAATAATGATTTCTGATTGTTGTAGCAAAGAGCAGAGAGCGTGCGTCTCTGCGTGATGTGAAGAAAGTTGGGCTATTTTCAACGAGCAACATTATTATGTCCCTTTTGGGTTTTTTCCCCTTTCTATGCATGGTTTCAGCCTACGACATCTCTCTTGAGCAATAGGTTCTCTTATGATACTCATACACTCTGCACTCGGGACGTCGATTAGCTGTCTCTCGAAAAACTACACTCAGACCCTTCTAAAATACGAACAGAGATTCGAACTCCGAGCGGTCACTTCCATAGCGCAGCAATATCCAGGAAATCCAACAGCAAGAGGCAGTTGATAAACTGACGCTGTGAAACCGCCCCCAACAACACACACACAATCACCTTCAGGCTCGAAGTTTCAGACGGTCCGTGTTGCAAAAAAACAGTTCAGTTACAGACCAAGTCGGGAAATGCATCATCTAGAGCAGGAAAAGGGAAAGGCAAATCTCCCGTCACCCATACACAACCGCGGCCGAGAACCAAGTATGCGAGTCCGCCACAGGCGTTTACCCAAAGTGCCCCGCCCAGGACCCAGCCCCACAAACCCCTCCGCCCTTCTTTGGCCCTGTTGAACTCCCCTGCGGATGGCCGGATCCAGGAAACCATGGGGGGGAAGAATGAGAGTAGAAAGAGAAAAGGTTTGGCAGTGAGCAAGGCAGGGGCGACCCAAAACAGTGGTTCGGAAAGAGGAAAACCCCCGCGGCAGACGTGACATTTATGAAAGCGCCTATTTTCCCAAAACACCCTGAGCGCCTCCAGGAACGGTAAAAGTCACGCCGGCACTTGGTTTATCGTGAGGGGGCGGGGGGGCGGCTCCTCTCCCTTTATTCGCAGTCTGTGGAATCCTGGTAAAGAATCAGTGTTGGAGTGTTTACTGGGCTTTTGGGTTGTGCTTTTTTCTCTTTCCGCGCAAAAGGGCATTGCTACCAGCGCGATCAGTGAAGTCTAGCGTCGATGTGATGTAGGCCCTTGACTTCAGTTGGTTGTTTCTCTGTTTGATAAATGCCTTGTGCCTGATTTGGACTATTACGCCCAAAAATTTTCACCATTTGTAACTTTGGGAAAGGTTCACGGTACTGCAAGTCTGTCAGAATGGAACATGGTACCCGTTTGGGGGGGACTTTCGTGAAGTGCGGGGTTCCGCACAGCTTGAAGTAAGTCACTGCGTTTGTGATCAGTTCTTCAGTAAATTGGTAAACAGTTGAACTTTTAGGAGAAAAGGAGGGAGACAGTGATTCCTGAAGAGCAAGCGTGTCATCAGTGGTCAGTGTGTTGGGCAGCAGGCCTGGTGTGTGGCCACATTCCACCCCCAAACGCCGGCTCTCCATTGAATCGTTGATAGGGCGACGTGATGACAGTCCCCCGGCGACAACCCTGGCTCTTTTGCCTCGCCCTGAAGACTTCTCTGTGCCCAGGGACCTGGTCCGCAAGGACTCTTCCGCCCTGGACGCCTCCAGCAGAGACAGACTGGGAGAGTCGTTGCGGCTGATGGACTCTAATCGGGATGTGCTGAGGGAGAGCCGCAAAGACCACTATGTGAGAGAACATCATCCAGGCACGGACAGTGTTAGAGACCTGCATACAGACGGGCATAGAGACTCTTTCAGAGAGGGCAGGAGAGACAGTTCCAGAGACTCGCCCATGCCCAGACCCAGATCCCGGGCAGGTACAGTGTCTCCCTCTTCCCCAGCTCAGGAGGACAGGATGGGCAGGAGGTCGTCCTCCCCGCCCTCCCCCTCCATGGTGTCGCCTCGCATGGACAAAACCCTGCCCTCCTCTCCGGAGACGGAGAACCGGCTGTCAGGCTGGAGCAGCGAGGACTTCAAGCACCTGCTGACCACAGGGGCTTTCCACCAGCAGAGTCACCCCATGGCGGGCATGGAGGGCTCCAGCCTCTACCAGCCTCTCCGGGTCTGTAACCGCAGCCTCTCCGCCGCCATGAACTCGGCAGCCGCTCTCCTGCCGCCCCACTTCGCCGGCCTCCCCATCAACCCCCTGCTCTACAACCTCCACCGGGACCTGGCCCCGCACCCCACAGCCCACCCGCTTCTGGCGGCACGCTACCCGGGTTTCGTCCACCCCAGATATCCACGTGAGTATTCAGTGTGTTGAACAAGTTTCCCAGTTAGTTCCTTTAGCTTAGTAAAATGTGCAAATATCAACATTGATGTGTAACTAGTTAATAGCATTGTGGTGACGGACTTTCCCACAGAGGAGTTGGTTGTGTCAGTTCAATACAATGGAATACCACACCACACAGTACAGTACAATACAGTACAATACAATACCACACCATACAGTACAATACAATACAGTAAAAACAATACAACACAACACAGTACATCAAAAATCAAAACAATATAGAGCAAAAAAAGAAGAAGCTAGGAGCAAATCCTATTCTTCATTACACAACCCTTGCAAGAGTAAGATGAAATTCGTGTGGTTTAAGAGAAGTCACCGATTTGTTACAGCATCCTAGAGGTGTATGCAAAGTGTCAAGTGGCACTGATTAACACTATTAACATGTAACAATAATGATTTATGTTTGTTATCCTTGAGCCGTATCGAAATTAACGGTTTCTTTTGTGGCATGTTACTCTTTGGTGCTTGTTTGCCTGTTGTGTATTCTCATCACTGGGTTTTGGTGGTGTGTGTGTGTGTGTGTGTGTGTGTGTGTGTGTGTGTGTTGTGTGTGTGTGTGTGTGTGTGGTGTGTGGTGTGTGTGTTGTGTGTGTGTGTGTGTGTGTAAGAGAGAGAGAGATGATGATGATGATGATGATGATGATGATGATGATGATGTGCTAAATTATAAAAATGTTGGTCCACCTGTGTTATTGTTGCATGCATTTAGGAAACTACATGGCCTGTGCTTTGCTTCCTGAGGCTTTTTTTCCTGCTTCCATAACAAAAACAAATTTGTTGATGATTTTGGCATGCAGAACTTGTTTTGAATGTAAGATTTGTGATCTCCTTCGAAGATAAGACAAAGTTGATAACAGAAACTATTTGACTTGATTCCAGTCACAACTTTCTTGGATGTCTGTGCTTATCTGTGTATTTATATATAATAAATTATACTCTTGTACACTGGTATTATTTCCATGAAAGAGCAGTCGACCATGGAATACATACCGTAGTGAGTGATAAAGAATGTCTTTGCTTACAACAACTGACAGTGAAAACAAGATAAAACAAAGTGTGTTTGTTATTGCTTGCCAACAATCCCCTATCAGTCCATGGGCTCTCTCTCTCTCTCTCTCTCTCTCTCTCTCTCTCTCTCTCTCTCTCTCTCTCTCTCTCTCTCTCTCTCTCTCACACACACACACACACACACACACACCACACACACAACACACACACACACACACACACACACACACACACACACACACACACAAACAGAGAGAGAGAGAGGAGGAAGAGAGAGGAGAAGAGAGAGAGAGAGAGAGAGAGGTATCATATTTCTTTTGCACTGCGTAAAGACCAGAGCACTGTTTGTTCACGCTCATAAATCACATCATGATATTACAAACAGATCTTTTAACAGCCCATTCAGGCTTGCTTTCTTTCCTTTTCTCTTTCTTTTCTTTTGTTTTTAAAGGGAGAAACATGTTAAGCGAGTCTGAAGAGAAACGATTTGTTGTGTAGACTGTTTGGTTCCCATGCAGCAGAGTAAAAAAAAAAAAAAGGGTGGGGGGGGGGGGGGGGGCGGGGGGGGGGGGTGGGGGCGGTATACTGTCACGGGCTTGTTTGGATTGTACATTTAGTGTAAGGATTATACTACTACGAGGAATGATAGGAGAGATATTGTTTTGACATACTATGCTCTTGCACAGTTTTCTAATGAAATTTAAATTTCGACAAGGTGATAGCCAGTGGTTGGTGGGGCTATAAAAATATGATTGCATTGTACTGCGTTGCAGTATACAGTGTTGAGAGCAAATGTTATGACTGATGTGCTGAGATGTCTGTGTGTAGTTTTGCGAGGTTTGTTTATTTTGTCAATGAATTAATTAATTCCCTGTCTCTTAGAAGTGAGCCTTTCTTATAGTTTGATCAAAGCAGTTTGGGTCTAAACAGCGTTTATTTATTCATTAAAACATTAGCTTGCTGAAAATGTAAAGCATTCAAAGAGTAGTGGCAACAAATTTATAAATAGCCTTTAAATGGTATGCTCAGAGAAAGTATGTTGTAACCACTGCTAAACTTCAGATGTCAAGATTGGGGGGGGGGGGGGAGGAGTGTTGGAAATGTGTCTTTATAATTATTCACTATCAGAGAACTTTTGTGTGTGGTGTTAAGAAGCAAAACAAACAAACAAAAAACCCAACACACACACACGCACGCACGCAAACGCACACACGCACGCACACATATACAGTAAAAGAGGAGACTAGAGATAAAAATATGAGTAGGACATACTACATGTAGAATAAAATCTTCTTGTTGTATATAATTATCCAAACCAGCACAGTCAACTTTACTATAATATATGAAGCCTATAATGTTTACATCATAGATTTCTGCCCCTAGGAGCAATAATTGACATGTTTATTTACCCTCTGGCTGTCAGTGCAACATAAATCAATAATTAAAACAAATTGTGCACTCTGTGATGTTATTATTTATACTTTTTAAAAATGTCAGCTGGGAAGAAGTTTAACATCACCATTGTCAACAAAGAATGACATGAAAAAGTGAACCATCTTATGTTTTCAAGAAAGTGCATTTTAAAGTCAACCTATATCTCTATAACAAATATTGTTCAAGCTCTGAGGCTTTTTCCTTTTAGGGAAGGTTTTTTTTTTAGGGGGGGAGGGGTATTGTTTTTGGTTGGATTTACCGCTAATTCAGAACTAATCAAGTGATGGTAAATCCAGAAGGGATTTATGTTTTCAAATTTCACAAACATGAAACATTGATATTGATAGATTTCTTATGTTTATGTTGTTGATTTTAGTTGTTGAATGCCAATACAATTTTTTTTAATATTGCATACTTTTGCAGGAATACTAATTCAAAGTCGCACATGATAGAGTCAACAGAAATAAATTATGTTGGCTACAAACAGAATAGTTGGAAAAATACTGTCATTTCATTTTTCATCTGTTGGATGCAATATCGTTTGGCGGCAGCCTCTTTTTGTACATATGTCTTCAGAGTATTCTATTTAGTATTGTTCGTCACATTGATGTTATGTGTTGGCGCTATGTAGTTATGAACAAATATAATTTTGTTTAAACCAAAGGAGCAAAGTTTAATCTATGATAGCTCAGTTTAGGAAATTTTACGCCTTCTTGTAAATAGGTATTATTTATGTTTTTTAATTTAAAAAGACTTCTAGGCCGAAAATCAGCCTCTGCTTAATAGTTTTAATATATTTAAAGAATGACAGGGGTAGACATGTACATTGTGAATAATTGTATGCCATCAGCATTATCACAGTTATTTTCACCATCGTCAGCAGCAGCATTATCTAGGCTTACTGTGTGACAAGTGTGTATTTGCTTTATTTTATTATTACTTTTTTTTAAACAATAGTTGTTGTTAATGATATCGGTGATAGTGATGATGATTGTGATATTAACCAAGATCTGCTGCCAAGGATAAAAAACAAGCAAACAATAAAATACCACTTGATAACAGCAACTGTACAATAAAAAAAATCACAAAGAAACAAACAAGAAAACAACACATGGTAATAGCAACAGTACGGCGAAAAACAAAGAAAACAACATTATGATAACAGCAACAGTGCGATGAACAACAAAGAAACAAACAACAGAACAACATGTGACAACAGCTCAAAGAAACAACAGAACAATATGTGATAACAGCAGCAGAAAAGGACAAAAATAGCAGGCTAAAAAAAACCACCACAAAACAAACAAACAAAAAACTTATAAAAAAAAAAAAATCGATAATCGGTAACAACAGCAAACAATACAACGACGAAGGCCTATGAAAACCAGCCCGCCAATGTTATTATAAAGAATAGGACCAATACAGTAGCAAAATGGAATGAGTTGATAAAAAAGAAAATAAATCAGTAAATGATTAAAAATTACTGAAGGAAATATTTATATCAACAACAGCGTCAGCGGTGGTGATTCCAACAGAAACACAACAACCACAACCACCAACAGCAGTAATATAACAAACAACAACGCTAACAACACCTTCGTGAATAGACCTGCTACAGAAATAATGTGTGACAAAATTAATCTCTTGGCTAAGAATATTGACGACAACATCACCTATCACTTGACCGTTATAAATAGGAGCAAAAAACCCCCACAAAGAAACCAACAACAAAACAGCACATAGTAATAGCAACAGTACGGCTAATGTGAAATATCATTTTCCAATCTGTACGGATCTGATATAAATGATTAACAGTGAAATGATCAATTGACCGATCAACTACCCATTGATCAAATCATTGTACTTTCACTTTTAAAAGAAGAACGGATGAAACTAAGTTTATTGGACTACCCAATGATCAGCTGATTGTATTATCATTTCTAAAAGGACCGCATGAAACTAAGCTTATCAGGGCATAATTTTTCAAAAGCTGTGAATTAATCAATAGTTAAATAAAGACATCATTTTTTTAAAGTTAATAAACCTTACGCTGGTAATTGTTACACGCTTTTTTGTATATTATCCATTTATCCCTATTCCTTGTGAGCTGACAATTAGTTATTTCATCACTATTTTCAAATTAAGGGGCATTTGTAATTTTCCTAGAAACTAAAGCATTTAGATGCCGTCCCCGTCGCGCCCCCCCCCCCTCCCCCCCCCCCCCCCCTTCAAAAAAAAAGAAAGAAAAAAACCCACCCCTCCCGCCTCCCGCCCCCAACACAAACAAACAAACCACCACCAACAACATGAAAACAAAAACAAAACAACAAGACAACAACAACAATGGGAAAACCAACAACCCCCCCCCCCCCCCCCCCCCACCCCCCCCCCCCCCCCCCCCCCCCCCCCCCCCCCCTTTCCCCAACAAACCAAATCAAAGAAACCAAAACAAAGAAAGTAACAAACAAAAAACCCAACAGTAACAAGAACAACAACGACAGCATCAACAACAACACTAAAAACATCGCCAAAGACCCCTCTTCTGATTCACATTCTGACTCTCCTGATTCTGATACATGTAACAGCATTTCTTAAGCTGTAGGATAGATTTTCACCCTGCAGTAAAACGTTTGCTATATAGTGTGAAAGATACCCTTACCATGTAAACCCATCTCAAAACCCATT
>CM054136.1:23380544-23390544 GCA_028751875.1 Rapana venosa | reverse complement strand
AAACCCAACAAAACGACAAGATACCCAACCTACCCACAACTCCCCCCCAAAAAAAAACCCAAACCCCCCCCCAAAAAAACCCCCCACCAACAACCAAGAACAGCAGCAGCAACAACAACTGACGCGCATCACAGATCTAGGCCAAAGAAAGCTTTGAAAAAGAGACATGAAGGTATCAAGCATTTGAGGAATATCTACAGATCATACAGAATGACAGAGAGGTCAGCCAAACACCAACATATCTTCAGTTAGAAGCATGTAAAGCAACCACAGAAAGTAAAGAAACAGGCTGTGTCGGGACACTGGTTGCAGTCGGAACTCAGTCCTGTTGAGCTGTACTGGAGCAGGCGAGGTCGAAAGAACAGATGTATATTCCCCAAAACAGAAAGTCCGCCATAGGATGTATTAGAAATAACAAAACTATATATCAGAAATAGTTCCCTGTAATACCGCAATCATCTAAATATTTCACACAGCGTTTGGTTCTGCTGGTGTGCCATAAGAACTGACAATAGTCATAACAGTTGACAGACATCCTACTTTTCACGGCGGGAAGCTGGGCTGCTTTCCGCGGGGAGATGATGGCCGTAAAATCGAAAGGGAGCACACACAATGGCGTAAATTTCAGACCTGTCAGCTTTAAGTGTTAGCTTAGTCATTTATTTGTTGATGTGTTTGTCAACACCCTCACAAACGTTTTACCTGAAAGAAAACAAAAGTATCCAAGAACAACTTGGTATTTGGAAGTAATAAATCAACGTGCAATTACGTTAAACAGGTTTTTTGGCATCTTCAAACAGTAAACACTTAACTACATTTACGTTTACTAACTCCAAGAGGGCTACATAGCCTGTATTGTTTGGTAAAATAATGCACGGTCCACAAGCAAGAATATTTTAGATGTAATAATGAAAATGCATGACTGGATTAGTTCGTATACATAATAATATATCTAAAGATAGACCGTAAGTCGGCCTAGCTGAGGTGTGCGCCAGGGGTGTAATCTGCCTCCATTACTGTTCGTTTTACGATTGAACGAGTCTGACAATTTCATTTTCACAATAACTAGATCTAGATGAGCTTAGTGACTTACACACATTCATTTTGATATTCTTAGATTGATCCGTTTATTTGTTTAAATCAGACCACCGACATGTGTAATTTTACTGTGTTGGTTTGCTTGTTTGGGGTTGTTTTGCGTTTTTGCGTTTTCTTTCTTTCTTTCATCCATTCTTTCTTTCTTCCTTTCATTTCGCTCTATCAAAATAAGACTACTGTCGAACTGTTTCTACCAATATTTAATAATTTGTTCAAGGAGGTTTAACAAAGTGCAATGTAATTCATCATCGCTAAAGTGTACCTGTCCCATCATAAAAAAAAAAGAACATAAAAAGTAACCCGTCAGAAAAACAGCGGCAAAATAAACTCCCGGTAAACATGAACGTTTATCGAATAGCTGACTTTTCGAAGATGAGCTGTGGTAGGTAGAAATTTGATGGTTGCTTGATCAGTTGCACAATTACTGACCCCCCCCCCCCCCCCCCCAACTCAAATAATTGTTTTTCTGCGTACGTCTGCTTTGTCAGTTTGAATAAATGGGGGGAAAAACCCTATCATTTGAATAATTTTTTTTAAATCCCACTGACGTATTTTGTTGTGTGTGTGTGTGTCTGCTTTGTCAGTTTGAAAAAAAACCCCTAATCAGTTGCATAGTTACTGAAAAAAAACCCTGACATAATTGGTGTTCTGTGTTTGTCTGCTTTGTCAGATTAAAAACAAAGTACCCACCAAAACAACAACGACAAAGACAAAACAAAAACGAACAAACAAACAGAAAAGGACAACACGTTTTTCTAATCTTCTCCACAGCGCCAACAATGGTTTAAATTGTCATTAATTTTGTTCCTGGTCATAACGTAAGCAACAGCTCTTTAGACCATAGTAATAGATGTTATTTTGATATGGAGTAAAAGCACTAAAATTCAAAACCACAAACTGCTTAAAATAAAAACACCACGGTTACATTCATTTCTGCAAAAGATATAGAAAATTAGCATGGACCTTAAACCACAGCAATTTAAAGAAAAAACAAAGGAATTAGCTAGCTGGTTTTAATTAGAAACTTATTTTTGATTTGTCTTTTTGTTTTTTTAATGTGACACTAAAGAAGTGACTTCCAAGTTGTTTACTTGGTAATTTGATTGACAGGTGCAGTAGCCAAACTGACAGGTGACGTTTTCCGATTTTCGTGGTCTAGGTCAACTGCAGGACAGGTGTAAATCACGTAACAGTGGTGATGGTGAAACAAACTGTACGGAATTTTTCCTGTAGCCGAGGTCACGTTTCATGCATTCGTGCCTGTGTCTCAGATGCTTTCGTGGCCTTATAATTATGCATGCACATGCAGAAGGAAGATCAACTATGCACATTAACATCCCGAAATCTGTTTGTCAATGTTCCTGGGTCTTAAGAAATAGGAGTAGGCTGCACTCTTTACACACCATCATTTTGAAAAAAAAGACAAGAGAAAATTTTCTGACACATTTTCATTTGGCTATTGCCAAGACCATTGTTCCTACCTTCCTGCCCACACCTGCATCCCTCTCGGTGAACTAATTCTAATCAAATCAAAACAGAACAAAAACGAAACAGAAACGCTTAAAAATAACCCCCCAAAACAACCCACAGACACAAAACAAACAACCAAACCAAACGCACGCTAATGAGGAAAGGGGAAGTTCGGAATAAGACCATGAGTCTGTAATCCCCGATTGATGCTTTACTATACAGATTCTTCCAACTCCAAAATGCTATCTATGCCAGACATGCACCACACGTGGCTGCATCCGCACCTACCCTACCCTCCCTACCCATGGAGTCACTAATTCTGCCAGCTGACGGAACGAAGAGCAGGCAGCAAAGCAGTCAAACATGTTCGCTGAAAACTTGCTGAGATGGATGATCTTCCTCCTCACAGGAGATGCCATTCATCCGCTGATATACCTGCACCAAAGCAATGCGGGGCAGTTACTAAAGCATGAAGTTCTACACACACACACACGCACGCACGCACGCACGCACGCACGCACGCACGCACGCACGCACGCACGCACACACACACACACACACAAAACACACACTTAGAGTGTGTCTAATATCACTAAAAGTGAACAGACGTAAAATTGAAGTCAACAACAACACTTAGAGTGAACAGACGTTAAATTGAAGACAACACACACACACACACGCACGCACGCACGCACGCACGCACGCACGCACGCACGCACACACCACACACACACTCACACGAATATTTCCTATCAGAATTTTAAACGATTTTTTTTTTCTTTTACACTGTTCACCTGACGAAGGATTACTGTGTGCCAACTCTTTGTTCAGGAATAAATCCTGCCTTAAGTGGAATACAATTTTCATTTTCTGAACAGAGGCTGCACTTCTTTTGCCCGTACAATTGTGTGTACTTGTATGCATCTGAGAAAGGACCTGAACAAACAGGAGACTTTTACAGGTTATATAGTTTCCCGTAATGTTACACGAAAGATTTATTTAAGCCGTCAGCACCCGTGTACTTGATGACTGGATATCAAAGACACCGCTGATTACTATAGTTCCAACACAGTTGCTGTTCCTGCTTATTATTCTTATTTAAATATTTTTAAATATCAGTGTCGTATTCTATGTAAAAAAACCAACCCCAAACCAAACAACAAAACAATCAAACAAAGAAATAAGCTAACAACTGTCTTAAAACAAGCAAAAACAAATTTTAAAAAAGTCAATCCAATAAGCAACCATACAAAACAAATATACAAAAAAGAAGGGGGGGGGGGGGGAGCCCAATGAAAACGGGGGAGGGGAATGTACGTTAACAAAAATAGTTGTATATATTTATATATTCGTAGTGTTTAATATCGATAATGATAAAACACACACAAAAAGTCTGCTTAAAGTGATCAAAACTCTTACCACCATCCAGCGATGACAGATTTAGGTTGTCTTGTTACCTTAATTTGATTTATTATATATGGCGAGTGTCAGTAAAGCTACTCTGAAGTACTTGGTATTTACGCTACATTTTAATGAATGCAAACAATTAGAACTTACTGCATTGTGTAGAAACATTTTCATATAAGACTTCTGAACAGAAAACAAGAGAAATTAGTCCTATGTTGAATGAGCTTTTACAGTTTTTGTTGTTGTTGCTGTTTTGTTTTTTTAAAGTTCGTTCTTTTGAATTTTTTAACCGCTTTTTTTTCTTCTGCTTATTGTTTTCAAAAATTATATTATTATCATCTTTGCCTTACATTTGAATTTTCTTTCTGTATATACATTTTTTTTTTTTTTTGCTTTCTGTCCTTGTTTCTTTATTTCATCATTCTTGTTTGTGTGCCTTCGCTTCTTTTTTATTTTTTCTCTGTCTCTTTCTCTGCTTTTTTTAAAAGTCCGTATTTTTGGATGTTTTCTTTTTCCTCCATGTTTTCCCCTTCTTCTGTTATTCATGCATTTTAGTCGTTTATAATTTTTTTCTTTTTCTACTGTTCTATTTTACTTATCGTTCCTTTTTTTCTTTCAAGTTTCTATTTTTGGGTTTTCCCCACTTTCTTTTACATCTTTAGGCATTCTTTCTTGGAAAAGTTAAACACGGTAGACTCCATCCTTCTCCAAAGTTCTTTGACTCTAGAAAATAATTTTAGAATCTTTTTTAATGTTGGTAGCAAGTTCTTCTTAGAAACATGGCGTTGTTCCTTAAACAGATAGCCTTTCTGTTTGTTGTGTGGTTTGTTCACACTGATAATATTCGCAGCTACGTATCTGGTCTCTTCTGATCCTCCATCAGCTGTAACATTTAACGGCTTTCTTTGTAACTTTGTTGCGTGGTGTGTTTGCTGTTGTTGCTTGCCCCCAGCACACAAACCGCCCTGTTTGAATAATTTCGAGGCCTCGTGTGTCCTTTTAAAAGCCCGTCAAGTGTGTGTGTGTGTATGTATGTGTGTGTGTGTGTGTGTGTGTGTGTGTGTGTGTGTGTGTGTGTGTGTGTGTGTTGCATTCTCTCGTAATCTATCACTCGCTCTCCCTTTTATGCTCAGATTCTGATGTGTGTGTGTGTGTGTGTGTGTGTGTTTGTGTGAAGGGGGTGTACGTAAATTTGTGTGAAGACACACTAACAAAAACGATGAAATAAAGAAACAAGGTGGGCGGTAGCGTTTTTACTGATTTGTGTGAAATTTCATAACAATCTTTGTAATTTTACTCCTCTCTCTCTCTCTCTCTCTCTCTCTCTCTCTCTCTCTCTCTCTCTCTCTCTCTCTCTCTCTCTCTCTCTCTCTCTCTCTCGGCTTTTAGGTTTCAAGACCTGCGGCTGCAGTCTCATTTTCGCTAATAGCCTTACACTAAAAATAGGTCTGCTTTTATACAAACGATCCGATTTGACCAGCGATAAAGAGGATGGAATTTTGGGGAGGGGGGAGTGGTGAGTTCATATTGAGTAATGTGTGAAAAGTATTTACACCCAGAGAGGGTTTATTTTTTTTACGAAATAATATCTTGTTTCAACTGAATATAGTATAGGTGTCTATCCATGTAAAGAGTAGGGGGGAAAGTAGAATCAACATTATTATGTGAAGAAGGCACTCCAGCCTCAACAAGTTTCATTTTCTTTAAACAACGGGTGCTAGGTATCTTGTTTTGCAAACTTGTTACAAAGATAAATGAATGTTTCATTCATCCCCCCCCACCACGAGCGATAACAGTTTATATGTAAACACATACACATACACACACACACACACGTACGCACGCACGCACGCACGCACGCACACACACACACACACACACACACACACACACACACACACACACCATCCCAATCCGAATTTGTAGATGTGAAAACACCCACAGAGGCCTTTATAAAAATTATACCATAATATGATTAGTTTAGAGCTGTCAACTCAACGACAGAACCACTGATGTGTTGAATAGAGCGGGATTTTCTTATTCACGCTGCTTTTGTTAAGCGCTTTTCTCCATTCTCTTTTCGTCAACAAACAGCGTATAAATGGATCTCTAGAGATGAAAAAAGAAGAAGTAGAAGAAAGTAGTGACAGCCTGAATATGTGTGGCCTCTGTGGTTGGTAAGTTGATAAGCAACATGCATTAGGAGGCCTAAATGATTTGTCTTTTAACAGTGTGATGCGTGCTCTCTCACTCTCACTCACACACACACACGCACACACGCACGCACGCACACACACACCACACACACACACACACACACACACACACACACACACACACACACACACACACACACACACACACACACACACGCGCGCGCGCGCGCACGTACGCGCGCGCACAGACACACACAAACACACACGCACTTATATATACAAAAAGTTAATATATATATATATATATATATATATATATATATATATATATATATATATATATATATATATTACACATACATATATACAATTACAGCCCCGAAGGTGTAATACGGCTACCTTCATGAAGGGCAAAACCAGTCGCAAACACAGAATCTCACTATTGGTGAACCTCGGAGTTCTAGCCGAAGGAAAACACACACACACACACACACACACACACACACACACACACACACACACACACACAAACACAAACACACACAAACACATTTGTGCTGATGTGTTTATCATTTGTTAAAGTTTGACGATATTGATGACTTCTTTTGGTTTTGATTTAATATTAATTTTGTGATTGTTAGCTACTTAATTTGGGTTCGTTTGTTTACATAAAATATTTTGGTATGTTTGGTTTTGTTGGGCTAATGTTAAACGTTCTTTCAGGAAAAATAGGCCATCTTTTGATCAGATAAAGTTCGTACAAACAAAGAACTTTGTGGGTTTATTTTTGATAACCGAAAAGTGCCTTGATAAATAGATAAATAAATATGTCAGCAGGCAGTAGGCAGACAGACAGAGAGATAGACAGATGGATAGATATCTAGATAGAAAGACAGACAGGTAGACAGATTGATAGACAAACAGACAAAGAAAAGGAGGAAGAAGAAAGCGCTAGCAACAAACCACTATCACCGCCACCACTCACATCAGCAGTAACAACAAGAACGAGAACAAAAAAACAAGAACAAACAACAACAGCAATGATAATAATAATAATGATACTACTACTACTACTACTACTACTACTACTACTACTACTACTGATGATGATGATACGATAATAACAATAAATTAATGATGATAACAACAAAAACAACAACGATGATAGCAGCAGCAGCAACAGCAACAACGACTACTACTACTATTTCAGGAAGCGAAAAAATATTCCCCACTTTTTTCTTAGCCCCCCCAAATGCATTTTTTTTGTAGGCCCCAAATCGGAAATCGCTGCTGGGGTGTTAATATAATCACAACAGCAGCAGCAGTGGCAACAACAACAACAACAATAACAGCAATAGAAAGAAGCAGCAGTTGAAGTACATTCAGAGCCCATGGATGCGGCCCCACAAATAGGCTGTTTTGACCCAGAGAGTAAAAAGAGAAAGGTGTTTATTTTCTTTGTGTTCTTTGTTCCCCCCTACGTCCTTTGGGACATGGGACTGAGTGAGTGAGTGAGTTCTTTGTTTTCCTTCCTTCCTTCCATCCTTCTTTCTTTCTTTCTTTCTTTCTTTCTTTCCCTCCAATCTTGTTAAACATTGATGTCAAAAGACTTAAATCTTTGAAAGGTATTCATTTTCATTCTTTTCTTTTCTTTCTTTCCTTCTTTCACTAACTCATTCATTTATTCATTTATTTTCCTTCTTTATGTTCTTTATTTATAATTCTAGGAAGCGTTGAGGTCGAAACTTTCTTTTTCTTTTCTTTTCTTTCTTTTCTTTCTTTCTTTCTTTCTTTTCTTTCTTTCTTTCTTTCTTTCTTTCTTTCTTTTCTTTCTTTCTTTCATTGTTTCTTTTCTCCAATTTTGCAAAGAACTAATGTCAAACGATTGAAGCCATTTAAAGGTTGAAGACTTTATTAACAATGTGATTTTAGCATCACTGAAAACAAAATGTAAATTATTACAAATAGCAGAAAAGTATCAACCACTCGAGGTACGCGCAGACTATGACATTAATTTCTACTATAGGAAAACACACAAGTCAAACTTGTGTATCTTGATGACTCTTTGTCATGTTCCAAGTACTTCTGTGTTCCAATGGCGCGGTGTGTCGGCTGTGTAATCATAGAGCAACTTGCAACAGTCAATGGCTGTGTGTGCGTGACTGGAAATAACATACCAGGATTTACATGAAGAAACTTTCTTCTTGTTTGCCTTCTTCCGGAGTCATACGCGCGCACATGCGCGCGTACTCACACCCACACACACACTCACACACACACAGGCGGGGATCTGGACCCCTATCTTAGGTGGCTGAAGTTAGTGAAAAGATCACTTAGTCTTGAATCGCACTGCATTGTGACATCCTCCTTTGAAAGCAGAGTAGAGCCCTTGTGGTAGCATTAAAATAACATAATGAGAATCAAAATAAAGAAAATGAAATAAAGAAGGAAAGGAAGAAGAGAAATCCTCTCAAATCTATTTGACAATGTTATCAGATTTGTATTGAGTTTACATGCTTAGATCTTGAGTGTTCGCCAAAGAATGGAATTGAAAGCGTGCCAATACAGAAGAAAAAAAAAGATGCCAGCGCATCTTTCTTCTTTACGCGGTGGCCACGATATAGTTTAGTTTCTGGCTACAAATACCAGACAGTGGCGTGCACATTGTACTTGCATTGTACTTGCAGTGATGGCTGAGTCACATCAGGTGTGTGCTGAAATCGCGTCATTCTGACTTGTATGCAGAATAGAGGTGCGTGCGCATCCTGTCAACACGGCAGCTGTGACGTCATGCCGCCATTTCCTATTGTGCATTAAGTTTAAATCCATTCATTTATTTACTTTTGTTTGTCGTTCGCCAGTTTGTTTATTCGTTTGTTCGTTCCAATGAAGAACAGCAAACGTCAGTACGTGGTAGTGTGTGTGTGGGGGGGGGGGGGGGGGGGGGGATAGCCTAGTGGTTAGAGCATTACGCGCGTGATCTGCCACGGAAGCGCCCGTTTTAGGGGATTTCCTTCTGAAGTTAACTTTAGTACTAACTCCACTCCCCCCAAAGTCCTTCAGATGGGACTCTAAACTGGGCCTCCTTGTACGAATGCGCGTAGAACACTTTGCACACCTGTTAAAAATCCGATCCGCCTTTTTGAAGAGTAGACCATTTTGTCCTGGTAGGAACGATGACGAAATTTTTTTTTTATATGTATGCACACAGGTGTCGTGTTTAGACACAATCCCCGAAGTTGGAATGCGGTTAGCTTAATGGTGGGTAGAAACGGTCACCGCATACGCAACATCTCACCATTGGTGAACCTTGGAGCTCTAGCCAAGAAAAAAAAACCAACCAAAAGAAAACCCAAACATACAAACAAAAAATAACAACACACCTCCAAAACAAACAAACAGCAACAACAACAAAACCCACAACAACAAAAAAACAAACGGTCAGCACGTAGCCCATGTTTTGTTTAAAATGAGCCTGCAGGTAAGCTCATAAACGGGCACCTGCGATTACACCAGATACAGACAGGAGTATTCTAATGAGCTACAGCCTGTTACAGTTAGGTTACCCAACGCACCCGTGGCAAGCAGCCCTGGCACCACCGCTAATACTGTTACATTCACTGACTTCATACAACGCTATAAAGAGAGATTCCATGTGTCGTAACCGTGTCCTAATATATCATTGGCCAATTATATTTGTAAGCTGAGAGCAGGTATTACAGATTACCGCAGATTCCTTTCTGCTAAGTCTTCCATTTTTGCCTCATTGACGGGTAAAACCCATTTCTGTTGAATTGAAGTGTTGATGACATTGTTTTATTTAAAGTTCCAGAACTTTATTGATTTATTTATCATTGTTATCGTTAAAA
>CM054136.1:23358044-23375544 GCA_028751875.1 Rapana venosa | reverse complement strand
TCTGTCTGACCCTCTGTCCTCTGCCTCTCTGTCTCTGTCTGTCTGTCTCTCTGTCTCTGTGTCTCTGTCTGTCTGTCTCTGTGTCTCCGCCTTTCTGCCTCTCTGTCTCTGTCTGTCTGTCTCTCTGTCTCTGTGTCTGTGTCTTTCTGTCTCCGTGTCTGTGTCTCCGCCTTTCTGCCTCTCTGTCTCTGTCTGTCTCTGTGTCTGTGTCTCTCTGTCTCTGTGTCTGTGTCTCTCTGCCTCTCTGTCTCTGTCTGTCTGTCTCTGTCTGTCTGTCTGTCTGTCTGTCTGTCTCTCTCTCTCTCTATCTATCTCTCTCTCTTACGTTTCGTTTTCCACTTGATGGGCTGGTTTAATTCTCCATTGGTGGTCTGCTTTCCAGCGTCAGTTTCAATTCTTTCTCCACTGCTCCACTTTACCACCCCGTCGTTTTCTTTGTCTTTACCTGTCGCGCTGGCACGACCTCTTTATATGTGTGTGAATGTGTGTATGTGTGTATGTGCTTTCTCTGTCTGTCTGTCTGTCCGTCTGTGTCTGGCTGTCTGTCTCTGTCTGCCTGTCTGTCTGTCTGTCTGTCTCTCCTCTTCTCTCTCTCTCTCTCTCTCTCTCTCTCTCTCTCTCTCTCTCTCTCTCTCTCTCTCTCTCTTTCTCTGCCTCCTTCTTCTACACTCTTCTTCTACTTCTTCACACGGGCACTGGATTAAAAAAAAAAGCACATGAGTGCTTATTCCATTATCCTCGAAATAAAAGAGTAAAATAAATAAATAAATAAATAAACACTCTGTCTCTGACTCAACCTCTCTTTCTCTCTGCCACCCCCCCCCCCCTTCTCTCTCTCTTTCTTTGCCTCTCTCTTTCTTTGCCTCTCTCTCTCTCGTTATGTCAAGACATCTGTCCCTATCCTCCCTTTCTCGGTTTGTCCCTCTACCTCTCCCTCTTCCCCTTCTCTCAGCGTATTCCTCTTTTCTCTCAGTCTTCATCCTCTTCCTTTTTCCAGACCTCTGCTCCTTCTTCGCCTTAGTCCATCTCTTCAGGACCTCTCATTTTATTCCTCTCCTCTCCGCCTGTCACGTCTTTCTCCTCTCTGTCTGCTTCTCTCTGTCCTTAGGCCCCTGTTTGTCAGTGTCTTGTGTCGATTAAACAGCAACACAATGATGATGATAATGATAATAATGATGATGATGATGATGATGGCGATGATGATAACAACAATAATAATAATAATAACAACAACAGCAACAACAACAACAGTAATGATAGTATTGATGATGATGATGATGATGATATGATGATGATGATATGATGATGATGAGAATACTGAAAATGATTGCAATAATGGGTGAAAGACAGATGAACAACAGCAACAATTTTTAATTTTATAAATATGCTGAAAACCACAACACACGCTTACCGGGTCACGAATATGCAGCATGCGGGCATAATAAAATATCAAATTCACCAATATCACTATAATTATGTATTGCATACACGGCTGCATATATGGTAATATGTGTGTATGAGTGTGTGTGTGTGTGTGTGCACAGCACGCACGCGTGCGTGTGTACGTGCGTGCGTTCGCACGTGTGTGTACATATGCTTGCGCGCGCGCGTACGTGCGTGTTGTGCTGCAGCTGGTGTGTCATTGGTTTTCGTCAGAGTCTGTACGGTATCGATCACTGGCTGCATATCAGCGCACTTCAGTGCAAACTTTTCATCC
The DNA here is from genome assembly GCA_028751875.1 of Rapana venosa. Classification (NCBI taxonomy): domain Eukaryota; kingdom Metazoa; phylum Mollusca; class Gastropoda; order Neogastropoda; family Muricidae; genus Rapana; species Rapana venosa. The sequence continues at coordinate 23,373,827 of CM054136.1, read as the reverse complement.
TTGTCAATCTTACATAACGCACACACGTAATAATGTGAATAGGTGGTTGGGTGGTGGTGGTTGTGTGTGTGTGTGTGGGGGTGGGTGGGGGGGAGAGCAGTTTAGAAATGTCTGAAGCTACACCTACGATACGATTTCTGACTTTTGGGAAGCTATCCTAAAGACTATGATGTGCTGTGATCACTCTTTGGATGAGGCGATGTACTGAAGTTCCGAGTGCAACATACAGTCATCACGCGTCAAAGAATCCTTGGCAGTAAGAAGTTGTCCCTGGAACAATTCTATAGACAAACCTCTTGTAGGGAAAAAGACGGAAAAAGAACCAAAACGATAGCGCTGTGCTCGTGGCTTCACATTGTCCCTGGGGGAAACAGCTCGAATTCCACACCGAATAATCCGTTTTGATCGTAGATGTTATAGATCTACCACACAATGCAATGCAACACAGCGCAATGTTACACAAAGAAATGCGATACCGTTCGAAATAATACAGTATAGCACAACGTAATACAAACAGTATTGCATGATATAAATTGTATGCAGACCTACTCTTGTATTCAAACACAAGCACGTACACACCGCCATTATTTATTATCACATAAGGTAAGAGCACACTCATTTTCTGGCCTGCTTGAAAAAGTTGGTTTCAAGTATCGTGAGGCCATTTGGCGCTGTCAAACCCTTTGTCTCCAGCGTGGCTAGTTTGTCTAAACCACCACAGTGCATTAAGAAAAGAAAGAAGAAAAAAAACAGGAGTTGGGCTGTGTGAAAAGTGGTGGCAGTACAAACGAACTCTAATCGTTGCCTAATTGCCTGCCCCACACACTTGGCTGAACCTAGCAGCCGTGTCGCCCGGACAACCATCGACTGTGAGGACTGGGAAAAGAAGAAAAAAAACCACACACAGAAAAAAGAAGGAGGAGGAAAGCGGCGGGCGATGGTGAAGATCACCAAGCTTGAAGATCACCAAGCTCGAACCACGCTAAGCTGCCTTCATTTCACACTGATTGTTTGGCCGTCATTAGCCGAGGCAAGTTGCATGCCAACTATCTGTACACTCCATGTCTAAAGCACTGTGTCCTGCTCATTGAACGGACAAGACGAGAGCGGTATTCTAACCACTTCACTAACCGTTTCTGCTTCGAGTGGCGGCTGCTTGAAGGCAAGAACTGCCAGTTTTCAGTCATGTTTTCTCTCTCTATCTCTCTCTTCCAAAATTCGATCGTCAGTTTCCACTACTACAGCGTTGAGCGTTGTTCAAAATGTCTGGCGGCTCCTATAGTTTGAATAGAGGTTTTGATTTTGAAGGGGGGGGGGGGGGGGGGGGGAAGGGGGAGAAGAGACAGACAAGCCTTGCTAATCAATAGGAATGAAAATCAACACCTTCTGTGAAAACTAAACGATGTCTGGAGGCAATTACCTGTGCTTAGACATACTGAAATAGGCTTTGGGTTGTCACAATCAGAACATTTTAATGTCATGAAGTCTCTCTCTCTCACATACACACACAATCCAATCCTGTCCTATCCTGTTATTTATAGCCCCGCCGACCACAGAGGCCATATCAGGGCTGCGACATTATTGTCATGGATATATTTTTCAATTTATTATATACGCTGCACATTATCTAGTTAGTTTTGCGTGCGCGGTAGCTGGCACACAAGGGAAGACCGGCCAGAGACAAGTTTCCACCGTCGACTTATCTGTCAACACAAGAGGAGTGGTGGAGATGCATTGGGACGTTTGAACACACGGCTGGCACCCAACTCTCATTCCATGGGTTGAGAGTTTAAAGCTCATCCACCCTCCTCCCCTCAAAAAGGGCAGTTTTGCTGTGATGGAGCTGTGTAGAGTGGAAAAGTTCTCCTGTCTGCTGCAATGGGTTTCTCTGTCTGCCAAATCACAATGCTGGGTGGGTGTCCACGTTAAATCTCAAAGAACCAGCAAAGGGGTGTGTGGGGAAACAAAGAAAGTGGAAGGAGGGTTGCAGCACGAGACATGATAGTCAGCATTGCGTGATGGGGGCACGGGGAGTGGTGCTAAGGAGAGGGTTGCAGACAAAGGGGTGGGGTGGGGTGGGGGTGGGGGGTACGACCTTTTCCAGCCGACTGCCGGGAGCAGTTAAGGATAGCCGCCTACAGCTACACTTGGAGTTATTAGGACGAAACATGACCTGCTTTGACACATTAGTCGTGTCCTGACGGACGATCACATGACCTGCTTCTGCCTGTTCATTGGCTCACTCATCGTAGCAGTGGTCCGCCACAGATTGAACATCATAGTCTGGGGAGTTTGGGTGTCAGGCTGCTTCTCTGATAGACTACACACGTTATGGATAGTGTAGTGTGTATGTGTGTGTGTGTGTGTGTGTGTGGCAACCTTTTACACGCGTGCCCGGTGCAATACCAACCCAACTATCCAGGCAGGCACTCTCTATTCAATTCTGCATACAGTTAAAGAACCCCGGTTGTAAGAGACATTGGCAGGGGAGAGAAGAAAGAGCGAGGTGGGAGGGAAGGGTTGTGTCACAGTTTCGGAACATCCTGCCGAGTGCCTAATTTGTGGGCCGGTCTTTCAATCTGCGCCCAATTCGTCTCTGTTGTGGCTCGTCACGCCTCCACGCCATAACGAGCTGGAGTCAGCAGACAACCCCGCGGGCTGCTCACGGGACAGGCGGCTCAAAGGCGGTGGGCGGGGAGGGGAAAGCTGAGGGACCTGGCTGTCGTGCCGTCTCCTGGGCCCTGGGATGTCGGGCCATTACGACCCCACCGTCATTAATCTTGGAGGGGTGGCAGAGAGATTTACTTCCATATATCGCCAGGCCAGACGCCCCTCACAAGCTTTTTCCCCGCTTGACTGACAGTCGACAAATGGGGCTAGCGATAGCAGACTTAATGCCGTCATAATTACCTCCCTTTTTCTGCCCGATTCCCAGAAGACTCTGCAGCAATTGGAAACGAGGCTGGTGAACGGTTCCGGTTGCTGCTTGCCGGCTTCGGGGAAGGAAGTTGCGTGCGTGCAGGCCAAATTGAGTCCCCCGTCCTTGGAGAGTCGTAGTGAGGCCGCCGGTCTTTTCTTCCCCTGGACCTGGACATGGACGATTAGCCAGGCAGCGGTCAGGTGACGCCCTAATGGTCTCCCCTCACATCAAGCAGCCATGGTGCAGGCGATAGAGACGGCAACCCTATCGCAGCTCCTGTAATTGCTCAGTGATTTCGGCTCTTAGTACCAGATTCTCTTGTTAGACACGGTCCTCTTTTGCTTCCTCCCCTAAGGCAAAGACCTACAAGCGATTTGTGGGCGAAGGAGCCAACAGTGGGGAAAGCTTCACAGAGCCCGGTCAGCTTTGAATCGTGGCAAGCCGTGTCCCGTTAGCTGCGCGGCCATGTCATCATGGTTTAATTATACACGGACCCCGCGGACCCCCCTGCCCCCATCCCCGTCACAGATGAGGTCCAGGGAGGTTGTGGGCAAACAGCACGGGACAGGGCATCAAAGGCGCGGTGTCATTCTTGCATGTATTTGTTTGGTCATCAAAGACTGTTGACCGTGTCTCTGTGGCAATTGCAGTTGCAAGAGCAGGGCCATTGCCGTGTCTTCTTCTGCAGCATCAAAGTTGAAGAGCGAGGGAAACTTGTTTGTCCTTTATCGCTTTTATTTCTTTTCCATTGCTGGATCAGCGTTAAAGCTTTTCCCTCTTTCTCTCTGTGTCTCTTTTTTTCTTCATGGGAATGGCTGATAATAGGGTTTCATCATTATGCGCTCCTCTTATCGCAAAGATCGTTTTCAGAGGAACTTTTCTTTTCTGTGTTGTCAGAAGTCGCAGGTTCATCGTAGGATTTTTTTCCCACCGTTTTTCTCTGGCTCTATCTGCGGCAGTATTCCATCTCATGCCTGCATGCTGATTACGCAGTCATTCATCGCCTTTTAGATTTAGCTGTTATAGCCTTTGGAGGTTCGTTTGTTTGGTAACTTGCTCTGTCTGTCTGTCCGTCCGTCCATCTGTCTGTCTGTCTTTCTGTCTTTCTTTCTTTCTTTCTTTCTTTCTACCATTATTTCTCATACACGCTGTAATAAAATCATGATGACTTTGCCATGATATTGATTCTCTCTCTCTCTCTCTCTCTCTCTCTCTCTCTCTCTCTCTCTCTCTCTCTCTCTCTCTCTCTCTCTTCTCTCTCTCTCTCTCTCTCTCTCTCTCCTCTCTCCTCCCTCCTCTCTCTCTCTCTCTCTCTCTCTCTCCCTCCTTCATCGCCCCCCCTCTCTCTCTCCCTACCTCACCCCGCCTTCTCTGTCCTGGGTGTCTGTAGGTCTGTCTCTCTGTTTCTGTCTCTTTTTTTGTGAATCTTGTTCTTTCCTTTGGCTCCGTAATTTGAAGGATCTGTGAATCTTACGACAAGCTAATTGTTGTATTCTGTTTCATGTAATGTTTGTGAAAGCACTCCCAGAGGCCGTGGTATTGTCTGGAATAAATAACGTTTAGTTATTCCCAATTCCTCTGTATTGTTGTTCTCTCTCACGTTTGCTCTTTTTCTCACTGTCTCCTTATCTGTGTCTGTTTCTCTGCTTCTGCCTCCACCTAGCTGTCTCTGTCTCTGTCCATATCTGTCTGTTTCTGTCTGTCTCTTTGACTGGTATTTGTGCGCGTGCGTGTGTGGGTGCGTGCGTGTGTGTGTTGTGTTGTGTTGCGTGTGTGTGTGCGTGTCTGTGTGTGTCTGTATGTGCATCTATGTGTTTCTATGTGTCTGTGCTTGTATATATGTGCCTACGTGCGCGCGCGCGCGCGAGTGTTTGTGTGTGTGTGTGTGTGTGTGTGTGTTTGAGAGAGAGAGAGAGAGAGAGAGAGAGTCTTGATCGGCCCACATATATGAGATAGAAGCTCTTTTGTCAACAGGTGATAAATCAACAATTGTTGTCCCAGCAAAGTACCTGATTAACGCAATGAATGCCTATAGAAGCTGTAAATTAATAGGTGATGATAACTTTTTATCGCAACGTGATATCATTGTCACCAGATAATGGAGCTAGAAAAAAAAGCCCATTCTCAATTGCGTCTGCAGAGAGAGAGAGAGGGAGAGGAGAGAGAGAGAGAGAGAGAGAGAGAGAGAAGAGGTATTCTCTCTCTCTCTCTCTCTCTCTCTCTCTCTCTCTCTCTCTCTCTCTCCTCTCCCTCCTCTCTCCCTCCCTCCTTCCTCTCTCTCTCTCTCTCTCTCTCTCTCTCTCTCTCTCTCTCTCTCTCTCTCTCTCTCTCTCTCTCCTCCCTCTCTTTTTCTCTTTTTTTAGTGGATCCCCGAATGTAAGATTCTCTAGTTGTTTTTTCAATTTATGATTTTTTTGTGGTGGTGGTGTTTATTTTTGGTTTACATTTTTTACAATTAATTTCATACTGTTTTCTTTTTTTTTCTTTTGGTGTTAAGTCTTTTTCATTTATGAAAAGTGTCTCGCTGGAAAGTACCACAGACACACACACACACACACACACACACACACACACACACACACACACACACACACACACACACACACACACACACACACACACACACACACACATTCTAGCTACTATGATTCTAAAAGAGCTACAGAATTTAGTCCAAGCGGTACTGTAGATCTACAGGTATAGAAAAATAACTGAACATGCTTTCTTCCATCTGACAAGATTTGGAAAGTGCTGTACCGAATCAGCCGAAGTCGCGTGCACAAGACCGATCGTAGAACACAAGTACCTTTTCCGACAGACATGTTACTTTCTTTTTTCCAATCAACACGTAACATTTTCCCAACAAACATGTAACCCTGGTTATTTTTTTTGTCTGTGGCAGGTGAAGGTATGGTTTCAAAACAGACGCACCAAACACAAGCGCATGAAAGCGGAAGAGGAAGCGACAGGGGGCGTCACTTCCGGAGACGAAGCCAACAAGATGGCCAGCAGCACAGACGGCGCCTTGGACATGAAGAGTGATGCCTCTGACCACGAGCTGCTGGAGGAGGACGTGTGCAGCTCTGACGAAGAAGAACTGTCCGTCACAGAGGACAGCTAGACCCTGCTGCTACTGGGGGAAGTTCAGCCAGTGACCATCACTCTCAGGCCCGCCAGGGTTGAAACGGCGTGTGCTGGGGGTAGAGCTGCTGTGTCCAACGTTCAAGACAATATATTTTTTTTATAGGCACACACGTATCATTGTAGACATTCAGGAACACAGTTTCTTGGGCAGGTGAAGAACGTGAATGAAGGAGGGTGGGAGAGAGAGACGATGAGAGAAACTGCACATTTGCAAAATACTCTCGGAAGAGTGTTAAAGAGATTGAGTTTATGTCGAATGCCATACTGTTTGAAGCCAATAAAATGAACTCTCACCGGACACAGTCGAATCATGGGAAACTTTACGCGTTTTGGAGGGAAGTGGTGGATAGGGGGCAAATACTGAACAACCCAGAACGTTTCATCGTTCAAAGAAGTTTTCTGTTTGCATTTTCATTAACCAACAACAACAAAAATTCTTCAGAGCCCCAAGCCCCGAAACGTCTGTTCAGAGAATATTATTTCTAGCTACCAAAAGTCGCCAGCAAAATCTGGCAGTTTGTACGAAGAAAAAATGTCAGTCCATCAGTGGCACAACCCAAACGGTTTTGTGTCGAAGTTTCACTCTGGCATGCAGTGCTATCCAGGTCTGCTAAATAATGCACTGCCATGTCGACTTCACGTGTGGCATACTTTTGATGTATGCCACGTATTCCTTTTTTTTTCTTTTTAGGTGGGACGAGGGGGGCAATTTGCATTTACGTTTTCGATGATTATTCATCTTCACATTGTTGCTAACTGGGTGCCAACGGGATGAGAGAGTTTTCTTTGTGTCTTGCGAACAAAAATATAAAAGAAAAAAAAATCGCGTGTGTTATGCGGACAACTGAGACATCGACCACGACTCTGCTTGTATATGTAATTTAAACTCACCTGTGGTGAAGAGACACACCATTGAACTTTACAATATTACGGTGTGGAATTGTGAACGTTTGGAGAGGAACGGATTATCATTGTGTTCCTTTCATCTCTGTTCTGCAGAATTTTGATTTTTTATATAATTAATATGTCGTCATTGTGATACTTTTCAGATCTGCTCTTTGGTTTCTTGGATAGACAGACACACAGTGGAGAGAGAGAGAGAGAGAGAGAGAGAGAGGGAGAGATGAGATGAGAGAAGTGAGAGAGAGAGGAGAGAGAGGAGAGAGAGATTGAGAAGAGAGAGAGAAAACTATAATACTGTCTTTTGGGGATATTTTTATGTGTCTTTGGAGTCACGGTTCTGAGATATGGATTGAATGTCACTGAACTTGATATTAGTTATAATATGGTACGATGATGAAAATTGTAATGCCAGATATCATGTCTATGTCCCATCATCTGTAAGGTGACTGACTGTAGGCACGCTCTGAATGCCACACGGTGTGAACTGGACCCTGCATCGTCACATTTCATAAATGTCTTGAGTTTATGTGTGCTAAGGAAGCAAGAAAGGAAGCACGTGCTTGTGTGCGAGCGTGCTTGGGTGCGTGTGTGCGCGCGCGTGGTGTGTGTGGTGTACCTACTTGTATGTATGTATGTATTGTGTGTGTGTGTGGTTGGGGGGGGGGGGGGGTGGGGTTGAGGGGGGGGGGGGCGCTCGTGCGTTTTTTATGTATGTATACATGTATGTATGTGTGTATGTATGTATGTATGCATTATGTATACCACAGTGTGCATACAAATATTAATATGTAGTATGTCTGCAAGTAAGTATGGATGTATGTATGAATGTACACACTCACGGAAGCAAATATACACGCATGCATATACGTATGTACGTACATAAGCACGCATGCGTGTATGCATAATGTCTGTATGTGTGGACAGGTGTGTGAACCCTCGTGAACATGTAAATCTAAGACAACAAGAATCTTTTTTTATTTATTTATTCCATATGCTGAATGTTGTCAGCCACTGTTTCCTTCTTCGCTATGAATATTCTGTTTTACTTCCCGCTGTAAGTTTTTAGAAAAAAATTGATGTGACACTCAAAACTTTTCAATAACTGAGATTTTAAAAAATCTTGAATCTAGAGGTTAGGCCCATTTTACAATAATAATATATCTGACTACTCGAGGAAAAAAAAAAGGATTACTTCACCAGATGGCTTAGAAGAAAAGGACCCCCCCCCACCACCACCACCTCATCGTTTAGAAGGAAGCAGCAGCAGTAGCAATAGCAATAGCAACAGCAACCATAACAACAGCTATCGGTTAGCAGTAGCAGCAATAGCAACAACAACCATAACAAGAGTTATAGGTTTTTAAAAAAAAGAAGAAAAAGCTGTTTCACAGATTGATAACGTAAACTATGGATTATCATTTATATCTTAGGGCTATTACTATTGTGACAACAACGATGACATCGACGATGATGATTATGATGACGAAAAATACAATCTTTTCGCTTGAGGTGTGTGTGTGTGTGTGTGTGTGTGTGTGTGTGTGTTCATACATTTAGGTAAAAAAAGACACAAAAGTGTGTGTGTTTTGTTAAGGACGAATGTTTGCATTTTCTTCAGCTCTCCTCTGCCAGCTTCGTTAAGCCTATGAAAATAAATTTTTTGTCAGGATGTGTTCAATGCCAATTATTATTTCTGAACAGCGTTTGTTCATATTTTGTTTCTTACATTTATTCACGCAGATGCATTTCATTGACTATTGTAAAAAAAAATTATCTGAACATAACACATTTGGTCAAATTAAGTAAAATTCAACCTTTGTTTATACTAAAACGAGAAGCCATTTTCTGTTTGATGTGCTTGAAGTGCATTTTGTGATTACTCTTTGAATATCGGTGTGATGATGTCAGTGCATTAATTTGCCATGTGTTTTAGGTATGGTCGGTGTGTGTGTCTGGTGGGGGGGGGGGGGGGGGGAGGTTGGGGGACGTGACTTTCTTTTTCTTTTTCGTTTTTTTTTTTGAAGGAAGCAAGAGTGTGTAAATGTAGGAAACAGGGATCAACAACAGCAGCATCAAACACACACACATGCGAGAATGAGTGAGTGAGAAAACACACACACACACACACACCACACACACACACACACACACACACACACACACACACACACACACACACACACACGAGAGAGAGAGAGAGAGAGAGAGAGAGAGAGAGAGAGAGAGAGAGAGTTGTGTGCATGAGCTGTTTCAAATTGTCCGTCCAGACTCCATGAAGAATAAGAGGCGAAGGATCGTATCAGTGAGAGAGACAGAGATAGAGAGACAGAGATAGAGGCTGAGAGAGAGATAGAGAGACAGAGATAGAAAGAGAGATAGAGAGAGAGGGTGTGTGTGTGTTCGTGTGTGAGACTTACTGTCGTATCAACCAACACACCAACGCACTGTCTGTGTATCATCAGGAGAAAAAAATGGCCTGTTTTGATGAGTGACAGTTTTGTTTTGATATTATCTGGCATTTGTGCAAATGTTGTGGCGAACCATGTTTTCAAGAAGAATTAAACCAATGTAAATATATACATGAAGATGTGTGAATATGTCATTTTGTTGTTGGCCATTTTGGTGTCTTTAAAATTTTGTTTCCCCTATATCTCTCCTTGCCCTTGGGTTCTGCTCCTATTCTCTGTTGGTCTGCCTGTCTGTCTGTCTGTCTGTCTCTCATCAGGAGTCTCAAAAATTGTTGAAAGGCTCTCAGAAATCTGGAAAAATGGTTTTTAGTTTCGTGGATTTTCTTCTTTTCTTGGTTTTTGTTTTGTTTTGCTTTTTGTTATTCAAAGATACTCTCTCTCTCTCTCTCTCTCTCTCTCTCTCTCTCTCTCTCTCTCTCTCTCTCTCCCCTTTTCCTTCTTCCTGCGCCTCCTGTTCTGCAATACCCCCCCACCCCTGTCTTTTTACAAGTATACACATCGGATGACGTTTTATTTTATGTCTGTCTTTTTCAACAAAGGTGCTTTGCAATGCACCCATGTCATTTTCTTCAGAGTCCAAAATATATGTGAACCTTTCAGAAATAAGCATCAACAACAACCAAACTTTATATTGATGACCCACACATTTTCTTGTCGTTGTAGTTGTTTTTGTTATTTGGGGGTAGGGGTAGGACATAATGAATGTAACGACATCCAATTTCACAATCAATGTTATAACAAGAAGTATTTACATGGTACAGAAACAATACTATCTAATGTTTAAGAAAGTGGGATTTTTGTGTTCGGTTTTTTGTTTGTTTGTCTTCGGCTTTTTTTTTTTTTTTAGGTTTGTTTGTCGTTTTTTTACCTCGAGAAATAAAAAGAAAAGAAAAACACCGCTCATAGTAATTGTTTTAAAAGAACCAGCACAGTCGCGTATAGTCAATAACGATTCCTAAAAAAATGATAACAATATATATTTTTTAACGTACCCATTACAAATAAACGATTTCCAATACCTTAAACAAAAATTGATAAGCCAAAAAAACAATTGTGTCCCAGAAAAAGCCAAACCTAAACATAAAAAGGACAAAGAAAGTAGAAAGAAGGAAAGCATCAAAACAAATTTTGTTTACATCATGTAAATTTTGCCATTTACAACAACTAAAAAGACAAATTATTGATAATAAACACAGCTGATTCTTTACAAGGTTAACAGAGGAAGATATCTTCAGTGCATAGTTCTTCGTTTACTCAAAGGATTAATTGATAATATTCAACATACAGCCATGAGCGCTTACTTAGAAAAATAGTTTAAGCCGGGTTACTGAGTTTGATTCAAAGCAGCTGTTCTTTTCTTGTAAACACAATACAGCCCGCACATCCCCCTATAGCACCATTTCCTTCATCATCAACAACAACCACAGTAACAACAACAACAACAATAATAATAATAATAATGGTGATGATGATGATCATCATCATCATGATCATGATCATCATCATCACCACCACCACAATAATAATAATAATAATAATAATAATAATGCTGTTTTGTTGTGTTTTTTCACCAGACATCAGTTTTCTTTTGATATCCTCGCCCCTAAGAAAAAAATAAAAAGAAAGATTGAAAGGCTACATGAATAGGGACATTTTTAGAAAGAAAACACCCCCAAGGAAATGCATTGTATCACAATCTGTACGCAACAAGAACGGGAAACACGAAGGGGCGGCGTGTTGACATCCTAGTCGCTGCCTTGATAGACTTGGCACCATGGCAGCAGTTTTCCGACCCTAGAGCGGCAAGAAGATGACGTCACAGCACTGCACGTGACTCATTGACAGGTACGATGCACGTGCACCTTTTCTCGTCCGCGGATGACGTCAGGGCCACTAGGACTATAGACAAGACAGATTGCTTATCCAATTTTTTTTTAATAGATTGCCCATAACGATGGCGACAATGATGATAATAAAAAATTATTATAATCATAATAATAATGACAACGGCGACGGTGATGATAGTAATTATGATAATGATGATGATGATGATGATGACAACAATAATAATAATTGTGCATGATACCGTTTTATTCACTATTAGGGGTACCTAATTCTGATTTCGGGGATGATGTTTCCACACGATATCATACTTACAATGTGTCTGTTGTTACGTTGTCGTCACTTAATACAGACACACGACGGCTTACTCTTCCTTCACAGGTGGAATGGCATGCAAGACTGTCTATGCATGCCTTCACGCACGTGACCTCGGTCCCATCTCATCTAGAAAAAACAACAACCTGGAATAGAAATGGAGTCTGCGCCATAGAAAGTCTCTTCCAACCTGCCAGTTGACAGTAAGAATGGAAACAGTGACCTTTGAAACTAGTATCAAACATTCTATCCACCAAACAGTGATGCGTGAGACTAGTATCAAACATTCTATCCACCAAACAGTGACCTTTGAGACTAGCAGCAAACATTCTATCCACCAAACATAAACCTTTGAGACTAGTATCAAACATTTTATCCACCAAACAGTGACCTTTGAGACTAGTATCAAACATTCTATCCACCAAACAGTGACCTTTGAGACTAGTATATTCTATCCACCAGTGACCTTTGAGACTAGTATCAAGCATTCTATCCACCAAACAGTGACCTTTGAGACTAGTATCAAGCATTCTATCCACCAAACAGTGACCTTTGAGACTAGTATCAAACATTTTATCCACCAAACAGTGACCTTTGAGACTAGTATCAAACATTCTATCCACCAAACAGTGACCTTTGAGACTAGTATCAAACATTCTATCCACCAAACAGTGACCTTTGAGACTAGTATCAAACATTCTATCCCCCAAACAGTGACCTTTGAGACTAGTATCAAACATTCTATCCATCAAACAGTGACCTTTGAAACTAGTATCAAACATTCTATCCACCGAACAGTGGCCTTTGAGACTAGTATCAAGCATTCTATCCACCAAACAGTGATTTTTTAGACTATCAAGGATTCTATCCACCGAACAGTGACCTTTGATACTAGTATCAAACATTCTATCCACCGAACAGTGACCTTTGAGACTAGTATCAAACATTCTATCCACCAAACAGTCACCTTTGAGACTAATATCAAGCATTCTATCCACCAATCCCTACGCGAGACATCAGTCTTGGAGTTTCAATCTCTATACAGGATACCTCGGAAGCCGAGAAGACAGGTGCCGTGGCTGAGGCAGGCCACAGACATCAACGACAACAGTGGACCACCCATTCAGCAGGGCAGAGGAAGCAGAAGAAGAATATATTAAAAGACTCTGATCCATGGAATTCAGCGACAGAACCTGAGCAATAATGCTGGGAGCCTCAACAATACTTTCAAAACTTGACATCAAACAGACAAAAACCCCAAAACAAAAATAAGCCTAGTTGGTTTTCTAGTTTTAAATTTATAGTAATCAACATACTATTGTCTGTCTGTGTTTATTTGTCGTTTTGTCGTTATACTTCTTTCAATAATGCACCTTCTTTTACGTAAAATTCGTTATACTTCTTTCAATAATGCACGTGTTTTTTACGTAAAATTCAAAATCAAAGGAACAAAATCGACAAAACAAACTACTTCTGATCAGCGCACAGGAAAGCAGTAAAAGCAACGACAAAAAAGCACATCACAACAGGATCATAACCATGATCATAAAGTTCTTTATTCATCATCATTTTATCTTCTTCTTTGTTGTCGTGAGATGCTCAGACATCAGCCATTGCCTGTCATATATTTCCAAGCTCAGATTTGAACGACCGGGAATATGCCTTATCCACATATTAAGATCCTACTCAGTGAAAGGAACTTTGGGGTGGGAGTTGGAGGTGCGTCTTTAATTCCTGTAATGGACAATGCACGTGAAGAAACAGCAACAGCAGCAGCAGCAGCAGTAGCAACAACCACAAGAACACACACACACACACACACACACACACACACACACACACACACACACACACACACACACACACACACACACACACACACACACACTACACTTCTCGCTTTTTTTTTCTTTAGATAGATGGCTTGATGAAAAAAAGCAAATGCAGTGCTTATTCAATGTACCATCTGAAAATAAAAGTTTGACTTTGACTTTGACACACACACATCTGACCTCATAAATCGAAACACAATAAACCATAACGAGTATAAATAGCAATCAGCAACAAGGTCACGTGATTTCGAATAATGCGCGCTCAGGAGCAAAAATAATGATAATAAAAAAGCTTGATTAAAAAAACAACACACCCTGTGCTTCACTTAACAATCAGATAATTGTGCTCACCTAACGGCTCTTTTATCTCCAAGGTGCACAAAGTCACGAATTGATTAATGAACTCACAGCAATTAGTTTGATTTGTGCCTAATAAAACGGGATGTTAAGGTTAGGTGTTGTAGACATGACTCTCATGAGCCCTTCTTCTGAAATGATTTTCCCCGTACACAGATCGTGACTGTGATTGTAATAAGTCCTCATTCCACAGTTATATGACCCTGACACAGTCTCAGGTCATAATTATAATGTACATGAGGTATACATAGGCGTATATGTTGCGTATGGCTTGCAATAATATGTATTATCAATCGGCCATCAGCATATTTATTTTATTTTATTTTATTATATATTCTTTTATATCGAGGATAATGGAATATGCAGGTGTGTGCTTTTTTTTTAACATCTAGTCCCCGTGTGTATGCGGCTTTGTAAATTCTGTCATCTGTTCCCACCGGCACACAATGGCCTACTCTTACGAAAAGCGGAACAGGATTTAACGTGTGCGCAAGATGGTCTGCGTGCGTTCGCACACGGGACATACCTCGGTTTATAGTCTCACCCGAAGGACTTTTGGGGAGAGTGGAGTCTGCACTCTTTATATAGCGATAGCTTTGTTTAGCTATATGTAGCTCATTAAGCGAAGGTACCTCTAAAAGACTGACTCCATCTGTCATTGAGGCCAACACAGCTCCAGCTAATCTGACATTGCATTGTGTGTTCATGAGGAAAAGGACAATTTTTGTTTAAATTTTTTTTAAACTACTGCTTTCATTTTCTCCACTATATTTTTTTCTACATAGTTTTCATACCTGTCAAACAGGGCCTCTGTGTATTTACATAATGTGTGTTGTTTTTTAAAGCAAAGTTCAGCATTATGATTTTGTGTTTTGTTTCTTTCTTTAAGATAAAAAAAAATGTTTTGCACAAAACAGCAATCATCATCATCATCATCATCATCATCATCATCATCATCATCATCATCATCATCATCATCATTGTTCCTCCTCCTCCTCCTCCTCCTCCTCCTCCTACTACTACCACCACCACCACCACCACCACCACCACCACCACCACCACCAACAACAACAACAACAACAAAACTACTACACTACTACTATACTACTACTACTACTACTACTACTACTACTACTACTACTACTACTAATGTGTGCGTGTGTATTTGGGCCAATGAGAGAGGGAGAGAGAGAGAGAGAGAGAGAGAGAGAGAGAGAGAGAGAGAGAGAGAGAGAGAGAGAGAGAGAGAGAGAGAGAGAGAGAGAGAGAAAGGGGGGAAGGGGGGGGGGAAGCGTGCACATTCTTTAGAGTGAAAAACTGGGAGGTTTGTGTTCATATGCAGTTTATTTCAAGACACAACGTGGTTGCAAGTGATAATATACCCACTCTACACAGTACTTTAGTGCACGACCACGTAAGCTGTGAACTAGGATCTCAGGCGTTCACACAGATGTTAAACAACATACAGACTGTTTCGGGGAACTTTCAATTGCTGAGGCTCAGATGATTAGGCTAGTACAGCCCTACAGTATAGTTGAGCAAAAGAAAATAAGCGCAATCAACACTGTCTGCAACAATTTCTTCTGAAAGCAGTTTATTTTCCGAGCGTGTCCGGGTCCTGTAGTTGTAAGAAAGACTGATTTTTATCACGGTCAAAGCTTAAAATTTATTTCTTCTAGTTTCTCGGCTTGAGCTCAGAGGTTAACCAACGGTGAGATTTCGCGTATGTGACAATTTTTGCCCACCATCAAGAAAGTGACATCCCGACTTCAGGGACGTAAGAGTGTATCATTATTATTATGAACTGAAGGTGAATGAAGTGTTTAAAGTGTGTTCTGAGGGCATTAATCTATGTTCAGCTTAAACTTAGTATCCTTGCAACTTTCCAGTTTCACGCCAGTATTCCTGTCACTCAGTCTTCCACCAAAATACACTTTTCGTTTCTGAAGCTCCAGTATTTCTCTTTTGCTAATTTTTTTCTCAACTGGTCAAGAGTTCATGG
>CM054136.1:23088044-23350544 GCA_028751875.1 Rapana venosa | reverse complement strand
AAAAAGAAAAGATTTTTAGATGCCAGCAGTCTATGGCAGTCGTTTGTGATGCAAAAGCTTTGTGAAATCACCAAACACTAACAAAGAGAGGGAGGATGCAAGGAAAGACAGGTTGAACTGGCGGACGCAGTGGATTGGTCGTCTAGAGCTAACACACCTGCGTACAAAATGAGAGGTGTGAGTCTGATCCCCGTTTGTGCCCGAAACTACCCCCCCCCCCCCCCCATCCCGCCCCCCTCATCCACTAGACCGTGGGTGGGGATCTGGGTGCTAGTCTTTCGGATTAGACGATAAACTGTGCGCAACATACATTCAGTGCACGTAAAAGAACCCGTGGCAACACAAGAATTATACCTGAAAAATGTGTATTTTTTTTTAAAGGCCATTGTGATAGGGGACCAAAATACACATGCAGACAGGATTTTTTTTTAAAGGGGTAGCACTACTTTCGTGGTGACGCGCTTTTCCCAGGGAAACCAGCCCGAATTTCACGCAGAGCTATCTGCCGTGACTTTGAAATAGCATACAAGTACAATCATCTCCAGGGTGAAGTCCTCAGACATCCTCCTGTAAATAATATTAAAGTAACTTAAAAAATATTACTTTATTAAAAAGCGGGGTCACAGTTCAGCTAACGCCGAGGTGCCATATCCTTAGCATACCACGTGAGCCACTTAGTCCTGCAAACTTTGATTGACAGGAGGGAGAGAGAGAGAGAGAGAGAGAGAGAGAGAGAGAGAGAGAGAGAGAGAGAGAGAGAGACAGACAGACAGACAGACAGACAGACAGGCAGACAGACAGATAGAGCATTGTGCAGCCAAGGAATCAGAACCACATTTTGGCAACTATCAAATGAATGATTATGATGATGAAGAATACATCAAGAGCAAGAAAGACTGCGAATACTAGTTTCGCTCTGAACATGTTACTTTTTTGCCTGTCCAAATACTTTCAATTTTATTTCACGCGTGCTGGGGTAGGTAGGTAGGTCTGCAAGTATCTTCTAAGGCTGGCTACGCATTTCCTTGTCAAGACCATCGTGTCCTGTGGTGTGGTAAAGATGACACGAACTTACTCAGGGTTAATCTGCGACCTGGAGAGGAATGGACTTGGTCTGGTTCCACTTGCCTAAGATACTCTGTACTGTGTGTAGATTTTAGTGCACTGTGGTATTGATTCCTCAAGGAGTTTAAGATGGCAGCTTCAATCTTGAAGCTCTCTTTTCCGGAGAGGAAGAAGAAGAAGAAGAAGAAGAAGAAGAAGAAGGAGAAGGAGAAGAAGAAGAAGAAGAAGAAGAAGAAGAAGAAGAAGAAAAAGAAGAAGAAGAGGAGGAGGAGGAAGAGAAGGGGAAGGAGGCGGAGGCGGAGGAGGAAGAGGAGGAGGAAGAGGAGGAGGAGGAGAAACTTTGGGGTCGATTCTGTATTGTTTGCTACCCCCTTTTTTAAAGACACGTTTCAGAGTCTGTTTGAAATCCACTTTGAGGAACTGGGACAATTAGCATCCACTGGCAGTGCTGCCTTTCTCTGCCATCCTTCTATGGGAGATTCTGGCAGCTTATGACCCTTGAGCGGAAGGGAAGGGATAAGTGGAGAGGGGGGAGGGGGAGGGTTCCAATCACAAGGCATCAAGGTGTAATGATGATCCCCGCCACCTTGGTCCTCCCTCCCCAGATAGGGCTGTGGCAGGAAGCGATTATTTGTGCACAACTTCTAATCAGAAGGGCCGACTTGATCGGTTGGCGTGTCCACAGTGGACACAATCCAATGTCAATTTGTCGTGATTTAGCCCCATTGGTGCGGCCTGTGATGGACACGATAATAAGGGTCCAATTTGGCTTCAATTACCCACCCATCAGGCACGTTCCGATAGGCCTCTTAACTAATGAATGGAGCGGGATCAGGCACAATCAGCTAGTACCCAGCCCCGGTCTAATTGCTCTTCTCTCAAAACTGCTGGCACACAATGGGCAAACGAGTAATAACTCCTAATGTCTCCCCCGATTATACACTGCCCTGCTCCCTTCTTCCATTGGGGGACTGGCTCAGTCTCAGCCTCCGCTGGCCCAGGCTGGAGTATTGATTTCTCCTCCCTCCCCTGCTGCCCGCCATGGTCAGGCGTGATTGCCGAAGAAAATAATAATATTGTGCCGGAGGCTCATTTATTGGCCGCTTCAGTTTTCCATTTGCCCACGCTGCTCCCCCCATTTGGCGTGACAACAAATTCAATTTGTCCTGATTCATGCACATCTCCAAATCGCGACTCGTTTCTTCGCTCGTCTAAAAGTCGTTTTCGTGTTGAGGGAGGTAACTGGAAGGGTAATGACAGGGTTGTGGCCCGTGGATCTGTGGCCCCCAGAGCAGTGCCAATGATGGCCGCTGAGAGTGCTCTCCCCTGCCTCCCTTTCCGCCATTGTCACTCACAAAACAGGAAGCTGTATACAGTCCTATGGTATTATATAGTATACATTTACAAAATGCGGGCAAAACAAGAAAAATACTCGGAGTTTTGTATAAAATAAAAAAAATCCAGCGTTAAGCTATAAAACCCAAGTTTGTTTAGTCGTAATATTCTGCTGGGGTAAGAATTTTATTCCTGATAAATTCACAAACTGAATTGCAAAACGATCTCGCAAAAAGAGACGAAATAATTGCGATTAATTAATACACAAAAGTTCATTTATCTAGTTGCTGTTATAAGCCCTGCTCTTTCATATAAAAAGGACTTTTTTCCATCTAATTCTGTTATTTTGAATAGTGAAAGTATGTGCTTGTCCTGTGGGTTGTTGTGATTGTTTATCAGTTTAAGAATCACCTGAGAGCAGATGCTGAGAATTTTCAAGCACGAATAGCATCCTCAGCTTCTGGGATTCTGTCGCTTCAGTGTGTATCTCTCATCCCATTTCTGCTTTCAAAAAGAAAAATTGCAGGAAAGTTTAGAAGTTCACCTGCCTAACAAGTAAACAGTGAGGTTCTGGGTTCGATTCCCAGCCTTGCCTAATCTTCCCAGTTTGACCGAGAAAATTGAAATGAATGTCAAGTTCTTTTTCGACGGAGACTGTAAACCAATCGTATATGTGTGCTTACGGACTTGTGCACGTCAAAAGAGCTCATGACAGTTGAAAAGCGAAAAGAGCAAGGAAGTACCTCCTGACTATCCAGGCAAACTTGGTAGTTTAAATTCCCAACAGTATCCCCGACGTCAGAATACGGCTACCTTAATTATGTGTGTGTGGGAGGGGGGGCATGGGGATTGTACACACAAAAATCTCACCGTTGGTGAACTTCGGAACTCTAGCCGATGAACGAAAAAAAACACCCCACCTGCTTTCTATTTTTCCCCCAGTCATCTGGTTGTAGGCCTATGAGTTGAATTTCTGCCTACATGATCCATATACCTTTATTTCATTTGGATGGGTTTCTGGCATATAGATATTTCTAACATTCTCTTTATATATATATATATATATATATATATATATATATATATATATATATATATATATATATATATATATATATATATGATAAATGATGCGTTTCTGGCTTATAGCTATTTCTAAAATTCTCTTTATATAATTATATGCCAAATGATGGTTCACTTTCGCAGCAACACTATTCGGACCTATGACTGGTGAATTGCTTACTGGCAAATGGTAGAGGGTGGAGGCAGGGGAGGGGTATACTATATCTCTTTAAGGCAAGTTTTGTAGCATGGTCTCTGGAATCGGCTGTTTATTGTTACTCTTTTGAAAAATGAAAAAGTGGTCCCACACTCAAGTTCCAGTTTCATCTGCTCGAATGCAATTTTTAAAAAAAAAATTCTGCTTCCGTTTTAAGTTCTGTTATAGCATGGATTTGTCTGATGGGCTAAAACTGAGCCTAAAAAGTCCAAACCATTTTGAGAAAAGAGGTAATGTTGTATGAAGATAAGTTGTGGATGAAACTAGATGAATAAAAGTAACGAGCTTTAGTGAAATATTCAAAAGATGGATTAAAAGTTAAAAGATTTTAAGAGGAAAAAATCCCCTAACTAACCAACTTCTCTACCAAACATCCTACCTAACAAACATTCAGGAAGCAAAGCCTTCACGACTCAGTTGTGATTGCCTTCCATCCTGATGCCGAGTTCTAACGTCTGCTTGTTGATAATGACCTCCCTTGTTCACTCACTGTAACAGAAGTTATTTCCCATTACGGAATTATTGCCTTCCTGTGTCCTTGGTTTTGGTGGTTGATGTAATGAGCATACAGAAGGGCATGATTCATAAATTACTTATATACTCTGCCAGATTTGGTGTTTATAAGAAAAGTAATAATTTACCAGAAAATGAAGTTTTGAATGGTGAGGTACACACCCACACCCACCCCCACCCACACACCCACCCACACCCCACCACACATACACACAACACACACACACACACACACACACACACACACACACACACACACACACACACACACACACACACACACACACACACACACACACAGAAAGAAGCCTGGTACAGACAGAGACTGGTGAGCAAACCTGATAGCCATAGTGTGAGGAAGCAGAAGAGAGAGACAGAGAGGGAGAGGGAGTGGGAGAGGGAGGGAGGGGGGACTAGGGAGCAGGCAACTGGCCTTTGGCCGTTGTGCCAGAGCGTGTTGTGACGGTGCTGATGACGCCGCTGTCACTGCCCACCGCAGCCAGGGGGACAGGCCGACATCTGATCGTCTCTGTGGACACCTCAGGGGGAGAGAAGGTGGGGGGTGGGGATGGGGGTTGAGTGGGTGGGGAATGGGGGAGGGGGGAGCAAAGGAGGAGGGGTGCAAGAGGTGGGGGGAGGAATACAGAATTTCCACACAGTTGCTATGTTCTGATACCCCACTGCTACACACAGACACAGATACAGACACAGACACACGCGCGCACACACATACACACACGCACGCATGCACGCTCGCACCACGCATACAAACACGCACGCACGCACGTACACACGCACGCACGCACACACATATTTATACACACACAGATTAAGTTAAAGGCAGAGTCAGAGACAGGGCATGCTTTCAGCATACCAAATACAAACGTTACTTAAATAGCCTTCAAATCAATTAAACAAACAAACAAACAAAGGAAACTGTAACAAAACCAACTTAGATTGGAGGGCTTTTTAAAGTTGTTTTATTCCTTTGTTTACAGTCCCGCCGACCACTAGGGCATTGTCGGAGCTGAAAAATACTAAGAACACAGGCAAAATCAGGCATTATAAAGAAAGCATCATGTGGACAAAACAGACCTACCAATGTCTCTGAATCGGATCTTCAGCTATATGCTTTGGCAGCCAGTCAAGACGTACAATCTGAACGCAAGTAACGCAAAAGGTAATGAAAAAGTGCAACGTTATCCATAAAAAGAGCGTGGGAATCAATCAATCAATCAATCAATCTATCTATCTATCTATCTATCTATCTATCTATCTATCTATCTATCTATCTATCTATCTATCTATCTATCTATCTATCTATCTATCTATCACGCAGATATTCCCACGAACACTACCTCAAAAAGACAAAAGAAAGAATGAATGAACAGGAAAAGGAAGCCCATGGTCAGCACATGACGTAAGGCCATACAGCCCAAAAAGTCTGATAGTAGTTTCAAGTCAGCAGACCTGTCTTAACGACATTTAGTCCGATACAGATAATTATATGAATCAGTAAAGAATATAGCAGGAAAAAAAATGACAGGGGTAACAGAAAAAGAACGAAACTCAACAACAGACTATGGAAGACGAATATTTATTTCAGGAAGAACTAATATATGAACTGAAGCATTTTCCACTTTCCTTATCTTCCGAATCCTACAAAGGACAGCGTGTTTCACATGGACCGTGATATCAATCACAGATGATCAGTCCATGTTCCCTTACTGCAGGGCCTTATTTCGGCAAGTCTTTGTGCTCAACAGCTGCAAAATCTACACTGTATCTGGCTGACATTTCGGTGGGATGAAAAAAAGCTACAGTGAAGCGTTAAGCGGCAGTGATGGTGTGCAATGAACAGTTTTTATGCCGGTAAATAAAGCTGCCATTTCGGCTGAGGAGGGCTGTGCATGCCGCGAGACTGGCGTACTTCCGATAGAACATGACAGGCAGGCGCCAGAGGAGTTCCCCAGCCCACGTCCCCAGCTTGTCACATTTTATTTCTTTTCATTACGCGTCACAAGTCTTCCGACAGCAGCCGTTTCCCACGCAGATTTAGCAGAAAACCGGACTTGGTAAAAGGGAGAAAGGAGTTGGGTATGTATAGGGGAACAAGCCTTTATCCCAAAAAAGCTTGCTACCGGTACCAGTCTAGCATTGTGGAAAAGATGTTGCCTGACCCGCTGCACCCAGGGTGGAGGTGAGGTTCTCAGGCTGAGGCAGTGCAGGGACAGAAGACTCCTTCCTCGCCACCCTCACCGCCACGTGCCGCTCCTCGTGCAGACAGACCCCTCCCCTCCCCCTCCCCCTCCTCCTACCTGCTTTCCCTGCCCCTCTCTCACCCAGCTTTGCCTGGTTGCCTTGCTTGTTAGTTCTAATTGTTTTTCTTCATACACTACTGCCACTTCATCAAAGACCATCGACGTGCCGAGTGGCTTTCAGCCTACATCCGCCCGTGGGCTGGACGACAACTTCTGATAACTCGCTTGATGAAGACTGGGGGGAACTCATTTCCATCTGAATGCCCAGCCCAGGGAGTAAGCAACAAGACTGGGCTTACCGGGCCCCAATATACTGCTGGCAGCTGACGCTCTCCTTTTGCGGTATGACTCCCATACTGGTTGTTTTAGGGGACTGCTCAATGAACAGGGCAGGCAGCAACATGGTGGCCCCACAATGGCGGAAAGTAGGAAATACGATTTTGATGAACTCACGCCTTCGTCAACAGGGAGCTCTCGCTTCTCGATTTGTTGCGACGACATCGCTGGCCGATTGATCATGTTGTTCCCAGTGCGACATTAGTGAAGCATTATTGCGAGGATTAGTGCAGGCTTCCTTTCTGAGTGTGGACGGTGACTTGCAGCAGAAAGGGAGAGAGAGGGGTCCGTCGTGGGAAAGTGAGGAGTGGACACAAAAGACTGGAGCTGGTTCTCACGCTGCCAGAGCAGAGTGGGCGCGGGGGGAGTGTGCTGCCCGGAAAGCGAGCTGGTTCCCCGTGAATGGAGGAGTTGTTGAGGTGGATATTGCCTGCCTCGGCCTCTCCCTGCTCCGCCGCCCCTGTACACCCAGCCCAGGTCACAGGCAAATGGAAGGTGCACGCGCCACTGAAAGCTGAATGCCTTCATACCCGTCTGCACGCGCCCGGCACACGCCCAAAACCGAATCGTTGAATAAAAAGGCGGGTAAGGCTGCGATGGGTTATTTACTCTGTTCTCCTCCCCCTGGCCTTGTTCAAAAGTTGTTGATTAAGAATTGTTGTGATGAAGAAAGAGGGCCGAGAGTTTGTGTGTATGGACGCGTGGACAGGGAACATTCATAAAGTGTTGAACTATGCATGGCGTATTTGCACAGAGATAGCTTTATTTTCGTGAAGTGTAGATGTGCATTTGATTTATTGTTATGCATTGTAGTCTATTTTCACAACATATTTTTCTGTATACTATATGGGCTGCTTTTTCGAGAAAACAAACCTGGTTTATCGTCTGATTCCAAAAGCTAGGACTCTGACCACACTCGAGGGGAAAGAAAACCCCGTCTCTGACTGTCTTCGAACCACAAACCTCCTGTTCCTAAATGGGTGCGTTAACCACCAGGCCATTCGAAGGCAGACTTGAGAGAGTTGAGGATGGAGGCTGCAGTGTGGAAGTGGGCTACAAACCTTAGATGAACGAAAAGTAAATAGGCAAAACATTTATCATAGAAGAATAACACAACACAGTATACGAACATCACCTAGCACACATTACAATTTGATACCAATACCAATACCAGCACTTTACCATATCAATAAACAGAAGAATTCAAGTGATCACAATCCATATACATAAACATGATAAACAGAAACAATAATCATAGAAAATAATACAGTTCAATTTTTTTTAAATCACACACACGCACGCTCGCACAAACACATACACACACATGGGCAGGCATGCACACACTTGCAGCGCGCATAGACACATGCCAATTCACAAAGTATAACATCATGTCATACAATAAGAGCACTATCAATTGATAATATGCACTATTTTACACTTTAAACAAGATAAATAAAATATAAATAAAAAGCCCCCAAACCACATTGCACTTAGTAAAAGAAATGTACGCCGACTGTGCTACAATCATCCCATGCACTACGCCCTGCTCAGTTCTCTCTCTGTCTCTGTCTCTCTCTCTCTCTATCTCTCTTTATCTCTCTCTCTATGTGTCTGTCTCTCTGTTGTGGGAAAGAGGATGACATTGTAAAGTTGTGGGAAAGAGGGGGGCAGGGTGAAGTTGTACAAATACCAATGCAAACTCTCCAACATCGCAAGAGTACGAGACACCCACGCAGGCACAAGCCAAGCTCTGAAATTAGTCTAACGTGGAAAAGCAGAAACCGAGGGCAGTACATGCGTTAGTGATCCATGTGCACTTAAAGAGATAAGGCTAGTGCCAGGACAGTCAGATTATCTGAAGTTAGGATAACAATGATCTATGAATATAATTTTATCAGACACATAGGAAAATTCAAAATTCAAATGAAATAAAACTGCACCCGTGTCAGGAGGAGGAAGGGGGGGGGGGGGGGGGTTCAGGAGAGAGTGAGAATGTGGATTAAAAGGGACAGAAGAAGTACCAGCTACAACCTATTGTTCCGTGGCTTCCACGTCAGAATCCTGGTTCCAATCCCATAATAGGCAAGATTCTATTTTTTCTGACTCTAGCCGCTTTTGCCCTGTGTCAGTTTGCTGTGAACGTAATGGGAAGACCGGGATCACAAAGCCAAGCGTTAATTATGTATTTTACAGATTTTGCTAAAATTATGTGACCAGCACTGCAGGTGTCTGTTCCTCTCAGGCGTGGTTAACGGCAGGTTACATCATGATAGAAAGGCGTTGAGTGCAGCCCTGTTAGGTAGTCAGATGTAAGGTAGACTATAACAGCATCCTCATTATTATCCGCATCACCAGTGTGATGTATCACCAAGCAGTAAAAAAAACCATTTCCTCTTCATTCTGTGGCCTCTGCTGACCTGGTGACTTGAGTGTGTTTCTTCCTTTTTCAAAGCCTGCAGTGACTTGTGTGAAGGTTTGTGGAGGTCAAGATGCATGGGGGACTGTGGCAGAAGAGAGGCGCTGACTGTGCACACAGCCGGGGAAGCGGTTCACTCCGCCAGGCTCTGCGACAATGCCGCTGTTGTCATCGCGGGGGGATCAGAAGGGAATGTCCTGTGCCGCGCCTGTTGGACTAGGCCACCAGCAGCAGTGCAAAGTCTCTATGGGTTGGTAGTTTTACTTCGGTTCAGTATTAGCTTAGTAAGTACTTCTGACTGTGAAGTAAGAACAAAAACATGTTGGGTGTGTATATCCTCGTAAGATCAGAATAATCGGCTTGGTAGCAGCAGCACTGGTTCCTCAACATTTATTGTGAAAAAGAAATTCAATATGGAACAATCATTGAGGAATCCAAGGCTACCCAATCTAAGTTTTTTTTCTCTCCAAAAAACCGAACCTCTGGTTTCTAATATAGTTTGAATCACAAAATGAGTTGCTGAATTGAGGTTTCACATGAACATTCAAACATGGTAGAGAAGTAGCGAGATCTAACTGATTCATTGATGACAGCAGTGAAGTGCACAAGCAATTATCCGGGACTTGTCGGGTTGTTACATGATAACTGAACTTCAATCCCGAGGGAAACGGTAGTAATATAATAAC
Source organism: Rapana venosa (assembly GCA_028751875.1). Classification (NCBI taxonomy): domain Eukaryota; kingdom Metazoa; phylum Mollusca; class Gastropoda; order Neogastropoda; family Muricidae; genus Rapana; species Rapana venosa. The sequence goes on along the minus strand of CM054136.1, from coordinate 23,340,653 downwards.
AAAACCCCTTCACAAAGAATAAGCTATTCGGGACCACACACACACACACACACACACACCACACACACACACACACACACACACACACACACACGTATATATGTGTGTGTGAGCGGGTATGCCCATAGTTGTGTGCGTGTGTGCATTGCGCAAGCACGTGTGTGTATGTGTGTGGAAGGGAAAATGGGAAGGTGAAAAGAGTGAGTTAGTACGCATACCTGTATCTACATGCATGCAAACACATTATTGAAGAAAACTTAAACGATGCCTTGTTAAAAGCATACGCAATACATTTATGTTATTGTTGTAAACGTTTTCAATTTTGTTCGTTGATAGTTTTCAAACATCACATCTTCAGTCTGTTGTAATGTCTTTAATTCGAGGATTTGAAAGATGATCACCACAGCAATTATTACCATGGTGATGATGATTATCGTTATCACGGCTATTGAGGCTCTCTCTCTCTCTCTCTCTCTCTCTCTCTCTCTCTCTCTCTCTCTCTCTCTCTCTCTCTCTCTCTCTCCATGAAGGTTGATAGGGTGCACAAAAATAAAACGACTGTTTGAAATGAAGTAGGATGATGAAACAGAACATACACCAATAGGCCTCAGGATAAGTTAATTCTGTGCAAGAAATTGCTTCCAATAATATGGACAGGACTAAAAGCAAACACGAAGAAAGACGGGCTTGCCCTGTGGAAATGAACACGGAAAATGACCAGTTAGAAGAAAAATAAACAGAGGTAATCAGCACATCTGTGTTGATTTGTCTAACCAGCTGATTTCCCTGGAAGCAATACTACTACCCCTATATCGCAACAGCAGCACCAAGTCCCCATAACTCCAGACCCACCCCCTCTGATACGCACACTTCTCTCCCCTTCACTATGTCGCATGATGTGAAGTCGTCCTTGGATGGGGAGGCTGTGCTCGGCAGACCATTTTGTATGACCCATTTTTATTCCCAGATAGTGGGTGAGGGATTGCCGTGTTCAAAGGCAGCAGATGAAGGAAAGTAATATTTCGGCAAGAACTCCCCCAGATAAAGGCCCTTCCTGCCACACCACTCACAACCACTGCCCGAAAGCCCCCAAACCATGACGTCATCTCCGTGCCATGGCCAGCGATGCCGAGCAGGGCCGGAAATTAATTAGATTGTCCGCTGATCAATTTCTCTCTTTGAGGAATGAAGTGTTGAAAGCCCTGTCGCTCGGCGCTGGGGGGAAAAATTCATCAGGCAAATCGCTGGAAGAGACTGGCCTGTGGCAATTGTAATAAATGGATAACGTGAAAGCGAGTAGTTCAAGTCTGCCTAATTGGAAAATTAGGGCGTGGGCTATCCCACAGTTCGTTCCGATCAGGCGCCATCAGCAGCTTCCGGTAAGAATATGAACAGCCAGACCAGGGCCGGGACCACAGAGGGCGCTGCTGGGTAGGCGGGTATTGACGCCTGGCCGAGTGCAAGGGTCAGGCTTGCGTGCAATGCAAATGGGACCGACATCTTTGTTCCCCAATCCCTTGCGCATGAGCAAATCAGTTCCACAGGCTGATGAAAGCAGACGACATCATAATGCGCTGCTTGTCCGTTCTGTCTGAGGAAGAACGGGCAGAAAAGGGCAGAGAGCTGTGGAATAAATACAGAGTTGGATCAGTCAGTACCAGCCTGGTCTGTTTTGAGACTAGGTATTGTTAAACAGGCAATGAAGGACAATCCTTTTGTTTCTTTTCTTGCTTGCTTGATGAAAGTTATTGTGACAAGCCAAACATATGTCATTCAGAGAGCAATGATTAAAAAATACACAACACAACAACCCTTTTAAAGGTCACTCTCTTTGTAGGCAGCAAAAATGCAATGAAAATGTTTTTTGATAAAACAAGGAAACAATTGCAAAAGCAGTGTTGTGTATGTCGCATATCTGATGCGATATTGATGTATATTCTTTGATGATCAATTCATAAGGTTTTTAGTTCATCGGCTCTCGCTCTTCTGCCTTAAGATATAAAAAATTTTTTAGTGTTTACTGGTGATGTGGGAGGTTTTTTTTTAATGGAAAGAGAAGATGAAATGAATGTTATGAAAAAAAAAAACCATAGCACAAAACCCTAAGAAAACAACAGCCCAACAACATTAACCACAAAAAACCTAAACATAACAACCCACCAAAGAACAAACAAAGTGACATCTGCTTAACGATGATGACGAACAAAATATTAACACAAACAGAAAGAACTATGTCCCGTTTCCAATAAAAGGCTGACCAATTTTAAAATACAAGGCTGGTTCCACTTTTATCATTGAACATGTTGATTCGAATTTCTGATGCCTTATAAAAAAATTAATTTTTTAATGCCAAAGACAATGAACAGCAGAGTAAATCGAACACGAACTGTTTCTAAACCTTAATCGTGGTTGATGTGTTTTTAAGATGAGGCAGCTGAAGCGAAGGTCAGGGCTTGACAAGCCATATTTCATGTCTGGTGATCCCATCCTCTCCGACAGCTTGGGTGTGGGTTTTCTCAGTTGATGATGATCCTGTTAATTGCGGACACAACTCGCACAGACAGTCACAGATGCCTTGCACGTGCAGCGCGGCTCGTGGGGAGATAATGAGAGAAGCGTCTTGGCCAGCCTCTAGCCTCCCTTGCTCTCTCAGCCCTTGTCACTGTGCGGACGGGTTACGAACGAGCCGCAGGTTTGGCGCCATCTTTCTAAAGTGGGGGATCAATGGTGACGGGAGACGGGAGGGGGTCAGAGGGGAGGGTGATGGATGGTACCACAACGAGGCGGCGACATCAACTCCTGTAGCGTGAAGGCGCCAAGCGCTGGGTCTGTGAACCAACACAACATCCAGATAATGATGGGCAACCTGACACAATTATTAGTCTGATTCATTGAAAATCTGAAATAATGAATTTATTGAAAACCATTATCAGTACATCAAGCAGCCAGTCAGCCAGCCAACCAATCAACCAGCCAACCAGCACCTTCGCATGACCCAAATACAATGTGGATGAAGGGATTTCATTTTCAATGACATTCTGTAAATAACAAAACAAGCTTTTAAAAAAAAATACTCTTGCTGATTTTCTTACTGTTTGTGTTACACTATTTTCTATACTGGTATAATTTGACAGTTTTCGGTTTTGTTTGTTTTCCATGATTTTTCTACCTATTCTATTTGCATCATCAATTTGTATCTTGTATATGTTTTACTGTTTTTCAACCTGTTCTTTTTTTCATGAATACCTATATTGTCTGTATTTTATCATCCGTTCAGTATGTTCCTATGTCATCTATTTTTGTTTTGTTTATGATTTTTCGTTTGGGTCCTTTATATGACATTTTTTAAAAGAAATCTATTTCATGACTATTACAGTGTGTGTGTATGTGCGTGCGTGCGTGTTAACGCGCGCGATGCACGTGCAAGCGTACTCGCAAGCGCACGCGCATGCTTGCTTCTGTTCCTGTCTCCTAATGGCTTATCCTATTCATATCGGGAAAGAAAAACAAACAGATATTGCCAACGAATAATTTTCATGTTAGTGAATAATGAAATACAGGAGAGGATAAGAACCTGAAAAAACCGCAAGGCAGATAAGTGGTTAGAGGCACATTCCCTTCGCTCAGTGGCTGTCAGGTAGCACACGCGATAAATTAACAAAAGCCATTGTGACAAACAGACACCTGAACATCTAAAAGAGAAAAAACGCCCTCAAACTGTTCCTAAAGCCTTCGTCCCGAGTGTGCACACAGCAGCAACGCCATATTACATAATGATAAAGACAACAACTACCGCCTTAGAAGTGGTGCACAGGTCTCTTCTCCAACAAACTGGAGAGACCAAACGAAACGTAACTAACATAATTATTATGCAGGTGTTGCTTTTGGATCCTTTTTTAAAGTAACATGGCGTTACGGGAAGGTTAGGAAAGATTTTTTTGTTTTTGGAAACAGGAAACAAGGGATGGAGAGGAAGGGGATGAAATAATAATGATGGGCTGAAAATTTCTATCATCTCATTTTATTTCATATCAAATCAAATTCATTACACTGATATCAAAATTGTTTCCCGCTCTGTAGCTCATGTCCACCACCCTCCTTCCCGAAGCAAGCGCGCGCGCACATGTGTGTGTATGCTTGTGCGTGTGTGTATGTGTGTGTGTGCTTGTGCGTGTGTATGTGTGTGTGTGTGTGTGCGTGTGTGTGTATGTGTGTGTGTATGTGTGTGTGTGTGCTTGTGCGTGTGTATGTGTGCGTGTGTGCGTGTGTGTGTGTGTGTGTGTGTTTGTGTGCACTGAACTGCTGCTATTGTGAAGTTAGAAAATGGGAAAAGTGAAGGACGGGGTTGACAGGGTATTTCGGTAGAAAATGATCACATGACGATATTAGCGCTTAACCTCATGTTCCTTGTAAATCGCAACTGTATCATTGTATATAGGGCAAAACTCCTTTAGAAGCTGACAAGTGATGTTCCTCACAGTTACAATTAAAGTATTACAGCCCAGGGGGAAAACCGCTGCCAATCCCTCAAATGATGGGCCAGTTATTGGAGTAACAACCTCTGCTACAACAACTCGGCGAAGTGGGAGAGATTAGGACTGGCACCATTGGCGCAGAGTTAGGATTAACAACTAGTTCATTCCGAGGACGCCCTGAAGAAGCTCATTGGAAATTGTCACCAAAACTGCTCTCTCTCTCTCTCTCTCTCTCTCTCTCTCTCTCTCTCTGAAAGAAAGAAAGAAAGAAAGAAAGCCAAACAAAAAAATAACTGTGATACTACAAAGATTAGCGTTGCAAATTGTAGCCAGTTTATTCCAATCGCCCAAAAGTATCCAGGCGAACAAAAAGCTTCATCTGCGGACACTACAATAACCACAACATCTGCTTAATTGGCAGAAAAATGGAGAGAAATTGTGCTGTCGCTCATTTTCCGTTTTCTGAGGTCACCGCTATCCATTCCGAGTTACTGAGCCCACTCTAATCCTCACCATCAGAAATATTCAACAAAAAGCGGAGAAGTGGGAAGGAAGGAAGGAGGTGGTGGTAGAGGAGAGGGTTGAACAGGATCCCAGAAAATCAAGTTCTAGGGGGAAAAAATAATGTGGCAAGAGAGTATCAAAACTGGTGGTCTAATCTACCCACAAAACCACTCGAAGAAAATGGCGTGGGGATGGGGGGGAGGGGGGGGGGAGGGAAGGAGAGGTGGACTTGCGCGTGGATATGTAAGCAAGCAGCAGCTACAACTGTTTAGACCAAAACCCCACCAGAAATAAGGACCACAAAAGCAGAGCGTCAGGTAGACTGCAAAATCACTGCCAACAAAACTATCAGCGGCAATTATCTGTCGATTTTCTCATAATGGCGAGGTAACTTGAGCCTCCACATCACACATCGGCCATTACCTGTCCCCCATGCTTTGCTGCTGCTGCTGCTGCTGCTGGCGTGAAAAAAGCAATGGGCTGATCGGGGTGTTGATGACGGGTGGATTGGGGGAAGGAGAGGAGGGAGGTGAGGGTGTTATTGTGTGACAATTTGCCCAATCACGGCATCTATCATGGCGGCCAGGCAGCGGCAGGGGATAGATAACTCTGTGTGCAGGTAAAGCTCTCTTCCGGAAACGGCTGGGCCGATCCACAGACGCCGCCATGAGGAGACACTGCTAGCCTGCAGCCCACAACAATGACCGTCCTTTCTCTCCTTCATGTACCAAAGGATGCAAGTCCAGTTCAGAATTTGAAAAAAATACCACACAATGCACACACACATGCACGCGCGCACACACAACACATATACGTACACACGGTCACTCATGAGCACGCACGCACGCACACGCACACGCGTACGTGCACACACGCACACATGCACGGACGCACACACACATACACACACAGGATCCAAATTCTGGATGCAAAGTTAAATCTATCACCCAAATGATCATAATTATGTCTCTGTCTTCTGCTTGCCCGTCTGTCTGTTTATCAGGATGTCCTTTCGTCTGTCTGCACGTGTCCCTTGTCTGGCTAGTCAGTCTGTCTCTCTACCTGTCTCTGTCAAACTCTCTGCTCTGTCTGTCTTTGTCAGCCGCTCTGCTTACTGTCTCTGTCTCCTCCCCCTCTCTCTCCTAATAGTTTTCCTGTATACCTGAGTATGCATCTCTGCGCACGTGCACATGTGTATGCATGCAAACAAATGTGTGTGTGTGTGTGTGTGTGTGTGTGTGTGCGCGCGCGCGCGCACACACACCTCTCTCTTCTCAATGTATTAACCATATTCATGATTCTGTACCTCTGGTTATGCGCTTGTGTTTTATGCCTGCAAGTCTGCAAGTGCATGTGTGTGCGTGTGCATGCGTGCTTGTGTGTGTGTGTATGTGTGTGCGCGCGCGCGTGCGTACGTGCTTGCATGCCTGTGGCTTTGTGTGTGTTCTTACAAATGAGTTGATTACGATGACAATAAAAAGGTGACAATAATTCTCTGAAAGCTGTGAGGATGCTTATTTGTCTTCAGGCAACACAGCCACTTATTTTCACATCAACTTGCTGGAGACAAACATGAAAAGATAAAGGAATAAAACTTTTGATGACAGACTCAAGAGAACTAGCCGATTCTACTTTACAGACAGCGAGAGAGAGAGAGAGAGAGAGAGAGAGAGAGAGAGAGAGAGAATTCTGTCTATCATAACTCGCTGATTGTACTTTACACAGAGAGAGAGAGAGAGAGAGAGAGAGAGAGAGAGAGAGAGAGAGAGAGAGAGAGAGATAGAGAGAGAGAGAGAGAGAGAGATTATTCTGTTCATTACGCGAGTAAACTTCTATCTTCCCCCCTCTGTAAAGTGTGGGACAGGATTACTGGTGATTGCAAGAATCCAGATAATTTGGGATCATTTTGTGGTCTATACAAAAATCGTTATACGGAAAAGTAAAAAAAAAATCGTTTAGCTGAGACGCCAGTCAGATGGAGACTTGCGAAGGTGATCCATTCTGAAAATCCCAAAAGTGTGTGAAACGTTTTGGACCAAAGCCAATAATGATGCGTTTTGCGTCGTCTAAGAACAACTAGGTCACTACCATCTACCTTCCTGCCTGTCTGTTTCTCTGCCTGTCTGTTTCTCTGTCTGTCTGTCTTTCTGTCTGTCTGCGTCTCTCTTTTTCCTATCACGTCGACCAACGCTCTGTTTGACTTTTTAATAATCATTGTTTACATCAGTATGATGCTTGTTTCTGTTGAATTTTTAATTTCGTGTTGTTTTGTATCTGGTTTCTTTGTTTTTTGTTTTGTTTTGCTTTATTTACCCACCCCCCCCCCTCTCTCTCTCTCTCTTTCACACACACACAACACACACAACACACACCCACACACCACACACAACACACACACATACATACACAAACCACATGTTCGTCAGCGCCAAATATGTTACTCTTCTTTAAAAAAATGTTTGATGTAAATACCTAACTGGTTGGACGGCCTCAAAGATAGCTTTCATATATGAAAACGGAGTTTGATTTATTCCAGTTTGTTTTCATTGAATTCTCTTCCCGTTTTCTGTCTATGATTACAACACCTTGCTTTTATACCCCTCGCCCTTTCTCTGTTTCTAATCTTTATGGGCATAGCAACCGTTGTCACAAGCTGAACTCAAATAAAATCTACCATTGCCTTTTGGTAGGGACCGGAAGTGACAAGGTGTTATGTCGAGGTTGTGGATTTGAAGCATCCTGGTCTGTTGACAACTGGCAATCCTCTTAGCTTGGTGTTAATTACAATGTACGTCGCAGCTCTGTCATCCTACTAAATGCTGAGCCCAGTGGGAATTAGCAGCTATTTTAAGATGACTCTTATTCAGCTAATATTTAGGTCTCATCATTACTGAGCCAATGTTTTCAACTTTGGTTTGTGTGGAACTGATGGATTTAGGCTGTTTTCTCCTAGTCATAGTCTACATTGGCTGATATGATAAGTTAGTTTTAGCAGATCTGTATGACTTTATCAGGGATGCGAAGGAATAGGATGTAAAAAAAAGCACCCGAGAGCTTATTTCATCATCCGCGAAATAAGAGAAACAGATAGAAAGAACAGGTGAAGAAAAGGATTGGGGCTGCACATACCACTTCATTTTCAAAAACTTTACCAGAAACATGATTATGGCAACGTGTAAAAGTATGTTTTTCCATGAACCATACACCTACACTTTCTACCTCATAACTATGAGTTTGTGTGGAAGCCTTCAGAGTCAACAGATTCATGGTATAGACTTAAAACAGGTGATAATTCTTATGGTAAAAATTTAATTCTGATGAACCTCAGAACCTCTCTCTCTCTCTCTCTCTCTCTCTCTCTCTCTCTCTCTCTCTCTCTCTCTCTCTCTCTCTCTTTCTCTCTCTCTCCCTCTCTCTTTCCCTCTCTGTGACAGTGTCAGTCTCTGTCTTGTCTACCTCTGCCCACAATCAATCAGAAAAGTGTAGCGCTATGTAGCAGTCGAAATAATTATTTCCACTGATCTCTTTCCGGCATCAGCAGTTAAAGTGCCTCCACTAAGGGCCGGCTCCCTCCCTAACTCCCGCCCCATCAGTTAAGACAGCTGCTGACTGATTTCTCCCTCATGCTGGTTGCTATGTGCAGAAAATTAATGGCTTTTTTTCTAGTTCACCATCAGTTACGGAGACTAACGCAGACTTTTTGCCTCTTTATTGACACCATCAGTTACAACAATGGTGGTTGATCCAGTTTCTTCTGGATTTCCGATCCATTTTTCATGTCGACACTTTTTTCAGGTGATAAGTAGAGATGCCAGAGAACTGAACAAGGTGCGGAAGCTTGTCTTGCGCTGCATTGCACCATCACACCAACGATATACAATATAATGGGCTGTGAAAATGCCAGCTGTTATCGTAGCCACCAGAGATTTATTCAAACCCACAACCTTCTGAAGAACAAGCGTATCTCTCTAACGCTGGCGAAAAGGTTTGTCATAAAATAACCATCTCTTAAAAGACAGGAAAACAACGATAAACTGCCGGTAAGTAGTCTGACTATTACTTTAAACAAAGCAAACCAGATCATGGGGGTGATCATCTCCAGGCTTAACTGAGATTTAGGGCTGACAAGTTGTCCCCTCCCCCACTCCCTGATATGGCACTGGGGCACCCCCCCCCCAAAAAAAAAAGTCCACACAGTGTGTCTTGTTGGGTGTATCAGTCAGTTATTTGTTTTTTGTCAGTCAGTCAATCAGTCAGTCAGTTAGTTAGTTGTCAGTTAGTTAGTTAGTTCTTTAGTTAGTTAGGTACTTACTTACTTATATCTTACTTACTTAGCTAGTTAGTAAGTTCGTTGATTAGTTACTTCGTTTGTTAGTCAGCTTCTTAGTTCGTTAATTAGTTTGTTGGTTAGTTTATTATGCACTCTAGGTCGCAGCAGATTTCTCTGGGTGAAATTCGGGCTGCTCTCCCCGAGGAGGGCGCTTCGCCACAAGAGCAGCGCCACTCAAGTTTTTTTTTAAAAATCCCGTTTCCTGTCTGTATGTGTATTTGTTTCCCTATCAGAGTGGCTTTTTTCTACAGAATGTTGCCAGGAACTCCTCTCTTGTTGCCATTTGCCGTGGGTTATTTACGTGAGCTTACTACGTGTTGCACACGGGACCTCGGTTTATCGTCTCACCCAAGACTAGCATCCAGACCACCACTCCCGATCTAGTTCTAGTGGACAGAGGTCTGAGGTACCGTGTTTGTGCAATAAAAGAATCCACAGCAAACACAGAGTTGTCCTTGGCAAAATTCTCTAGAAAAAGAAGCCACTCTGATAGGGAAACAAATACCGTACATGCTAACAGTTAAATAAAAGGAAAAAAAGGATGGTGTTGCTATTGTGGCGAAGCGCTCTCCCTGTGGAGAGGAACTCAAATTTCACGAAAAATGGTATACAGTACAATAAATACAATAAATACAATTTAATTCAATACAATACAGCAGCAGTAACGTCAAGAATCAGTTACTACAGCGTTAGGGTTAGGGTTAGGTTTAACACACACACGCACACACACACACACACACACACACACACACACACACACACACACACACACAACACACACACAACACAACACAACACACACACACACTAACCCACACACGAAACAGCCTTCAGAGTTTTAAAAAAAAAATCCCCAAACCCCAAAACGATATCAGTTTCAACATCGTCCACAGTAGTCACCATCTTCTCCTGTCCCATTTCCCTTTCTCCTCCCTCCTCCTCCTTCCCTGCCTCTATCTCTCTTCCTCTCCACCCGCATGCCTCTGTCCGTCTATCTGTCTGTCTGACCCCCCTCACTCTCTCTCTCTCTCTCTCTCTCTCTCTCTCTCTCTCTCTTCTCTCTCTCTCTCTCTCCCCTCTCTCTCTCTCTCTCCCCTTCACTACCCCGTGGAACAGAGTGGCCGGCAAAAAGTAAGCGAAGTGCAGGGAGATACTGTAATGCAATATAACCCAGGCCGACTTCATTCGGTCCGCATGGTTCCACTGACAGTTCTGCAAGTCATTGCATGGTGCCAGACTGAATCACTGAATACCAAGCACTACTGCTCCCCAGCCGCTGCGCCCAGTCCTCGCCCCATTGTACTTGCAAACTTGAGACAGAGACAGAGCGAGCGAGCGAGAGAGAGAGAGAAAAAAAAAGAGAAAAGAGAAAAAGAAAGAAAGGAAAGAGAGAGAGAGAGAGAGAGAGAGAGAGAGAGAGAGAGAGAGAGAGAGAGAGAGAGGAGAAGAAGAGAGAGAGAGAGAGAGAGAGAGAGAGAAGAGACAAGAAAGAAAAAGAAAGGAAGAGAGAGAGGGAGAGAGAGAGAGAGAGAGAGAGAGAGAGAGAGAGACAGAGGAGAGAGAGAGAAGAGAGAGAGAGAGAGAGAGAGAGAGAGAGAGAGAACAAAAGAAAAAGAAAGAAAGGAAGAGAGAGAGAGAGAGAGAGAGAGAGAGAAGAGAGAGAGAGAGAGAGAGAGAGAGAGAGAGAGAGCATACTAGCGTAACTGCGAGTACTAACAATAACATTACAGAATCAAGTCAAAATATGTTATCTGGTCAAATTTCTACTTATTATTGTCTATTCACCACAGAGTGATTTAGTTATTCGCATTCTGATGCTGTAGGGGTTGAGGGAGAGAAAAAGCAGGCAAACAAATCTGCCACAGTTATCATGGCTTTTAGAGACTGCATTGCGTAAAGACTCAGGCGTTGAGAGAGAGAGAGAGAGAGAGAGAGAGAGAGAGAGAGAGAGAGAGAGAGAGAGAGAGAGAGAGATGTTATCTTATTATAGCGGATAAACAGTGGACAAAATGAAGAAGAGAACGACAACTGTGTATTTTGTTTTTAAAAAAATCAAGGTGGGTTGTTCTTGTGATTATACCTATGTCCCAGCGGAGATTTCCGATGTAACCAAGAGGAAGTCACCCCCTCGTGGTATTCAACTCTCTGATCTGGTCTGAACAGTAGCATGAGGATATCCAGCAAGCAAACCTTATGGTGGTCAAGCGCAGATGGTGCTGCCAGAGCACAGACAAAGAAAGCTCTGTTGCGTCCTATAGGAGAAAGCACTGAACACAGCTGAAACTTGTACAGTTCAAAGTGAACTGGAAAGGGAGTATTTGTTCTGTAGATATACCAAACAAATGAATTTTTAAAATGCTTTTTTGCTTTAAAAAAAATAGCAGCAGATTGTTCTTTTCTACAAGAGCATGAGACCTATTGCAATGAATAATTCAACAAAAAAAAGAAAAAAAAAGAAAAAAGACAACAAACAAAAGCAAGAAAAAACATCCCAAAGAGAAACGGTTTTAAACGGGCATTTGGAAATAATGATTTTAAAAAAGTTTAAGGTATTTCGGGAAGAAATTACTTTTGGTTACATTTAGTTTGTTTTATTTATTTGTTTGGGACCTATGTTATTTTTCAGCCAGTGGCACAATTTTTAGAATGCAGGATAGTTTGGGACACACAACATGATCACACCTGTTTATTTGACTGTTGCAAGAAAAGCTGCAAAGTGAGGACAGAATAACAGATACAATTTGCAAAACAGAGTACAGGGCACAAAGTGACTGGTTCTGAGACAGATCCTTAATGAAATTATACTAACATTTTAGAAGCTGAGAATCTGGAGTGAAAACGGTCGAATACTCCAGTGAGAGTCTGGGTACCAGTGTAATAATAATAATAATAATAATTAATAATAATAATGATGATGATGATGACGGTGATAATAATAATAATATAAATAATAATAATAATAATAATAATAATAATAATAATAATAATAATAATAATAACAATAATAATAACAACAATAATAATAACGATAGTAAATAAAATAATATAATTATTGCATCATCTTCATTATTATTGATCACATACAATAAAACAAATGATGATGATGAAAATTATGACGATGATAATAATAATGATAATGTTAATAATAATAATACAGAATTTTAACAGCGTTAAATCTCGTAAATCAAACAACTCAAATAACAGCATCATAACGAAAAAGCTGTGTAGAAACATTTAAGTATGAAACTGATTAATTGAAGAAATACAGTGTATATAATGTCAAAGGTTGTTTACAAACTAAGCAGCTTATAAGTAGATTAAAAAGCAACAGTTATGTTTCAGGTTTGAACATTTGAGCATTGGTTTTCAGAAGCTTCCTACTACTTTGCACATACCATTTATTTTTTTATATACATCATTTCGTTTGTTTGTGTGTTTGTTTGCTTGTAATTTTCTTTCTTGATATAGTCTATTGTTATTTTTGTCATTGATTTGATTATGTTCTACTCAGCCAAATAATAGACGTCAACATTTCTTTTAGTTGTCTTAGGAGAAAAAATTTGATCGCCACAAAAATCTGTTTTTGTTGTTTGTTCTTCAGACCCGTGCATCTCCAATGTTGATTGTTTGCGTATGAGACCATTTTTACCCAGTGTTAAGGTAGCCGCATTCCGACTTAGGAGATAAGACAACCATTTTAGAACCATAGATTTAAAACTAGATCACGTGTAATCCTTCTCTTCATACTTTGATTTCAGTGCCAAAAGTTTCAGTAAAAGAGAGACAGAGAGAGAGAGAGAAGAGAGAGAGAGAGAGAGAGGAGAGAGCTAGAGAGGGAGAGAGAGTGAGAGAGAAAGGAGGGGGGGGGGAGAGGAGAGGCGGGGGTTCAATGAGCCTAAATATGTATAGGCCCCAACTCTTTCTCCCATTTATCCTTTTTATCCACCGAAAGGTAGTGAGGAGAGGAGACACAAGAGTCATTGTGAAGAAACTCCTTCGTACAATTAGAAAAATGGCAGTGTGGGATACAGCAGAAAAAGATGTCCAGACTCTGATAACAAGCATACGATCTGTTCCCCAACCCCGGGGAGTTTAGTGCCTGGGGGATTATTCACAGCTAATAAGCAGTTTGCTACCGCCGCTAATGCCATGATTTATGGTTTCACCAATCTCCATTTCTGAAAGTTGTGGTTGGCGAACAAAAGAAATTCGATGGCGTCGCATTACGAGTTCTCCATTTTCTGCAGTGTGTCATCAAAGGCCAGAGCCGGGCAGGGAATCCAGTTACGCGGTATTATCTGCACGGTGATGGATCCCCTACCAACGGCAAAAGAGCGAGAACTGACACCCCATAATGACCCAGTTATCTGCTTTTCTTCAGGAAAAAGTCGCAACACGCGCCCTTAAACGCCTAATGCGGTTTCTGCGACTCCTACATCTTGGTAATGGGGGAGTAGAGCCAGGGAGACAAAAGGTGGTTTGCCTTGATCAAGTCTGGCTGCAACACAAGCCAGAAGCAAGCACAGGGGTCACTGTCGTCTCGGGAGTCGGTAATTCCTCCACAACTCTAGTATTTCACAGTTGTCTCCGATAGGCCAATCCCCAAATTAACGGGTTTACGGTCCATTAGGAAAGCGGCGAATAAAGACTAGGGGCTGGAGACGACAGGCTCTGCACTCTGAAAACATCGTTAGACAAGTCCTTTTTCAGACAAAATATGCGCCCATTATGCAGTTAGAGTTTGGAGCGGCAAGCTGGAACTTTTCACGTCCTATCACTGTCAGCCCAAGCTGAATGCGACACAAAATTGGACCATCTCTTTCAAATTTACGGTAATTGTCGTCGCCACCGATCCGTCCCTCTTCTCGCCTTCTCCATGCTCTCCTCACGTGCCGCTAGAGGACCCCACGTCAGGCGCTCAGGATCACATGACCCTAGAGCTGCGCGCGCAGGCACGCTCCGTCGTCTGGCCACTCATTTCCGGCGATCTCTGGTTACTGAAGAAGGGCGCGATTGTCAACAGCAATTTGTCTTAATCAATGCTAATTCTTCCGGCCCCTTGTGGGGACAGGCGCTGCCCAGTGGTTACAACAAAGACAACAGCCACACAGGGCTGGCTGAGGGGGAGAGGACAGAAGCAGGACCAGTTACTCATTAGCCATGTCTTCACGGAAAGACGTGAGCGTGCAGAACACCCAGGGATGAGGAACGGGCTGAAAAATGGCGTCCCTGGCAGACAGACGTCCACTTCACTCTGTCCCTGCCTTTTTCTCCCCCACATTGCTGGGCTTTCAGGGCTGTCCTCTTTTACGGCAAATTCCTCCTTTCTCCAGCCGCTTTAGAGCCACTGTTCAGACAGTGAAACGGATCCTAAAGGAGTGAATCGGGTGTCATTAGGATTCGTTTGCACTCGGAAATGGGTAGTTTTGGCTGCCAGATTTTTTTTGAATAGTTGAATCTCTCTCTCTCTCTCTCTCCTCTCTCTCTCTCTCTCTCTCTCTCTCTCTCTCTCTCCCCTCTTGATTTTAACAATGCCGTTCTTCTATGGACGTTGTTATCGACCCTTCTTGATGCGACACCAAGTGCTTGTTTAAAGACGAGAATCTGAATGTATCACCCTACCTCCTGTTTTCTTCAGTATTTATAATCATGCTAGTGTGTACTGACTTGGATGGTCCGACAACGATTTGATTCGACATATTTACTCGGGTTACGCTTCTGCATTAACAGGGTGGAAAAAATCCCAAGAAATGTTACCTCAAAATTATTTCGTTTAGAAAAAAGTAATAATACAAAGAAGGCGCTGTTTACGACATGGACCTACTTTATATTTCTGCAGATTGTTTCATCTAGCTGAACAACTTCTGTTGTGGTTTTTATTAATTCTATGCACACACAATATTCTCCCAATGCAGAATTCGTTCTCTTCCACACTTTTTCTTCATGTGACGCAGGATCTTACTTCAGACTAAAAAGAAGAGTAAATATCAGTTGCGTCAACATAACCAACTCCTGCTGCATTTGAGCAGTCGAGGTCCCCTACATCACTGCTCTGTACCTTCTTTTCTGTGCTTCCCTTACCGGGTAGGGTGCGTAGTGCCCCGTTGTCTGCACTTGTAAGTTTCGGGGATCTGCCTGCTGGCCCCAGCCGATGCTTTCTGACTTCAGAGCAGCTCGTTTCACCTTACAGGTTGCATGCTGGGTATGTTCATGTTTCCCTATACCACCGAACACTGAAATGAATGATGGAATCTTTAAAGTAAATATTTCATCTTCTGCATGTCTATATAATATATGTGAAGGGAATCAAAGCACTGGCAGGTCTGCATTTGAAGTTGATCTGGGAGATCGTAAAAATCCACACTCTTAATCCACCAGACGTTGACGCCGAGATACGAACCCATGATTTCGTGGAGCCACGGGTTTGAAGTCGAACGGTCATAACCACTTGGCTATATGTAGCACCGTCGCTCTGTACCCAAACACAAGAATGAGGAAGTACGTAGCTGACCATGACATGGTGATGCATGCTGACTATTTTCCCGCTTGTCCTCCAGTTGTTTCATCTTAAGAAGAACATGGCAGTGTGTGTTTTATTCTGGCAACGTCTGGGTATTGTTATGCATCGTGTGTCTGGAATATAGCTCGCACTTTAAGTATCACACTTTGATGGTTTCAGCGTTAGCCCACCTTTACCTGTGGTACCAACATTACTGTCTACCTTTGGTATTCGTTCATTCACCCACTACAACCCCGTTGTCTGCCTTTATTGTTCATCCACTACAATCTCGTTGTCTGCCTTTATTGTTCACCCACTGCAACACTTTTGTCTGCCCTTATTGTTCACCCACTACAATCTCGTTGTCTGCCCTTATTGTTCACCCACTACAATCTCGTTGTCTGCCTTTATTGTTCACCCACTGCAACACTTTTGTCTGCCCTTATTGTTCACCCACTACAACCCCGTCGTCTGCCTTTATTAGTTCACCCACTACAACCCTGTTGTCTGCCTCTATTTTAACCCACTACAACACTGTTGTCTTCCTTTATTGTTCACCCACTACAACCATGTTGTCTGCCTTTATTACTTCACCCACTTTAACACTGTTTTCTTCCTTTTACGAGGTGACAGCCTTGATAAGGTCTCAGGGGTTGGTGGGGCCATAAACAACAGGATTGGAGAGCATTGTTGTCTTCCTTTGCTGTTCACCCAATACAACCCGTTGTCTTCCTTTGGTGCGCCCAATACAACCCGTTGTCTTCCTTTGCTGTTCGCCCAATACAACCCGTTGTCTTCCTTTGCTGTTCGCCCAATACAACCCGTTGTCTTCCTCTGGTGCGCCCAATACAACACCATTGTGGACAAACCCCCGCCACAAAAACAAAGGCCAGGAGGAAGGAAAGTAAAAGCCAGGCTGAAGAGACCCTGGGTAGGGCTGCAGCAGAGGGAGCGGGGCCTATTGTCACAGTGTGGCCCCCTAAAAGGAGAGGCATTAGCCGCCAAGAGATGGACATTAGAATCCATTGGATTCATCATAATTCGCCATCACTGTCTGCCCTAACCCCGCAACAGGATGGACCCGTGCTGGGAAAATGTCTTTCTTCCTGCCCCCCCCCCCCCCCCAACCCCCCATCCCTGCCTCCAGTCCTCTCTCTCCTCTCTCTCTCTCTCTCTCTCTCTCTCCTGTCGGTGCAAATAGCGTTGGAGATCTACCGTGGCCTTTTTCGCACTGCATGGCCCTTCCTTCCCCTCCCTCTCTCTCTGCCCATACATAGAAATGTACACACGCACACACACTCGCACGCGTACGTACACATACACATGCACACACATACGTGCACATGGACGCACACACACACACACCTCATGCGCGTACGAGCACACACGCACACACACAGAAAAAGAGAGAGAGAGAGGGGGGGGGGGGGTCATTCCTTTACAGACACCAGCACTTGAATACACCAAGCAGTGTACTGAGTAATACAGAATAATGAAGTGAATCAATACAAAATTTGAAAAAGTACCCGAACAACCCCCCCCCCCCCCTCCCCCCATTAAAAAAACAAATAAAAAAGAAAGAAAACGAGCAAAATGACATTACAATACAAAACGCGAACCGAACTACCACACAATCAAGAATGCAAATAACAAAGGCGGTGCTGTGATAATGGTGTAGCCACTCTCATGGACCTCCTTGTGACAGACAGGGTTACAGCCGCCCAGTGTTGATAATCAATAGCCTCACACAGGGCGCAGAGGTTGTGAAACTCCACAAACTCCTTTTCTGCCGGCAGGATGGTGCAGTTTCCTTTCCTAGCTCTATGACATAGGGATGGACAGGCCAGCCTTTCTGCCACTGCTAATTTCATTCATGCGAGAGTGCTGACAAGTCCGTCAATGAGAAGAGAAGGTTCAGACCCCATCTTCGAATAGTTCGAACATGTCAAGCGAAGCTGTGAAGTGGCAAACTCTGATTGGTTACGGGTTGCCCATGTGACGGCATCAGCTTAGAGCGGCGTTCAGCCTATCATTACATGCTGCATCATAGGCATCTGTCAGTCTAGTAAGACTATGGAGTTGCGCTCTAGGTGTTTATACTTCAGAGCGCACAGCCTGGGTAAATAAGTATGGAGGGCAAGCTGTTACCCATGCAGCAGACCCCCCCCCCACCTTCTCCAAGTCTCTGGGATGGTCCATTGGAAAGGCAATCCCTGATACCCATGGTTCCAGTGCTGCGCTGCAGTTGCCAGAAGGATGCTGTATCCCACCATGATAGGGGCCGCGTTCCGACCTCCGGTGTGGTGTCTAAACACGACACCTGTGTGCATACTGTTTTTTGTTGTTTTACTTCGTCATCAGCTCCTACCGGCACACAATGACCTACTCTTCCGAAAGGCGGAACGGGTTTTTAACGTGTGCGCAAGGTGTTCTGCATGCGCTCGCACACGGGGTCTCTGTTTATAGTCTCATCCGAATTACATGCTGACACTAGTTTAAACTGCTCAAAGTCTCCTGAATGTGTAGGTAGCTAGGACATCCAGCACTCTAAGACTTACTGTGAGCAGTCACGTTTAATTGGTTTTAAAATAGTGCAAAGAATGAATGGAAATGGATCTAAATGTTCATACAATCGTACAAGCCTTTAAAGTGTTTCCTAGAAGAGACAAAGAAAGTTGTATTACACTGGCAGGTGGCGTTGCAATAACGTCCCTGCTGATAAAAGAAAAGAAAACAAAAGAGAACAGAAAGAGAAGAAAAGAATTTACAGAAAACCAGTGAAGCAAAACAACATGGCAAAAAGATATGGGAACTGTCATAGTTGTATTGTTTTTATATTGTTTTTTTCTATATTATTTTGTATTGCAGTATTTACTGTTTTATTGTGTATTTTGTTGCATTTGCTATATTTTTTGGTATGAAATTTACTGCATCATTTTGTTTTGTATTGTGTTGTATTTGATGCATATTTTGTATTGTATTGTGTTGTATTCACTGTATCATTTTGTATTGTATTCACTGTACCATTTGGTATTGTATTTACTGTTATCATTTGTATTGTATTTAATGTATTATTTTGAACTGTAGTGTATTGTATTTACTGTGTTTTTTAAATCGTAGTTGTATAATTTTGTATTGTATTGTATGTATGTACTGTGCTTTGCCACATTTTGCACGAGCTGCTCTCCCCAAGGAGAGAGCGTGGTATTGACAATTATAGTGCCAGAGAGTTGTGCTTAGCCATAGAACAGCACCCCCTCTTTTCTCTGTGTGTAGTTTTATTTACCTTTGACTTCATTTCTCCCCGCACAATCGTGTCTTAAACAATGTTCTTACTCCCGTGGCTTATTTCATGTATACTTTTCTCATTTTGAAGACGAAACCTCGGTTTGTCATTTCCTCCGAAAGACTAACACCCAGGCTACCTACTAAGTGGATAGCGCCATAATCAGGCTTCGGATAGGAGTTGAACCACTGACCTATCGCTTTCTAAATGAATGTTTAATAGACTGCAAACCACATGAAGTGGCCCCGAAGTACAAGGGCAAGGGCAAACCGGTTTTGCTTGGGAAAAGCGGAATCGATGGTGTGCGTGATATAATCGAATAAAAATGCACTTTATCATGAGTTTTTCCCCTGTTTCCTTTGCTAGAGCTCCAAGGTTCACTCATAGTGAAATTTTGCGTACGCGACCATTCCCCCACCTTTAAGGTAGCCGCACTCCGACTTCGGGAAGCACTGTATTATGATTTCTCCAAAACCACAAACACAATCAGTGGGGAACAAAAATTTTGGAGATACATAACAGACAAGTTACTGAAGAGGTAATAAGGACAACATAGAAAATGATAACAAAAAATGGTATTGAGCAGCAGGCAGCTCTCTGTCTCTCCCTGTGTCTCTGTCTCTGTCTGTCTGTCTGTCTGTTCTCTTCTCTCTCTCTCTCTCTCTCTCTCTCTCTCTCTCTCTCTCTCTCTCTCTCTCTCTCTCTCTCTCGGTATCTTAAGTTATATTTTTATTGAATTTTTATTACTATTGTTGTTGTTTTGCAGTTTGTTGTTTTAACTCATTAAAATACTAAGTTGTTGGGGAACCCCCTTCATGCGTGGACTAATGGCCGGCCTCACTCTCTTTCTGTTTTTTTTTCTGCCGTGATTAGTGGTTGCTATTTTGCTGTTTATGCCGTTTCTTTGAATCACCTGATGTAGTGTAACATATAAGATTTCTTATGATTTAGTTGAAATCATTTAACATAAGTATATGACTTTCTGTGATTCAGCAGATGTGGTGTGTTGTGCTGTACATGGAGTTTTCTCTGCATAGGGATCCCCTGAAAAGCCGAAACTAAAACTTACTGTTGGCATCACTGTTCCCTGTTCTGTCTGTATTCTTTCCTGGCCTACCTTAGTGTGAATACAGTCACAGAGACAAAAGATATTGCAGAGCATCTTCAGCAAAGGAAAGAAGTAGGCGGGTTTTCTTCACTACAGCAGCAACAACAGCAGCAGCAGCAGCAGCCGCCTAGCTTGCCCTCAGGGGAAGCAAATGTCACCCCCAGCCACAAGATGCAGTGTCACGTGACAAAAGATGGCAGGCAGAGTGCTGTTTGAAAAGCAATACTTTTAATCACCTCCCCCCTGGATAAGATTAGCCGCCAAATGGACTGAGGCTCCCACTTCACAAGGTAGAGAGCGGCAAACCTGGGGGAGAGGAGAAGAGCAAGAGTCCATGGCAGGAAGCAGTTTATCTCTGGTCTTTCTGCTTTGAAAGCCTGCCCCCAATCAATTAATTGTGGTTCTAATTGCAGCCTGATTCATCACTCCAAGGAGCTGTTGTGTGGGGGTAAGGGCCAGGTCTGAAGAGGTCTGCCTTCACACAAGAGCCTCTCTAAACACTGCAGCACACCCTCACCAGGCTACACTGCCTGTGGCCAAGTTTCCACACACCACGCTTTTGTTTTGTTAGTAGTGAGTGCTGCTGGTGTTGACTCATAATGGGACTGTGTGGGTAAGTGATGGCTTGAAATTTGTGTGTGGGTGTGTGTGTGTGGGGAGATGGGGGGTGGGGAGGTGGCTGTGGTTGTGGTGTTAATATGGCATTGTCATAAAAGTCTTTGTGCTGGCTGAATGAGCTGGTTTTCAGTATCAGTAATCATTGGCATTAACGCACTTCCCTTTGATGCTTTATTGGTTTCCTAGCTTTTATGTGTTTGCTTGGTAGTATGCTGGTTTTCCGGATGCTGTTTTCTTTTCGGTTTTTTTAGTTTACATTTTTTGTTTGTATGCTTTTACCATCCCTAGTATTTACAATTTTTCTATGTCCCAGTAGGAGAATAGAGACCTGGGCTACACTTCATTTCTAGATTGAGTAAATGATTGCAGTAGGCCATATTTGCTGTTATATCTAATGCCCAAAAACCAATGGCATGTAAACAATGGCGTGGGCATCCTATCAAGTTAGTCGCCATGGCAGTCTTGACTGACCTCTTCATCGTCCATTGGGGAAGCGCATCCTACCTATTCTGTCACTGTAACAAAGTGTCGTGTAGCGTGACATCAGCCTTGTGTTGCCTTATGCAGTGGGCAGTGCAAGTCCTGTGTGTATCCTACCTGGTTTCTCGCATGGTGGCCATGATGTCATCACGATGCAGTCCATGACACCTGTACGTATACAACAGGTTGAGAAGTCAATGTGTTGTTTGCTCTCTCCACCCTTTGGTAGAAGACAACTTTATTACATTTGCCAGCCTACAAATACAGCAATCTATTATCCACTATGTCCATCCAATGAATTGTTGGATCGCTCAGTTGAGCAGTTTATTCATTAGTAAGATAGACCAAAGAATTTGATATTCGCCAGTCTGTCTTTCCAATGAATTGTTCATTCTGTCCGATGAAGTGTTTCTTCTGTCATTCACTGTTATCTTGTTTGTGCAGTGATGGCTGACCCAGTTTGCACAGGAAGACCTGATCACATTCCATCTCATTATACTTCACCTAATTATTCTCCAGTTATATTCCAACTATTATTTTTACCCAGTCATGCTCCAATTCTAATCCAACTGTATTTCATCCAGTCATGTTCTATCCAATTATAGTTCATCTTATCATCTTTCACCCAGTCACATTCCTCACATTACATATTACCCAATCACTTTCGACCCAATTATATCACCCAGTCATGTTCCACCCAATCATATTCCACACAATCATGTTCCACCCAACTATATTTCATCCATCCACAAAGTCGGATTGGGGCTACCTTAATGGTGAGAGAAAACGGTCATGCACACACAATCTCACCACTGGTGAACCAATCAATGAATGGTTCAGCCTGACTATAAATTAATTATCAAACCTATCAATGAATTGTTCAAGCTTTCTGTCAATGAACTGTTCATGCTCAACCTTTGTCAATGATTTATTCAACCTGTCTATCAATGAGTTGCTCAACCTTTCTGTCAATGAACTGTTCAACCTGCCTGTTAAACCATTCAACCTTTGTGTGTGTGTGTGTGTGTTTGTGTGTGTGTGTGTGTGTGTGTGTGTGTCTTTGTGTGTGCGTGTGTGCATGTAGGTAATTGGAATGTGTTAACTCTGTTAATTGTTATTGGTTGTATGTGTAGGGGTGTGTTGAATGCAAGCGCTTTGATTTATTTTTGCAAGATATAACACTATATAAATTCCATTTATTATATTATTATTATTAATGAATTACTCAACCTGTCTATTAATAAATTGTTCAACCTTTGTCAATGAATTGTTCAACTTATTAATGACTTGTTCAACTTGTCTATCAATAACTTGTTCAACCTGTCTATCAAACGAACTGCTTTACTTGCCCATCAAACTGTCTTCCCTGCCTGTGTATAAAATAAATTGTCTAACTTGTCTCTCAAATGAGCTGTCTAACCTGTTTGTCTATTAAATGAACTGTCAAGCATATCCATCCAATGAATGGTCCAATGAATTGTTCAGAATTTGTTTACCTGTGTCCAAAGCCAGGTCCAGTTTGTGCGTCTAGTAATTCTTTGGGGGGTCTAATTCTGCTAGCAGCTAAAGAGATTAGCTTACATAGTCAGTGTTCTTCCTGGGTCTTTTAAATCAATCCGATGAAGACATTAGTTATTCAGTTTAACGTCCTTTACTAATTAGTGATATCAGACGAGGATGACGACATTATGTGCGTGCATTGTGTATATCAATATTACAAACATATACAGCAGAAAAACGAGGGGGTAGGGGGGGGGGGAGTTAGATTGTCATGTAAAAAAATTATACTGAGAGAGATTCTTCTACAGAATTCCCTGTTGATAATGAACAACCACTAGAAAAAAAAATCAGATCAAAATAGTGTTTATTCAAGTTTTCTCTCTCTAACACACACACACACACACACACACACACACACACACACACACACGCACGCACACACACACACACACACACACACGCACGCACGCCGCGCACCACACACACACACACACACACATTTCAGCTCCTTTTGTTCTACATTAAAAAAAACCCTTTCATATGTAAATCGGCATCAATTTATGGCTTCCTGGCACACATATACATCTATTTTCAAGCAAGCTAAAGACACCACAGAACTGACAGTGACAATACCCTACAGAAGAGCAGCACTTTAACAGAGCTCTACACAGAGAGCATCCCCCCCAAGAGGACCATTTCACGTTTAACCTTGTCATCACGAAACACGAACCCTCTCACCAGCACCACCGGCAATTGCGCTTATTACTCATATGTCAAAAACCGCGCATCGTCCTATTGTCCCGTCCGATGGACGGCGATGGCGGTTGATTTAGCGCTAAACACTTTGCAAATGACATTATTGTCTGCCGGCCTGCAGGTCATTGGGTTTTTTGTGGATGGCGCAGGGAAGGTCCACAGTGAAGGGGCGACAAGAGATCATACAGATACCCTGTCCATTATCGCCCCTGATGGCAAAATAACCGGAAGTGGGGTAATTTGTCCTGACAGGTTTTTCGGTTTTTGTTTTTTTTTTCTTCCGCTGCCATCATCTCCTTTCTGTCTGTCTCTGTCTGTCTGTCTCTGTCTCTTTCTCTGAGCATTGTATTTTTTAGGGGGGATGGGGGTGGGGGGGGTGGGGAAGGGGGTCTCTTTTCAACTGATTGTGGGATTTGTATTCTGTGGTCTGTGGTCTGTGTCTGGTGGTGGCTGAGGGATGTATAGAATGAGGTTTTCCTCTCCCCTTCCCCTTCCGCCTCCTCCCCCATCATCACCACCACCACTGCCGCCACTACCACCATAATCGTTTTTATCCTTCTCTCCCTTTTACCCTCCGGCCCTTGCCTATTTGTCTTGTTCTGTTTCGAGTGTCGTTTTGTAAGACATCTCATATCACACACACACACACACACACTCACACACATGCCCGCGCGCGTGTGTTTGCGCGCTTACACTGGAGTTATTTTTTCTCGTTTGCTCTATTCCGTTAGTATTTTGAAATGGTGGGTAGCTAGTCAAATAGCGTAGCTGTGAGAAACTACCTTATGGGAGATTCGAACTCATGCCGTCAGATCACGAGTAGGAGAATCTGACCATTTGGTTAATTTACTCCCGTCCCCCTGCGCCTCCCTCCCCCCCCCCCCCCCCCTCCCACGGGCAGGTCCACTGTTGGACATGAAGGCTTGATGTGAGGACAACGTGTTCGGTTCAATAGTTGGATACACACGCAAACTTTCACTTCCCGCCAGTTTAAGATAAAGTTAAGGGTCTAAGATTTATTCATTTATTCTTTCATTTCGAGGATAATGGAATAAGCACTCATGTACTTTTTTCATCCAGTCCCTGTGTGTATGCAGTTTTGTAAATTTTGTCATCTGTTCCCACCAGCACACAATGGCCTACTCTTCCGAAAAGCGGAAGCGTTTTAACGTATGCGCAAGATGTTCTGCGTGCGTTCGCACACGCGACCTCGGTATGTTCTGTTTTAGCACCGGTTGCTTGCGTGCAACTGTATTGTCCAGGCTTTGATTTCAGTTTTAAACTTTGATGTGAATGAAAAAGCAATGCCAAGTCACACACAAAGTTGAATGTGAAGTGACGTGCTATTTTCTTCACTGTGCACTGAGCGCTTTGATTTGTTGCTTTACAAGATTCAGCGCTATATAAATTCCATACATTATGATTATGATGATTATGATTATGATTATGATTACATCACTGTATGGTACCTTCTTTCCTGCTCAGCCAGGTAAGATATTCGTTATGAAAGCAACACCTGTGTTGAAAAAGGCATCTTTGGCATAATCCCAGACGATACCATTTACATAATTATCAGAAATGCGGCGTGTTTCTCATCGTTTTTCCACTCCAGATGTTTGTCATGTGTTTTAATCCTCACATCACCTCGTGGATGATGATCATCTGGTTTATGATAATGATAACAACATATATAAGTATATCGCAAAAAGTAAAGAAAATACTACGTTGACATAGCAATTAAGAAACAGTTATCTTGCGAGTATGTGTAGGCATTATGTGAGTGAGTGTGTGTGTGTGTGAGATGTGGTGTGTGTGATGTGGTGTGTGTGTGTGGTGTCAGTGTGTGTATGTGCGTGCGTGCGTGTGTGTGTGCGCGCGCGTGTGTGCTGTGGTGTGTGTGTGTGTGTGTAGTGTTAGTGCGTGTGTGTGCACGCGTGCGTACTTTAAAAAAAATTCTTTTATATCGAGGATAAGGAATAAGCACTTATGTGCTTTTTTACATCCAGTCCCCGTGTGTATGCGGTATTGTAAATTCTGTCATCTGTTCCCACTGGCACACAATGTCCTACTCTTACGAAAAGCAGAACAGGAATTAACGTGTGCGCAAGATGTTCTGCGTGCGTTCGCACACGGGACCTCGGTTATTAGTCTCCTCCGAAGGACTTTGTGGGGGAGAGTAGAGTCTGCACTGATGTTAACTCCAGGGAAAATATCCCCTTGAACGGGAATCGAACCCGGGTCCTTAGATTGCGAGTGCAATGTTCTAACCACTAGGCTATCCCGTTCAACCCCCCCTAACCCCCGCGCGCGCGCGCGCGCGCGCGCGCGCGCGTGTATGTGTGTGTGTGTGTATGCGAGAATGGTTTCTCCCCAAGCCATTAAACCATCCACACGAAAGAGGACAAGAACAATTAGTCCGACATAAACCGCTGCAGGTCAAAGGTGACACTATCGCCTGACTTGACCCCCGGCTCTGCCAGCCCTCCTCTTATCCAACCAAGAGAAGAAGAGAAAAAAGAAAAGAAGGAGAAGAAGAAGAAGAAAGACAGAAGAGAAGAGGAAGGAAAAGCCACCGCCTCTTATCCAGCCCCTGGTAAGGGAATGAGGGTTCTGTGCGCGCCAGTCGCGGCACTCACCGATAAAGGCTTCACTTTAAATGCTTAGCGCTGCTAATTTTTGCAATTAGCTTTCCCCCAAGGGGGAGAGCAGCGCCGTGATTTAATAGGGAGGGAAGCTGGCTGTGGCGGTTATCAAGGTGTTCTCAGGCAGGGTCATCGTCAGGGTTGTCCCCTCCGCTCCTTTGTCTGGGTCTGCCCTTACCAGACCTGTCCTTGTCGTCGTCATCTGCAACGACTATAAGCGCAAGTAGTTTGGGCTCCCCCTCCTCTACCTCGTTTTCCCATTCTTCTGGTTTTCTTTAAAGTTATGATGATGAATTTTGAGGCTATGTCTCGCTGCAAAACACCAATCAGAAATGAGCTACGTCAGCACAGTGTGTTCATGTCACTTGTTCAGATCAAAATAGTCAAAATACACAAGATGAGTAAACGTTTTAGTTAGAGAGTTGAAGGCTTGAATCGCCTGGACTTTTGGTGGATCAACATAAAGGGATTTTTCTGATATCTCTAGGATATGATAATATATAGGACTAGCTGCCTAGCTGCCGATTGTGTAGTAGATACACTCACGATGAAACCGCCAAACATTCAGTCATTCATGTTAATGGGTCGCTTATCAAATCATAAATACACCCAAGATGTGCCGTCTTGAAAAATAAATAGCAATGAAGATATATTACAGATGAATACAGAATGATTTGATACTGTTAGTTCCAACTGCCCATCAAGTCTCCTTTACCCACCCATCCCCCTTCCGTGCCCTTTAAAAAAAATCTGTCCCTGCTCATTCAGAAAATGTAATGGGGTAAGGATAATCTGGGTGTCATATCACTGATCAGAAAACCCCTAGATGAGGCAATCCAGGGAACACAAAGTGGTGGTAATGCTGGAGCTTTTCTACGTGTGGCACAATCTGCACAAGTGACAATAGGCTATGGACACAGTCAACCAAAGGAGTGAATGCAGGATTGCGCAACCGTCCATAGCATATTATCCCTTACTCTGCAGGCCAGAAAGGTTTGCTTAATTAAAGAAAGTATACAACCCTGACAAAAGATTGTTTATTCATATAATGATAATAATAAACGGAATTTATATAGCGCTATATCTTGCAGAGACAAATCAAAGCGCTTGCACTCAGCTCATTCTTACACAGTCATACAACCAGTAACAATTAATAGTTCCATAAAGTCCAAATGTGCACGCACGCACACACACACACACACACACACACAGGTCACACACCCTGGAAGGGTGTTAGAATCTTGGCTTGTTGAAGGCAGAAAAAGCTATAAGATGAAGCATGAGAGGAAAAATGAGCCCATCTCCACTTTAAGACCTTTTTATATGGATCCTACTACTTTCTAATGCTTTCATGTATGTCCGCTGAAAAGTACAGCAGGCTATACAGATATGAACTGTGTTGATCAAAGCCCCTGTATCTATAGTTGAACAGTATGGTTGGCAGTATCATAAGCTCAATGTTTTTGAAACTATAGGGTCAATGTATTCTTTCATAGATTTCTATAAACTTTTCCACGGCAAAATGTTAAAACCTTCTCAACATGTGAATTCTCTATCTTTGTAAACGAGGGGACATATAACCATATTAAATACATGTATATTTTGTGTATATCTGTAAGTGGCCATGAGACTGTTCCGCTTATTGAAAAAATAAAGTAAGTCATGAGCTAGTACTCTGCTTAGACTATGCTTTCTTCGTTTATTTCTGTATGGAAGAAAACAATCAAGCATAACCCTTTTTCAAATCAATGAACGTAAATCAACGTTCTGCCATTCCCAAATCAAAGAAAAGAGTGTTTAAACCAACAACACTTTAAAGAGGCTAATCAGTGTCATGTTTACCCACTGGACCACCACGCTGTAGGTCTTATCCTACAGTGACAGTGACCTGGGTTTGACACTACACCCCGCACCACTGAGATACTGTGGTCCGGTCAGTAATGAAGAGGATATAATTCATGGTCAGTGTGTTATCAGGCCAGTGTCAGCAGTGGCCCTGTGATAGATAGTGTGGCTGACACCTTCATCCAGTCTTCCAGCAAATGATGCTACTGCTGCTTATGCTGGTCAGTTCTGCTGCTGCTGCCCACTTGCTATTTAGCAGAAAATGCGCTATGGTTGTGTTTTTCTATTTTTCTTATTTATCTTTTTATTTCGAGAACAATGGAATAAGCACTCATGTGGTTGTTTTGAGGGTTTTGTTGTTGTTTATTTGTTTGTTTTGTTTAATTTTTTTGGTTCCTCGAATAGAGCTTTGAGGTTCACAAATGGTCTGATTTTTGTGTATACATGCGACCATCCCCCCCCTTCACCACGACCACCATTAAAGTAGCTTCATTCCGACTTCCAGGAATGTGCTTATGTTTTACATCCAGTCCCCATGTGCATACGGTTTTATAAATTCTGTCATCCGTTCCCACATGCACAAATAGCATACACTTCTGAAAAGCTGAACACGTTTTAACGTGTGCACAAGATGTTCTGTGTACATTCGCACACCGGATCTCGGTTTATTGTCTCATCCGAAAGACGTGAGTGTGGTGATGTTATCCCGCAGAGCATTGGACTGCGTTGGAAAAGGATAATTATTTATTATACAGCTATTGGCAGACTCCAGAAGATTTTCAGCCGATCTCTTTCCGACATTATAGACCTCAAGGTTTCAAGGAACTCTATTTCATAAAACGAGATGGCTATATGAAAGTTCTAATATTATTCTCTTATTGGCACATGTACGCGCACGCGTGCACACACATACACATACACACACACACACATTCTCTCTCTCTCTAACGAAGGAGGGGGAGAGGGGCGGGGGGGGGGGGGGGAGGTCATTCTCCTTTACCTAATCACCAGCCCCCAGAGAATACACAGTATAGCCGCGTGGCTCTTTTACTATCTCAGTGCCAGCACATGGGATCTGTAGCATGCTCTGCCGACACATCCTTCCTCTGATATCACTAATATTGAAGACATTACAGAAAAAACACACACACACACACACACACACACACCACCACACACACGCACAAATGCATGGGCATGCACAGACACCCACATTTACGCATGCACGAACGCACGCACACACACACACATACGCACGCACACACACACACACACACATTGGTTTTGGAAGGGGTGGGGTGTGTCTTTTTTCTGTGCCCACTTTTATCCAACACCCCCTATAGACTAGGCAGCCTGGTGCCAATACATAGGGTCTGTATACCACACCTTGCCCACACATCCAGACACTTGTTAGCACTACATGGGAAGAAACTGAAGAACACACACACACAACCACACAACTCGCGCGCGCGCACACACAAACATACACACACAAACACACACACGCGCGCGCGCGCGACGCAAACACACACACACGACGCGCACACATACACACACACATGTACACACATGTGCGCGCGCACACACTCACACACATACACACACATGTACACACACAGGTGCACGCACATGTACATACACATTATACACATGTACACACACGCATGTACACACACACACTTTCAAAACCCATCCACCATTCGTATAGAGCAGAGGAGCCGACTATGGCCGGTATTATGGATGCTTCATACATTCCTAACCTGCACCCTGAGGCCTAGTTTTGGTCTGAATGAAGACACTGACTGCTGCAGCAACACAACAACTCATCCAAGATACCACAACCACAGAGAGAGAGAGAGAGAGAGAGAGAGAGAGAGAGAGAGAGAGAGAGAGAGAGAGAGAGAGAGATTGTCCTAAGTATGCTGATCACCTGGACTTATTTATTCCAAGTATTATTTTCCTAATGTGAACATTGTTACGACTGACTTCGAGTTGCTGTACTATGTGCTGTAGCGGCTCTACCAACAAACATACTTTTCTTTTTCTTTCTTTTTCTCTTTTGCAGATAGACTAGAGATCGAACTCACAAGTTTTAGAACGGAAAATTGGTGTTCCTGCAATGGATGCACTGGGTGGGGATCGGTTTCAGCTCAACGCGAAGCATCCCTTACCAGATAATAGGGGATGGCGAGGTATAGACAATGGAGAAATATAATCAGTTCATCATTTGAAGCTCTCTGAGATGGGTTACTTTTTGTTATCTCTTGTGATGTGAAGTACTGTAAATGGAGTATGAAATTGCCTAAACACTACAACAAGGACATGATACAAAGGACCCAATATTCCCATGTAAATGAGACCATTCACTATGTGATACAAACCAGCAGATGGGGAGGCTGGATGTTTCAATGGAGGCTTTGGTTTACACCACATAATCATGATATCACCTACAGAGGACAAGGCCATCTCAATGAGTGTCATCGAAACTGTCAGAAGCTCTGTTGAGCTGATGACATTTCCATTCAGGAGTACATTTGTATTATTAAAATCAAATGGGCTTTGACAATTGCTACTACTCAAAAATCGGAAGTTAAGTGCAATACACTAATAGGCTATACCTTTGAGAAACAAAACTGACCCTGCAAATGGTTTTTCATCCAGTGTGCCTGTCCTTTTAGTATTATAGCTCTTCAACAAAATGATGTAACCCACAAAGGTCGTTGTTATAGTGTTATTGAGTCATGGTTCCAGGTGCTTGGTTGACTGATGATCGACAATAGCTTTGTCAACTGTAAACACTTGATTGCAAATTATTCTGGGAAGAATGGAGGAGGTGGATGAGTTGGACTAAGACATGTGGGAAGGGGCTTGTAGGAGTGAGAGAGAGAGAGAGAGAGAGAGAGAGAGAGAGAGAGAGAGAAGAGAGAGAATATGCTCCTACATGATTGTGGTCGCACAGATGTTATGTATGTATGCATTTAGATACACTCTGAACTAGAATGTCATTTGCTTGAGGAATGTGTGCCTGGCAAGTCCATTCATGCTATTTTATCATGTGCTGTATTGTCAAGAGACCGCACTATGTATTGCACGCTATCTGTCATTTATTCTTTTTTTTTTAAAGTCAGATATTTACTTTCATGTGTTGTTCTTGTTGTTTTCTAGAAAAGATGTTAAAACAGTCCTTGGCAAAAAAAACATTTATCTTCTTATTTTTTGTTGTTTAAAATAGCAGTTCATAAATATTTTCTGTATCACGATAAAAATGAATTTTAAAACTTCATGAAAAAGTCAATTCAAAACAACTCCAAACCAACCCTAGCATGATTATGCAATATTATGAATATTGTTACTGCTGACCAGTGTACTTTATCGTAGCACAGGACACTTCAAACACAGACCGCACTTTCTCTCCTAATCCAAGAACTATTATCTTGACCAGGGCAATAAATGTCAGACAGAGAATGATCTCACAAAAGTACTTCTATAGACACAAGCGCCTTGGTGTCTCGCCACCTCTTCTTCCTTTCTTTTTTTCGTCGCCTGCCCTTGGCGTTCTCTCTCTCTCTCTCCTCTCTCTCTCTCTCTCTCTCTCTCTCTCTCTCTCTCTCTCTCTCTCTTTTTTTAAAACGAAATTTCATATGGGAACAAACTTCAATAAATAAAAGAAACAATATTTTTGTTTTAATCTTTAACACGAAGAAATCCTCACGATAATAATGCTACGTGACAAACTGAAAAGCATTCTGAGAAGTCAATATTGCCGGACTGGGCCAGTGAGGGGGAAAAAAACACCCTGTAGCAAACATTACCAATGACACGTCAAATGTGGCGCCATATTATACTAAACGGCCGCAGCACGACAGATGGCGCGGCATCCGTATCCCCAGCAGCAGCACCACAACCACTCATCAGAAGCAGCAGCAGCAGCAGCGTCAAAGGTTCCAGGCTAGGCGTCGCCTGGTACTGTAGGACTTGTGCATGTCCAATTGCCACCCTGTTCCCTCCCCCACCCCTGTGGATACCCGTCCGCGTGCACGGCCCCAGCCCCCCCTGTCCCATGCTATATCGAATCTCTCGCTTCCTCGAGTTGCAAGACGACCTGTGGCCGCGGGACCCTGGGCAGGCTGATGGCACGTTCCCGGTGATTGTGTGGCCCCAGCTGTGGGTGCCCCAGTGACGCAGAGGCAGGGGTTCGGTTCCCATAATGACACACGGTGGTGGGGCAAATTATTTCACTTCTCTGACTATCGTTTTAGCCGGTTGCGTGACTCGCTGTGACTTGATGGAGTTGGTTCTTGGGACAGATCGAAGAGCCTGGCGCGGCGGGCCGGCAATTATAGCAGTTTATTGTTAATAAAAGCTGTTGGCCTTTCCTGGTTGGAGTCGGTGCCCCCCCCCCCCCCCCCCCTCTGTGTGTGTGTGTGTGTGTGTGTGTGTGTGTGTGTGTGTGTGTGGTGTGTGTGTGTGTGTGTGTGTGTTGTGCATATTTACATGTTAAAGCACTGGAGTCTAAAATACTTAAAAGTAGAGCGTTCGATTTTTAGCTACCTCACAGAACGGTTCCATTTTCAGTGCCAAGCATACTGTATTGCCGCTCTAACAGCGCAGCGTTTTGTGTTTTTCCCCTACTACTCTTTCTTTTTTTTAAAAATTAAAAATCCACATTAGAACAAACTGTGTTTTCATCACATGGCCAAGAAATTTTTAATCAGCGCAACACCCAGTTCAATTTCCTCCTTGTTGACAAGCAAAAGGGGGATAATGCCGTAATGTAGGTCTATCCTTCATAGTTGATCTTTTCTTTGTTTCTCCCTCTGTCTCCGGCTGTCTGTCTGCCTGCCTGTCTGTTTGTCTGTCTCTGTCTCTCTGCCTCTGTGCGGTGTGTGTGTGTCTGTCTGTCTGTATGTACAAGCATGTGATGCATGCATTCATATGTGGGTGTGTGCGTATGCATGTGCACTCGGGAGTGGATCATATCAGTGCATTTGCTCGCACATGTGATCTGATAATATTCCTGCCGCAACATGAATGTCGCGTACACAGGAAGATAGCAATACCGACAATAACTGCAGAGAACCAGGGTGGAGAGGGGAGAAAAAGGAGGGTTGACACTGTGAAGTGGTAGGTGTGATTTACTGCAGGCTGTCGACAAACATGGTAAATAAGGTAAATCAAGCACCGTTCAACAGTCACTTAGAAGCATGGCGGAACCACCAGACAAACACTTCACTCCAACTATGGGGCAGCATTACACAAGCTAGCTAAAGGACGCCTCACACAGGTCCACTGACCATAGAGTTCCTGAGAACTGGTTGAAAGATTCCCTCACACAGCCATAGTTCAACCTGTGTGTGTGTGTGTGTGTGTGTGTAATCATCAACTGGTATAAAAATTCAGTTGGATGAAATTTCTTTACCTAGTAAAAACTCAAGAAAGAATTAGACCACACGCTAATTCTAACTTGATCAAAAGCTGGGGCTACACAGGCAATGGAAAGTATTTTGTAGGCATGTGATTTAACCAGGGGAGGAAAAGAATGGCCGGGACAAAAATTAATGTAGGTCGAACTGTGGGTCAATGAACGGACAAAAGGACATAGGAGAATGACCTTTTGCCAGGACACAAACATTTTTGGAGATGTCACAGATGCCAGTTATGTTAATGGTGAGAGGGAGAAGGTATGAAGCACACTACCAATAAAGAAGGGTAAGTGCTTGACCTTTTTTTCTGGTTTTTTTTTGGTGTTCGTTTGAATTGGTTGTTATTTTTTTCTTCATATCAAGTGATGGCAGCTCTGAGCCTGCAAGTAGGCTCTTGCCTCTGCTGGGCCAGCACTCAATACACAAATCGGTTTGGTTGTGCTATACACATCGTTGGACCGTTAGTTGAACCAGTTCCACCGTGGTTCTAAGTGACTGCCCCTGAACAAAGAGCAGCAGAGATGACTAAGCAAAGATAAAGGTGTTCTGTAACCTGTGCGCTCTTTGGGGACCAAGGTGTCAGAAACCTCAGCTTCTCTGTATCGTAGGGGGGGGGGGGGGGGGGGGGGGGAGGGGGGCGCCCATCTCCTCTCCCTCGCTGCTTTACCTTCCCCGACCCTAAAGAGGGCAGGTACCCGTTACAGATGGGTGAGCAGGGGGACTGTATTGAAGCCCAGGCACATGAACAGTCATCCATCTGCAAGTCAACCGTGCTCAGTGCTGCTTTCAGCTTGCTTGGGAAGAGCAAGTGCTCCAAGCTACTAGCTTTCATATAACTGAAACTAAGTACAGGAAGAACAAACAAAACCAACACTGATCACCAGTCCCCATGACAGAGTGGTTAGTGTAGTAAGCTATGACCTTGTAAATCATGGGTTCGATTCCCACCCAGCTTGACCTGGAATTGTCGAGCTCCAGCCGGCTCTTACCCAGATCTGTGTATACTGTGAGCACAGCGCAATACTGGAACCACACAGTTGAGTATCATCACCACTATCCACAGCAAGTTCAGATCGTTTCCTGACAAACACTGCTGTTCACGAGTGCAAAGGAGACTGGAACTTGTTGAAAGGAAGCGTTGTGAAAACATTTTGAAACGAAAGTTTACGTGAACAATAAGTTGAAAGAAAGGGTAGCAAAATCAATTTTAAAGGAAGTTTAGAAAACGACCAACACCTTGTCTGAATTGTAGCAAAATCTCAATGGCAGTACAATACAATAATGATTTTCTTATTACTCCAGAAAAAATAAACCTGCTCCTCCATGGTTTCTGAACTACTGTTTACTTTGTAAAAAAAAAATTAGAGATTGGAATGGTTCATAGATTTTCCCTCCAAGGGGTGAACAAATTGTGTGTGTGTGTGTGTGTGTGTGTGTGTGTGTGTGTGTTGAGAGAGAGAGAGAGGAAGGGGGATGAGGTTGGTGTTGATGATGCTAACTGTTTTGACTTGCTGGTGATGATGATTAAGGTGATGGTAGTGATAATGATGATAGTGACAGTCTTTATTTCTATAGACAACAGTTTGGTACTTGTGTTCTTCTTCCACACATGACCTTCACGTGGAGAGACAAGTGTGCACTGATAAGGAAAGGAGGGGGAGGGGGGAGAAGGAGGAGGAGGAGCAAGAAGAACAAGGAGAAAAAGAAGGAAAAAAGAAAGAAAGAAAGAGAGGCAGACAGACAGAGACACAAACAGAGAGACAGACAAACAAAGGATGCAGGAAAAGGAAAAGAACACAAATAGGAATACAAACTATGTGTAGTAAAGGTGTAGCTCCTAATGTCTTTTAAATCTAAAAGAAGAAGGGGGAAAATCCAGGAAGGAGGGGGAGAGGAGGGGACAGAGGAAGGGGAGACTTAAAAAGGAGAGCTGGAAAGAGGAGTGGCGGACATGACAGTTGCACTTGTCAATGATGTCCCATTAAAGGAAAGGGGTAAACTGCGGCCCCAGGTAGTTTATCCACCAAGAAGAGCGGGATTGTCACACATCCTGCACGTCCTGCTCGCTTTTCTCTTGTATGCTCTACCTGTAAGAAACCTGTTAGGGGATGGGGGAGGGGGGCGCGAACAATAGCACCGTGTTTGACCTCCGACCTCATGAAATCACGTCAAGTCACGCGTGATCACGTTCACCACGACCTGCCGGCAAATGGGGGTCGCGTCGCCATACTGTGGCGCTCACACCTCGCTTTGTTGGGGTTGGAGGGGGGGGGGGGGGTGACAGGAAGGGGGAGATGGGTAGGGGTGGGGTGTGTGGGGTGGGGTCTCACGTCTTCTCTCCATTCTCTTGTGTTCCTAACCCCACAACCTTTTTGAGTGTGTGTGTGTGTGTAAGAGAGAGAGAGAGAGAGAGAGAGAGGAGAGAGAGAGAGAGAGAGGAGAGCAACCAAAAGAAAAAAAGATGGACATTAGAGTGAACTAAACGAAATAAGTGTTGATTGATATTGAGAAGGTGGAACAAACGGGAAGGGGCCTTGAAGAAGAAGAAAGTATCAGAAGAAAATAGGCATAATGTGTGCTACTAGCTTACACAAGAAGTACATACAGAATACAGTTTTTGACGGTCATGTGTATGTGTGTGTGTGTGTGTGTGTGTGCCCGCGCGCGTGTGAGAGAAAAGAGAGAGAGAAAAGAAGAGAAAAGAGAAGAGAAGAGAAGAGAGAGAGAGAGAGAGAGAGAGAGGGGCCATTGATTTGTAGTTCAGTTCTGTCTCTTGGCGTGACGTTAGGACGCTGTCACAACTGACTATCTTTGCCATAACTTATGGATGTTCCCGTGCCTGTGCATCCTCTACCAGTTATCATTGCTTATGGTTATTTCTAATCATTATTAGGCGTTTCACTATCTTCTTGTGTTTCACCCCCTCTTCCCTTCGTCAGGTTTTATCGTGTGTTTTATGCCTTCTGGATTTTATTTTAAATAGTTTGTTAGGTGTGGAGATAGATGTG
The DNA here is from genome assembly GCA_028751875.1 of Rapana venosa. Lineage (NCBI taxonomy): Eukaryota > Metazoa > Mollusca > Gastropoda > Neogastropoda > Muricidae > Rapana > Rapana venosa. The sequence continues at coordinate 23,304,179 of CM054136.1, read as the reverse complement.
TAGGTTCACCTGCAGATTCGTTTCCTCCAGTACGTCAGAAATCTCAACTTTCATTTGCTGTATTCATGATCCTTGATATACTGCTATACTCTCTGCTATGCTCTCTTGTGTGCAGGATTACAATTAGTTTGAACCGGGGGCAGAAAGAAACCAGATGGATGATTGTCAAAAGAGTCAGCGATGTGGCCTATTGTACTGAATATCACTTTCACAAGAGCGGTACCATCCACTGAAAACACATCCTATCTGATGAGCATTCGTTCCCCTATCAGAGTGGGTTCGTTTTTTAATACACAATTTTGCCATGGATAACTCTTGTTGCTGTGGGTTATCTTACATACATGAAATTATATGTTGCAAACGGGGCGTCGGTTATCGTCTCACCCAAAAGATTAACACCCAGATCGTCACTCAAGGTGTAGTGGATAGATGAAGAAGTTCCACCTGAATCAGGGATTGAACCCGTAATTCCTCAATTTCTTAAACTTGTCCATTACCTCTAGACCTCCGATTAGGCTACATACGATTCAGAAGACAAAGGGTTGTGAGAAATATAGAAAGATGCCCGAAGTCAGAATGTAGCTACCTTAATGGTGGATAAACGGGACGGGATAGCCTAGTGGTCAGAACATTGCGCTCGCAATCTGACGACCCAGGTTCGATTCCCGCTCAAGGGGATATTTTCCCCTGGAGTTAATGTCAGTGCAGACTCCACTCTCCCCAAAAGTCCTTCGGATGAGACTATAAACTGAGGCCCCGTGTGCGAAAGCACGCAGAACATCTTGCGCACACGTTAAATCCTGTTCCGCTTTTCGTAAAAGTAGGCCATTGTGTGCAGGTGGGAACAGATGACAGAATTTACAAAACCGCATATACACGGGACTGGATGTAAAAAAGCATGCAAGTGCTTATTCCATTATCCTCGATATAAAAGAATAAAAATAAATAAATAAATAAATAAACAAACGGTGGCATACGCAAAACCTGATTTTTTGGTGAACCTTGGAGCTCTAGCCAAGGAACGAAAAATAAATAGAGAATGGCCGCACGACTTGCAGATCAACAGCCGTTTCATTCACACAACTCACTGTAGCCATCATTTTGCATTACATGTAAGCCTTCTGATCACAGCAAGTGCCTTACTAACAGGATATAAGAAACACAGTATGGCTGGCTGGCTATGGATTGCCTGACTTGATACACCAAGATCATGTTACCTCCAATGTCTTCAAGCACTTAACGCTAGATTTCGAAGCCTGGCGCTAAACTAGGCAGCAAGTATGTGACCTTTGGGGACAAAGAGAAAAAAAAGAATGACGAAAAACTGTTAAAGCACTGTAGCTACGGTTTGTAGCACTTGCTCAAGTAAAACGAATAGCAATAGGTAATTAGATGATTATTGTTAATCATAAAAGTCTTTTAACAGTGCAAACGGGTGTTCAGTCAAGCGATTCTAACGTCGGTTTGAAAGCTTTAGGGATTATCAGCAGTGTGTGACTTTTGTTATGTTTGTCTTCTGACAGAGATCCTAGAAGGAAACGCGTGCGTGCACAAGCATACACACATACACATGCGCGCGCACACACACACACACACACCCAAACTAACACACACAAACAAACACACACACACACACACACACGTCTGAAACAACTGGGCAAGGCAGTTTTCTTTCATTTTTTCCAGTCAGTCATCAGTCAACCAGTCAGTCATTCGTTTGTTCTTTCATTCACCTATTTATCCATTCTTACAGCCAATCACTTCTCCAATATTTATATCAATTAGCTTATTGCTGATCTGGAGTCAGTTTAGGACTGACCATTCATTCTGTCCCGTGTTCTGGGATGTGAATTTGGCAGTGCTGTACAAACACTGCAGGCTAGCAAACATCATCAGAGTACAACTCTGGCCTAAGCTAGGCCAATAGCTTTGTCCATTATTGATGTAAGCAACACGCTAAAGTGTACACTGAAATATTGAACATTATGCTTTGCAAGGTAACGCGGAGTATGTCTTCATCCACGAAGAAAGCTCTCAGTTTTAACAACCATTATTTTCCAATAAAGGAGAGAACAGAAATTGTTTGGAGTTGGGGTATGGCTGCCTATATGGTTAATTGCTTGAAAACAGCCGAACAAGCAAACTTATCTTCCAGTGACTGTGTCCTTAGCCCTCTCACAGCATTCCCAGGTGCGATGAGGCATGGTCTATGACTGTGACTGCGACGGTGTGTCAAGCTGAGGAACGCCCAACAAACAATAATCACAATCAAACTAATACCTGTCTTTTGATATTTGTCAATGAGTGGCAAACATGACAAACAAAGCGGAACTTACGTCATTATCACGTTCCCACTCTCCATGACAATCACTTCTCCAGTGGTGGGAAAGGAGAGAACTCGCCTTGGTTCTTACGCTCCGAACTGCTTGAACCTTCGACATCAACCATTAATAATAATAACATCTCTGTGGTTTGAACCCAGGACTTGGTGCAGTGTACCGCTTGGCCACTGTGCTCACCTGTGAGGCGGGTCAGGCGTGAACAAAGGGCCAACAGGGGGCATTACACTGACAGTATTATGGCTAGTCTCAGGCGCGCGATTGACCGAGGACAAAGCGTTATGGGGGTGGTGGTAATTACGATATTAATCACATTAAAGTCGTGATTAGACTACCAGAAAAAGCACTCAGCGCACGAAGTCCGAACGTTTGACGTAAGGAGGCTTAATGGGCAGGGTTTAGGTTTCCCAAACGATCAGGCTCCATTTGATAAGAGGATAAGCTAATGTCGCCAGGGGGGCTAGGCTAATGTGAAGATGTGTCAATCTCACGTCTACCTGCCAATGTACAGCCAGTGAAGAGCAGCAGGGAGAAACCGGAGACGCTAATTACATGCCAGAGCCCTTTCAGCTCCCTTGGTCCTGTGACGGCAGGGATCTAGCCTCATAAATCATGGCCAAAACATCATTAAAATGCTATTCAAGTCATCTGAGGTGCATCAATTAGACAAACTTCCACCGGGCTGAAAAGAGCTGATCCTCCTGTAAGCAGAGAGCAGGAGCGAAGGCCTGAGAGAGAGAGAAAGAGGACTGACACACGAGTTCCCCCCAGCCTGCGGGGAACTAAGTCCTCGCTGTGTTATCATTCTCCACGATTAACGCGCACATGAAAGAGAGGGATTAAGCCAGGGGATTCCAAATCGGGCTCCATTCCTCTGCCACCTATTTATTAAGCTATCATTTCTAAACAAGAAAAAAGCTGTCATCTACGGCATTTTTTTTTTTACTCCTTGAGGAATCTGTTCATGAACTTTTTAAAAAAAATGTTGATGCTGGGGCTGACATGAGCGGCCTAAGCCGCCGGGGAGTTGTGACAGTCCCAAAAGAGGGGTGACAAAAGGAAACGTGCGACATCTTTTTGCATTGTAACTGGAAACAGCTGCACGTGCAGTGTTTGTAACGTATAGAAAGGCAGGGCAGACAAAGCAGTGCACGGGCTGTGTATCATCCATGACAGGACATTTTCAAATAGCTAGAACAACATTGATTAAAAATACAGATGAAGCTGCCTTTATACATACTTAAATACGAGAAAAATGATGTAACGCTCTGTAGTGCTTATTTTAAGACACAAAATATATATTGTTGTTGTTGTTGTGCGTTCCCCAGCTTTACACTCTGAGGGTCACCCAAACGTGTACTCTGACTCACTCATCCCACCTGGGAATCACTGTGAGATAGGAAGCACACCGGATGGAAGTTTGCGTGTATGACTATTTTCAAGCACCTCACCATATAGGCAGCCATACTCCGAGTTCAGAGGATTTTTTTCTCCTTTAAAAGAAGAGTGCAGGTTGTTATGTTAAGAGCTTGTCATGGCTGAAGGCAATCTCAACACAACATTTTACAACATAACAACATTTTAGTGTAGGCCTTGGCAATTAGCTGACATCAATAACTGACACAGCTTTTGGCCTGGGCCAACAAAATATATATCAGTACATTGTGGTTGGTATTTACTTTTATAAGATAAATTGCTTAAATGACACCTTTTAAACCACTGCTTCAATCTTCGTAGTAGATTCTTAGGTAGAATCTCAATACCTGTGCACACAACACAAGAAGACCGACAAAACCGCCTTCCACACAAAAAATCAGGTCAGTTCCATTGCAATGAAAAGTTGGTTTGTGTGCAAAGAAAAGAAGTCATGCACAAATAAGCATCAATACACGTGCAAACAGACATAAGTTTACATACAAAAGAGACATCAATACAAGTGCAAAGTGACATCAATACAGGCGCAAAGAGACATCAATACAGGCGGAAAGAGACATTAATACATGTGCAGAAACATCAATACAGGTGCAAACAGACATCAACACATGTGCAAACAGACATAAGTTTATGCGCAAAGAATCAATACAGAAACAAAGACATCAGTGCAGGAGCAAAGAGACATCAGTACAGGAGCAAAGAGACATCAATACACCTGCAGAGAGACACCAATACAGGAGCAAAGAGACTTCAATACACCTGCAAAGACATCAATACAGGAGCAAAGAGACATCAATACACCTGCAGAGAGACATCAATACAGGAGCAAAGAGACATCAACACAGGAGCAAAGAGACATTAATACATGTGCAGAAACATCAATACAGGAGCAAAGAGACATCAATACAGGGGCACAGAGACCAATAAAGGAGTAAAGAGACATCAATACAGGAGCAAAGAACAACAATCAGTGGCAAAGAATATCAATACAGAGCAAAGAGACATCAATACAGGGCAAGAGACATCATACATGAGCAAAGAGACATCAATACAGGAGCACGAGAGACATCAATACAGGAGCAAAGAGACATCAATACAGGAGCAAAGAATATCAATACTGGAGCAAAGAGATATCAATGCTGGAGAAAAGAGGCATCATACTGGAGCAAAGAGAGCATCAATACTGGAGCAAAGAGATATCAATACCGGAGCACAGAGACATCAATACAGGAGCACAGAGACATCAATACAGGGGCACAGAGACATCAATACTGAGCAAGAGACATCAATACAGGAGCAAAGAGACATCATACTGGAACAAAGAGACATCAATACAGGCAAAGAGACATCAATACAGGAGCAAAGAGACATCAATACAGGAGCAAAGAGACATCAATACATAGCAAAGATAATCAATACATGGAGCAAAGAGATATCAATACTGGAGCATAGAGACATCAATACAGGAGCACAGAGACATCAATACAGGGGCAAAGAGACATCAATACAGGAGCAAAGAGACATCAATACAGGAGCAAAGAGACATCAATACAGGAGCACAGAGACATCAATACTGGAGCAAAGAGACATCAATACAGGAGCACAGAGACATCAATACAGGAGCAAAGAGACATCAATACAGGAGCAAAGAGATATCAATACTGGAGCAAAGAGATATCAATGCTGGAGAAAAGAGGCATCAATACTGGAGCAAAGAGGCATCAATACTGGAGCAAAGAGATATCAATACCGGAGCACAGAGACATCAATACAGGAGCACAGAGACATCAATACAGGGGCACAGAGACATCAATACTGGAGCAAAGAGACATCAATACAGGAGCAAAGAGACATCAATACTGGAACAAAGAGACATCAATACAGGAGCAAAGAGACATCAATACAGGAGCAAAGAGACATCAATACAGGAGCAAAGAGACATCAATACAGGAGCAAAGAGACATCAATACATAGCAAAGATATATCAATACTGGAGCAAAGAGATATCAATACTGGAGCATAGAGACATCAATACAGGAGCACAGAGACATCAATACAGGGGCACAGAGACATCAATACAGGAGCAAAGAGACATCAATACAGGAGCAAAGAGACATCAATACAGGAGCAAAGAGACATCAATACTGGAGCAAAGAGATATCAATACTGGAGAAAAGAGGCATCAATACTGGAGCAAAGAGGCATCAATACTGGAATAAAGAGGCATCAATACAGGTGCACAGAGACATCAATACAGGTGCAAAGAGACATCAATACACATGTAAAGAGACATCAATAAAGATATGAGCACATCTACACACAAAAAGACATCAGTGCACCTGCAAAGAGACATCAATACAGGAGAAAAAATATCAATACAGGAAAGACAGTTCATCTGCAAAAAAGTCATCAGTTCACCTGCAGAGAGACATCAATACACCTGCGATGGCACAAGTACCCTGCGAAGAGATAATACACGTGCACACACACAAAAAAACACCACAAGATCACGCGCAAAGAGACATCAGTTCACGTGCAAAAGATTACAGTTTGCATGCAAAGACACAACAGTACATGGTTTCACGCGCAGAGGCATGTCAGTACACGTGCCCCAAACTACAGCTATCACGTGTAAAGAGACACCACGTGATACAGTCACGCTACTCTAGTGGATGGGGGACACAGGTCGGGTCAAAACGGGAATGGAACTTGCAGCTTTTTCTTCTTTTCCTTTTTTTAATTTTGAGGATAATGGAATAAGCACTCATGTGGGTGTTTTTTACATCCAGTCCCCGTGTGTATGCAGTTTTGTAATTTCTTTATCCGCTCACGTTTTCAAGACAGGTGTGTTACCTCTAGACCACCGATCCACCGCTGGTGTAATGAAACTTAAATATCAGACAGGTAATAACACTTAAACGAGCGAGGAAAAAAAAACCCAGCAACAACACCCAAAACCAAAGGAGCCTCTGCCTTAATTTGTAGGTGTTGGCAGAGAAGAAATCTTATTGAAAGAGAACAAGGTAACGCAGCACCCCAACCAAAATAAAACAAAAACTGGTACATGATGTTCTGTCGTTTTTCTTCCCTTTTCTTTGGGAGTTTTTCCTTTTCTTGCCTGTTCTCTTGATTTTCTCACTCCCCCTTTAATATTTTTGTTAACATACCCATCTTTACACCACCCATATTGAGTTACAGCTGACGATATAAGATCCAACACAATTTCTTCTCTACCCCATCCCCTTACAGTTCCCTGTGTGTGTGTGTGTGTGTGTGTGTGGTGAAACCATCACCATACTTCTCTTAGGACAGCTACCCATAAATCTGAAAACATTTACACCAATGCATCAGTGAGGGGTGAGTGAGTCAATGATAGCAAGTTTAGGAGAAGGTGGGTGAATGACTGCTGATTGACTGGTTGCTTGGTTGCTCAGCTGATTCGTTTGTTTGTTATTTTGTTGATTCGTTTCTTCACATGCCAGATAATGTGGTTTGATGGCTGGTTATTCATCAATCAGCGAATGATGCAGCCAGCCCCTCAGTCAGAATAGGTGAAGCTCAAGGTAAAGGTGTTCCTAAAACCTATGTGGTGGTTGGGGAGCAAGACGTCAGAGACCTCAACTTCACCAGGGGCCAGCATATTGAGGGCGGTGGCCATCTCTCCCTCGCTGCTTTACCTTCCCTGACCCTAAAGAGGCAGGTACCCATTTACAGCTGGGTGGACTGGGGGACTGTACTGAAGCCAAGGCGCTCATACTGTCACCTATCCACTTGGTAACTACGCTTAATGCTGCTTAACCTTAGCTTGGGGGAAAGCAAGTGCTCTGGCCTCTGACAACAGTGTAATATGATGACAAGGTTTTAAGTCCATTCACAAAGGCACTGTGGGAGGGGGACTAGACACACACACATCTTTAACAATTCACAACAGCCCAAATAATCATCATGGCATGGATGCCATAAAATCATCATGGTTTAACAACTGCAACAAACTCAGATGTTGCAGGCTATGGTAACTGTTGAGGTTTTTTCTACTAGAGAGAAGTATGTTCTTTCGAGCCAGAAGGCCCATAGAGCCGGAGCTTATCCCGGTTTCTGTAGCGTTAAGCGAACTGATGGTTTTTCACCACCCCTGTGACAGGACGCTAGTCTGTCGCCAGATACTTCCCCAGCAGAGCTGGTACCCACTTGTACACCTGGGTGGAGTGAGGAAAATAGGAGTAAAGTGTCTTTCCCAAGGACACAACACCGAGCCGAGCGGGGATCGAACCCGCGACCTCTGGATCACGAGTTGACCGCCTAAACCACTCGACCACGGTGCCTCCCTACTAGAGAGAGAACACTGAATAATGAAGAAAAGTTATTGCTGTTAAATCTCCGAAGTCGGAATGCGGGCACATTGTCATCATTGGTGAACTTCGGACGAGATAGAGAGAGAGAGAGAGAGAGAGAGAGAGAGAGAGAGAGAGAGAGAGAGAGAGAGAGAGAGAGAGAATATAATTAAAAAGCATAAGAAGAGACTATGAATGTGACATATACCACCCAGTTGATCCCACTAATCTATGGACCTATTGACTATTAATGGCTGCAATTACAAGGCCTGTAAATCAGCTGGAGGACAAAAGACCCCCTCCCCCCCCCCCCCCCCCCCCCTTGTCATCTCCACCTCATTACTCTCAACACATTTCTCTTTGTTCTTCCTCAGTCATTAAGTCACCACTGAACATATGGAACTCCTCTAAACAGGCAAAGCAAACCTTGATCCAAAACCTCTCAGTTGTTTTCATTGAACGGTGAGATACGGGTTTGCACTTGAAGACAGGGAGTTAGTGTGTTGGCAAACCTACAGCGTGAAGTCAGCCAGCATTGAATGTCCCGTGGCTTAAGTTGCCGGGACACCGCCTGCAGCGGGCCTCCAGCCTTCCCAGGTGCTATATCTTTTGCCAGACGACGCTGACAACAATGGCTGACACCATCGGCTCCTTCACCCCATCTCCAGCCACCTGGGGTGAAGTTAAAGTGACGCTGGGTCCTGTTACCTTTACCCTGGGTGCCCGTGCCTTTGCCACGTCCGGTCTGGCCCATCTATCAGTAAGTAATTGGCGCAATTAGTCACCAGGCCTTGCAAGGATCGGCGGACACCTTACCAGGGCTTTGACAGATCCCAGGCTATTCAGTTCGACTTCTACAGTCATTGATAGGGCAGGAGCCAGGGTAAGGCGTTGCTGTGCCAGTATTTCTGGTCTACCTGTTAGAGGAATGACTTACGGAAAGTCCCTTCAGAGGGAAAGCCACAGAGCTTGTCAGTAAATTCACATTCATTGTTACTCTTGCCATAGCGCAGTCATCACATGCGGTGAAGAAATATCCTGGCTGAAATTGATACCGATTAAGGAAAGGAATGGCGATGCGTTCTGAAGAAAATAATGTGTAGTGGAGAGGGAGTGGTTGGGGCTTTAAGAAGCTGTGAGGTAGATGGGTACTAGGAAGCCACCCCGGTTATTAGGGACCGTCCGTCACACGGCAGGGAGGATGTGTCAGGGTACGAGTATTTCCTGGGGAATGTGGACCTGTAGATATTCACATATTAAAAAAATCAAGGTCATCTCACTCTTCCCTCCTGCCATATCCCCCCCCCCCCTCACTCCTCTGCTGCCCTTCCGATCATGCGTTCCTTATTTTCATAGTGCATTATACTTTACTAGTGAACCTTTGATACCCGCTTACCTTACTTGGTAGAGCGTTATATTTCATTTTTGGAATTACAGGTGCAATCTCCTGTTGCCTTACACAGACGGAGTTTCCTGTCCATTTGAAGGTTTTATTGTTCCATTGGTGCAGTGCAGTTTTAAAACCTGTTGTTGCAGTCCAATAGACTAAATCATACTAAAGATAGGTCTTGAATTCAATGGCGCAAAACACTTGAAATCATATCGCGCGCGTGCGCGCGCGCGCGCGCGTGTGTGTGTATGTACAAGACCAGCGAAATTGCTGATGCCGTTAAAAGCTTTGATAATGTAACCCTAGAGTCTTGCCACTGTAACCGTAAAACAATGTCAATAATGGAAAGCTTTCGTTCAGCTAAATAATAAAGAAAAAGGAACTGCTCGTTCATTACATTGAAAAGCAGTTTACCAAATTCATGATGACTGAAACAAAGCTAAGTATAACCTTGTAAAGCTCCTCAATCCAGGAGAGTTTTCTTGGTAGTACCTCTTGCCTTTGACAGACTGTGATAGCTTACAAGGAACTGGTTGTAGCAGCAGACACTCTGGGCTTCATAGGCTAAATCAGCAAACGAAGAGTGAATGGTATCCATTGTCGGCCGCCAGATCCTCTGACTTGGCAAAGGTCGTCTTTCAAAGGCACAGTGCCTGGAAGTAGAAGGAGGGTCCGAAAGGAGAAGAGGAGTAATGACAACTAGGGTAGACAGCTGTTACCGTTGCTGACCCCGAGAAAGCAGCGGAAGCTAGGCCTAATAGAAACACAGAGCGTGCATCGTCAAAGCATTTCATGGCATCCACATGACCTCAGGATTGGATACTTCAAAGTTTGGGTGAATTCTTTATTGACAGATGGAACTTTAAGCTGATAAACGGATATCCAGTTACGAGTTCTACAATTTAGCCATGAAGGGGGAAGCAGAATTTAACCTCGCTAAATCTGGTTGACGTGGCAGACCTACCTTTATAGCGCCACAGCTGCAGTTATGTATTATGAAGTTCCTGTTTTGTCCACAATCCGATTAAAATGGATAGAAATGATAACATTTTGAACTAAAAGATATTGTCTATTTTGCAGACTAATTCTAAGCGTGCAGCACTATTGAGTGTTTGTTTTACACATCTATATGTAGTTCAAAAAGCACGTGTTAGGTTGACTGAAGTAACCACAGGGACATTTAACTCACAAAAGAGAACCTAACTCCTTTTACAGTGGAGTTTTTCCCTAAAGTCTGAATGCAGCTACCTTACTGCTGTGCAGAAAACGGTGGCATAGGCAAACATATCACCATTGACCCCGGAGCTCTAACCCAAGAAAACATTTTTTAAAAGAATTTTGGAATGCTTCTCTTTTGGTCTACAAGTAACCCAGGAAACCTTGCCATTCCTACAAACCAGACTTCTAGTGCGCAAGGTTCAATGTCTAAGCATAGCCTCTGGTTTTATCAGCGGAAGAGAAGTACTCTCCAGTCCTGGAGGAGAACCTCAGGGCTGGATCTCGTGGCCTCTTCTTGTTCCATAAATATACCGCAGCATATTAGCAAAGTATGCTTGTAAAGACCCACTTGTACTTTTGTCTGCACCCTTACTTTCACCTTCCTTCTTTCTTGCTTGCTTTTCAACGGCTGAGATCTGGCGCGCGCGTTCGTGCAACGTAGCTGTATTCTTCATTGCATAGTGTGTGGCTTGTAAAGCCATTCATCACTGCTTTAAGCACCCTCTCCATATCAAGTGCCACCAGGACTTGCCCAGCCCTGAACAGTATTATGAGCTATCGTTATCAAGCGTGTCTAACGCCGATCCTTCTGCCTACACACTCCTATTCAGCCTGGGCTGCCTGACTTAGAATTGGTTGCAAATCATGCTAATTGCTTCTATTGGGCGACGCCTCGGGTGGCGTGCTTCAAGGCCAGTCAGATTGTTCAAAAGGAAGTAGTTGAAAATTGTCTACCTTGTACTGTGTGCTTTTCACTGTTCAGATCATGAGCTCCAGTGAAATGCGTGTCATTATACATTCATAAGAAGTTGCTGGGGTGGGTATAGAAGCTTTAGGAAGACAGCTCTGCCACAACCCCCTCTCTTCTGTGTGTGTGTGTGTATTGTGTGTGTGTGTATGTGTGTGTATGTGTGTGTGTGTGTGTGTGTGTGTGTGTGTGGTCTTGGAGAATTTAGCATATTGTGCTCTTCCTCTCTTTTGGGTGAGAAATAGGAAAGCTTTTGCATGAAATCTGTAATGTCATGTAACGCAGGCTTTTGAGCAGCAATTGTTTTATTATAGTTTGATATTGCTGCTGCAAAGCAAGAAAAGAAGGGGTAATTAAAGGTGACAGCAAAACTACTGGTCAGTGGTGGGACAAGCAGCAGCAAGGGCAGCCCAGACTGAGACAAAAGTGGAGGGGAGAGGTGGTTGTGTTCCCCACATTTCCCCCACCTTTTCTATTTACCCCTTCATTTTTTTAGCACATGATTTCTTATGTAGACTTTTTGCAGATTTTCACGCGTTGCCATTAATATAGTAATTGGATACATGAAGAAAACAGACCTTTGCTTATGACTGGGACAACTGCTGTCATAGTGTGTAATGGTGCATGGGTCCAAGACTGTTTAGTGACTGACTATATTGATATGTCTGGATTTATTGTTGCTCTAGCATGTCGCAGTATTGTGTGCATTACTAAAGTTAATGGTAGGTAGTTGATACACCTGGCTGGAATAATGTTTGCTTTGATGAGTATTGCTTTACTGCTTTCATTCACTCATGCAGTCTCACATCTAGACATTATAAGGATACAGCATACTTCTCCCTACCTTAACAGTATGCATACTTTTATTTGTACGGTCCTTTTCCTATAAGCTCTGAATCTCAAGAAGTTTATGAAAAGTTTGTATTTGCAGAATATGATTGTTTCTTCTTAGAAATGGTAGAGCGCATTGTTTTATTGTAAAATAATGTAAAATCAACAACAAAACGAAACTTCTCATGGTACAGTTAAGAAAAAGGTCTGTAGCACAATCATGGATGGAAGTAATCTACCTTTAGAGATCGGCTCTGAAAGTCAGATTCAAACACACCACATAAACAACATGAGTCTAGTTCTCCACCAACTGGGCTGTTCAACTACCTTGGAATATCATCTTGCATTGCCTACCTAAATATCCATGTCATAGTGACTGTAACAAGAACAGACCATGAAATGTTCCCTTGTGTAACGCATGTGGTGTACTCCAACGACTGACTTTAACTCGTTTTAGTTTTGATGTAAACAATTTAGGTCTGCTTAAGAGAGGATAAACAAATGTAACAATGCAAAATATTCCAGCTACAGACCTCACTGAAGGCGCTGGTGAAGTCTACAAAACTAACAGAAATGAATATTTGATGGTCACAAAGGTTTTTAAAAAAATAATATTCACATACATATCAGCATGCTGTAATAAATGATCCAGATGCATAATGTTAAACACTACCCATAACCCTTACAGGTAAGCATATGCAGCACAAGGGCATATAATTTTGTTTACAGCATGTCACACCTGTCTTCCCCAATACGCCGTATACTAGTTGCATGTCTCATCAGTGTCTTCAGTGTCTGGGACAGGAATGACGGTTGCAGGTGTTGTTGTTACCTGAGCTGCTTTCCCTCTACTTGCAGGGAGGCAGGCACACAGCAGTGCCTTCTGTCAGGTGGTCAGGGTTGTGGGGGCAAACCCTCAGCTGAAGAAGCCCAAGACGCCAAACGTCAGGGCCGGTAAGTCAGCGCCTGACAGGAAGGGTGTCATACAGCTCGGCTATCGCCGCCCGGTGACTGACAGCTCTCATAATGCGGCGGACAGCGCGGATAGAGTTAATCGGCAGGGGTAATTACCCACTAAACAGACACCCAGAAGATGGATGTGGGGTCCCCCGCCATCTTAACTCTTTTCGACGCCACGACCCGGAACGTGGCGACGCCGCCAGTGGAGCCGTGAAAGCGGGACATGATGGCGGTGTGTTCACACATCTGTCACCCTGACAAACAAGCCTCTCTCTCTCTCTCTCTCTCTCTCTCTCTCTCTCTCTCTCTCTCTCTCTCTCTCTCTCTCTCTCTTATTCTGCCACCCCACCCTGTACCCTCCTTTTACTTTTTCCCCCTCATATTGTAGTCAGCCACCCCCATAGCTAATGCTCTTCATAGATCTGTCTGCCTGAATGTGGGCTTATGTGTATGTGTGTGGCACCTTTTGTTGTCCTGCCCCCCTTCCAACACCGGCTCTCCTGTTATAGACTTATTCATTCTATTGGCACGTCAACTCTTGTCTGTCTCTGTCTGGCTGTCTATCTGTCTGTCTGTCTGCCTGTCTTTCTGTCTGTCTGTCTGTCTGTCGTTATGTCTCTCGGTTGGTCTATACTAAGTAGCAACAATAAAACAAGTATCATGACAATTGTAGACATGTTAAACCCTTGCAATTTTGTTTATTGCTTGTGTCAGTCCTCCTCTCCACCCCCCACCCCCGCCCACCTCCACTATAGCCTGTGTGGTGCATCTCCCAACTGAGGTGGTGGAGTAGCCAAGAGAGAGAGAGAGGGGGGGGGGGGGGGGGATTTACGCTATTGCTGAGTTATGTCTAAAAATTTATCTTCATGCTGTGTTTGTCGTGATAACCTATTCGAACAAACATTCAATTTAATCGTCAGTCAATGGTCTTTTGTGTTCCAACATAATTTTCTCTCTTGCTTATTATCATAATCATTTTACCTACCAGTCAAAAGAATAAAACAGGGATTTATCTAAGACAGTTTTTTAACGAATGCTTTTTTCCCCAGTATTTTGTTTTTTCTTACCTGGGGGCTAGCTGAACGTTTAGCGTAAAAGCTACACAAATAGAAAAACCCATGGACTCACGTGAGCGTGAGATTACTCGCCACCAGCTCATGACAGTTCCCTGTAGTATCCGAGTATGAACGAATAAGGTATCTTTCCCTGAAGCGGCGATGGCGTTATGCAGCCCCTCCCATTCCTATATCGTATAAGGCCATTTCTTTCTAGTTTGTGTGTGTGTGTGTGTGTGTGTGTGTGTGTGTTACCTATGTCATACACTACTTGCTTGGCAGAGCAATAGATGATCTTCCAGCTGAGCTTCTCATTCATTCCGAACAGACACGTTTTGATTTCCCCCCTCCCAACCTTGTTTTTTTTATTGACGTTATACTGAAGTCTCAGTGGAGATATTCCAGTTTAGGGACTACAAATCAAACCTAAGGAAAATGGTCTTTCTCACTCGGAGGCCGGCTGCGTCTTTGTAGGGATCCTTCTGGGTCCCTGAACGTAGATGATTTTGTTTATATTATGTAATATTATGTCACTGTCTGCATATCATCAAATGTTAACTTATTGTGGGGTGGGACTTGAAATAAGCTTAGATCGATGCCTTTCTCCTCATAAAAAGAATTGAATTGAAATGAAATGAATTGAATGTTACATGTGTATTGTATTGGATAAATTACTTCACTGACAGCTTTGGTACCACCACTTGTACGACACACGTTTGTTCATTAATTCCTGTATATGGGATTCTTTTTTTGTTCCTTGGCTAGAACTCACGGGCACTGGATGTAGAAAAAAGAAGGCACACGAGTGCTTATTCCATTATTCTCCAAATGAAAGAATAAAAAAAGAGAAAAGTCAAACTGTGATATTTTGAATATGCCACCAATAAGGTAGCCGCATGCCGACTTCGAAAATGACGTCTAAACACGATACCAGCGTGCACGCAAGTTTTTCTTTTGTTTTTGTTTTTTTGGTCATCCGTTCTTACCGGCACGAATGGCCTACACTTGTAAAAGGCGCAACAGGTTTTCACTCGTGCACAAGATGTTCTGCATGCGTTCGCAGACGGGGCTTCAGTTAAAGTCTCATCTGAAAGACTTTAAGAGGAGTGGAGTCAGTACTGATGTTAACCAGAGGAAAAATCCCATTGAACGGGCGACTCGGTGATGGTTCGAATCCAGGCCGTCAAATCGTAAGCGCAACGCTGTAACCACTAGGCTGCCCCTCCCCCCCCCCCCCCCACCCCCCCCCCCCCCCCCCCCCCCATGTAACAGGAATGACACTGTTATTTTACGAGAAATGTCTAGTTGTAGGGAACCAAGAGGGAGAGGCAGAACGGCTGCAGAAATCTTTGAGATAAACATTAATGTTTCTTTGCTGGCTGTATGGAAAGAAGGGGGGAAGGCAAAACCACTACAGGCACCTTTGAGGAGCAGTCACCCAGTGCCCGACAATGAAGACTATAGGTAACGGTTCCTTGGCCAAAGAACTCAAATGTTATCCACAAGGGTCCCACTTTAAGTATGTTTGGGTTTTGTGTGTGTGTGTGCTTTGAGAAGGAGTTAGAGGGAAATTCCCCCCCCCCCCCCCCCCCCCCTCCTGTTTTTTTTGTTTTTTTACAATATCGAAGGAGCTGTTACCAGTTATCTGCGCTTATTTTCCTCCTGCAAGTAGCTTTTTATCTACTCTGCACACACACACACACACATACACAATCTCTCTCTCTCTCTCTCTCTCTCTCTCTCTCTCTCTCTCTCTCTTTCTCTCGTGTGTGTGTGTGTGTGTGTGTGTGTGTGTTGTCAAACAGCCACAGCCTGTACAATAGTGAGGTGGGGGTGGTGGCGGTGGTGGATCGAGCAAAGCGGTATTGACAGGTGAGGAGAGGGAGGGAAGGAGGGATGGAGACGCATGAACAGGCAAGAGAACAGGGGTGAGGGAAGGAGGGGGAGGTGGAAAGGAAGAAAAGAAGGGATGGAGGGAGGAGGGGGCAGGGGCTCTGAAAGGACACAGGCTGATAGTGGCAGGCCGGAGATGGACAGCAGTTCAGGGACACGGCAAACACAGCTCGCTTTCGGAAATCGCGATAATTACTAGAAAATTACATAAATTAATTCGCTTGCAGCTTGTATAGTTTACCTGACACGAACACGGGATCTGCATTTAGCGACCATTATGACTGTTCACTTATCGTGGTCTTCAATCGGGGGGCCATTTGGCGCCGCCTCTCTCTCCCCCGTGGGGCTGTTTCCGATCTACCTCCGCCCGCGCCTCTTCTCTCTCTCTCTCTTTCACACACACACACACATACACACACACGCCCACACACACAAACCCACACACACA
Organism: Rapana venosa; assembly: GCA_028751875.1. Lineage (NCBI taxonomy): Eukaryota > Metazoa > Mollusca > Gastropoda > Neogastropoda > Muricidae > Rapana > Rapana venosa. Next base: position 23,287,532 of record CM054136.1, on the reverse strand, counting down.
CACACCCTTCCCCGTTTGTCATGGCGGCACTTTGCTTCTCTCCCTTGATCGGACAATCAGCTGCACAATTTTAGCGGCCTCCGACACTTAATTCAGCCCTTTCTTTCCTCTGGCACGGTAATTAATCATCACCCTTTTCATCGGGATTGATTCATGGATAAGCCTCGTAAAGATTTGTGCAATGTTTGGTCAACAATACATAAACATCTCTGGCATTCAGAGATAGACTGAGTTGGGTGACACAGTGGTTAGACTGGTCTCTTTGAAATGAGGATGCAGCAGGTTTATACTTAGACTTTGCAGCAATTTTTTGTTCTCCCGTTTTTCATGAACTGTCACAGATGGTGTGATGCCAATCTTAAAGGGCAGAGGTGGTGGAGAATATCAATATACATAGCATACTGCATACTACACTACAAGAGAAACTTTAGAGAAACGTCGTCAGGGGTTTCTTGTATTATACTACAACATTCTTTTTTTCATTTTCCTAAACATGAGATACATTGAAATCAGTTATTTTTGTGCTACCCACTTGCACGCGTACAGATGGTATATGACGAGTATCAGTCTGTAAAAGCGTAAGCATACAGTCAAATAATTATATAAGAAAAAATGAAAACAACACGATTCAGCATAACATAAGACAGGGATGAAGCATGAAATGAACGTATTAGTAAAACGGTTCACAAAAAGCATACAAGAGAATACTAAATGAAAAGGACAGATTTTGCTCCATCAAATGGCTGACTGAAACTGACTGATTGATTGATAGGGTTGTTGAAGGATGTAGTGGGCGATCAATTATTGATTGATTGAACGATTGATTAACTGGTTGATGGATGCTCAACTGACTGTTTAAGTGGTTTCGACTGATCGACTGAACAATCGATCATTTACTGAATTAATTGGATGAGTGATTGAACAATAACTTTTACTTTTCATTGAGCATTAAAAGTTGCTGTCAAAGCGGATGCAGGAGATACACAGAGAGAGAGAGAGAGAGAGAGGAGAGAGAGAGAGAGAGAGAGAGAGAGAGAGAGAGAGAGAGAGAGAAACTCGAACGCGAAAGATTTATTCACAAAATGGCCGTTGGCCCATACATGAAGGGGGTTGCCGAACTACTTAGAATTTTAGTGAGAAAAACTAAGGAAAAGCACAAAGAAAAAAATGTTATTGTATAATCACAACCACTACACAAAAATCAGTTACGAAAATATGACTTAAGAACCAAGATATCTCTTATTCTAAAGGCTTTATACAAGTATAAATCGAAGCTGCGCACAATCTCAGGTAGTCTAGTCAGACGCCATGAGTAAACAGAATCTAAATAAAGTAGGCTGTCTACTATATTTTACGGGAATGTAATTCTGTCTAACATCTGAGAGGGAGAATGCGGAAAGATGCAATGTGGTAGGCTTTAAGCCCTTTCACGTGGGGACAATGGACATGGGTCTGGGACAAAACAAACAATCCAGAAACATTTAATTCCAAATACACATGCAGCATAACGATCATCATGACATAGTTGCTACATCAAAGAATGATTTATAACATGATTCATATTCAGCACAGATATCATCCACTAACTGATACACCACCGTTTCCTCACACTGTTTGCAGTCATCAATGGATCAGTCATGGCACACTCACGATAGAATGTCCTGCATTAACAACTGCACTAGGTTTTGTCATCTCGTTTATGTCTAAGAGATCGTTTGTGTTCTTTGAACATTCTTTTCAGAGTGGGAAGAAACAGTGATGAAGGTGACGATTCAGCTCATAGCTTTTCTTGACTTCCCCAGAGTTTTCCTCTCTTATTCTATCTATCTCTGTAAGCTTCTGTAAGGGAATTCTTTCTGTAGATAATGTTGTCTTATATAGGGAATGGTTTGCCTGAAACTGTGATATCGGTTTGCGTTAGTTTATGTGACAATATGTACTTGCTGATTAGTTTTAAATCTCTGCTCGTAACCCCCACGAATTTCTCGTATTTATGAGATAGTGAAGTATTAGTATCTGTAAGAGTGTTGATTTGAAACTGAACATAACATTCTTAGAATAATGAAGTCTGACTACTCCTGCCTTCCAGTTTGAAAAAAAAGACAGATATTTCTTTCAGCACAGCAATCAGTATGCCTTCTGACGTTGATGGAGCTCCATTAGTGGGCATCTTGACTGAAATACAATGAAAAGGTTACAACATTTGTAAGAGCTGAGGAGTTATATGTCTTGCTGGCTGTCAGACAAGGGAAACTGTTCAGAGAGAGAGAGGGGGGGGGGGGGAGACAGACAGACAGAGTCACAGAGAGAGAGAGACAAACACACACATACACACACATTAAATATTCACGCCATGTGTAAACCCATTACCACAGCTGAAGGCTGCAAATCAACAATCAGTATTCTTTTACGGATAACACCGATCTTTTGTTAGCTATTGCCGATGAATAGAATCACAGGGGTCACAGCTGGCTGAGATCAGAACAGTTATACTGTCATACATTGCTTTGGGTGGGAAGGTGGGGGGGGGGGGGGGGGCAAAAAAAACCATTGGCCCACGTGGGCAAGTAATTAGCTAATGCATCTTTCACCTGAAATAACGCTAAGCCGGCCTGATCCCTCTGTGCTCTGAAATCGTCCCTAAAGAGAGCAGCCCCTGTTTAATCATACAGAGAGACAGAGAGAGAGGCGGGGGTAGGGGTGGGGGGGGGGGGGGGGGGGGGGGAGAGAGATTACGGGAAAAGAAAAGGCGCAACTAAGACAGATTGGAAGAAGATGAGGGCAATGTATTGCATTGTGATGTGTTGTATTGCACTGTATTTTGTTGTGTTGTGTGATATTGCACTGTACTGCATTGTGATGTGTTGTATTGCACTGTATTGTGTTGTGTTGTATTGCACTGTATTGCATTGTGTTGTGTTATATTGTATTGCACTCTAATGCGATGTATTGTACTGTGTTATGTTGTACTGCATTGTATCATTTCGTGTTACAATATTTCGCATCGCATTTCATTGCATTGCATTGTATTCCACTGCACTGTATCGTATTGTTTTATGTTGCAGTGTATTGTATTGTGTTTTAGTGTATAGCATTCGTATTGTCAACTCACAATGGGTTCTCTGTATAAAGATTCAGATTCCTCTTCCACATTACAGTCTCTTACATATTGACTTTTTGCCTGCACGATTACTACCTGCAAGCGTGTAAGATTTTCTTAAAACTCGTTGCCGCGGGTTCCTTTACCCGCGCTGACTCGAATGCGATAGAAGAGAATGCATGCAGTGTGGAGGCGTGAGTTGCTTGCACAGAACCACACATTGCAGCGGTAGTGGTGGCGACAATCATCAGTAGCACCATCACTGACATCATCTCTCCTTTTGTTTTCTCCACACAATGGCTGAAATCTGATACACTCTAACCCCCCCCCCCCCCTCTTTTCTTTCATCTCTCCATCCTCGCCTCCTACTTCCATTCTCTCTCTGTGTGTGTTTCTCTCTCTCTCTCTCTCTCTCTCCTCTCTCTCTCTCTCTCTGTCTGTCTCTGTCTTTCTCCCCACTTCCATTCTTTCTCTCTCTCTCTCTCTCTCTCTCTCTCTCTCTCTCTCTCTCTCTCTCTCTCTCTCTCTCTCTCTCTCTCTCTCTCTCTCTCATTTCGTTTCTTCCTGGCAACCTCCCTTGCCACTATTTTCTTCCCCCCACTAACAGTTGTTGCTTTATTTCCCTGATCATTATTGTTTGTTTATTGTTTGTTGTCTGTGTCAAGTCTCCCTGTGTGTTTTTCTGTCAGTCTCTTTGCGTCTGTCTCTGTCTTTCTTTGGCTGTATCTGTCTCTCTTGTGCCTGTTTCTGTCTGTGTTACCGTCTGTCTGTCTCCCTCCCTCTGTCTCTCTGTCTCTCTCTCTCTCACTCACTTTCTCTGTCTCTGTCTCTGTCTCTGTCTCTGTCTCTCTCTCTCTCTCTCTCTCTCTCTCTCTCTCTCTCTCTCTCTCTCTCTCTCTCTCTCTCTCTCTCTCCTTCATTCATCTTTTTTAAAGTCGTCATTTCGCAGTTTGCTTTGTACGGCACTTCAGTATCGTTAAAACTTGCTTAACGTTTGTCTTGCATGGAAGTTTCGAACCTGACCCTCTTCTTAAAGACGGTTTGCATTCTGTATCATTGACATTGTTCGTTTGTATCGGGCACCATGGACAGATAACTGCATTCTCCACCGTGAAGGGACAGGGTTCATCCTTGTCGTGCCCAGTATGCGCTGGGCTGCAGGTTGGTCATGCAGCTGCATAGTGTATTCCAGGTGACCGCCTCAATTGTCCTGCCTCCTTTATCACTCATTTTCCTTTTCACCTGCTTCTCTTTATTTTTAGGGGGCAGGAGTGTGGCGGACCTGGGACATTCCACTCGTTGTGTCTAGCTCTTTGAAGGAATGGAATTATCATTATACCTTGCACAATGCACCGAAAGTCTGTGTTCCCCACTATGTGTAAATAATATGTGTTCTATACAAGTGCGGATGGTTTGCATCCAGAATTATACACGGATGGTCTCTTCTGCACCATGCACTTTATATACATAGCCTCTATCATGGACTATGTACAGATTGTTTGTTTGAATCATGTTTTTGGCACTATGTATAGATAATATTTCTATGTATTCTGCACTATGTATGGATAGTATCTATTCTGCACCATGTATTGGTAGTCTGTGTTGTTACTATGTAAAACTAATATGTATCTTGCAGCATGTAGAAGTAGTCTTTATGCGGCACTGTGTATAGATATTATGCATCCTGCAGTATGCACAAGAAGTCTGTATCCTGCACTCTGTACAGATATGCACCATGTACACACCCTTATGAATAGCTTGCATCCAGCATTATAAACAGATAGTTCATATCCTACACAGTTCACAAATAATGGCACACATGCGGATATGCCCATGAGCGTACACCCACCTCACACACACACACACACACACACACACACGAGGGAGAGAGAGAGAGAGAGAGAGAGAGAGAGAGAGAGAGAGAACCATTCTTTGACCTGAATCTTCTATAGCAATGTAAATTATACAGAGGAGTTCCATCCATAAAGTGTAACACGCAATTCATGTCAACTTGGGTCCAGTACGACCACAAGAGAGTGAATGTCTTGATTGCAGAAAGGGACGAAAATGAAGTAACCTGAAAACATCTTCAGATAATTTATGGTTTTGTCAACACTCTTTTCGAACTGGGCAAGTAGTTCTGCACCCCTCTTTTGGAGATAAAAAAAAAACCCACGTTGGTCATGGTCAACTAGTTCTATAGCGGCAAGTACAGGGGTAGTGTTACAATGATAAAAAACACACACAAACGCTAGAGGAAACCACCAATGCTGACTATGACCAAGAAGACGTTCAGAGAGGATCACAGCATTATACAAAGACAGGAAAACCGCTGTACAGATAACGCTTAGAAACGTAAACTTGGGCCCTGCACATTTGTTGTTTTTAAGCTGACGAAAATAGGACCAAGACACAACACTTACATTACAAGCAAAGAGAGTTGTCTTGTTTCTTGAATACAAACAAGGCTGAAGATCTCTCAAAACCAAGAAAATCTACAGCACTTCCAGCTGACAGAACCCTAAACGTTACTGGGGTTGAGGTCATATAACTTTATGTCTTTAGAGCAACAGGAACCAAACCTTGCCTTATTATTATTATTATTATTATCATTATTATTATTATTTTATAGTTCTCTCATAATTCCACGAGAAAGACCTTTCAAAATCTCCAAAGAAAATTGAATTGATTTAAGTTTGTAGTAATTCTGTCTTAATTTAATAGCAATTCTGCGGTTTCCTTTTTTTCTCCTCCTTTTAGTTTTGTTTTGATTGGCCTTTTTGATTGTTTGTTTGTCGTTGTTTTGGGGGTTATTTGGTGTTTTATTTTGATGTGTGTGGGGGGGTGGGGGGTGGGGATGGGAGTGGGGGTGTTGTCTATGAATTTAACATCAACACCCAGGCTGGTGATTTTGCCGACAGACATTCAACAAGATTGTGTTGCTGGAAAGAGGTGGAAGAGCATTGTGAGGAACTGGTACTGCACAGTACTGTGCTGTTGTCTTCCCCGCCTTCTATCCCACACCAACACCGATAACAAAGTATTGAAATTGGTATTGGGGTGAGAAATAGCTGTAATGAGCAATCCAAGGCTAAACTGCACCACCCAGAGACAGCATTAGGATGGTAACGGTTGCAATTTTGAACTTAGTTCTTGTATTTAATCAACAAAATTTACCCATGTGCCCGAAGATTTAGGTTGACATAACGACTGTGACTTCGCATAGATATCTGATATCTCAGAAGCATCAGAGTCAGTTTGAAGGAGAAAGTAATGATTAAAAAATGATTTTGAAGACGGAGTAAACACTGTAACCTGTCATAGTCTTGAAAGTGTGTGTGTGTGTGTGTGTGACAGGCAGAACCAGAGAGAGAGACACAGTAACACAGAAAGACAGTTTTAACTGAAATTTTAAGACAAAAAGACTTTTTGCCTCTTCTCTCCCACCTCCACCTCTCACCCCCCTTCCCCAACACACACACACACACACACACACACACACGCACACACACACCTCCACACTTCCACCTTCTACCCTTTGAACCTTACGCCCCACTCCCCAAACTCCCCCCCCCCCTCCTCTTCTTTACAACATCCTTCCCTCTCCCGCACCTTCTTCATCCCAGTACAGGTCCTAATCATAGTAAGCCCATGATCATCACGGAAGGCTACCCTCCCTAGCCTACTGCCACACAGCCAGGGAGATCAGGAAAGCGAAAAGGGTGTGTGGGGTAGGACCATCAAGAGGGGGTTAGGGCTCTAATTTATGGGCCAGTCCCACACTCATTTACACATGCGATTTAGCCGCCTGAAAAAGCCAGCATTGTGGACCGCCACAACAGCCCTAGTTGGGGGAAGGAACGGTTAAAGACCTCTAAAGTGGCGGCACGCTTCACTGCTCTTCTCCGTTTCCAGGCCAACGACCAAGAAATCGAGAGAGAGACAGAGAGAGGAGAGAGAGAGAGAGAGAGAGAGACAATGACAATGACAATGACAAATTCTTTTATTTCGAGGATAATGAATAAGCACACATGTGCTTTTTTACATCCAGTCCCCGCCCGTTAGGGATACATCTTAATAATAATAACCCAACACTTATACAGTCTCACAATAAAAACAAGGGGAAATAACCCTGAGAGGGAGAGAGAGAGAGACAATGACAATGACAATGACAAATTCTTTTATTTCGAGGATAATGAATAAGCACCCATGTGCTTTTTTACATCCAGTCCCGCAGAGAGAGAGAGCCCCAGAGAGAGAGAGAGAGAGAGCCAGACACACAGAGAGAGAGAGAGAGCCAGACACAGAAAGAGGAGAGAGAGAGAGAGAGAGAGAGGAGAGAGAAGAGAGAGAGAGAAAGACAGAAAGCCAGAGAGAGAGAGAGAGACAGAGAGAGAAGGGAGACAGAGACAGAGAGAGGAGCTAGTTCAGCCAGCAGGCTCAGGTTGACATCTACCTCTGTGTCAAAGCTCGCTGTTGCTGTTTACCTGGTCTAATGACCACCCTGTGGCGCTCCTCCCCATCTTGAATACCTGACAAAGGTGGGGGCCCATACCACTCGCTTTGAGGAAAGGGGGCGGGTATCTCAGGTTGAACCCACAGAAAGCACCCACAGGGAACTGAGGGCTGGTTGGACAGAGCTGGTACAGATCGCTGAAAAGGCCTATTTTGGAAACGTGTTGATGAAATCCACTGGGGGTATATTTAGGGTTGGGGGGGCAAACAAAGCCCAGGGTAGGTGAACTTTCAGTGATGTGGACTAGTAAGGCGTGATGAGGTGGACGATCGAAGATATTACTGTCCTGGGGTCAGTCAGGCTTGGGGGCCATGTACCACTGACCCCTTTAATGTATGGTGGGTGACCTGTTGTGATGGAAAATCGGCAAGTCGCTGACAGCTGAAAGGAGGATTATACACATGTATACTGTGTGATAGGTGTCAGTGTTGGTCATTGAGCAGTATGTAATGGAGAGTCATGGGAATGTTCCTTCTTTCTTCTTTTCGCTTGAACTGCTCTCTCTCTCTCTCTCTCTCTCTCTCTCTCTCTCTCTCTCTCTCTCTCTCTCTCTCTCTCTCTCTCTCTCTCTCTCTCTCTTTCCTTTTGTCTGTCTGTCTCTGTCTCTGTCTGTCTTACCCCCCCCCCTCTCTCTCTCTGAATGTGTCTGTTGTGCGCGTTTTGTTTAGTGGATAATGAATAAGCACTTGATGTGTGTGTGTGTGTACGTGTGTACGCACGTGCACACGCATGCACAAGGAGAGTCCTTAATTAACGTTTACATTTTTTTTGTTCAACACTCCACTGCACACATCACTACTTACAATTTTATTGATATAAAATCCGCACAACATTTGCACAACATGTTGATGCAACTTACTGAACGTTTTATCATCATTTGACACATCAACCTACGACTACAGAATAAACCTGTCACATAACAATAATCACACAAACCTAACTCTACCAAAAACAAAACACCAAACAAAGAAATCCTGGCTAACAAACAAAAAAAGAAAGAAGAAAAAAGATCCATACTGCATGCACCCTTGGTTGACAGGAAGCTGCAGAAGACAAATGGACTGGGAGGGGAGACAGAAACAAGGGTGGAGTCATTAGGCAAGACGCCGCGGCTTGTGCAGCTAGGCTAGCCCAGCGCTGTTCACCGGGAGGCGATAATTCATAATGAACGCTTGGCTGGCGGCCCGAGCCTGCTCAGCAGACTGGAGGCAGGGGGCACAGGCTGCTGGCTCTTCCTGCCTCCCCTCTCCTATCCCTCCTGTAACGGGTGATGGCGAGAGGGCGGGCAGGCAGACAGACCACAGGTAAACAGGTATGCATGGTTATTAATGATGAGAGACGTCCGCACCCCCAGACTTAAAGAGTCCCTTTCCCACTACACACACACGTGCACGTGCACGCGCGCACGCACATACATATACACACGCGCGCGCGCGCGCACATGCATGGATGCGTGTGTGCACACATGAACATGCATGTGTGAATGCATGCCTGCAGGGACACACATACATAGAAGTATGCACACACATAGCCACGTGCATGCACCATGCATGGATGCACACACACACAGAGAAACACACACACACAATTATACTGTTATTAGCCCTTCCCCTCTTCCCACCACTATTACCACAGAGGCCATGTCAGGGCTGTAACCTCGTTAACATTTAAATTTCAGATTAAATGTGTGCAACTATATCCATATTAAAACAAGATATCCCCAGGTTGGAATGCAGCTACCTTAAAAGGTAAAGGTGTCCCATAACCTATGTGATCACAGGGGAGTGAGGCATCAGAGACCTCAACTTCTCAAAAGCCAGCATAGTAAGGGCAGCACCCATCTCCTCTCCCTCGCTGCTTTACCTTCCCTGACCCTAAAGAGGCAGGTACCTATTTGCAGTTGGGTGAACTGGGGGAGCTGTACTGAAGCCAAGGCGCACAAACGGTCACCCATCCAAGTGGTAACCACGCTGGATGCCGAAGTTGAAGTTCAGCCATCAGAACATGTCTTCAAAAGTCATGCGTTTAACTGGTTAACTGGGACCACAAGAGCTGTTTTGCCTCAAGAGTCAGTTGAACAAAACATACGGTATCTACGTATGTACCCTATTTTCTGCACTCAGTGTGGACCTTTCTGGTGTTGTTAAGTGCAATTGAAACAAACCAAGAACAGAGAATGAAACCCGGGTGCTATCGATGTCAGATACAGAACTCTGAATGGTGCTATTTTTTTATATTAATATGGAAACTAAATTGTTATTTTACTGAATGATTTCCACAATGCAGTCTTGCATCTGTCAAGTGCAAATAAATTGTATCAATAAAACTGGCTGCCTTAATCAGGCAAAATGATTTGCTGAATCAAAAAGAAACAAATCTACTGATAAGTTAAGTGCACCACATGATCTTCTCTTTTTGAGCTTCAACTACCAGTCTAAGTAAGATATAGAATTGTGGCTTTATGTTTGGTTTTCTTAATTCCACAGTGGAATAAAGTGACTAGACTAATGCGTAGAGTTCTAGTAAAAACCATGTAAGAAGGTGGTTTTGGGATAAAGGCAATGTTAGGACCCAGCACTCAATACATGAAGAGATTTGACCTTATAAAAATGAAAGGTTTGGTTTTGTGGCTGCTTTTCTTGTATTAGAGTCCCAGCAGAATTATCCACATTAGGGTGTGTAGCATCAGCTGATCTGACCATCACCACCACCCTACTCACATGCTATAAAATGGAGAAATTATGGATTTTTATTATTTTTATCATGTTGGTCACATTCCATTTGCTTTTTTTCATTGGTTTGTAATTATTTTGTTGTCGTTTTGCTTGTTTTTGTTGATGGTGATGCCATACTTTTGTGTAGTCAAATCTGTTCTTTTACGCGTCACTCATGAAATAAGTGTTGACTCGAAAACTGTCAGTGTTAGTCGAAAATCGCAAAAATCAATTTTGTTATACTGGTCGGCTGGTTTAGGTATATATCACAATCAATAAAGAGAACATTTCTTGCGCCCTACTCCTCCCAGGTTGACCCTTATGGTTAACCAGGGCGTTGATACAGGGAATGACAGTAGGGTTGGTTTTATGTCCTGTTTTAATCTGTATGTAGTTGCACAGTTTTAATCTGAGATTTAACATTTTACAAGGTGATGGCCCTGATATGGCCTTTGTGGCCGGCGGGACTATAAACAACAGAATTGGGTTCGATTGGTGAGTTGTAAGAATCCTGTGCACTTAAAATTGACAGTGGTATAAGTACCCAAGGATCTTATTTTTCTGAGCACTCTAAAAAGAAAAATGAGATATACAAGACAGAAGCTTTAACAAACAGAAAGCAGTGAACATCGATCTAAATTGAATGACACTGGTTATAAGTCTAAAGATAACAGGGGAAAAAATCACATGAAAGCAATGGATAACACTCATTAGGGGGAACTAAAAACCAGCACATTTGCCTTAATTGCATCCTTGACATGCTGGAGCAATACCCAAACCACTGCACAAACATTGCCAAACAAAACAAGCCAGCCCAAGAATCAACAAGCAAATTGCCCATAGTGGGCGCTCAAAGCTGAGCCAGTAAGGTTAATAAAACGGCCGTTTATGGACGATCAGTGTGACCGTGCTGCATGGCAGTGTGTGTACTGACAAGCAATAATTCATAATAGTCACAACAAACGCTCAGTTGGCGGCCCGTTCAGCGTGGTGGAGGCACAGGCTGCTCTTTGTGGCTCAATTATCCTGTAATGGGCGATGGCGGGCCGGCAGACCAAGCAAGGCCCCATGTAAACAGGCCGGCATCGTTATGAGGAGTCTGCACGCCACTTTCCTGCCAGTGTTGTTCCAACCCTGTGTCTCGCTGTCTTCAGTTACTGAAGGGTGGCTGTATGCAGCTGGGGAGCAGATTGGGTATCACCAGTTCATTGGCGTGTTTGTGTGATACTGAAAAGTATAGGACGAAGGGAAAAGCAATAAAGAAAATGATGGCTGTGCCTTGCAAATTAGTTCTTGTTCCTGTGTGATTTTCCACTAATAGCCAAGCCATCATTAAAGAGCATTCTGATGTGTTGGTCATTTATTAAGCTTCAGTTGTGGTGGATGGGATTCAGATAGCAAGCAATATGAGATCAAGGTAACGTGCAAGCATGTCAGAGGACAACTAGAAAGCTTTGGGCTGAAACAAGATTTTCAGAACATACTTCACGAAAAAGATTATCAATCCAAAAACAACAGTGTGTGTTTGATTTTGCTTAGGTCCAATAGTCAACAAATCCCTGATACTCTGGCTCAGCCAACTTTTTCACAAACAAATGGCATGGTTTAAGCTTTACTGAAGGACATTTAAGGAAGGACATCAACACAATGGCCTATTCAAACAACAAAAAGAAAAAAGGCGAGAAAGAAGTACACATGATTGCAGAAGAAGCCATTAATGGGAAGGCAGAGCTTTCATTGCTGCATGAAATACTAAAGCTCAGAACCTAAGCTACCTTCCACTGCTAACAAAACAACACCTGATGTGGCACTCCTTTGCATGGTCAGAGCAACTTCAGGGTAGTAAGCTCGTCTGCATTTCTTGATATACTAATGTAGGGTTGTTCGTGGGGTTTTTTAAAACATGTATACTTTTATGCTTTTAGTCAGACCCAAAACCTGTTAATCTTTCATTTAATGAGAGGAGGGAGAGAACAAGCTCTTGATTAGCAAAAATTGGTTCTGTTCAGTTTGGCACTATGGCCTTAGTGGCTGAATCAGTAGCAAGGGTAGGTGGCCAGCAGGTCACTTTATTATAACAAAGCCTTCTTATTCCTTTACATTGATGATATTGTGGACAATGTGACTGCGGGGTCTTAAACTAAGTTCACGTGGGTAAGTTAAGTGTAAGTAAAAGATAAAGTTCCTTTGTAGAAAGTAATATGGGTCAAAGCTTAACGCTTTGAGTAAACCTGTTTTTCACAGCTGATATTGAAATAGCAGCACGCCAGGTCTTGGACATGATCACAGTTATCCAACTTTTATGAGAATAGGTGTGAAAAGGGCAAGAACATTGAAAAGGGTTCTCTCTCTCATGCGCGCGCACACACACACACACACGCACGAACACACACTCACACACACACACACACACACACACACACACACACACACACACACACACACACACACACACACACACACACACACACACACACACACACACACCACGGGGTCAATCTAAAGGGGGCAACAGACTAGCGCTGGAACTGTGCAGCATCTAGAACGGTCATAAAGGGGGGGGGGGGGTAAGTCTGGTGGTTAGAGTGATGCATATTGGGCTCGTGATCTGCTGATCCGGGTTCGAATCTCCTTCAAGAGGATTTTTCCTCTGGAGTTAACATCCATGCCGACTCTACTCTCCCCAAAAGTCTCTCGGATGAGACTATAAATCGAGGTCCAGTGTGCAAACGCATGCAAAACATCATGCGCACACGTTAAAACCCGTTCCGCTTTTTGGAAGAGTAGGCCATTGTATGCCTGTGGGAATGGATGACAAAATTTACAAAACTGTATACACATGGGGACTGGATGTAAAAACAAATGAGTTTTTATTCCATTATCCTCGAAATAAAAGAATAAAGAAAAGAAAGAACACGCACGCACGCACGCAGGAACGCACGCACGCACGCACAAAACACACACACACACACACACACACACACACACACACCATGGGGTAGGTCTAAAGGAGGCAACAGACTAACGTCCCGATCTGTGCAGCCGGAATAGTCATGGTAAAACAGATCCCAAACAGATGATCTGTCGCCCTACACATACATCTCAAGCAGTTTGCAGCGTCAGGTTCAACCTGACGATTTGGATGGAACAGGCAGTGCTCTATCTCAAACCAGTGACTTTCATCCTTCAACCAGTCAGCATCCACTCAGTGTGAAGTTTATAGGACTTCACGTTATGTGCAGGAGTTTATGTACTTTGTTTATGTGATGGAAACCTCGAGACTTGCAGCCACTTTTACCTGTCAGGCCTTTCACCTGTTTCATGAGGCTGTTTATCTTTCATAAATACAGGTCTGTACAAACAGGTTCCCGTGTTTCATGTAGCAGTTCTTCCTTTTATACTGACGGGCCTGTGCAAACAGATTCAAATGTTTCATGTGACAGTTCTTCTCGTCACATGGACAGATCTGCACAAACAGGTTCAAACGGCCTGTCAGAACAGCAATATCAAAAAAGGAAAGTGTGTTACAAATGTTATTCACTATGGATGTGGCGGCCTTGCCCCTCACAGGCCGACAAAGTGGCAGTCAGGCAGGCAGGCAGGCAGGCAGGCAGGCAGTGTGAGCAGTGTTTCAACGTCATTAAGAGCTAGACAAAACAGCCCCTGCAGGCCTGACAGCCCAACAGGCCAGGTAGGAAATGGCCTGGGGAGTGACTCCATCCTGGGAGAGAGCCAGTTTACAGGTGTCTCTCTGGCACCGCTCCCCTGCTAACAATGCCTTGCACACGGCCGGCGCCGCTCCATTGACCTCGCTGGTCACGCTTCCCTGATTGGCCGACAAATGGACTGTGTCGGCAGGTCATGGATGACTTCCGTTAGAGGATGCCGGTGATGGACTCATCAAGCAGCTCTGACAAGGAATCCATTCCCGTGCTGACGTGTGGCTCATTGTTGTCTCTGGGCTGTGGAGCCAGGCAGACACTGCACTGCAGGCTCGGCGTAAAACCCAGGGTCTGCCTTTGACATCGCCAGAGCGTGTGATGACGTGAGGCCGTCTCGGCTGACTGACTCTGAACTAAAAATTAAAAAGCTCTGTGAAAAAGCAGGATCTCTCTCTCTCTCTCTCTCTCTCTCTCTTTCTCTCTCTCTCTTGCTCGCTCTCTCTCTCTCTCTCTCTCGCTCTCTCTCTCTCTCGCTCTCTCTCTCTCTCTCTCTCTCTCTCTCGCTCTCTCTCTCTCTCTCTCTCTCTCTCTCTCTCTCTCTCTCTCTCTCTCTCTCTCTGTATAAAGTTGATGAGGGAGATGGCAATGAAGATTGGCAGTCATCACTGGCTGTATTTAGGTTCAAAGGCAGCAGCTGCAGTTGACTAAATCACTGCTGTGACAATACACGTGAGGAAACTAATGAAAAGGACAAACACAACAACACAAAGGAAAAGAGACCCAGGGACTTTTTCTTTTCTTTCTTTCTTTTTGTCTTTCTTTTTGCTGTAACCTGGCTCATATTATTATTCATATTATTGAGTGAGATGACAGGTGAGTGAGCCACAGGTGAGCATACATTCTTTAAAGAAAATTTATCATGCGCGTGCACACAAACACACAGACACACATACATGTATACACATACATACAAACATACATACATCCATACATATACACACATACATAATACATACATACATACATACATACATACATACATACATACATACATACACTATATGCTTTATTATATGATTCTTTTCAACAAATAACAAAAAAATAAGCAAGTTACTCCACTCTGCAGTATTCTTTTTAAAGCGCTGAACAGAAGGCATCAAACACGCCTTAGAACGTTTTCTGACTCTTCCTTTCACTGGGACTGAACTAGGGTTAGGGCCGGGCAAAAGAAACATTGCTAAAGTGACCCACCTCTACACGGCAGTCACTCTTAACACGTAGTATTGCTTTTTTGTGGTTCATGCAATGATAAACCCATTCAATGTTCAAGTTCAGGAAAACCTAAACTCGCGTTCTGGAAGACTTTCCATCAGGATTATTAGTATCTAACATGCTTCCCAGAAGTATAGGGCAAAATTATAGATGCTTTGGTCTTATCAAAACGTTGCCCTGTCAGTCCATGGGTATCTTGCCCATGTGAGGCATACAGACAAAAGAGATCAGACCAGCCCTTTGACCCTAGATCGTATTAAAAACTGTGATGTCCTGACGGGCTTTCCTCTTTGTCCATCAGATGCTGAGACTTTGCAAGGTCAAGGCTGATTCCCGTTAAATTTGCTTTTCTTTCTCTCTTTGCTCTTCCTACAATAGATCCAGGCTATTCCTCTTTGGACATTGTTTTTCTTTCCCCTCTGCCTGCTCCTTCTTCGATTTGATGATGATACCCTGTATAATATAATCTTTGCAAGGTAGATGGCTTGATGATCTGACTGTATACGCCGAAAACTAGAAAACAGCATATACTAACACTCCATTTATAAAAATCATAATAACAATATATGCATACATTTCACACAGTGGACACTTGGTCGTTTGAGTCAGAATCTACTGGCAAAGTTTTTACTCCCAAAAGTTTGCTTTTTAATGGACCAGTGGACTGACCATCTTCGTGCAGTAAACTCAACCCCAAAGATCTCAACATCGGAGGACAGCGAATTGTACCATACAACATCAACTCTGAAAGCAAGAAGCTCTTTCCTTATTTATCTTTTTCCCTCCTTATTTCAGCTGCATGGCAAAACAAAGAAACTTTAATGTATGGGATGGTGGGATGGTACAGTCGCTCAGACTGCTTTTGTCTGGGAGGATCAATAGCAGTCACGCCATCATGCCCTAAGGCGTTGGGTGAACAGTTTCTTCAGCAGCAGTTAAAGTACACCGTGATGATGGCTGTTTTAAGACATCTCTATTGCGTAGGTGCTTTTCATCGATTTCGGTGCAAACAGTCACTCCCTAGTGCAAATGTCTAAACATGCATGCACGTGCACTCACAAGTTCTTAAGGGCTTTCAAGTGCACTAACACACACACATGCACACATGCACGCATGCACAGAGAGAGAAAGAGAGAGAGAGAGAGAGAGAGAGAGAGAGAGAGAGAGAGAGAGAGAGAGAGAGAGAGAGAGAGAGAGAGAGAGCAGACAGACAGAGAGAGAGCAGAGAGAGAATTTTGCTGTAATTTCCTGTCCACATACACCTTCTAAAAAACCAGCAATAGAACCTCAAGACGAATGGGCAAGTAATTTTACGTGAAGGCAGAAGAATGAATCATGATAGTCCACCCAGTGCTTGAGATCAACAAGTACTTGGCTGTTTCAGTATCTACTCTTTTCTCTGAACACTTTCACCAACAAATGAATTCTGCATCATTTAGGGCCATAAGCCTTCAAAATTCACCTAACATGCAAAAAGAGCCTTACAAGAAAAACACAGAAAACATGAAAGATAATCAACATGGATATGCATTGGGTCATGAGAACTAGAAAACCACACTCAAGCATTCTCTTTGAAGATGAATGACAAGGGTTTGTTGTTGTTGTTGTTGTCTTTGGTTCTGCCTTGTTCTTTAGTTTCCTGTCATTTTCTTCTTGTCTATGTTCTACCTTCTTGGTCCATTTTTCTGCCTTTCTTCCAGAAAAAAACTTAAATGATAACAATTCTCTCCCATACCAAAGTCAGTTGCACTGGGCCTGACTTAGACAGGCACTTAAGGGCAGGCAACGCATGTTCACTCATATGACAGCAGTAGTTGCTGTCTGAGCACTTGAAGAAGAAGAAGGCGAGCACAAAGCTCTATCCACCTACTTGTACTGCCATGTTCTCATACAACAGTATGTCCACTATGACCAGCAGCATGGGTGAAATAGGCAGACCCAGCATGCAATCTGCAATGGAGAGGTAACGGCTCCACCAGGAGTAATTTGGCTAACTTACCATATGTCTGTAAATTTGTTTGCGTTTAAAAAAAATGTGTTGCATGTAAAATAAAAAAAGAGAGAGAGTGATGAATAAAAATGTTATCACCAAAGAAATAAAACACAAAAAAGACAAAAAATACAAGCCTAAAACAGGCTGTATGAAGCTTTTGGTGGTGCTCCAGGAAAAGAATAAAATCGAGAAAACTTGTATCTGCTTTTTTTTATCACAAGGCTGTCGTTTTATTCTCTCACCAACATCATCACAAAAAAGATAAGGTGTCCTCAAAGTTAATGAATTCACTTGTCTAGAAACTGATATTATTCACAGGTAGATTGTTCTCCCCCATTCTACTTTATCTTAAGCAATACTCTCTTCACTCTCTAACATAAAACAAAACAAAACAAACAAAACTTGAGTTTCAGAACAAGACATACCTTTTAGCCCATGGAAAGAAAGCACCCAAAAAGTTATTCCAGGACATATTCTGTAGTATAACTCTATTCTTGCAGACACATCACTGAACATGCAGACAAAGAGGTGGGCGGTGCTGCAATGTAGTGACATGATCCTATTAAAAGCAGCTCAAATTTTGCACAAAGAAATCTTTTGTAGCAAATAGATAATGCAATACAATCACTAAAAGTACTCCTGAAAATGAATCTAACCACTTTCAAGGGTCTGTGGGTGGTCTCAGCCCCAGTGCTGTCGCCTAATCCACTTTACTGTGGAGGCCGTCAACTGCAGGTGAATAGACCTCCGTGCTGGCCATTCTGCCTTTCAGACGAACGTGTCTAGGATGGCAAAGACCGGCCATGTTTTCCATGAGCTGTCAGCGCCTTGCCTTTTGGCCTGCCATTACTCCCTATTGAATGCCCATGAAAGTTTAATGGGATTTGATGACTGGAGGGGTGGAGAAGCTAGGAGCAAAACAACTTAAGGGGGAAAAAAAGAATAGGTAGTCAAGCCATATTGGCAAAAAAAAAGATAGTACAAACAAAGGCAAAGGTATTCCTTTTAAATTGTAGTGTCACACACACATGAGGTGAGGAGGAGAAAGAGAGAAACAGAGAGAGAGAGAGAGAGAGACAGACAGACAGACAGACAGACAGACAGACAGACGGACAGACAAACAGACAATGAGACAAAGAGATAGAGAGAGGCAGGCAGCTAGAAACAGACAGAGAAATAGAGACAAAGACAGACACACAGATGGAGACAAAATAGTAAAGAAAAACTGGAAAAAGATCTAAAAGGGAAGTGGAGGAGGAAAAGTATAAGAGAAAGAATGGGAAGTATCAGAAGAATAAAAAGATATGGAAAGGTGAAGTAGTTTAATCAGCAAAATGAGGAAAAAAACAGTGGGGGGATAAATGCAAACAGAAGAGAAAGCAAACCAACAGCATACACACCACCACCGTGGTACCACCACCACCACCACCACCACCACCACCAACAACAACAACAGCAACAACACAACCGCTTTCAAGCCACCTAAACTCTAAACAAAAAGCAAACAAACAACAAAATGAAGAAGGACAACTCCACATGTAATGAAAGTACAACTCAGGTTTAGATATAAAAAGGAAAGTGTCTTTCTTTAAAAATAAAAGAGTGAAAAACGTTCACATAAAAAATGGGAAACAAACAAAAGAAAGAAAATCCAAAAGGAACTAACAAAGTGATGGACATCGATCAAAACAAAGGAAAGAAGATCAATGGAAATGTTAAAACAAAGAAACACAGAGAAGAGATAGAAAGACAGAAAGGAGATAGAAAGACAGAAAGAAGATAGAAAGACTGAAAGGAGATAGAAAGACAGAAAGGAGATAGAAAGACTGAAAGGAGATAGAAAGACAGACAGGAGATAGAAAGACTGAAAGGAGATAAAAAGACTGAAAGGATTTTGAAAGACAGACAAGGAGCAACTGGATGTGCTTTGTGAATGATAAAAGGGCCATGTCCTGGCTGGTGAGACGTGTGTGTGTGTGTGTGTGTGTGTGTGTGTGTGTGTGTGTGTGTGTGTGTGTGTGTGTGGTGTGTGTGTGTGTTGTGTGTGTGTGTGTGATGGGGTGGTAATATGTGACGTGATTCAGCATACGATGGACTCTCATGATACCACAGCCCCTAAATCGGAGCTATTCGCTGGGACTGTAATATACCCAAAAGAAAACAAAAAGGCATCCCCCCACAGAGGTGGTTCGGAGCCGATCTGTCGTGTTTGATAAATTGTCAGGCATATTCTAATACTACTACTACCACTACTACTACTACTACTACTACTACTACTACTACTACTACTACTACTACTACTACTACTAACAATAATGAATGGAACTTATATAGCGCTATACCTTGCAAAGACAAATCAAAGCGCATGCATTCAATTTAATCTTACACAGTCATGCAACCAATGATGAACAATCAATAGTTTAAACAAACAGATATCACAAACATGGTACTCTGCAGACAAAAATCTATGAAATAACATTTCAATAGTCAAATGTTTGCGCGCCCACAAGTCATATAATTTAGCAGGGTGATGGGATATGGGTTAGTGAAGATGGGACAGTTCTGATATGAAACAGGAGGGGAAAACCTTAGGTTTGAAATAAATATGTCAGGCTGGATTTAAAAGTGTCATAACTAGGCTTATGTATTATGATGGAGTTGCAAGCAGTTTTCTCTAATATAGTTGGTTCCCACACATGGAAGACAAAACTTCACTCACTCATATCCGTCACCCACCCACCTACATTGCTACCTCACACCTTCCACATGCACACAGACATGTACTTGTATACCTGCATTCCAAAACATTCTGTATTCACAAACACGCACGTAATTACACATCACGTGTCAGACACGCATCTATCACATAGCATCCTGCCCCAACACAACACATCAGACAAGTACCATAACACTATAGACCATAATTATCATGCTGCTGTACCACAGTGTATTGCTCCACACCACCACATGACATCACACCATACATCGTTATGCTTAATCAGGTCACATATCCCATCACACACCCACACACACACACACACACACACACACCACACACACACCACACACACACACACACACCACACACACACACACACACACCACAAATGTCTCACCAGGCCAGGACATGCCCCTTTATCAGTAACAAAGCACATCCAGTTGCTGCTCTGGGTGTGAAAGGAGAACCAAAAACAACACTTGAAAATGCTACTGCGCAACAGATCTGTGCAATACCCCTAGTTAACAGGCGTGCCTCCTTCACACATTAACAGATAACTGTTGAAAAATGAAAGAAACCCTCTTCAACCACGCCAGGAACATGAAAGGAGGCCATGTTTGGGGAGCAGTATTCCAAGTCATGCCCAAGGCTCATTACTGATCCAAATTTCATATTCGTCATACATACCAGGCATATTCGCTATTACACAGTAGCAGTCATTAGCGACAGTATTTAAAACTAGACTGTAGCTAAAGCACTAACCTAAGGAACAGGACTTGGCTACAAGGAGCAGTGCCGCTGGTGTCTGTCTGCTTCCTCTGGTCATGTGGGGGTGTCCATGTCTGCAGAGAACAGGTTGCAGGGCCAGAAGTGTCATGACTTGATTTGCCTTGCATCTCCCAAACAAGTTACTGGCGGCACTGTACTGAAACTTTCAGTTAGAGGCCCTTCGGGTGTTTGAAGAAAAACCACCGCCTTGCTTGGCTAGCATTTGGAAAGTGGAAAGTCACTTATCTAGATTAGATGGACAAGCCTTCGAAAAAAATACCAGATATTTTGATGGGCTTGCCATTCATAACCTATTCCATGTCCATTTGTGGCATTCCCCCACTTTTTGATGGATGTGTTGCTTGTTGATTCAAAATTGAAAATTAAATGTACTCGATGGTTAGATCTTATCTTAGAGCACAGGGAAAAAATCAGATAAGCCTTAAAACAAGAAAGAAGCCAGAAAAAGAACCAGTTTACACCGATTCAGCTTCGTTACTCTCAAAGAAAGATCCTCATCTTCATATGACTTGGAAAATGGCATGATTTAAACCTGATATCTTATTTATTCCTCATAGAGAGTCCTAAGTGTTATGTCTGAACTTCAAGGATGAGGTTTTGGTGCTGGGCTAACTAATTCTGTGTCGGGATTCCCAAAAGTAACAGAAACAACTTTCTGTTTAAACCAAAATCCGGAGGACCTATCTTGAACAAACAGTTTGCGCTGAGGGAAAGACTGTGAGGTTGGAAAAAAAAGGTTGCTGATGAAAAGATCCATGCAATAGCTTGAGCTAACAAACCTACTTCACGTATACACACTTCTCTATTGCAGGAGGAAAAACCGTTTGTGTTAAGCTGTCTCAAGTCCTCCTGGGCAAACAAAATAAGTGTCAGTATGTTTGAATAGTCGTCTTTGCAGCTACGACAAGCCCGTCTGTAGAAGGGGGTGAAGGCATGATATGTCAATTAAATGTTGCACATCACTCATCAATGCAAAATGTTTTAAGGAGATAAAGAGTGAAAAATAAAATGGAGAACGGTTTGAGAAAGATAGACAGAAACTTGGAACAAAATCCACCATTGTGTAAACCTGAAGCCGCAACGTTGACAGACATGCAGGGAGAATTGATTAGAATGAGACAAACTACAATGACTACAATTGTTCTGAAATCACAGACAAAACAGACTTCACAAGCAGAGAACATACCAAGTGCATTTATCCTTTAAAAAAAACTTTCTTCGGTGGTCTAGAGGTAACACACCTGCCTAGAAATAGACAGAGACAGACATACAGACACACAGCTAGACAAACAGACAGACAAATAGACGAATTCAGGAATAGTGGACTAATGTTAACTAACTTAACAAAGAGAAAATGTTCAGAGAAAACAAAGAGAAAAGCACTTTAGCAAACATTTACAGAGGCTGGAAGGGAAAGGACATGGGGTAAATAACTCAACTCAAACTACAGAGATGGGTTTTCTCTTACCAACAACTTGTTGTAAAGCCTTACATGCCAGTATTGACAGCAGTCTGATGTCACAGCTGCTATTCCATACACCGTATTTGCAAGAAACGTGTGCTGCTTGTTGTATTCGTCAGTGTACAACAAGGCTTCTTTGAGAAAGTTAACATCTGCCAGCGAACTAGAATAAAGGTCAGGTCAGAGGTCTCCTCTGCTACTGGTGACCATGTAAGCCAGTGCTACCTGTGTCATGTGGGTAGGTGGAGCTCATCAATCTGGGAAGACAGTTTATCTAGGAGAAGGAAAACTCTGATTTGAAACCTCCGCTGCCTTGGGGCTATACTCTATACTTGTAATTGTCCTTCATGGGATGATTAAAGTGTGTTTGACTTGACTTGACTACCCACTCATAGGAAAGGTTTCGGGAGTCAACCCTGAGGAAAATCAGGAGTCAGAGTCCCCAAGGCAGCTCGAGGCTGTATACAGCAACGTTCTGGCAACTTCTGCGACGGCACTCAAACCATGTGTATCAGTGATTGCCTTTCCATTGGACCCTTCCAGCAACGTGGAGAGGGGGGGGGGGGGGGGGGGGGTCTGCTGCATGGGTAACAGGTTACCCTCCATACTTACTTACCCAAGCTTTTCACTCTGGACAGATCACTCCAGCTTCGCTTTGCAGCGTGGACACACCACGGGAAGCAGCAGTTTATCGGAGACACTTGCTCAGCAGCAGGAGGCAAAGAGAATAAGAAGAAAGGCTGCAGACAGGCCAGCGTCAGATTTCATCTGTGCCCTCCACCACAGGGACTGTCATTCCCGTGTCGGACTAGCCAGCTACACCCGACGCTGTGCCAGAATGAACACCTAGAGTGCAACTCCAGAGTCTTACGGGATGCCTATGTTCTAGAATGATTAAATCTAGGTCACGTTTCAATCCATACTCAATCTGATCCAAATCATAAGACACAGACATGATTTACGAAGAGCAGCAACAACAACAAGATAAATGACAAAATCTTCTCATAACACACACGTTCAGTGACTTCATTCCTGCAGGTCAGTAATATAACATAATTATTATGGTTTGGTAGATACTTGTGGTCATGTGAAATGAACTTTGCGCATGCTCGATTTGGTTTGTGGCGTGTAGGCTTGTGGTTGGCTCGTTAACACTTCGTGATGCAAGAAAAAAACACACAGGCTTTAACCTCTAGACACTAAATCTCCTTCTCACAGTCCATAAATTGGACAGCAACAAAATCACCTCACAGGTACACTTCAAGCAGCAGCATTGTTTTGATGTTTTGCTAAAACCAGTTGTCAGTTCCTCTATCAGAAAATGTAGCACTCTGGAAACAAGCAGCAAGGCCTGGTATACCACTGTGGTCAGGCGACAAAACACCCCTTGCTGCCAATGAGCAACAGGCTTAAAGCTAGTCCATTATCCACGGAAAAACATAATAGCACAAGGCAAAGACTTTACTCCTATTTGCTTTCGTTGAACATCAGTGAGCACACAGCTCAAATCACCTGGATCACTCATATCTGAGTGCAATATTAATCAGCATATTACGCTAAGAATGCCTCAGAATGGCCATGTTTATTCAACACTTAAATCTAATACATTTCCAACGTCAATTACTTGAAATATTTATTACAGTCTGTGTAAACAGCAAGAGCAGTAATGGCTTATTGGCGTTTCCAGCGATGTGAGCTCGCTTCATTGACTGAAATATTTAGCGTTGGAAACACGCCTTGAGGAATCCAGGCTGAAACCTGCCATGTGCAGAGCAGGCTGCAGTTGACAGGAGATGGCACACTGGCTGGGTGTTGAGTAATTGACAGGTGCACTATCCTAGAAATCCACCCCTATTAGCCAGTTTTTGTTCAGATCCATGTTGCGGAAGATAACTATTCATGAGTGCAATCGAACTCTTCGTCTGTTTTATCAATTGGTTAGTTCTTGTATTTATAATGTTCCGTTCAAGTGGATGATCTTATGCTGGATAGGAATGGAGGAAAGGCAGATTACTCTGTGTCATTTGAAGCATGTTGTTGATAAAGGAGTGTTGGAACAAAGACACAGATATTCATTAATTTATTTGTTTGTTGATTTATTTATCCATTTCATTTGTATATTCATTAACTTATTCCTTCATTTATTTGTTGATTCTTTTATTTCGAGGATAACGAAATAAGCACTCATGTGGTTTTTCTACATCGAGTCTCCGCGTGCAAGCTGGTTTTTTTTGTAAATTTTGTTAATACATTCCCACCGGCACAAATGACCTACTCTTGTGAAAGGCAGAGCAGGTTTTAACGTGTCCGCAAGATGTTCTGCGTGCGTTCTCACACGGGATCTCGGTTTATAGTCTCATCCGAAGGAGAGAGAGAGAGAGAGAGAGAGAGAGAGAGAGAGAGAGAGAGAGAGAGAGAGAGAGAGAGAGAGAAGAAGACAGACAGACAGACAGACAGACAGACAGACAGACAGACAGAAACAGAAACAGAAACAAAGAGAAGCAGACATCCAGACAGAGACAAATAAACAGAGAAAGCAACAAACCTAGAGGGAGACAGGCTGTGCCAGTTTTACCACATTCTGGCTTTTCTGTTTAACTGCCCTAGATTATTTCGACTCTGCAAAACAATTAGTAAAATCTAAGTTCCTTGCAGATCAAAAACTTCATATCTCAAAAGTATCAAACTATGAATAAGTTTTACCTTGTTCATCTTCTTTATCAAAGCATTTAGAGAAATCTTTTCAAACAAAATTATACGACTTTTGCTTTCTGTTAGTGATAGAAAACTAAGATGCTTTAAATACCTTTTAAATTTTTGGGGGGTTTCATTTGATGTATAAAAAATCTTTGCTTAGAGCAATGAGTTAAATATATCCGAATATCTGGAATGACAATAGGCAAGAGGGAGCTTTCTATCATTTTCTTTATACTGAAAAAAACCATAACAATGCTTTAATATTTACAAAGAAACCACATGGCTTCATGTTGTCATAAAAGACAAGAGCCAGCTGTAAAGTTTCATTCCAAAACAAAAGGTTTTTTTAATCATATGAGTATATTACAATGTGGAAAACTTGTGGAATCATACGATTTTGTTCTTTGCTAAAGCTTTATAAAAAACACAAATAAGGTATGCTATATTTGTTATATACTGTTATATTTCACACTGCTAATTACGTTGTATATTGTACAAGGATTGTTATTAGAGTCTTCAATTCTGCTGTGCTGCTGCTGCTGTTGCTGATGCTGATGCTGCTCTCTCTCACTCTCTATCTCTCTCTCGCTTTTGACTGCCTTCCCTCCTTCCTTCGTTTTGTGTTTCTCGGTTCTAATTGTTTATTCATTCTTTTCATTATTCATCCATGCCTTCATCCAGTTTTAATCACACATTCATTTCTTTATAGCTTTTTGTGTTTATTATGTGTTTCTTTGTTTACACGAATATAAATACACTCAGTGAACTAATCTATTGAAAAGCACAGAGAACAATAAGCGATTAAGGCAACGCTGTTGACACACTGTTGCAGCCGAGCAAGCAAAAACAGCTGGAGATCATTCTCTTTCATATCAAGAATACAAAGACAACTCAGAATGCACACAGGCTCTTTTCAGTTCTTGCCCTGAAAGTGTCCCTCCCATTTTATTTGTGTTTCTGATAAATAGAAGTGAAGCGTAGCAAGAATCATGCCGCCAAAAGCGAGAGAGGTGGGCAAGAGAAAAATTGTCACTTGGTGCAGAACAGGCTGTCAATAATTGATGGGTGCACACATCTTGAAAACGCAACTGATGGAAGGAAACGAAAGCGCATTGAGCATGGTTTCATCCCAAAGAGAAATTTGAGCAATTAGGCTCTGACTTTTTTGCGTGTGTATACATTAGGCTACCGACAATTACAAAATGGCAACAGCTTATCATGGGTTAGCATCAAGAAAGACAATTGCTTCATGTAACATTCTTTTACTTCTTTACTCTGCTTCTTTGTTCCAGAACCTAAACACGTAACACATAACCTGGAATTGCCATGTGTTTAGAATCAACTTATTCATGGACCTCAGTTGCAAAGTGTTAAGAATAAATCAAACACAGAACTCATGGGTTCAACAAAACGGAAGGCAGAGAATAGCAGGGCAGCAAGAACATTGAGCTGGTAACCTGATGATGATTGAAAACATGGATTCGATTTGCCACTGAGCTGTCCCTTGAAGAGGCTTTTCTCGTGGAGTTATATCTGGTTTGGGTTATATTTTCATGAATTGAGACAATGAATTGGGGTCTTATGTGAAAATTATGCAGAAGATCTTGTGAACATGTTAAAGTCCCATCCGTTCTTGTAGAAGAGATGGACAGCTATGGAAGGGGTATGGATGACATGAACATACCCTACCTAGAGCAGATCTGCAGCCTGGAGAAAATAGACTACACCAGGTTTAGCTTGCCTGTATGCCAGGTTTAGCTTGCCTGTATACCATGTTCAGCTGGCGTCAGACACCATTGTCTTTCTACGCCTTCTTCCATCTCCCTTCACCCACTTGTGTATCTGTTCTACTCTAGTCACCAAACCCTTTAAAATTTCATGGGCATCAATAGGGAGTAATGGCAGGCCAAAAGGCAAGGCGCAGACAGCTCATGGAAAACATGGCCAGTCTTTGCCATCCTAGACACGCTCATCTGAAAGGCAGAATGGCCAGCACGGAGCTCTATTCACCTGCAGTTGACGGCCTCCACAGTAAAGTGGATTAGGCGTGAGAAACCAACAGCACTGGAGCTGAGACAACTCAAGGGCAATATTAGAATGAGCACATATTGTGAATGACTTAAAAAAATGTGTTTATGTTATTTCGTTCTTGGAAATCATAAGGGAAAAGTGATGAGATGGTACAGAAGTAAACACTTCCTGATAATTAACTAGTGGACCAAAGAGAATTCCTCCTCATCATCATCAGACCCGTGACCTTGGCGGTAGTGGGGGAGACACGAAAGACGATGCCGTGGTAAGCCTCCTCCATCCATCTCGGTCCTCGGCTCTGCGCAGTAGTGCCGAGTAATTCATCCTGGTCCATTCTCTGATGTTGTCCATCCATGACTTGTTCTGTCTTCCCCTCTTTCTGCCACCTTCCAGTGTTCCCTGCAGTACTGTTTTTGGCAGAGTGTTGTGGCGGGTGACGTGGCCGAACCATGTCAGCTTTTTCTTCTTGACGATGGTGAGAAGGGGTTCCTGTGGACCTGCCAGCCGTGTTATTTGACTCTTGACAAATTCATTGGTCTTTCGTTCTCTCCAGGATATGCCCAGTAGTTTTCTATGGCATTTTGTTTCAAATGACTGGATTCGCTTTGCTGTTTCAGCAGTCAATGTCCAGGTTTCACTTCCGTACAGCAGGATAGTCTGAATTAGGGCTTTGTAGAGCTTTAGTTTGATTGGGAAACTGATCTCTTTACTTTTCCATATGGTGGTGAGTTTTGTCATGGAAGATGTTGCCATGGCTATTCTGACTTTGATTTCTGTCGTCGATCGCCCGTCCTTTGTGAGTGTAGCGCCAAGGTATTTAAAAGCGTCTACCTCCTCCAGTTGTTGGCCGTTCATGTAAATTTTAGCAGTGGCGTTGCTCGTGCTGTTCACAAGTACTTTACTTTTCTCCGAGCTCACCTCCATCCCATATGCTCCAGCTCTGTTCTCAAGTCTGGTCGTAAGATCTTGCAGCTCTGAGTTACTTCCGCCCATGAGGTCAATGTCATCGGCAAACCGCAAGTTGTTGAGGGGTCTGCCGCCAATGGAGATGGTAGAGTGGAAGTCATGGAGGGTCTCTCTCATAATGTTTTCCAAGAACAGATTAAACAGGACTGGAGATAACAGGCATCCTTGTTGGACCCCAACTGTGGTTTTGAAGTAGTCTCCGACCTGATTGTTCAGAAGGACTGGACTACTTGCGGTGTTGTATATTGCTTGAACGGTTTGCACTAGTCCTTCTTCAATGCCAAACATTCTGAGGACCTGCCAC
Source organism: Rapana venosa (assembly GCA_028751875.1). NCBI lineage: Eukaryota > Metazoa > Mollusca > Gastropoda > Neogastropoda > Muricidae > Rapana > Rapana venosa. The sequence goes on along the minus strand of CM054136.1, from coordinate 23,259,307 downwards.
AGGCCTTCGTGCCATACTCTGTCGAAAGCCTTCTTGAAGTCGATGAAGTTGTGGAACAGGTCTCTCTGATGTTGAAGATGTTTTTCCATCAGGATGTGGCAGTTAAAAATCTGTTCGATTGTGCTCCTGCCTGCCCTGAACCCAGCTTGTTCCTCTGCAAGGTAGAATTCCTATGTATAGATTAATGCCAACCATCTATTCTAACAGGAGCACGATAGCCTAGTGGTTAGAGCATTGAACTTATGATCTGATAGCGTAGGTTCAAGCCAGTACCAAGGCACCCATTTGTAGGAATTTTCCACCTGGAGTTAACATCAGTACTGTTTTCAAGAACCTGTCAGTACTCTGGATGGGATGAATTGTTAAAACTGGTTCCATCTTTTTTCATTTTTTGGAAGAGTAGGCCATTGCATGATGGTAGGAAATGATGATTTTTTTTAAACGCACATGAAACTCAGAGTTCCAGCTGAAGAATGAAAAAATAAACCATCTTACCCAGCTGTCAATACCCTGTAAGGTTACATTCATGCAGCTTTAGTAATAACTACAACCAATAGCACTTCTAGTACAATCGGATCAGTGGTCTAGAGGTAATGCGCCTGTCTAGAAAGCAAAAAAGTCCGGGTCGGAAGTGTGCAGTGGCTCGAACCCCGTTTGGGCCTGAAACTTTTCCCCCCATCCATTAAACCATGAGTGGTGGTCTGGGCGCTAGACTTTCGGATGAGACAATAAACCGAGGTCTCGTGTGTTACACAAAAATTATTCAGCGCACGTAAAAGAACCCACGACAAGAGAGTTGTCCCTAGCAAAATTCTTAGGAAAAAGCCAGTCTGATAGGGAAACAAATACAGTTGCAGACAAAAACAACAAAAAATGGGTGGCGCTGCCTTTAGGGCGACGCGCTCTCCCCAGGGAGAGCAGCCCAAATTTCACGCAGAGAAATCTCGTGACTTAAAGTGGTGTAAAAAAAAAAAAAGAAGAAAGAAAATGAATATGTTTAGGTATGTTTGGGACTATGTACAGTATGAAGACAGGTAAACAATTCTCAACACTCTTGTGTTACAACTGACAGGAAGAAATAAAATACCTTTGCGCAATTACTGAGCCACGAATTTAAAAACAATTATTCAAAACGAAAAAACCCCAATTATTCAAACATATGTTACTTTATTCACTTGTGTGGTCTTGTTGCTGCATATTCTTTGAATTTTGAAATACTGTCCACATAACTTTAAAATACCCAAAAACTTTGGTAACATTTCTTCCTTTAACCATATTTATAATATTTTATTTAAACCAAAGGAGAAGAAGAGTATAAGCTCTATTTTTAATATTTATTTTAATGACCATTAAATTTTGTTGATGTACAGACTTCATAGTCACCAGATAACATTTGAACAAATATTCATCATACTTAAAAAATATGCACCCTTTTAGCATGTACTTTAAAGATAAAACAAATTTAAGATAATTGTTTCTGTGGTATTCCTTTCTTCGTGTGATATTTATTATGCCTTGGTTCCACTCTGTAAGTGAAGTCCAACAATTAAATTGAACTGCATCAACAATCTTAGGTAACTAAAGCATGAGAGTGAACATTTTTTTAAAATGTAGGACAGAGAAAGAGGGTTGGAGGAACTATGGACACCAATCAATAGCATTCATCTCAATTCATACTTCTTTGCAAGGACTGAAAAAACAGAAGAAAAAAATATCACTTCACAACACTCAGAAAAAAATTATATGGCAATGGACAACTACCTTAGTATCTATTGTTTCTGTGGTGCAATTCTGGATCATTATTGTGTTGTTGATGTTGTCCCTCAACTAGAGAGCTCCGAAGTCCACCTATGATGGGTGTTTTGCATATGCCAGGCCACCTTTTTTTGTTTTTTCCCACACCATTTAGGTAGCCGTATTCCAACTTCAAGGGATCTACATGGGGATTGAACTTACCTATTTGGCAGGACAGTTGAAAGGTAAGCCACCTTCCTACTCTGTCCGATGTTCAACTGTCTTGGGTTATTTTTTTAGGTTCACACGTCCGTAAGCACAGGGTTTCACATGTTTAGAGTCTCCTCTGACAGACTTTACATGCATTTTGATTTTCCCCTCAAACTGGGAAGAAGGGGCAAGGCTGGGAATCGAGCCCAGAACCTCGCAGTTTACGTGTTAGGCAGGTGAACGTCTAAATCATCCTGCCACGTTCCTTGTCATCACTGGATTTAACAAAAGTTCATAATATTGAAGTCATACATTTTGCTAATATCATAAAAGACTGCATTATTAACCTGCACATTGTGGCATGAATAGGTCCAGAGAGGCTACTCTTGGTTAACCATTAAGTCTAAAACACTTTGAACATCCATGGCTTTAAAAAATTCATGACAAAATCTGTGTAAAATAATAGTAGTAAAGTTGGCGTGCTGGCGTATTAAACAATGCCGGGTGGTTTCCTTTATTAAAACATTTATTCTTTGAAAAATCACTGGCAGAATCTGTGCAGATACGGCTGATTGGTAACATTGACTGTGGTTTGGTGGAGCTGGTATGCTGTACACCATATTGTTTATTTAACCACTATGCGCTTGAAGGAATTAATCCCTGTTGTTCTGTGGTCATTTGTGCTTGATTTCCGCAAGGGAAATTATGCATGAGTACATTGTAGGACTAAGACTGAGAAAATGTTTTCCCAAACATACAAAAAAAGGAAAATTGAAGTACCCCCCTCCCCTATTTCAAAAACTGTATGAAAATTATAATACATTAACATTTTACTTCACACACACACGCACGCACACACACACACACACACACACACACACACACACACACACACCACACACACACACACACACACACACACACACACACACACTGCAGGCTGCCTGCCCACCATCCATTATTAAAAAAGATCAATATAAAAAAATTAATGTATGATTCTCTTTTCTTGCCCTTTGTCCCAGTGTTTTGTGTTTTCTATTAATTTTTTCTCAAAGCACCTGTGACAGAGAGCACAGTATTAGGTCTACACTACACTAAGTCCTCCAGGAGCTGGCTTAACTTTAACACATAACACACACAGCTGAATGGTAGGGCTGGAGTGCTAATGAAGCACTGGGTGCTTATCAGACATGTTCCTGTAATCCATGCCAGTATCTCTATGATCTACTTCCTCCTGAAAGAGAGATGGGGATTTCATGTGTGTGCAAGATGCCATATATCAGTATGCACAGGGGATATTGGTACCAGCTCTCTCTCTCCCTCACATTCACACACACACACACACACACACACACACACACACACACACACACACACACACACACACACACACCACACACACACACACACACACACACACACACACACACACACACACACAGGTGGGCTCCAGTAAAAGAAAAGAAACTGTTTATGACAATCTGAGAAAATGTGGAATTTTATGTTACATACACACTTTACCAGAAATTGTGACTTGCTTCTGTCCTCTTTCTTTATGTGACTTCTAATCCATTCATCCTGTCAAGAACATAACAGGACTGTCAAAATCGTTTCACAGCCACAACAAAAAGAACCATTAAAAAAATAAGCAAAAGTACATGCAACAGATAATAATAATAATAATAATATATGGAATTTATATAGCGCTGAATCTTGTAAAAAAACACACAAATCGAAGCGCTTTCACTCAATTATTTACAGGCATGCAACTCTCCTTAAACATAATGAACAACAGATTTCAAAAACCATGCGCGCGCACGTATGCACGCATGCACGCACACACACGCACACACACACACACACACACACACACACACACACACACACACACACACACACACACACACACACACACACACACACACACACACTCGGAACAACACTTAGAAGGTGAAAGATGCTGTTGAAAATTAGGGACAGATATTGGGGGGAAAAGTCTCAGGTAGGAAATAAGTGTGTTTTGAGGCTGGATTTGAAAGTATCAAGTGAAGGCTTTTGGCGAAGTGAAAGATGGAGGTCATTCCAGGTGGATGGACCAGAAACAGAGAAGGAGCGACGGCCAACAGTGGTTTGTTTGAATCTGGGTGTTCGAAAGCACAAAGTATCTGCGGCTGAACGAAGGGAACGGGATGGAGTGTACAGATGAAGACAGTTACAGAGATAAGAGGGTGCAGATTTGTGAAGACATTTGAAACAGAGGGTATTGATTTTATACTCCAGTCTTTGTGAGACAGGCAGCCAGTGAAGAGATCGCAGAAGAGGAGTGATGTGTTCAGATTTTTTCTTTCTTAGGACCAGTCGAGCTGCAGAGTTTTGTATGCGTTGAAGAGAGTGGATAGATGATGCTGGTAGGCCAGCCAAAAGAGAATTACAGTAGTCTAAACGTGAAAGAATGAGAGATGTGACAAGCTTGGAAGTTGCATCAGTGGACAGATACTTGCGAATCGCGCTTATGCGCCGTAATTGATAGTAGCAAGACTGGCAGGTCTGGGTGATGAATTTTTTCATAGAGAGTGTGTTGTCAAGAACTACTCCTAAATACTTCACAGAGTTGAACAAAGGAACTGACGTATTGCCGAATTCTATTGAAGTTTTTGCGATAGAGGAAAGTTTATGTTGGGTCCCTATGAGCATGGCTTCGGTTTTATCGGCATTAAGTTGTAACTTGTTCTGAGTCATCCAGTTTTGAATGTCTTGAAGGCAGTAGGACATATTTGTCAGGAGGGAAGGCAAGTTTTCAGCAGTATCACTGCACTGAAGCTGAGTATCATCGGCATAGAAATGATGATCAATATGGTGGTTGTTTATTATATATGAGAGTGGAGCAGTGTAGAGAGTAAAGAGAACAGAGCCCAGGACTGATCCCTGCGGGACTCCACATTCCATTTTGACAGGTTTTGATTGAATTTTGTTTACAATAACTTTCTGGAACCTGTCTGTGAGGTATGAAGATACATGCTTAAAAGAAAGATTTCATATAAATGTTGCACCAAAGAGGACATTTCTTTTGCTGTACATACATATTTTCACAGGTTCCTGAGTAATATGTAAACCTGATTTTTTCTTGTTGCTAGGTAGATGTGCCTAACTAACTACATCAATAGTAAAATGGAATGTAGATTGTTGCCAGACTAAAAATAATCAGAAAAGCCAAAAGTAACCAAAATGATTACCAATATGTCACCTACTTTTTTTGTTTTTAATATAGATGGTTAATAGTCTTCTTCCTTACTATCCAAATTATGATTAGATAATTTGCTTCATTCTCTTTGTGTTTTGTTAGAAGTCAACTCACAATGAAAAATATATAACTTGGGCCAAAATCTGCTTGTGTCAACCAAAAAAAACAACTCAGTGACTGTGGGTGGTCTCAGCCCCAGCCCTGTTGGTTCCTCCACACCTAATCCACTTTACTGTGGAGGCCGTCAACTGCAGGTGAATAGACCTCCATGCTGGCCATTCTGCCTTTCAGATGAACGTGTCTAGGATGGCAAAGACCGGCCATGTTTTCCATGAGCTGTCAGCGCCTTGCCTTTTGGCCTGCCATTACTCCCTATTGATGCCCATGAAAGTTTAATGGGATTTGATGACTGGAAGAAGTCTAGATGCTAGAAGTAACAATAGGAGAAGGGAGGAGAGAAAAAAAAGAAGTTTGTCAGGAAATCATGAAAATGTCGCTGATAGGACTTGAGCAAAATTAGTTATTCAAATATTGTTACTGTTCCTTTTATTTAGATTCATCTTACTGTATATCAAGAGTTTAAGATATAAGCTGGGTTAAATAGAAAAAAAGAGATAAACATATGCATCTACCCACCCACCCTAAAAAAAAAGCAAAATGAAAAGTGTAAAAAGCCCAAAAAGCAGCAACAAGAGGAGGGGGAGGGGAAGGGGGAAGACAAACAAGGATAAGAGCAACGAAAAAGACAAGAACAATAAGGAGGAGAGAAAGGGGGACAATGACAATTACAATGACAGATTATTTTATTTTGAGGATAATGAATAAGCACCTGTGTGCTTTTTTACATCCAGACCACAGGGAGAATTAGGGGGAGAGAAAATGACAGACTGGCTGACAGATAAAAGTCACAACAGACCTAGCATGGTAACCAAGGGCTACAGTACATGTATAATGTGTCTTCTATCAGCATACTATGTGTTATAAGCAATGAACATAATATTTTGTATGGATCCTATTCAAAACCATAAGCATTAAAAGTAAAAGTTCACATGCTATATACCCTTCAATCGAAAACTTTTTTCATTGTGTTGATGAATACTTGCAGCATATTATGTCTTCTTCTGTTAAACTTGCAATGAGATGTGTATTGAGTGTTTACCAGACAATACCATAGAACAGACTGTTTATCAGACAACATTATAGAAACAGAAAATGTGGCCACTCCTAATGTGTATGTTTGTTTTTACCAACTCAAGTTTGTCAACAGCTCTGATGTGCTGTGTGTGTGTGTGTGTGTGTGTGTGTTCGTGTGTGTGTGTGTGTGTGTGTGTGTGTGTGTGTGTGTGTGTGTGTGTGTGTGTGTGTGTGTGTGTGTGTGTGTGTGTGTGTGTGTGTGTGTGTGTGTGTGTGTGTGCGAGCATGCCATGGTGCAAGGGCTAGGTAAAAAAAAAGGAATCTTATGTTACCCCCTCCCCCCCCCCCCCCACCTTTGAAAAAATGAACTTTGATTTGACTCTCTCTCTGTCTCTCTGTCTCTGTCTGTCTGTCTGTCTATCTGTCTCTCTGTCTCTGTCTGTCTGTCTGTCTATCTGTCTCTCTCTCTCTCTCTCTCTCTCTATCTCTCTCTCTCTCTCTCTGTCTTCTCTCTCTTGCTCTATTTTATATTCTATATGCATCTATAAAAGCACACTTGTACTTTCTCTTAAATGTCTGCAGCGACTACGCTATTTTCCCCCACAGAAATAGAGTAGGTCTAATAGAAGTGTTTGGGTTTTTTCTATCTAGAAAACTCATTCTGTATGAATGCATCGCAAACTAAAGCAAAATACAGTTTGCTTTTTTATAATAAAAAAAGGGGAGGGGGGGGTGAAGTTTCCGAAAAAAACGTCCATGCAATAGTTGGAGAACTTAAACAAACCTGTTTCTGGTATAGGCAATTAACTGTTGGAGGATAAGAGGTTTATGTTAAGCTGTCTGAAGTCCCTCTGGGCAAACGAAATAAGTGGCAGTATGTTTGAATAGTGGTATTTGCAGCTACACCCAGTGGCTCGTTGAAGGGAGCAGAGGCAAATTATGTCAATTAAACTGGCACATCACTTACAGTGCAAATATTTATTGGCTCCAATGTGTCTTTCAAAGGTAATATTAGCACTAGAATCTTCAGCCGCCACGGTACTATCATCGGCAGTGGGCATACTTGCATTGGTGATATAAGTGATGACGATGGTAGTGGATGGCCGTAGCTGCCCAGCATTCCAAAGCTTCAATAGGTAGCAATGGCTGAGTGGAGAGCTGACGAAATTTAAATGTCTGTGCGCTTTAAGTTACTACACAAATTGTGGATTCAAATCTTGCCAGCCCCTAGTGGAATAAAGGTAGTGGAGAGTTTGAATTTAGAGCAGACCTACTGGTGCCCCAATCGTGTGTGTGTGTGTGTGTGTGTGTGTGTGTGCGTGCATGAGCGCGCATGCACAAATGCATGCAGAAAATACCCCCAAAAGATCTGAAATCCTTAAATGTGCGTCACTCTTTCTGGTGTGTTGTGGAAACTCGAAAATATGCAGGATGTATAGGTTTACTCCTGCTATTGATGTGAATCTAAGAAACCTACTAAGTTTTAAAAATAAAAAAAGTGTGTTGCTGTAAACAAGCAATCAAACAAAGAAGAAAACAAGCATAAAAGAAACGAAGGTAAAATTCACAATCATTAAGTGTTGAGTCTCTTTCCCACATAGTGACTCCTTGTCCTAGAAGGCCGTTCAATAAAAGCTTCATTGACCGTGCTCCCCAAACAAACCAAAAACCTGCATGTTTGAGAACTGTAAGTGCTTTCACGTCTAAGGATCTGACCCAGATTTCGTGATCTGTGGATCACAGAATTGCCTCATAATGAAGTTACAAGTCATCACCAGCCGTATTGTTTGCTGTTCTAACATTGGTCGTTCTCCTCTCATTGTATTGAACATTTAATAATCTCATTGTCTCGCTGTGCTGAGCAACACAGAGTGCATAAACTGGATAACTTCTGAGATGCCATAATATAAAATGCAAACACCAACAGCAGCGGCAGCAGCAGCATCAATAACAGCTATAGCAGCAGCAACAACAGCAACAATAACAGCAACAACAACACTCAAATGTGTTTGGTCATTATTTTATGATTTGCAGTTCTCAGTGACATAGTGCGTTATTCTGGGGAATACACAATACTGCCAAAAATACATTTTCCCTGTCCCCAACTATCCGAAAGTGGCGGCTACTTTGATGCTGTCAATAGCTTAACATTTATAGACACATACAAAGACGGACGCAATAGCCGAGTAGTTAAGACTGTTAGACTTCAGCCCTATGGGTCCATGGGTTCGAATGACGGGAATAATGGGGACTGTCACAATCTCCCAGATCAGCTTCAAGTGCAGACCTGCCAGTGGCTTAATTCCGTTCGTGTATATACACATGCAGAAGATCAAACTATGCACGGTAAAGATCCCGTAATTCCTGTCAACGTTCGGTGTGTTTCGGAAACATGAACATACACAGCATGCATTCCTGAAGTCGGAATGCGGCCATCTCCATGGTGGGCAAGAGGGGTCGCAGACACAAGGTCTCACCATTGATGAACCTCAGAGCTATAGCTGAGGAACGAAAAATAAAACACACACATAAAAAATACACGTTCTAAATGGTTTGTCTTCTTCTAGGGAAGGAGCAACGATGAGGGAAGCCTTTGGTACCCTCACTAAGTGCGCGTAGTCAAGACGTGTGCGCCTATCAATTATTGAGGGCCACTTCTGCACTGACAATTTTCCCCTGGCCTTCCTTCAGTGCCCACGATACCAGATGCTTTTGATGTGTTGTTGCCATGTATCTTAATTGCAAATAAAATGGCGATGGAATTTCAGCACGAGTTGGTGCATTGCACCTTTACCTTGTGTTAACGATGTTTAACTGAAGAGCTTCGATCTCGTGCTGTGAGAACAAAGCACCCTATTTTATTGTTTTAGTGTCGTCCTTACATGACAGAGTCACCGGTTTATGCACATATAAACATTGACTCGATTAATGGATCGATCAATTTATCAATTAATTAATCGATCAAGAGTTAATACATTCATGCTAACTGCAATGTGGTATTACAGCAGAGGATACAATGATGGGAAATGAAGAAGAAGAAGAAGAAGGAAGGAGGAGGAGGAGGAGAGAGGGGAAAGAGAGAGAGAGAGAGAGAGAGAGAGAGAGAGAGAGAGAGAGAGGAGAGAGAGAGAGAGAGAGAGAGAGAGAGAGAGAGAGAGAATGGGCAAGAGCCAAGTGATGCAATAAAACGCAAATGGTCAGGGGAGAAAATCTGCCATTCACTGTTTTCAGATCTGTAGCAGCATTTTGAATGCATGCAGATGATCATGTGATCGATTGAGGCAGTTGCACAAAGTCTCGCGACTAGCTGAATCGTACTACATTGTTTAATAGAACAGAGACACATTTAGTACTTTAAACAGCTAGAAATTGTGATTACGTCTTTCAGAAAAAACGGTTACAAAAATGTCTGAAAATCCTGTCCCCTGAGAACAAGCACCTAGAGAATAGCGTGAACTGTAGCCAAAGATACAACATGTAGGCTGTCTATCTTACAGCTAGTGGAGAATGTGCGGAAAACATCTTGCATTCATCTGTAACAATGCAGTGGTACAAGGCGAAGAGTGTTCCCTTCCTGCTGCTTTTGTTCAGCGGTAATGGCCACATAAAAAGGGCACTCAGCTGAAACCACCTGCATCGCTGGTATCATAATACGCTGTGCAATATTAAACAGCCTATTCCACCTAGAATACCTCAGGACTGGAGTGTGTGTTCAACGCTTAATAAATCTAAAACCTTCCCAGCGTCAATAACTTGAAATATTCATTGCAGTCTATGCAAAAAAAGTGAGAGCAGAAATGGCTTGTTGGTGCTTTTAATGATGTTGGCGCACTTCATTTACTGAAATATTCATAGCGGGAAGCACGCCTAGGGGAATCCTATCTGAAACAACCCATGTGCAAAACAGGCTGCAGTTTAGAATGACACACTGACTGGGTATTGAATAACTGACAGGTGCAACCTCGTCAAAATTCATCCTTATTAGCCAGTTGTTGTTTAGGTCCCTGTTGTCAGAGATAATTATTCATGAGTGCAGTGTGACTGCTGTTAGTATTGTCGGTTGACTAGTTTTGTTATTCATAGCTTGTTTGAACAAGTGGATAATTACAAATCACAATGAGATGGACACTATAGTGGAGTGGTTAAGACCGTTTGATTTCAATCCCATGGGCCCATGAAGTCATGGGTTTGAATCTCGGTGGCGGGGTCTGGGGAATTGAAGGTGGTGATTTTCAAGATCTCCCAGGTCAGCTTCTAGTGTAGACCCGCCAGTGACTTAAGTCCCTTCATGCTTAAACACATGCAGGAGATCAAAGTTAATATTCACGTTAAAGATCCCGTAATCCATGTCAGCGTTCCGTGAGTTATGGAAGCACAAACATAGCTAAGCATACAACCTGAACAACGACATGAACTGATCTGGTCATGTCTGCGGAAGCCAGCGAGTAGACGTCCTGCCAAATGACAAGCGCGGGAGAAGACCAGGAACCTTGCACCCTTGCCGGTGAGAAACCGCAGAGAAGAGAGCTGAGGATTAATGGCAGTAAGTGATGTGATGTGATGCTTTTCCTCTGTCATTTCTGTTCTTGTTCTTGTTCTTCTTCTTCTTCTTCTTCTTCTTCTTCTTCTTCTTTGTCTTCTTTGTTCCCTGGCCACAACATGGCCATAATATTGGGTGGAATGTGTAGTGGCTGATCTTCACCTGTGCATGCAACTCTGCAGGAAATCTGCCCGCTGGCCTCAGCCGACTCATTCCGACTTCAGGGCAGCTCATTGAAAACTTGCATGTAAAAAAAATGCAAAAAAGCAGGTATCAGATTTGCCGGTAAATAAGCTGGAGAATGGATTGTGTAAGCAGAAAATAAGTAAGAGAGAGGCAAGTTTTCAATGTGGTTTTTTTTTTGGGGGGAGGGTGTGCGTGTGTGGTGTGTGGGGGGGGGGGGGGATAGCCTAATGGATAGAGTATCGCGCTCGTTATCTGACGACCCGGGATCAAGGCACAACTGAGGCGCCCGTTGGGGGGGATTTTCCTCCCCCTGGAGTTAGCCTCAATACCGACTCTACAACCCCAAAAGTCTTTCGGATAAGACTATAAAACGAGGTCCCGTGTGCGAACACACGCAGAACATCTTGTACACTTACTGAAAACTAGCTCCACCCGTTCGGCAGAGTAGGTTATTTCATGCTGGCGGGAAGCGATAACAAAACTTTACAAAATTAATTTACGCAGGTGTCGTGTTTAGATACCATTCCCGAAGTCGGAATGCGGCTATCTTAATGGAGGGTAAAAACGGTCGCGTACGCAAAATCTCACCATTTGATGAACCTCAGCCTCAGAGCCCTAGGTGAGGAGCACCCCCTCCCTCCCTACAAAATCTGTCAGGTGTATCAGTTCCATTGAAACGTCTCTGTTTGCTCTGTGTGCTGAGCTCTTTCTCTGCCTACAGCAATCACAGCAACAACACTGGATTTCTTTTGACAATCGGTTTCTATTGAAAAGCGCGAAAATGCTTTGTAATTTACAAGTTTACACATAGGCCTACGACATTGTTCTGTGATAAAAGATCTAAACCTTTTGTGATAGTGTGATTACAGAGACAGGACATGTTCATATATTATTCATATACTACAATGTCATTCTAGTAAACCAAATGAATTTTTGATATAAAAAATGAAAGTTGAATGCTTTTGCGTAATATGTACCAGTTTTAAATAATGAATAGTTTAGAATGCTGTACAAATATTGTTAAATGTTTTTAATATTTCAACCTTAAATCTTTACGCTCTCCTCCTCCTTCTGTCTGTCTGTCTGTCTGTCTGTCTCTCTCTCTCTCTCTCTCTGATTTTTCACCCATTTTCTCTTCTCTACACTGTTACACGTAACTCATTTAAATAAGCCCTTTTCTTGGTTTTTTGTTTTGCTTTACTGAAAACTGTTGATATATTCATGATTCATTCACGGATTTATTTATTTGTAAAAATGAGACTGTCTATTTGAAAATCTGGTTTATTCATGTGTTCTTTGTTTTTTATATCTATACGCTTAAAACACACTCAGAGACCTTATGTTTTCAAAAAAGCAAAGCGGTATTGTATTTAACACAACCTGTTATATATATTTAAAACGCACAGAAAACAATAATCGTTGCTCCAAAGTTCACACAATGCTCTTCACAGAACAATCTGTGCAGCTGCTGATATTTCTCTCTTGTATCCAGTAGACAAAGAGAACTCGGAATGTGCACAAGTTCTCTTCAATTACTGTTCTGGAAGTCCCTCTCCCACTTTTATTTGCATTTCTGATAAATAGAAATGAAGCGTAGCAAAAGTCTGTCACAATTTTATTTTTAAAAAATAACAGAACGCGCGGGAATCAGGGTAGCGAGTCGTCGCCGCTTGGCACAAAACTGACTGTCAATAATTGATGTGTGTGCACATCTTGAACATTGAATTGATGGAGGGGAGAGAGGACAAGCTTCGCTGTGTATGAATTCAACCCGAGAAGAAAGCGGAGCAATTAGGCGATGACTTTTTCATGGGCGCGCATTAGGCTGTTGACAAGAACAAAACGATGGTCATTTATCGATGGAACTGACTGCAGAGAGAGTGATGTAACTTATGCAGTCCTCTTCTGCTTCGGTACGCTTCTCTGTTAGCTCAGCTCACGCACATGCACCTCGTCACCTGGAGATGCCCTATCTTCAGGATGAATTAAACAAGCAGTTCTGTTCGTTTATTAACTGTTACTGTCGGGGTGGGGTGGGGTGCGGGGGTGGGGCCAATAGCCGAATGACTGTCGAGGGTGTAGATTCAATTCGACACTGAGGTTTTGGAGAGATAACTTTTCTACTACAGGTATAGTTGGTTCTCACTCCATTTCCCCACAAGCCCTTTGGATGGGACAAAAGCAAGGTCCTGCATGAAAACGAGCATACCACATCTCAAACTCAGGTTAAAAGTCCTTTTGTGATCCACTATGCATGATTAATATGGTTGACATGCACATATCAACATGAGTCTGGGACCTGGAAGTGGGTTCGATCATTTTCAACTTGTCCAGAATACATTGTCTGACAGTTTCTTTTCAGCACCCCCAACGACTCCGTGGAGAGTTAAGAGAGACATCCCTCTTAGTCCTGAAATTGTTTTTTCAGCTATTATTGCTACATCTTTGTCCCAACTATGACAGTCTAGAGAAACATTGTAGAGACTAGAGATTAAACCCCTTCTTTAAAACCAGTAGACTCTTTTCCTACCCACCTGCAGCTGGACTCTTTCCCTGCACCTATACACACATGCTATGGTCGGATCGTAAGATCTCTAAACAGCACTGTACAAATCCAGTAAGCTCTTTGATTTACATGCGCTAAGAGCATAGCAGCAAGAGAGTTGCTCTCAGCAATTTACCACTAAAAGACCCAACTGCTTATACGTCAAACATCCATTTCATGAAATTAATGAGAGTGTAGCAGTCTGACTATTGCTTCTTGGATGTAAGGATAAAGAGAAATGTTATAACAATGAGAATTTGATACAGCACAATACAATACAATGCACACAATGCTAAGCTAAAAACAATACCATATAATGCTATGCAATACATGTATGTTGTGTCATGCACACAACAACGCAATGCATACATGTAATGCAATAATTAGATATAATAAAAAGAATTTATAAAGCTGAATCTTGTAAAAAACAAACAAATCGAAGCGCTTGCACTCAATATTTACAGCAGTAAATCTCCTTAAACATAATGAGAAACCCATGCGCGGCACTACGCCGCACACGCAACACACACACAACACACAAACCACACACACACGGAATCACATTAGACGTGAAGATGCTGTAAACTTAGGACAGATATTGGGGAAAGTCTCAGGTAGGAAATAAGTGTGTTTTGAGGCTGCTACTAATGCTGCAACTGATGCTTGTTTTGCTGACAATATCTTGGCCAATGACTGACAACATTTATAACTCAAACCAATCTTTCCTGATGAATGTTACTGGACAAACATTGAACAAGAGCCCTATGAGGGTGGCTACTGGCAGGGTTATAAACAACAAGATTGGATCCAATTGGAGTGTGGCTACGATTACAACATCAAACATACTGGCCTATATTGCCTTTGCACAAAACAGCTTTACAGGGCTTCTGAACTTGTCTCTTCCAATAGCAACATGTTCACTTAGATGGTCCTATGGCCTGTTATTACATACTGTAACCATTAAGGGATTTTTACATCTTGATTTCACTTTGCTTTTTTTTCATGATTATTCTTACTTATCTTTTCAATTAATTTCATTTGGGACACACTGGTAACTGGAAACAGAAATGTGGGTGTGTGTGCCCACTTAGGATTGCACATATATGCACAGGTGTGTGTGTGTGTTGTTGTTGTTTGACTTCGATTTTAGGTCTGTTCAACTCCCAGTGATAATAGACAGAAAAAGGTGATGGAAGTTGATGTGGCAGGGGGAGTCCTTCTGAAATGTGTGCATGGGGAAAATGTTTGCTTAGACAAAAAGGAAACTTCACAGAGCAAGAAGAACAGTTAAAAACAAAATAAACAAACTACAAAAAAGTGAATGAAGTTGTAACAATTGTGTGTGTGTGTGCACGCATGCGTGCGTGCATGCACATGTGTGTGTATGTGTGTGCATGTGTGTGTCCACTTGGGATTGCATATGCATGCACAGGCAAGTACATATTGTGTGTGTGGGGGGGGGGGGTATGGCAGGGCGGGGGGGGGGGGGGGTGACATCCATGTGTCTGTATGTATATAAGTCTGCCAGCCTCTTCTTTACCATAATTTTTTCTGTCTGTCTTTCTGTAAACATAAAAATTACCCCCCAAAATCCAAAACAAAACAAAAACAATCAAAGAAGCAAAAGCAAAGAAAAAACCCTCCCCCTCAGCTTCATGCTTAAATAAATTTCATCATCAATGAGAGATATTTTGCCATGGCTTGACAGTCTTCATTCTTTCCACTGGAATCTCCTTCTCCTTTTTCACCCAACTAGGTATCTAAACTCCTCTAGTCATCAAATCCCATTAAACTTTCATGGGCATTCAATAGGGAGTAATGGCAGGCCAAAAGGCAAGGCGCTGACAGCTCATGGAAAACATGGCCGGTCTTTGCCATCCTAGACACGTTCATCTGAAAGGCAGAATGGCCAGCACGGAGGTCTATTCACCTGCAGTTAACTTGACGGCCTCCACATTCAAGTGGATTAGGTGTGGAGGAAAACAGCACTAGGGCTGAGACCACCCAGAAGCAATATTAGAGAAGGCACACTTACCCATGATTTTTTTTCTTGTTTTTGTGATTTTATTCTGGCAACATGTATCACACTTAGAGAAAAAAGAGTCAAGGATTGTGAGGGCTAAGAAGCTGATTTGATAACCAGTTAGTGGACCAACAAGGAAGGAAATTGTCTTTATACAATAAGGAGTAAACTATTTGTGCAACTTCACAAACTAACAATCCATTGAAGTTATGAACTACTTTCAATGGCACTTCAGGCTTAACAATAAGGTGGTACTGTTTGAGTGTATTTTGAATAGAGTAGAATATGAATGGGATAAATACATCTTTCCTACTCTCTGTGATTTTTTTTGCTGGAAAGAATTAATATGAGACACATGTTTTGTCAATGTGCCAGTGTGTTTTTGTGCAATCTATCCCCAAAAAGTTTTGTTCACAATTTCATGCCCTTGATGCTGTATTTTGTTGGTAAATGGTGGAAGATTATAAGGGACGATTCTCTTGTTGCCATGAGTTCTTCTACTTGTGCAGAATGTGTTTTGCACTGCAGGTGTCTGCATCTCTTGGACGTGGTTGATGCCAGATTAAAACCATGATAAAAAAAAAAAAGCGCAGAGTACAGTCCTGTCATAATAGTCTCAGTGAGCATGCACTTCCATGGCAGCATGATTATTTCATCAGCACCTTTTTATTATCATATCATAAAAGAAAATTGTCTCTGACTTGCAAGCCCTGGCTGCTCTGTTCTCACGATGACCTCACTTTTGATTTCCCATACACTTCTGTGTCTATAGAGAGTTTGTGTCAAAGCCTTCAGGATTGGAAGTTTATGGGAGAAGGTCATTGTAGGAACATTGTAGTGGTCACCACCCTGGGTGGGCATCACCTCACTCAGTCTGGCTCCATGAATAATCTCCTACTATCAACAGTAGACAGCTTAATAGGTAGTGTTCTGCATGCGTTTGCTCAGAAATGGTACTACCAAACACCATGAAATAACCCAGAAGCAGTGCAGGACCACTCTAGCTGGTAGCCATATGGCAGTCTAATATTGATGGGCTCCCTGTGGACCTCTGACTCTAAGAAGGTGACAAAATGGCTTTTAATATCTCTTCCATGGAGATATCAACAACAACAACAACAACAGCAATAAAAACCACCCTAAAACCAAACAAAAATCTGGATTACTCAACTCCCTACTGTTGTTCTTGCACAGAAATGAGCACATAAAAAATCTGTTGAAGCCACATGCACCAAGTATGTCACCATAAACTGTGCAATGTTAATCTGCCTATTGTGTCAGGAATTAGTCTAGCATGGCAATGCTTGGTTAATATATGAGTCTAAAACCTTTTCAAAGTCAGTGACTTGAAGAAGTCACATCAGTCTATCTATATAAATACTAGGGACAGTAATGGTAGCTTAGTGTTTTTAAGCAAGATGTGCTTGCTTTATTAACAGAAATATCTATTGTTTGAAAAATGCCTGTGAAAAATCTTAGCAATTTTTCTGTTTGGTTGTGTTCCTCAGCTAGAGCTCCAAGGTTCACCAATGGTCAGATTTTTGCGTATGCGACCATTTTCTTCCCCACCATTTAGGTAGCCGCATTCCGACTTCGGGAATGGTGTCTTCTTCCTCTTCATGGAATGCCCACATGGCAACTACTGTTGTCTGTCACATGAGCGAAAATGAGTTGCACTGCCATTAAGCACCTAACAAATCAGGCCTTTTCCAACATACCTGGGGAACCATCCAGAAGCTGGCCCAGGACAGACAGGAGTGGAGAACATTTGTTGCTGCCCTACGTGCCAATAAGGCACAAAGGCATTGATGATGATGATGATGATGATGATGATGATGATGATGATGATGATGATGATGATGATGATGATGATGATGAAATCAGGCCTTGCACACCAGACTGCCTCATGGGAGAGAATTGTTATTTGATGAGTCTCTCTGAAAAAGGCAGGATAATGGAGCAAGAAGGCAGAATTAGAAAATAAGACAAGGAGGTGACAAGAAGAAAAGGAACAAGGCAAAATCAAAAAGAGGGATATAAAAGAGTGAATTAGTAGCACAGAATTTCCAGAAGATGGGCATGGTATTTATACTGATATGCCAACAAAATCCTCACAGGTGTGAATGGTGTCTAAACCTGACATCTGTGTGTATGCTGTTTTGTTTTTAGTTGTTATTTTTTGTCATTACTACCAGCACTCAATGGCTTACCCTTATGATTGGGGAACAGGTTTTTACCGTGTGCGGGCAGTATGTTCTGCGTGTGTTCGAACACAGGGTTTCGGTCATTCAAAGGACTTTGACATTCGGTTCAATTTTTTTGTCAAACTAGGAAAAAAAGAGCAAGGGTGGGAACTGAACCCAGAACATCACGGTTTACTTATTGGCAGGGGAACGTCCTAACCATCCTGCCACCCTCCTTTTCAAAGCAAATAAAGCCCACATGTAAAATAAGTCTGTGGTTTTAGCATAAATGTTAGGCTGCTTAGGTATTGTTTGCTTAACTGGTGCAGGCTCCTTAAAGTTATCCTAGTTATTATGTAGTCATCTGGATCGGTTTCCGCAAAGATAATCATTTATGGATATATTGTAGGTCTAGGGCTATGAGTACAAGCTTTTAAAAAATAAAAAAGAATACGATTTAAATCAAGGGTGAGGAAATCAGAGCCTATTGGAATAGAAAATGCATTAAGAATTACACACACACTCACTCACTCACTCACTCACACACACATGCGCATGCACGCACACACGCACACACACACAAACACTTTTGAGGGTACATGTGCATGTTTGAGCAGGTCAAGCACATGCTATAGTACACACTCAGGCAATGGTTTGTAAGCCTGAAGACTAACAATTATGTAAACAAATACTTATGTCTTTAAAGGTCAGATTTCTGTTTTCTGTTTTCCTGAGAACTGTTACAGGGAAGAGAATTTTCTGTAATCACTACACTAAGTCATCAAAGAATTGGTTCCAATTTATAGGTGACACACACACAGCTAATAACAAGTCAAAGCCTAGGGAACACATGGACACTATTACTTGCCACCATAAGGTAAAAGATGTACTGGTAGTACTAGAAAGCTGATATATTACTGAAACAGAAATAAATGTGCTTCGATGAATATTCTGATTAACAGTCTGAAGAAAAATGAAAATTGACAAATCATTTTATGACATTTTAAGCCCCTTTTAAAGTATGGGCCAACTGACAATTTACATATTTCTTCTACTTTCTTCTGCTTGGTTAACCACTCTTGAATGCAGCAGTGTTGCCACAAACAATTCATTTGCACAGAAGAGAAGAAGGAAATGAACAAATCAACAGAGAAGTGTGTAAATAAAAAATGTTTAAAATTGTTTAACAGACACACACATCTTTACAGTAATATTGAATCAGAGATAAATTTTTCTTTGTTTGAATTTTGGTCATGGATTCATGATTGATTCTTGACTGTTTCATTTTCTCTATTGCGGATATTTGACTATATGGACTGACATAAAGAAACACAATTTTTTGGTTGGCTTGTTGAAAGGAAAAGGGAAGACTAAGTACTGATTCTCAATAGCTGTCACTTGATTAGGTGATCTGGACATTCCCATCCCTCATCTGCCAAACAGAAATTTCATTCTCTTTTTCTCTATTATACATCACAACAACAACAACAACAACAAAAACAACAACAACAAGTCCACAAAGACAACTGCCCTCATTTCAAAACAGTCTGTGGGTGGTCTCAGCCCCACTTAAGTTTCTTACTGTTCCTAGAGGCCTAATCCACTTTACTGTGGAGGCCATCAACTGCAGGTGAATAGACCTCCATGCTGGCCATTCTGCCTTTCAGATGAACGTGTCTAGGATGGCAAAGACCGGCCAAGTTTTCCATGAGCTGTCAGCACCTTGCCTTTTGGCCTGCCATTACTCCCTATTGAATGCCCATGAAAGTTTAATAGGATTTGGTGATAAAAGAAATGTATACACCATGAAAGGTGAAACGAGAATGCTGTCAAGCCATTATAAAAAAAATCTTTGGTGGACACAAGAAAATCAATGCATAAAATAAAAAGCTACTTTGGGGCTGTTTGCTGGTGTGTTTTTTTCAAAAGAGAGAAATTAACTGGAATGAAGACAGGAAAAAATCTACTGAGAAATAAAGAAAATAAAGCAGGCATATTGGCAGAGTGGAAGAAATAGATGAGACAAGAATGAGTTGATGCCAGAAAGGACACAGAAGAAAAAGAAAAAGAAGAGAAAAGAAGGGAGAGGAGGAAGAAGAAGAAGAAGAAGGAGGAGGAGGAGAAATTGGCAATGCATATTTTTCATTATAAAAGAAAGGGAACAACTCTACAGAACGAGTAAGATAAACTAAATTTATATTAAAAAAAACTCAAACAAAGAAAAAGAAGAGGTCAAGTGTAAAAGATAAAGAGAAAAAAGAGCAATAATAAATAACAGACAAAAACATAAAAACTCAAACAAAAGAAAAGAAAACACACAAATATATTGACAGATAAAACAAAACAAAACAAAAAAGCCCAATAGAAAGACATATTGAAAAAATAAATAGAAAATACTACAAGCAGGAAAAGAAACAAAAGACATAAATGTACATGAACAAACACAAGAAAGACAGAAATGAAGAAAGAAAGAAAAAAAGAAAGGGAAAATAAAGAAAGAGAGAGGAAAAACAACTGTATAGATGTAGGAACAAAAAGCTTTAAAAGCCTGATGAACATATTGAACAATAAAAAAGCTCAGACTATTCACCATGTTGCTCTGTCTCTATGTAGCATTCATGTTCTTGAATGGGGATAAAGCTGGAAGCCAGAAGCTGTTAACTCCACACCAACACTTCTACTTATGCACACACTCCCCACCTGCGAAGCATGTGCACGTGTTCACACTCCTCCTACATTAAAAAAAACACCCAACAACTTCGGTTTGGTCTAAGAAAGAGGTTTTAAAATAGTTCGTTTCTGTTGTTGTTGGGCATTCCCCAGCTTAACACTTTGCAGGAAATCCCCAATAAATATGTCCTCTGTCTTGTTCATCACACCTGAGAATCACCCTGAGACTGTAACCACACACTGAAGGGAGTTTGTGTGTGTGACTGTTTTCAAGTACCTCGTCATGTAGGTAGCAGGCATGCCCCGACTTAGGGGAAATAGCTTCTTTAGATAGTACAGTATCTTTGAAACAGCCTTGTTTCATCCTGAACAAAACACTTTCAAACCTGAGCACCTTTTCATTCGCGAACAAACTTTTGATGGAGGAGCAAACAGTTGATCTTTAATTTCTTTAACTGTAGGCTATAGCTTAAACTTGAATCGTTCATCAGGTCTACTCAAGTTGTATCAAGTAGCTGTCAAGAATTAGGTTCCACACACAGGAAAGGGCAAGGTGTGTAATGCTGTTTATTCCCTGGGCCCCTAAGTACACACACACACTGCGTACGTCGTTGTGTATGTAGTGCATGGATATGAGCATGTTGGAGAAGATAGATGGGGATGGGTGGGGCAAATGGAAAGATCTTTTGTTTGATTCTTCATGGTCACTTATTCTTTTACGATAGTGTTACAGAAATTTATGTCAAAAAACACACATTTTTTAAGAGACAAACCTTAAATCCCATCAATTATGTGTCTAAGTCATTGTTTGGAAACGCAAAAGCACATTAACAGTTTAACTGGTCAGAACAGCTGCTAAAGGCAACCCCCCACCAATAATTATAATTGATCAGAAATCAGGCTTTTCTTCAACGACTTGCTAATGCAGTAAATAACCTCACACTCTCCCCAAACATAATGCAGCGCACTGTACACACAGAGAATTGTCAATGGCTCCACTCCCTGCTGCTTATGTTGGACATTAGCAGACACTTGAAAGGCCCATTCTGTGCAAATCACCTGCACTGGCAAAAACCCCAAGATGCTGTGCAATATTCATCTGCACTTTACGTCATTAACGGTCACAGACTGGCGGTGTTTGGGTAAGGGATAAATCTTAAAAATATGTTGAATGTCATTGACTTAAAATATTTGTTATGATTTGTGTAAAGAATAGGATTAATGCTGGCCTAGTTCAAACAGTGTTTCCTTGCTTCATTGCTGAATTATGCATTGTTTGAAAAAGCCCTGACGATTAGGTGGAGAAGGGGACTTTAAGTGGAGCAGACCATGGCTTCAGTTGCGATGAACTGCCAGTTAGATGAAAAGTAATGGAGTGCAGAGAATAGCAGCAATGTACCCAACTAGAAAGTAAGAGGTGACAGGTTTGATTCCTGTCTGAAACTGGACTGTCCCCCAACCACTCATCATGAATAGTGGTCTGAGTGCCAGTTTTTCCAATAACATAGAAACTCGATGTACCATGTGCAGTATATGTATGTAGCAGAATCAACGGCAACGAGACAATTGTCTCCGGCAAAGCCCTTGAGAGAAGGGTGACTCTCAAAGGGTAACAAACACTCCTGTAAACAGGGGAGCTAAGAAAAACAGTGGCACTGCTCTTGTTACTTAAAGGCATAGCAAACGACCTAGTCTTGCATACAAAGGCATGTAGCTGTCATTTTATGTTAAAAGCATGTGGTCTTGTGTAAAACATGCCTAAAACAATTAACAGTAGTGCTGTACTCAATACTATCAATCTCTCTCACAGGTGACTCTGTACTGCAGGTCACCTCGCTTGCATCACAAAGAAAACGGAAACTGAGAATGCACTAGGTCTCCTCTATAACTGATGCAATATGTGATGGCCATTGTGGAGGTATTCCCGATAAATGGCGACAAAGCCTGGCAAGCCATGGTACAGCCTGCCTTCAGAGAGTCTGGCCAGACGGTAATTCTCAATTGGTGCAAAACTGTCTGTCAATAATGGATGGCTGCTCACATCTTGACCAGGCAAATTGATGGAGGGAAAGTAAATGCTTGGCTGATCATGGTTTTGCTGTGATAAAGAAAAACAATTAGCCAATGACTTTTTCATGTGTATGCATTAAGCCTGCCGCCAAGAACAAAATGGGGTTCATTTCTTGAGAGCTGGCTGTTAGTGCAAAAGTGCCTTGTATAGTGTTGGCGTGGTGTGATATTGCGACTGTGATTGATAGACAACACACATCTACATCATTACCATTGATTATTGGGCCCAAACAGACCAGGATCAGACGCCATTGTTCTTTGGTGGCCAGAAGCAGGCCCATCATTACACCACTAGTGATATCAGAGTTGTAGACGATAATTGTGTGGCAAGCATTGCAGTGCATACTGTTACACTTATATAACATTCTTAGCATTCACACAGTACAAAGCAGTCTTGAACTGAATTTCCAGATGTTACTGTCTTCCTTACTGAGACTGGAGTGGGTCATATAAAGTGCCAGCATTGTGCACATATCTTCTGATGCTATATTTGATTAGAAATGAATAACAATGTGCTCATAAGTTGGGATGCAATATTTGATGAGACAGAAATATCCCTCACCCTTTTCCTCTCTTTAAGGTTTTGAGTGTATTCAAGTAAAAGACTAGAAATACAAAAGACAGAAGTACTAAACAAACGTATAAAGACCAGAAATACTATTGGAAAAAAACAAGTAAAAAAGTAGAAATACTAAACAAACACGTGAAGACCAGAGATCATACAAACAAGTCCACAACATGGTTGGTTGTTTAGTTAAACAAAGGTCCACGACACTCATCATAAAATGAAGTTAGTCTGATTATTGGCAACCTGTTTATCCACTCTCTAATCAGAGGACTAAATAAACAACAAGCGAACAATCTCGACATTTTGAAGATACAATACACACATGAAAAAAAGATAAGTAAATTACAAAAACGGCTGTGTAAACATGCCCATCTCCAATTAGTTTGCTCAGCAGGGCCGAAAAGAACTTGACAAAACGTCCTTTTGAACAAATAAAAACTTATGTCCACAAATAATGTGTGCCCACATGTACATTTAGAGATTGCAAGATATTTTGGGGAGTAACATTTGTGTGTGAAAATTTCCGTTACTCCTCTGTACAAGGTCCTTCTTCATTACTAAGAGTGGTGTGCGTGTGCGTGTGTGTGTGTGTGTGTGTGTGTGTGTGTGGAGAGAGAGAGGGGGGAAGCAGACCTGTTACATATAACTTAACCTTTTCACATTATTTAGAGTTATTGACCAAATTAGAAACAATATTATAAGATTCAGAAAATATGTTAAAGATTTAAGAAGGGTAAATTTCAACCAATGATGAAACACGATATCTCTTCTTGTCAGCAAATGCCTTTGGGCGAATCAATTTAATACAATTCATAATTGATTTTTTTTTAAGAAGTAAAGTAGGTTTATTCTACCATTTATAGAGGATGCAGTATTGTTTCTGTTGTTTATCATTACTAAAACCATGTAATCAGAATCTAGGTTAACTGTGTTTGGAGAAATCAATCTTTCAGATATGTCATTTCATGAAGTCGTGGGTTCGAATCTTGGCAGCAGCGTCTGATAGGACTTTTTACATCTTCGGGTCACCTTCAAATGCAGGCCCATCATTGCCCTAATTTCCTTCATATGTGTGTGTGTGTGTGTGATGAGAGGAAACTGTATCACAGAATGACATCTTGTCCCTGTGAAGAAATGTGTACCAATGAGAACTAGAGCAGAGGGAGCACAAAGGGACGTGGCCACAGGTATTGTACTCCTCTTTCCTGTCACTAAAGTTTATAGGTCACATCCTGCTGGGTTTTTATCTTCCCTTTACAACTTTTTTCCCTTTTAGTCTTTTTTTCTGTCTGTATTTCTTTCTTTTCCGTTCTCTCTTTCTCTTTTACTTTTGAGGTTTGGGGTTTTTTTGGTTGTTGTTTGTTGTTTTTTGGGGGAGGGTTCTTCCTCTCTGCTTCCCTTTTTCTTTCTTTCTTCTTTCTTTCTTCCTTTCTTTCTTTCTTATTTTCTCTCTTTGGCTTTTGTGTCTTCCTTCTATCCAAATTTTATTTGCTTATTTTTCATCAGATTTTTCCTGGTTTTTTCCCCCGTTTGTTTGTTTGTTTGTGTTGTCTTTTTCTTTTGTTTATTCCTTTAACCTTTTTAGCTCATGCTATTTCTTTTCTTTCCAATATCAGTTTTTATCTTGCCCTTTTTTTTTTAATCTTAGGCTTTCCTCTACTACTTTATATTTTCACTTTTCTTTTGCCATTTCCCTCTTCTGCTTTTTCCTGCCATTTGCTTTAGAATGCCTTTCTGCTACTGAATCAATTTAGCTGACTGTCTGTCTGTATGTCAGTCTGTCTGTGTCTGTCTTTGTCATTCTGACTTTGTGTCTGTCTGTCTCTGTTTATGTCTTTCTCTCTGTCTGTCTGTCTGTCTGTTTGTCCCCCTTCTTTGTCTTTTAAACAAAGAGATGAAAATAAATTATAATAGATAATAGCAGCTTTTCCATCATTTATGGTTGCATTATATCAAGCAGACTCTCTAATAGTTCAAAAAACCTCCATTTGCAATTGTTCCCGTAGCCAAATTTATGCATTTATTGAATCCTACAAAAAAATTAATGAATACAAATGATGGTCATTTGATAAGGATAATGACATTTCCCTACCCTCCCCCCCCCCCAAAAAAAAACAAAAAAAAAGATAGGCTTTGGAAAACATGGCCAGTCTTTGCCATAATAGACACATTCATCTGAAAGGCAGAATGGCCAGCAGGGAGGTCTATTCACCTGCAGTTGACGGCCTCCACAGTAAAGTGGATTAGGCCTAGAGAGAAACGAACAGCGCTGGGGCTGAGACCACCCACAGACACTTTTTTGATATTGTTACCAAATTGCAATGCTTTCCATTTTTTTAATTTAAGGAAGAAATGGAAGAAACCTTCAGGCAACTGAGAAGATCAAGTCAGAAGAGGAATTAGAGAACAAATCATATAGCAAGTCAGTTGGCCACCAAAAAAGAAATTAATGAGGAACTACCTTTACTCAGTAGAGCCTGTGCATAATGACTTCCCTGTTACATCGCCTACTGTTAAGGCAAGTAAGCCGCAAACTATCAATCAACCTTCCAGCCTACCAACCTACCAGCCAACTGATCAACTAATGTTCTCAAACTAAGTACCAGCTGATATATTTAGTCATCCAATAGCTTGGAATTGTGTTCTTTTCTATCCAGAGTCATTAAATCCAAATTTGCCATCTTGAAATCAGGTATAGTTTTCCTGTTTAAAATCTACTTCAAGACTTAGGTTAAATTTGAATAGATATGATCACATTTCCTAGTATGACCTGGTATTGTTTCAACATTTTCTTTCTCACTTCAGCCTTTTCCATTATCACAGGGTGTAAGGCATGTTGATGGATGAGTATTTCCCTGATTGCATGAGTCATGGGGCTGCTTTGAGTAAGCTAGTAAACAGGTCTACAATTACAAATACTGTGTGGGGATAATCTGTGCAGGCAGTGACCATTTTGATATTTTCAAAAGTGTGAGAGCAGATTATATTTTTGTTCTTACCCCTCTTCACACTTGTCATTGAAATATTGATAAGGGGTGGACAATGGCAACGCCAGAAAAATAATCTGTGCTGAACATGATAAAATATTAAACAAAACAAAAATTATTATGCAGTCCTCATTATTTTTATATGAGACCAGAAACTATGAACGTTTGCCCATTGTATTCTGCTCTGTTGCAGTTAATGGTTCTCTTTTCAATGGATCTCATTTTGGAAATACATTTCCTATTTTGATTCCCAGATTTTACATACATTTTTTATCATTGTTTTCTATACATTTTGTGTCCACACATACATATACGTGCCCATGCGTGCACGCTCGCGCACACGCACACACACACATGCACGCACACACACACAACACACACACACACACACACACACACACGCACGCACGCACGCACGCACGCACGCATATACACATTTATGTAAATACACATAGACAGCCAGGGGACGGGATAGCCTAGTGGTCAGAACATTGTGCTCGCAATCTGACTACCCGGGTTCGATTCCCGTTCAAAGGGATATTTTCCCCTGGAGTTAACATTAGTGCAAACTCCACTCTCCCCAAAAGTCCTTTGGATGAGACTATAAACCGAGGTCTCGTGTGCGAACGCACGCAGAACATCTTGCGCACACGTTAAATCCTGTTCCACTTTTCGTAAGAGTAGGCCATTGTGTTCCGGTGGGAACAGATGACAGAATTCACAAATCCGCATACACATGGGGACTGGATGTAATAAAACCAATAAAGGCTTATTCCATTATCCTTGCTATAAAATAAATAAATAAATAAATACATGCCTCCATCTTGACATGCACATGCACATTTCACTGCACACATAGACACAAGGGCGCTTGCAGGTAAGCACACTCTTACCCCCCCCCCCCCTCTCTGAAGGGATATAAAAATATAAAAAAAAGATCAGGCATACAGGTATACAGTTACATGTGTGTGAACACACGTTTGCAGCTTCCTAAGTGAATATGTATGAAATAGGAGCAAACGTGGAAAGTCTTGAATTTTTTTTTTTGAAATGCTGATTTGGTTTTGAAGTGATACCACACCTCAAATACAGAAACAACTGTGAAAAAGCAATTTTACCGACACAAAAGTAAGTTTTATCGTTCACATAACTCTCAAGGCACTTGTCTGTTAATTCCGTCAATTAGAGATGGTTAGGTTTTTAAAAAGAAAAAGAATCATAGAAAAAGATCACTCATTATCAAAAAGTTGTTTATTCATGTGTAGGTCGACACCTTGAAAGCAAAACTAGGAAGGGAAAATATTTCTTGTCATTACTCGTCATTCTGCCTATACAAATATTTAGGTGACTTGGTCTCTTATCTCCACAGGAAAAGCATAATAGTTCTGAACACCTTATCACTCTTTGTCAGAGTGTGCAGAGAATATGACATAGGATACCTTTTTTCCTCCTTACACCAGCCATTGAAAAATGGCCATCATTTTGTTTCTGTCAGCAGCCTAATGCATACACATGAAAAAGTCATTGCCTAATTGTTTTCCTTTGCGGCAGTAATACCGCGATCAGTGAAGCCTTCCCTTCCCTTCATCAATTTCCCTGGTCAAGATTTGTGCATGCATCAATAATTGACAGTCAGTTGTGCACCAAATGAGAATCACTGTCTGGCCAGCCTCTGCCACTGTCTGTAATGTAAACTTGCTATGCTTTGTCACTATTCATTACCAAGACAAAGAAAGCGGCTGTAACATTTTATGACGGTTATTGAGAGAAACCAGCAGTGCGTTGCATGTTCTGCTTGTGTTTTTCGATGCCTGATGAAAAGATCTTTAACTCTTTGAATTTTTCTCTCGCAGCAACTTTAAAGGATATCAACAAAGCATCATTCTTTAGTGTTTTTCACACTTTCAACACAAAATGGCACTTACTTTCTGCGAGACTAGTTCATGTGATTTTGACTTTAAGTGAATGGATAATCAACTAAACAAAAAAAAGGATTTCTCCTTTTGTATGCACACTGATTGGAAAAGAGAGAGAGAGAGAGAGAGAGAGAGAGAGAGAGAAGAGAGAGAGAGAGAGAGGGGAGAGAGAGAGAGAGGAGAGAGAAAGAGAGAGAGGGTCTATCAATTGTTCTTAGTTTTAGCAATCAGTCCAATTTTTTATGTAGAAAGATATCATAACCCCTGATGAGTCAAAAAGTACTTATAATAAATCATTCTCTTTGAGGAAGGTTGATCGAGATAGTAATGTAACAATACAAAAGTGTTGTGAAAAGATTGTACCCATCCTTTTGTCTCCAACCACCACATTGTGTTTGGTTAAAATTGCCGTTTGTTTTGTATTTTGTTTTGTATCTGTGTGTATTCCTTCATATGTCTATGGCGTATACATTTTTCAGTATACAGTATTGAAAGTGAAACAATGCCTCCAATAGTCATAAATATATATGCTATTATTTCAGACCATTGATGCTTGAAGTGTTCTTTATTTGTTCTTTCATCATATATCCATATCTCCTGTGTATTCATGACTTAATGCACGGATTGACATTGAAATACACATTCTTTCTTTGGTGACTGTACTTTCAACTACAACCATACCTGGTGTGTTCACCAATGCTGAACAGAGGAACAGCGATTGCTGTAATGAAGTATTTGTTAATAATACGAATCAAATAAGCACTTTAAATATACCGTAATTCATGTCAGTTTTTATTAAATTATGGAAACACAAACACACCTAGCATGCTCTATGTACCTAATGAATGATCGGCTCCACCAGGTTTAATTCGCCTAAGAGACACGGGTAAAAATGACAATACAGTCCCCAAGTGACCAGTCTAAACAATCCAATCTTCTTGTTTATAGTCCCACCCGCCACAGAGGCCATATTGGGGCTGTCACCTCGTAAAGTTCTTCTTCTTCTTCAAGTGTCCGGTCTGGTCCTGCAGACATCGATGATCATGGCTCTCCATTCTTCCCTGTTCTCGGTCCCTCTCATGAGCTCATTGTTGGTGCCCTCTTTATTCGTTGCGAATTTGTTTAAGCTGTCTGTGAATTTTGTGCGTTGTCTTCCTCGTAAAGTTAAGGCAAAGAAATTTCTAGCAGAGAACTTCCATAACATGGGGATACTATTTATACTGAAAGGCCCCCAGTATCCCCACAGGTGTCCTCCCCCACCCCCCACCCCCACCCAAGTGACCTCTCATGGAGTTAAGGGAGAGAAAACAAGAAAAGAAGAAAATGCATGCATTTTGATCAGTCATGTTGGGGATTCTCTCTCTCTCTCTCTCTCTCTCTCTCTCTCTCTCCTCTCCTCTCTCTCTCTCTCTCTCTCTCTCTCTCTCTCTCCTCCCACACACACACACACACACACACACACACACACACACACACACACACACACACACACACACACAAGGGGCCCGAATGCGTATGTGTGTGTGTGTGTGTGTGTGTGTGTGTGTGTGTGTGTGTGTGTGTGTGTGTGTGTGTTTGTGTGTGTGTGTTCTTCTTCTTCTTCTTGAAATTTACACACACATACACACACATAAACACACACGTGCGTGGGCCCATGTGTGTGTATGTGTGTGTGCATTCTTCTTCTTGTTTGAAAATCCTGATCACATATTTCTTTTAAATGCTTGGACTTATTTCAATGCACGTTACTAATGGTATCCATGCTGAATAAATGTTGACACTACTTTCACAAAACATTATACATCTAATCAAGATTAAAGCTTCAACTTCTCTTGAAAGATGTAGGCTTAATCTGAAAAGTACAATCAAAATCCTGTTTATAGAGGAAAAGCACAACAATCATATTGATAAAGGAAACAAGTCTGTTCAAAAATTTTAAAGGAGGGGGAGGGGCTGCCCCCACCCCAATCCTCCTTAACAAAAGATTATTAATGCAGATCTTGACAACAAGGCACAAACTTCTTTATTACAGGAAAGAGAAATTCTGGGAAGTGGAGCAAGACGAAGTATACAAAATCATGGCACCACATGATGAAAGCATAATTATGCACAACTTAGTCTTTCTATACACATTGAAAGGAGGAAGAATGTTGAAGATAGGTCTGACAATGCTTTTTTCTGTAGACACCACTACTTTCTTTTTTCCACACAGTGGCAAAAACATTGATCACAGGGAGCAGTAAGATTTTTTTCCAAGTCCAAGCCCCTTCTTCTAAGCCTCTGGCCTAATCTGGAAGCTTTAAAAATAGACAAGAACAAAATTAAACCATTTTTGAAATGAGCTGGTAATTGCACCTGCACAAGTGCCTGTGGGTGGTCTCAGCCCCAGTGGCGTTGTTTCTCTAGGCCTAATCCACTTTACTGTGGAGACTGTCAACTGCAGGTGAATAGACCTCCGTGCTGGCCATTCTGCCTTTCAGATGAACGTGTCTAGGATGGCAAAGACCAGCCATGTTTTCCATGAGCTGTCAGCGCCTTGCCTTTTGGCCTGCCATTACTCCCTATTGAATGCCCATGAAATTTGTTAATGGGATTTGATGACTTGTGGAATCTAGAGAAATAAGGCTTGGGATTACGGAATAATAAGAGGAAGAGATGGTAGTCTAATATCTTAGAGGTTTGCGCTTTGTAAACACCAGGACAAATGATGGGGAAATGTTTTGCAATTGCCATGTTTGTATATTCATATGCATGTATGTATTCATTTGTTTGCTTATTCATTCATTTATTCATCCATCCATTTAGTTATTCATTTCTTTATTTATGCAAAGATGAAGCAAACCATTTATGGAAAGCATGGTACAAAACGAAAAATTTCACCATCCAGACTCATGTTTCTGTGGAGAATGACATTCCACACTTCTTTTTGTCATAATCTCCTGAACAAAAAAGGGGTGTCGGAGGTCACTGAAGCTTCTGTTTAAATGAATTCACATTACATTACATGTTGTTGTATATCAAATTGTCTTGCTAAGGGCTTAACTGCTTACGGTATTTTTTCTATCAGTCTGTCTCTTTGTCTTTGTATTTCTGTCTCTGTCAATAGCTCTATGTCCCTGTCTCTTTGACTCTTTCTCTGTCTGTCTGTCTGCCTCTCTCTCAGTTTGCTTCTCTCATCCTCACCCAACACATTTACATATAGACAAACATACCAGAAATATAATACAAGCATTCACCTGTGCACGGATGCACGAAAAATCCCATTTCAAAATTAGCAATGAAGACAACATGGAGCTACAACTAATGGAGTGATTTCAAGAGATCCACTGAAATACAAAACACTCCCTCTCCAAAACAAAACAAAATCAACAACAGGAGATCAAAAACGTGTCGCCAGAAATTGTCCTCTTAAAAAAATGTGTAAAGATTTAGGTTAACAGGTCTGGCTACTTGTCACGTTGACATTAATGTCCTCAAAAAAGACATTTTTGTCAAGTCCTCTTCAACCCTACCCAGTAAAATGAAACTGTGGGAAACTGGTATTTTGGGAGCAGTGTCCACAGCCACACCCCCAGATTCTTCACGTGCGTGTTGATTAAACATTCTGGAAATATGTTAACGTAATAAGTAGACTATTGTGTTCATAAGCTTTAGTATAACTAGTTTGTATATTGTTACCCGTTATTTTGATATTAGATTTTTGTCAGCAATAGATGTGTTGGAAGGCACATCCATATGGTTTAGTAAACGCGGCCACACACACGCACTCACGCTCGTAGTATACACGTACAAGCACCCACAAGCCCACACACAGTAGTAACAAGTCTGGAAAAAAGTAAAAGCTATAACAGTGAAAATTTGAAAGCAGGGTCTGACGGAATAGGGGGTTTAAAAAAACCCTGTTTGTCTCTCTTTTTTGTGGGGGGAAGGGGGTCGGGTGAGCTGAAGGGATAGTGTTAGTGGGGGTAGAATTGTGTGTGTGTGTGTGTGTGTGTGTGTGGTGTGTGTACGCGCGCGCGTGCATGTGTTGAGAAGAAATAATGGGTATAAAAACAATCAGAAAGTGCTTGTGTGACAGTTTCCTAAGGAAACATAGATCACACTAAAGGGTTTTGACAGGATTACACTCACAGCCGTCCCTTTCTTCAAAGCCACTCGCTCAATCATTTTCACTAAAGCTGCAAACTGCATTGTTTTATTTAACATCTTGCATGTTTCTGCTCCCGTTCTTCTGGACATTTTTGAAAACAATCAACATTTCGCCTAATGAAGCAAGCGGAGATTGTTACAAACAGCCAACACGCCATTACTGTCTCTGGCGTTATTGACACAAGCCACAATGAATATTTCAAGTCACTGATACACTTCACGAGTTTGATTTATCCGATATCCAAACATCGCTGCCGTGCACATATTCATGATACAATATGTAAATGAAGACAGCACTTCATCTTGTGGTTTTATTGGCGCAGGTGATTTCAGGGAATGGGCCTTTTATGTGTCCACTAATGTTGAGCAAAGCAGCAGAGAGTGGTGTCATTAAATATTCCCTATGTGCACTGTGTTATTGGTCGGTTTTTGGAGAATGTGAGGCTGTTTACTGCATTAGCAAGTCGTTGAAGAAAAGCTTGTGTTCTGATCAATCATCTCAGTGGGGGCTTGGTGTTTGGCAGTCTTCCTTCTTCTTCTCGTTTAGGTTTGGCTCCTGCCTATTACTTTGTGCTTTCAAGCTCTTCCACTCTATGTCATTGATACTCTTCTCTTAAATGTCTTGATTCATTAAATGTGCTTATAGCACAATTACTGAGGAGCCATATTGCAGCACACACAGAATAAAAGCCAGACTTCAAAATTCACTAGAAGACAAGAATCAATAAATCAAATCTGCGATCAAAAGATAGAAACTCGGAAGACGGGTTTTATTCTCGAAGTAATTTTGAAAGGAGTTTTATTCTAGTGTGGTCACAAAGGAAGTACATTAATAATTTTCACATCTCAGCAAGTGATCTTATTCAATTCTATATCAATGCAAACACACATGATTATAATGACGGATGTATCCAATGATAAGAAGAAAGCAGTCATAAAACATTCGTGGTTATATCACAGGAGATGGACAGTTCATGATGTACACATCAGTAGCCACCAGCAAAACAATGGGAAAGGAAAGTGTAAGAGCATGAAACAGCAATTTATTTACATGAAAAGTGGTGTGGTTGCAAGATGAACTTGTGAGCAGGTTTTTATCTAATTTTTTGCTTTTTTTTTTTTTTTGGGGGGGGGTCTCCTTAAACCGTCTCTATTGTGGCTATCAATTGGTTAAAAAGGGGGTTAAAAAAAGCACGAGGGTGCTTATTCAATTATTCTCAGTCATCAAAATTTGCCTTACCTTGCCTTGCCTTGCCTTGCCTTGCCTTACCTTGCCTTACCTTGCCTTGCCTTACCTTGTCTTGCCTGGCCCTTGCCCTACCTTGCCTATTCATGGGCTGCTTTGTCTTGTCTGTGTTGCAGGTCCCTAGCCGCCCGCTTTCTTTCTTCTTCTTCTTCTTCCCTTTCATCATCGTCATTATTATCATCATCATCGTCATCACCGCCATCACTGACATCATCATCATCATCATCATCAACGTCAACGTCGTTCTTGTCATTGTCATATTTTTTTCCAATCAACATCGTCGATATCGTCGCCGTCGTCATCGCCATCATCATCGTCATCATCATCTTCTTCTTCTTCTTCTTTCTACTTCTTCTTCTGCCTCCTCCTCCTCCTCCTCCTCCTCCTCCTCCTCATCATCATCATCATCATCATCATCATCATCATCTTCCTCTTCTTCTTCTTGTTCTTCCTCCCCATCAACACAATCATAACGATCATCTAATTCTTCTTCTTCACCATCGTCATCGTCGTCATCATCATGACTATCGTCGTCATTGTCGTCGTCATCATCATCATCATCTTCTTCTTCTTCTTCTGACCATCTTCGTCGGCGTCGTCATTGTTTTGTTGTCGTCGTCGTCATCATCATCATCATCATCATCATCTTCTTCTTCTTCTTCTTCTTTTCTTCTTCTCTCTTTCCTTTTCTCTTCCTCCTGTTTTCTTCTGTTCTCCCTTGTCCTCCTCCTTTCTGTTCTTTTTATTCTTCTTCTTTTCCCTTTTTTCCTTCTTTTTCTGTTTTGGTCTTTCAGTGGCTGAACAGATATAACGATTTCTTCACACTATATTCCACATAGATTTTATCTTTGTAGTTTCTGATCCAGTAGCATGAAGGTTTCAAAATATTATGAGCATTCATCCACGATAAGTTCATGGCATAACAAATTTCGTTTTCCGTAAAAGGCGAGGTCGGTGAGAAGGAGAGGGGGGGGGGGGGGGGTGTCATCTGGCATCAGAACAAAGGAATGAAGGAAAAGGCCCCCCCCAAAAAAAAATTCAACAAACAAACAAAAATCAAAGGAAAAATTCCGAATGGAAGACAGCCATACGTAAACAGCTTTTTACATTACGTGTTTACTACTGCTGTGCTTACTTTTGGTTCCATAGTAATGCATTAGTGAGACGAAGGGAAACAACCACGCAAGAATACACGATCTGGGTGATCCCTAGGGTGTTGGACAAGGAACTATCATCAGCAACACCACTGTCGTCACTAACTAAAGGTTCGGGCTATGTGGGGACACACTCCATGTCACAGCTGCTAGCTCCCTTTCCAGCTGGATGAGTAACAGACTAAATCTGCCAGTGGCTGAGTGGCCACATCGAAATAAGCGGTGTGGGGTAGCAGCACTTGGACGTCACAGAAGATGAGAAGGCAGGACAAAAACAAAAGGGAGCCATCATCTTCAAGACCAGTGACCTCTCTATGGCAGGCAGGCAGGCAGGCAGGCAGGAGGAATGTGAAGAGAGAGAGGGGGAGGTGTAGGCAGGCGAGTGTAGCATCATCGTCATAAGGCCTGTTGACGTCCGCTTCGTTAGCTGCACTGCCCGGCACTGGAAACAGTCCAGCGACAGCTAAAGTCTTTAATGACAAGTCACCACCCCGCAAAGCCTGTCCCTGCTGCTCCTCCTGGACCACCCAGCCACCCAACTCTCTCTCTCTCTCTCTCTCTCTCTCTCTCTCTCTCTCTCTCTCTCTCTCTCTCTCTCCTCTCTCTCTCTCTCTCTCTCTGCGTAAATGAGGGGTTCGGCAGACGGTGGTGAAGAAGTAAGTGTAATTACCCCCAGCGCGATGTCAATGGGTTCATTTTCTGCCATGTTGCGCCGCCCGACCACCTACCTCGTGTGTCTTGCCTGGTTCTCAGCGCAATATCCAAGGTGCAAGCGCCCTGTGTTGTGGGTGTAGATGACCATGGAGGAATGTCTGTGCAGCCAGCCTGCACTCCACCCTGTGTTTAATCACTTTCCCATGCCTGTCCAGGTGCATTATCCCCTGCCCGAAATAAAATCCGGCCTGAAGGATTCCAAGAATGTTAAACTGTTTACTGCTGTTTACCCCCTTTGGAACAAGGAAGGTAAGTAGCATGCAGACTGTGATCCCAGAAAGTGCACAAGCAGGCCGCTGCTGACTTTTGATAGATGAGGGGGAAAATATAGCAACAAATAAACAAACAAACAAAAAACCCAAAAGAAGAAACACCAAAGGTTGCAGCACATAACCTTTAATTAAAGGGTCTCATCTAACAGGAAACGGAGCCATATTTGTTCACAGACTTATTAATGTAGCAGTAATAATGATAATAATAGGACGGAATGCTTCAGTGGTCAGAGCACCTGCTTTCCCCACTGTAAGGTTAAGCAGCACTGAGCGTGGTTACCAAGTAGAGGGGTGACCGCTTGTTCGCCTTGGCTTCGTACAGTCCCTAAGTTCACCCAACTGTAAAAGGGTACCTCCCTATTTAGGGTCAGGGAAAGTAAAGCAGCAAGTGAATGGAGATGGGCGTCGCCCTCAGTATGCTGGCCCCTAGAGAAGCTGAGGTGTATGACATCTCGCTCCCCCAACGACCGAAAAGGTTATGGGACACTTTTACCTTTACAGATTGATAATAATGATATAAACAGTAACATTGATGTGCATAAAATCTTGCTTAAAAAACGAATGAAAGTTCTTGCATACATTGTTTGAAGACCCATTAAAGGCACAACAACATTTTTAAAAAAAGAAACAGAAACTATGCAAACAGAGTACAAGGATGACTTTGTTTTCGCTCCTTGGCTATTGCTCCGAGGTTCACCAATGGTGAATTTCTGCTATGCGTTTTTGGCCGCCATGAAGGTAGCAGAAACAATCATAATAGTCTTTATTATCTCTTCTATATTGCTCTTTGTAACTGATTTTATGAAAAAAGCACGCACAATGTCTTCTTCATTATGAACATTTGTTTTCATTATGTGTAGATTTGTGTCGTGGATTTACTTCAAAATAATTGTCTGGTTATTTGTGTTCTGCCGCGAATGTAAAACATAACTGTACTCTCTTGTCCAAAAGTTTTGTTAAAGCCTTCAAAAGAGTTTCCCGGCATTTCTAACAAGTAGACAAGTCAGTTTGTGCAGTTACTGAGCGTACTCTGTTTCAGACTTGTAGACCGCTGTAAGAACAAGTTTTGAAATAGTTTTTCTTTGCGAGGTTTTATCATTTTTCCTTCCTCACTTCTTCATCACTTCTTGATGCCGGTGTTCCTGCTTCCATCGTTTATTTCTTTCAATTCTGCTACGCACCCACAACTGTATTTTTTCAACCCCTCTCAGTGAGTCAACAATCAATACAAGTTTTAATGACAGTCCGCAGTGACGCCACAATACAAAGGAGATCCAGCACCCTTTCTGCATCACTACCATAGTGATAGTACCTGTTGTGATCAAATATTGAATATGCTTTCTACTGACAACGGCAATTGTTTAAATTGAACCAAGCAAGTGTGGTGCTCACACTGGAACAATGACTTCCTTCAGATTCCTTCACCGATTCCTCGCACCCCCCCCCCCCCCCCCCCCACTTGCTCACCCTCTACCCCTTAGTGAATCTGTGATCTTGAAGACTGCCACGAGCTCACCAGAAGTTAGAAGCGGAGGAAAACCCCAAACTAAAAAGTGCATGATACCACATAGAGTGGTCACAGAGTGCCCACTGAACCTAGGTCACTAATTTGACTCTAGGCCAGAGTCCGCCAGAATGGGAAAAACCCACCAGGTAAATACACCTCTGACGACGGTCAGTCTAGAAATTTGTTGTTTTCGTTATGACCACCATCACCATCCTCACCACCATTACTACTACTATCATCATCATCATCATCATCATCATCATCATCATCATCATCATCATCATCAACATCATCATCATCATCATCATCACTACAGCCATCATTGCAAATGCGACGTTATCATCGAAACTACTACATCGTAAAAACAAAAGAAGGTGTATGTTCTTTATGTATTTCTTCCATTTTCTTGATTTTGTTTTAACTTTTTCTTCCCTATTTTGTATAACTCTTGCTATTGCTATTGTTGCTGTTGTTATTGCTGTCGTCGTCGTTTTGATAATAATATGTTATTCTCTCTCTCTCTCTCTCTCTCTCTCTCTCTCTCTCTCTCTCTCTCTCTCTCTCTCTCTCACTCTCTCTCGCTCTCGCTCTCGCTCTCTGTCTGTCTGGATATGTGTGTGTGAGCATTAAGTTTTTAGACAACCATAGACAAGAGTAGTAAATGTTTTTCAGGCCTCACTGTGCTATCAAGACGTTTTCTATAGCGTGCCGTGAACGGGGGTAGACTTCAAATGTTGGAAACTTACTTTTTTCCTCACTTTTCTCTTTTCTCTACCTCTTTTTTTTTTTAAACCTATTCATATGGAAAATGGAGAAAGAAAGAGGACGAAGGATGCTAATGTAGTGTGGATTGCTGCATCAGTTTATTTTCCTCTCCCAAAATAGCCAGTTGCAGTTTTACCAAAGGGAAATAAAGCAGAAAGACGAGGCGCCTCTTTGGCGTTAGCAAACCGGAGAACTGGGCAAGTAATGAAGCTGTGAGCACATTAGGCGGGAGAGAACCTGACAAGTTAGTCCACCTTGCTCTCTCATGCAGGCCGCAGCGCAGGGCAGCGCAGCTGAACGGTAAAGTGACCTGATAAAGCGACCAGCCCAGCCAAGGTCCTGGTGGGTGGAGCAATCAAGGCAGCAGTGCAGGGGAGGGGAGGCGGGCGTCAGTGGGTGAAATGGGCCACATGCACACGACGTGGGGACCCTCACGCCTGCCTGCCCCGCATCAAAGGCCCAGGGTCACCACCCGGAGTGACCACTCCTGGTCCCCTTGCCTCTTGGCCCCCGCTGTAGGGCAGCCAGCAGCGCCTGACCCCTCATTACCGCCCTGAAGGACGGCTATTAGCCAGCAAACTGGGGCGTTAATGAACAACTTAATTACCCAGTCGACCTACTCCCTCCACAGAAAGAGGGAGGGGAGAGAACGCTTAACACGCTGCTGTTGCTACTGTCGTCATGCATTGGCCAAGTCCGGCCTCACAAGGGGGAGTGGGTTTGGTGTTTTTTTTCTACCTGAAGCACGTTGGACCAAACATCGAAACAAAATATACAGAATATAATGTTTTCGCCCCGTTTCCAGACCACGGTGTGTCACACCAGGCAGAAATGAAGTGGAATGAAAGAGTTACAACTGCAGTATTGTTGTTCTCAACATAGTGTTGACCCTGTTGGTATTATCCTCGATGGCAGTTATGAATACTTATATCTACACCTTGCGTCTCACAAAGCTTTCTTCGTTTGGCAAAACAAACAATA
The DNA here is from genome assembly GCA_028751875.1 of Rapana venosa. NCBI lineage: Eukaryota > Metazoa > Mollusca > Gastropoda > Neogastropoda > Muricidae > Rapana > Rapana venosa. Next base: position 23,220,512 of record CM054136.1, on the reverse strand, counting down.
AAAGAAAGATAAAAAGACAGAAGAGAAAAAGTCGATATGACTCATTATGTGGATATCTTCCTTATTTTTATTATTTGGTTTTATTCTTTTATATCGAGGATAATGGAATAAGCACTTATGCTTTTTTTTACATCCAGTCGCCGTGTGTATGCGGTTTTGTAAATTCTGTCATCTGTTCCCACCGGCACACAATAGCCTACTCTTACGAAAGGTGGAACAGGATTTAACGTATGCGCAAGATGTTCTGCGTGCGTTCGCACATGGGGCCTGGGTTTATAGTCTCACCCAAAGGACTTTGGGGGAGAGTAGAGTCTGCACTGATGTTAACTCCAGGGGAAAATATCCCCTTGAACGGGAATCGAACCCGGGTTGTCAGATTGCGAGCACAATGTTCTAACCACTGGGCTATCCTGTCCCCTTAGATATACTTAGCATTTGCTGACAGTAGCTGGTAGTGCTAAAAATGATAATTCATGTCTTGTTTTCTTTTCAACTGCAATGAAATTTTTCTGAGCAAATGAAATAAGATCAAAGGCTTAGACAACTTGTTGTATGGCTTGCACAAGTGGAAAAATCTTATAATATTAAGAAAAATATTACCTAACGTTCAAAATATCACGACTCTGTCACTGATGAAAAATAAAGAGTTATTAAAGAAAATGTGTATCATTGTTATAAACAGTCATCGTCACATAATGCTTGGAATGAGAAGTGGGTTTTTTTCAGAGGTTATTTATTCCCATTATGTGGTATTGCTATTCAGAGCTGTCTGCTGTAGCACTCCCATTATGCAGTATTGCTATTCAGAGTTGTCTGCTGTAGCGCTCCCATTATGCAGTATTGCTATTCAGAGCTGTCTGCTGTAGCAATTATGTATGTTGTAAAATTCGAAGTTTAAGTTTCAAACACATACACAAACACACTCGCGCTCGCGCTCGCTGGTAAGCACGCATACACGAACACACGCACGCCAACAAATAAAGATGATAAAGACAAGTAAACCAAACACAATCATTCACACACACACAGACACACACACACACACACACACACACACACACACACACACACACACACACACACACACACACACACACGGAAAATGAAAAAAGGTTAAACATGAAATATAGGTAAAAATTAGCAGCACACACACACACACAACATGAAAAATATAGGTAAAAATGAAATATATGTAAAAATGAGAAGTCCAGTCTTTTTGGTTGTGTTTGCTGTGACATAAAAACAAAAAGTGACATGCTTAGTTCTAACACTGGTTATCTGCAGACAAAGCCGATTTTTAAAATCATGTTTCAGTTTTGTATTAACAAAAAAGCAGTAGCCCTACTAAATCATTAAGAAGAATAAACACAAAAACGCCTATCAAGCAACAAAAAACTAACAAACAAAAGGCCCAAACAAATAAAGCACCTGTCAGAATTCAGAAACGAGTTTAAAACAAAAGGAGGAAACACTAAAAGAGAAACCACACACACACACACACACACACACACACACAGAAAGAAACAAAACGAAACAAAATAAAAACCTTGAGGTCAGAGTGATTAAGTCTGAACTCACACTGCAAGCCCTGTATTTGACAGCCTATCACTCACATGTCTAGCCAGCCAGCCAGCCAGCCAGCGTGCTATGTCCACCAGCAGTGTGGTCTGGCCTGGTCACCCAGCTGATGGAGTGCCAACTTCTCCCCTCAGGCTGCACCTCGCTGGACATCAAGATTGCAGAGTCGTTCAGCCCACCCTTCTTTTTATGTCTGTTTCTGTTTAAGGAATTTTGTACTTAAACCTTTCGCAACAGGCTTGCGTTAACTAGGAATCGAAGGCAAGGAATACCTGTGCAAGCAAACATGTGAGATACAGCAATCTGTACTTCTTGTGGAATGACTTGACTTTATTCAACATCAATTATTGTGAAAAATGAAAAAATTGAAAATAAAGAACAGCAAACTCAATAAGGAGTTCAAATGATGGGCCTATTATACAAAGAAGGAATAACAGTCAAATATGGATTTCAATATAGCAATAACAACGATCAAACTCCAATGCCTGCTTGAAAGGTTCTCTCAAATACCGTTACAAGATTCGAACATAAATTAATGTTTGTTGATCCCATTAATTAAAGCAAGAACAGGGATGGCTAGTCCCTAGATCGAAAGAAAGTAACTGCTAGCCCCATGACATGAAGCAGAACCACAATCAAAATGGATGTATACTAGCTAGGTGTGTTAAACATAGATGCCATGAGCGCGCAAAGTTTAACTCTAAACCATTCTTTCTTTGATTTGCACACGACAGTGGGGGGAAAAAATCTGAAAATCAAACACAAAAATGTATGATGACCCTAAAGAGATCCAGTTTCTACTTTATACAGCTGTCATGTATCCTACGATTGCAACATCTCTTAAACCAGAAAAATGTATACAAAATAATATATATAATATATATACAATAATATATATATATACAATAATATATATAATACATAATATACATACAATGTATATATAGGTCTACTTCTGGCAGCAGGCTAAACGATGCCCTGTGTCACTTGGCATCACTGTCACGCGGCAGCGGCAAGATGAACGCAGCCGGGCGGCGGCTTTGCCAAGGACAATAAGTTAGTGCACAGATTACCGAACACTGAAGTCAGCAGGGGCAAGGCGAAGGTAATGGTGTTCTTTCTTTCAACTGGACAATCCACTGTGTGCACTTTTATCCCCGCCTCGTCGAGTTTCACCCCTCTGTGTCTCGAAGGAATGGTGACATGTTTGGAAAGAGCACACACACGTATGCAAGCAGGCATGCAAGTGAAGTACATGTGTGCACAGGCGCAGACATCTGATACACGTACTCGCACATAAGCGCTCACACATGCACACATAATTTATGGGTACATACACATACACATCCATGAGCGCGCGCACACACACACACGCGCGCGCACACACACACATACACACACATGGCCAACATACATACATACATACACGCTCGCCCACCGGCGTATGCACACGCACACACGCAAACACACATACTCATGGGTGCGCACGCGTATTGCAAAGAATGTTTAAATTTCTGCGTCTGCTTTGCTCCGCTTGATGGACTATCTGTACAGCTAATTACCAGCAAGAAATGAGAAAGGAGAAAGAGAGAGGAGAGAGAGAGAGAGGGGGGGGGGGGAGAGGGAGGGAGAGAGAGAGAGAGAGAGTGACTGATAGACAGACAGAGAGACAGGCAGACAGAGACACACGACTGTGTCCATCTCTGCGTGTCATTTTGTCTTTCGTCTATCATGGTCAGATCCTCAGAATCTCCATGCAATCCGCCAAAACAAAACAAAAAATTTAGAATCAGATTGTCTAATGATAAGCAGACTTACAAATCGCAATCTGACTATTTTTTTCACTATGTTTCGGAAACTACTAGAAGGAATGCGGGGAGAGTGTTTCATATGAACTGATACTTTACACATCGATTTCGCTAAAGCAGATAGCACATGCGTTGTGTTCAAAGTATAAGTCAAGCAACAGTAAATTCAAACCTGGCATTGATTAGTGTAGTGCTCGAACACAGCTTATTCGAACAGTTCCAGTCCAATCCAGTCATATTTTTACAGTCCAGTTGACCACAGAGCTATCACCTGATTTACTAGCAGTTAAAAGCTCAGATAAAATCTGCATGTATAGTTGCAAATTAAGAAACCAAGATGCTGCTGCCTGTTAAAATTTCAGACTTATAAATGTAGATGCACAAAAAGTCTACCTTCATTTGAAATATTTACACATGTAAAATCGAGGTATGAGGTATTGAAATGTCACACACACACTCACACACACACACACACACACACACACACACACACACACACACACACACACACACACACACAAATGTGTGGGTGACATTTTGCTACTTCATACCTCGATTTTAGATGTGTAAATATTTCAAATGAAGGTAGACATTTTTGTACATGTACATGAATGAGTTTGATATTTTAACAGACAGCAGCATCTTGGTTTCTGCTAAACTAAGTCGAATGACATTACTGCTCGATAACTCAATCTCAGATTTTAAAAAAAAGTACTTTCACACAGCTGAGCAGTTTTCTTACTGTGGTTTTCTTTTTCTTTCGTTCCTCCTTCTTTGTATGCCCTTCTTGTTTGATGTCGGGCTGTTTTTCTGAGGGTTTTTCTTGTTTACTTCATGGCTTTCCCCCGGGTGGTTGCTGTTGCTCTCTTTTGTCATGTTGTTGTTGTTTTTTTAAGTTATGCTACGTTTCAATAAATGAACGTGTGTGTGTCCTTATAATTTTTTATTACGTGTGTGCGTATATATGTATGATTGCTTTTGTCTATATGTGTAAGCTTCTATGTGCATGTGTCTGATTATATATGCACAGTCATAATAGGGCATATATTGGCTGGAAAGTATAAACCTTGTGTATAATTATGTATTTGCACCACATAATTGTCTGCTTTGACATGAGTCATTTGTCATTTGAGCACAAATATTTGCATCATGTTATTAGTGAATATAATTTGAAAACTTCCAAACACAGAAAGAAATTAAGAAATAAAAATGTATATTAGCCCTTAGCTGTCCCTTGTATCAACACCTTAATAAACCACCAGAGTCGGACTAGGAAAGTTACCATGTTGTGGGAGAGCTACATCAATGGCACTGGGATAAAAACCAGGTCCTGAGACAGTGTACTGAAAGAAAAGAAAACATGCGACATGTTAACCGTGTCATATAGTTTAAAACAATACCTACACACTTTTTGTCGAAACAGTTTACCAGAAATGTTGCCCTACAGTCTAGAGAGGTCAATTTTGCTAAATTTCCCCTATTCCAGGAAAAGAAAATTCTTTGGTTCCAAAATTATCCAGGAGTACAGGCCTCTAACTTGTACGTTATCAACAATATGTCTTCGGATTCCTACAACGGTAAGTACCCGTGTGGCAGCTCTCACCACTCCAGATCAGGTCTTGTGATCAGAACACGTCAAAGCTCTAGTAATGGGCCCTGCAGTGTATGGCCCCAGTGCGTGCACAGGGGTCCCAACGGTAGTCCGCTTAACGTGTGCTGTGTGGCGTGACGCCACAGCGCCCTCACTGACACCATAGACCGGTTTCAGGTGCTTCCAAATGACGCTCATTAGTAACTAACACCCTCCGAAAAGGGCGTTTCGCTTTCGGCTTTCTTTTCCCCCCTCAATAATCGTTTTCGACTTAGGCCTAAGCTAAGTGGGGCAACGATTTGGAGGGATCGACAGGCAATCAGCTTGTTGATGTAGTTGCCTTGGAGGAAGTGAAAAGAAAGAAGGGTTGGGGGCAAAATGGGATATGTTTCTAATTGTCCACATCATGCGAACCTTAAAAACGCTCCAAATCGAAAACAAGCATGTAATTAAATATGCCAATCCCTGAAGTCGGAATCCCGCTACTTTAACATTGGCTAAAACCAGTCGCATATGCAAAATCTCACCACTGATGAACCTCGGAATTCTACCCAAGGAACGAACAAAAAAATGCCATAAGAATAACAGCAAAGAATTCTGACAAAGAATAATCAATTTCTACCAAAGTTGTTTTGTCCAAATGCAAAAGAAGTGATTATAACGGGATCTAGAACAAAACCAAACTGTCAAATTCATCTACAAGGTTTACACGGCAGCCACAAGCTTCTTGATTCAAAAAGATAGCTGTATCATTTCTTCTCGCCAATCTGCTCCAGCATATAGAGAAGGCTGTTCTTCATCTACGTCCTACATCTTCACACTTACTAACCATCATTCAGATTTCGAAAGCAGCACACACATCATTAGCAACAATGTTTGCACATGCATTGCACTGTTGAATGAAACGGGTCCAGCAAAAGTGTGTGGACAATTCAAAGAGATGAGACGGAGGTATGTGGACCTTTCTGCAGAATTTTGAATGTAGGACGTAGGAAAGGCTAAACGGCCCTCTTTCCCATTCATATCAACAGTCGGTACGGCTGTGCAAATAAGTTTTCAGGTAGTATCAAGACAGTCTCCAGCTGAGTCTGTTACGATCCTTTTTGCTGTCGTTCAGCGACATCTTGATTCGATCCGACAATAATTTGTTTTCCATTGAGGATTTTATTAGTGTGTAAAGTAATCCAAGGATATTGACAGTATAAAAAGTGTAAAGAAAGTGTTTTTGCGCTTGTGAGAGAGAGAGAGAGAGAGAGAGAGAGAGAGAGAGGAGAGAGGTGTGTGTGTGTGTGTGTGTGTGTGTGTGTGTGTGTGTGTGTGTGTGTGTGTGTGTGTGTGTGTGCTTCACAAAGGTTGAGAATCCTCATTCACTTCCATGTAGAAGTCGTTTTAGTCACCTGAAGGTCTTAACTGTGACTGAGTCAAGTGGACAAACCCAAACAAGCTACAGATAGTATTACAAAGAAACAGCACAGTTGACTTTGACTTTTCAATGGTGACAACATCAAGAGGTAAATCCTCATGACTTGTCAAGTGTCAAAGAGCAGCAGAGGACAGACATAGATGGCGGATTTTCCACACATAAATGATATCACTTTCCCCGTGACCAGAACGGCCGACAGCTTGCCTACTTGCTTGCTTGATCTGATTGATCGTACATGATGAGTCATCACTCCAACAACAAACAGTACATCCAAAATAATAAACGGGAAGGATTTTTTAAATCATTATCCCCCATTATCTCCCCCTACACACACACACACACACACACACACACACACGCACGCACGCACGCACGCATGCACGCACACACACACACACACACACACACACACACACACACACACACACACACTTCTATGCGTCCACACAGGCAAGAAAAGGGCAATGGATATACGTGAGGGATAGGGTATTGGGATGGGGATGGGGACGGGAGGATGTCTTTTACTTGTGCAAATGAATACTTGGCGTATATACAAATCAGTTTGGTGTGGGATGGTTCTCTTTTCCTTCGGTGAACCAGGCGATGTTAGGGACACCTAGAGTTCATTGTCCAGAAGTCGTCATTTCGCCGCTGTATGCAGCACTCATATTTCAAATCGATGGCAATCAGTGCGAGTTCTTTGATGCAGCAGGACGTCTTGGCCGTCACCTTTGTCCACACCTCTCTCCTTGTATGTCTGTGTTTGTCAACGATTAAGGCACGGCGCTTCCCTTTTTCTGAACTACTTAGCTCCTGTCGTCTGGAGGGTCAAACAGACTACAAAACACAGAGAGAGAGAGAGAGAGAGAGAGAGAGAGAGAGAGAGAGAGAGAGAGAGAGGGGGGGGGGGGGGTTAGGGGGGGGGTGTTATGATGACAAAAGGAGCATAGCTGTGGCCTTGTAGAGGAGGGTAAAAAGTCTTTTAACTCTGCTGTCGTCTCATTTTCCTCCCAGAGGTGAGCGACTAAAGCTCTGGGCCTGACAATACCGAAGCCACGGTGTGTAACCATTTAGAAGGGCAGAAAAAATATGAAGCCTTGAGCTGCTTCCCTCTCCACCCCCTACCCTCCCCCCACCATCTGTTTGGCTAACTTGACTTCCACAGGGCCTGGGCGCCCTGCTCCCCACCCTTGCCGAGGCCTTGTTTTCATTTCATCAATTGGCTGTTTTCATAAAGCATACAGCCTATTACTGGCGCGGCCAGGCAGGATCGTGGTCGATCCTCTCCCGCTTTGGGGCTCTCCTTGCTGCCATTGTCTGCAGCTTCTTCTGATGGTAATTTGAAAACGCGGGCAGGTAGTGAAGCCCTCTAATACGCTAATCTGCAGTTCCTGCCCCAAGGCGCAGAAACCCTTTCCATACGGCCAATAAATTTCTACAACACTTTTTTGTTGCTTCCTCAATTCACGGGGCCCCCCTCCCTCCCCAACAGCAGCCTCGGCGACCCGGCGTGCTGACAAAGCAGTCATATTAGTCCTGCCGGTCCCCACATAGAAAGAGGGAGGGAAGTGCCAGGGGCCAGGAAAACTGTCATGGGCTAATTGTATGACGAGGAAAAGCCCGCCAAGAATGGAGTCCGCAACTTACATTCCAAATGACTGGCCTCTCCACACATGGGGGTATGAAGATGTGCTCAGCACGGGGACAAAACATTGTGTTTGAAGTGGCTTTAGGTTGGGGCCGGGGAAAGCTGACACCCTTGCCGAGCCCGAAAAACATTTCAGGGGGACACGGGAGGCCAGTCGGAGAGGTCTTTGAAGTGAAGAGGTACACAAGCAGTTAGGCAATCTAAGCGATGAATGCACACAACAGCTTGCTAAGCGGGGCCGGCAGACAAGGCGGCTGCTAGTCAGTGCCCTGGCCTGGTATAGTGCTGGAGTGCCGGGCAGGACTGGCCCAGAGGGCGTGCGTGGGTTCACAGGTGTCTTCATTACCCCGCTACGTGCATCTCTCTCTCTCTCTCTCTCTCTCTCTCTCTCTCTCTCTCTCTCTCTCTCTCTCTCTCTCTCAGGTCTTCTGTGGCTGGCGCACCCGAAGTGGTGGTGGTGGTGGTGGTGTTATCGTCTGACGATCCTTTATGTACACTGGAGTGGAAGAGATCGTCTGGTCTGTGTGCTGACTGTGTGCTGTGAGAAAACACCTCACTGCACACTCCCAACTTGATCACAGCTTCTTCTTTTTTAACTGCAGCACTTCAAGTGCTGTGAGGATTGTGGCTTATTTATACCCAATATTGCTTATTTATACCCAGTATTGCTTATTTATACCCAGTATTGCTTATTTATACCCAGTATTGCTTATTCATACCCAGTATTGCTTGTTTATACCCAATATTGCTTATTCATACCCAGTATTGCTTATTCATACCCAGTATTGCTTATTTATACCCAGTATTGCTTATTCATACCCAGTATTGCTTATTTATACCCAGTATTGCATCAAACCCAGTATTGCTTATTTATACTCAGTATTGCTTATTCATACCCAGTATGCTTATTTATATCCAGTATTGCTTATTCATACCCAGTATTGATTATTCATATCCATTATTGGAGAGCTCAGAGGGAATGCGTTTTGTTGTTTTTTTAATTTTCTTTTATATGAACACGTCTGCATCAGTTTTCTTTCTTTCTGTGCTCGAGTCTCAGAGACAATAAGTGTCGTGGGGGCTGAGTGAGCAGTAGCATGTGACTGTGGCTATGTGTCTGTCTGTATATCTGAGTATCAATATCGCGCACAATGTTATATAAGATTTATTATGGTCATTGCATTCTTTTGATAGATCTTCAATGAATATGGGCAACATCTCAACAGATAAACGGCAATATTTTTTTTCTACAGATCAAGCCTGCCATAATAAGGTTCAACAATAATTTCTGTATTGCTACTGTTTACTTCATTCCACAGATGTAATCAAAAGATAATTAGCTTCGTCTTTGTGGTGCAGCTAAGAATATCATCTGATGGATTTAATATATTTCACGTTTATGGGAGACTTCGTTGTAGGTTCTCTTATAAGTCATCCGAGGTATAAATGAATAAATAGATGAAATATAGAAAAAGACAAAGATAAAAAATAAACATGTCATAAGATTTTTTTAAAGTCTCCCGGAGAAATGTCAGACTATTTGTGATAAAATGTAAACTGGCTTTTTTCTTTCTTTCAAAAAAGAAAGCACATAATTCTTTATGGGTAATTGAGTGGCTGCTAGGTTGTTTACCATTTTATTTGGCATTCGGTCAGACTCTTATGGTTTGGAAAAAAAATAGTATGCATTTATCTGTAAGTAGGATGTTAACACAAGACTGGGGAGTTGACAACTATGGCAAATCAAAATGCTCCGTGCCTTTTGTCCTCGTATCATGATCCACAAACAGAAGGGAAAAAATAAAGGGAAAAAACCCAGAAAGTCGTGAAGAGAGGAGACAACCACCCCCCCCCCCCCCCCCTCCCCACTTCTAAAGTAAAAGGGGAGAAAATGCAGTCTCATACTGAAACAACATTCTCCGGGGGCGCTTCCTGCAGCTCGCTCTCTCTCTGTCTCTCTGTCTCTGTCTCTGTCTCTCTCTCTCTCTCTCTCTCTCTCTCCATCTCCTAAACCCCCCCACTCCACCCCATCCCACCCTACCCTATAAGCCTCCTATGTGGATACCCTGTCAGGCTGCCGTTTTGTGAGGCAAATAGTGAAAATAATGATCATGTCTAAATGATGAATGATGAGTGATAATGAAGAGTGTGGCTGTTGTTACACGGCCCTGCTGATTACCTGGCTACTCCCTAAATTGTGCATATCCGCAAATTGCCCACAATTGTGGGAGAACAAATAGCGGTGGCCTGACCAAGAAGGGGGATGATCGCCTCGTTACCTCCCCTAACCGTTGTCGTCTGACTGACTGCCGCACACCAGCAGGTAGGAGGCCACACTCACGCACGCAGATACACACAGACACGCAGGTTGCCGATGCAGGTGAGTGCAAGTGTACGTTTATGCATGCACCAAGCCTAGGTGTATATATCTTCCTATATGTATCTGCATGCGCGTGCATTTCGTGCATATTGTACGTACACAAGCGCGTGTCTGCGTGCAGCGGGCAGGCGTGTGGGTGTGAGGAAACACACACACGCACGCACACACACACACACACACACACACACACATACGCACAAACATCGTAGCTATCGGCTATTGGCTGTGACACAGAACAAAGAGAAACAAAGAATGATACAAAGATACAGTCACAGAGTGAAAGAAAGACAGAAATTGTCACACACACGCGCACGCACGCACACACACACACACACACACACACACACACACACAAACACACACACACAAACACACAGAGAAGCTTGAAGTCTTACAGGTTCCTGTTTCTCTTCATGAGGGTTATGCTGTGCTTCAAAATGTTTGCTGGAAACATGTGAAAAAGAAACAGGAAAAGGCTGGCTATCCCCAGCACAATTGTTCCCTTCTGAATATTGAGAACATTCTTTGTACTCAGTGTGGCTTTCAGAAATCTTGTACTAAAAAACTTGTTTCTCTGATTCACAGATTGAAATTAAGTGCATTTCGAGCAAAATTTGCCAAAAATATACAATGTATAGGTAAAAGGGTAAAGGAGTCCCATAACCTATAAGGTCGTAGGGGAGCGAGGCGTCAGAGACCTCAGCTTCTCTAGGGCCAGCATATTGAGGGCGGCGCCCATCTCCTCTCCCTCGCTGCTTTACCTTCCCTGACCCTAAAGAGGGCAGGTACCCATTTACAGCTGGGTGAACTGGGGGAACTGTACTGAAGCCAAGGCGCGCAAACGGTCACCCATCCAACTGGTAACCACGCTCGACGCTGCTTAACTTGGCTGGGGGAAAGCGAGTGCTCCGACCACTGAGCTATCCCGTCCCCATACAATGTATATGCGGTGAAAAACTTTCAAATATTCATGTTTTGTACCAATGTAAGGGCTTAATAAAGTTCCTACCTGCCTTTCAAGATAAATCTCTGACCGAGGTTCTAACAAATCCAAACTTCTTATGCCAGATAGCACTGACGCTGATGCGGTCTCCAATAATTTCTTTTTTGTAAAGTACGACCATTAGACTAATAGTTTTACTTTCCGATTGACTTGCACTTGTACAGGTTCCACTTTTAGCATAGTGTTCAATTATGTGTTTTTGTTCTATTTGCGTTTCTTTGCCATGTTTTGCAACATATTGTTTGTATTGTTTGGAATCAGAATTTAGACATACACAAAATCTTTGATTACCCACACTTATCTCTTTGCTCTAAAGCCCTCACTTCACCATACCCCCTCCCCTCTCGTCTAATGTCACTTAAAGTGAACAGACATAAAATCGAAGACACACACAGAAACTTGAAGTAGCTGTCCCCATGATAATATTACAGAACCAAGAATCAAAGAGAACGAGGGCATGGGACAAAGAGGGACAGAGGCAGAGACACTTACTACCCAAACACACATATGCACAAACAATATATATAATATATATATATATATATAATATATATATATATATATATAAATATATATATATAATATATATATATATTATACTGTGCACTATATATATAATTAAGAAAGTATCGCGGGGTACGTGGGGGGGGGGGGGGGGGGGGGGCAAGTGCAAGTTACAACTGCATTTGCATCATAAAAATCATTTTGGGGGGTCAAAGATTCGGGGGAAAAAATGTATTTATATTCTGCCTCGAAAATTGGGGAGTAGGGGGTACTTTTTTCTGGCTGTATATATATATATCTACCAAGGAAGAGCTGGGAGGATAACATCAGCGAATGGACAGGCCTAGAACTCAACAAAACCCTGAGAAAGGCAGAACAGAGAGAGGAATGGAGGGAACTGGTTGTTGAGTCTTTGAGGGTGCCCCCACGGTCGTCAGACTACGGGACAGATAGATAGATAGATAGATAGATAGATAGATAGATAGATATTATAGACATACATAAATTGATACATAGATACATAGATGCAACACACACACACACACACACACACACACACACTGAACATACAAAGAAAGAAAGGGGCTAGGCTAGTGGTGTACAAGCCATCGACATAGCACCTTTAGCATTTTCCTGCAAGTGGCCATTTGGGTCTTTCCGCTCACCGCCACTGCTTCATTGATTGACGGCCATGCATGACTATGTCCGCTAACCACACGGGCCAAGGGGGGTAAGCACGCTTCATTATAGCCCTCTAACCGTGCCTAATCTCAGTGTGCACTGGCCGCGAAACCAATAATGCCTCGCTCTAAACCAATCAGGGAATGTTTATTCATAAACTACCCCATGAAACACATCAGCCAAGGAGCCACAGAGAGAGAGAGAGGGTGGGACGGGCAGAGAGAGGGGGGAACGGGCAGAGAGAGAGAGAGAGAGAGAGAGCGAGCGCACACACACACACAGATCAAGGAGAGACAGACAGGCAGACAGAGACAAATAGACAGACACCAGACAGACATAGAGATAAAGAGACAAAGTGTGAGGACAGACACAAATATAGACAAAGTGACACAGTGAGAGAGTGAGAGAGAGACTCACTCACTCACTCACACACAGTGAGAGAGCACTGTGCAGTGTGACAAAACTAAGAATTCATGCTAGAAAAGGTAATAATGTTGATTGACAGATTTTTTTCTTCTTTCTGCTATATAGGAATCCAATATAAAATTGTAGCCAAAGACATGTAGCCTACCCTTTGAATGACATTCTTAACGGGATGCTTTTCAGCACTTGAGCAAAAACTGAATGGTCAGTTTGTCGGTTCATTAATTTGTGTCTTGATCTTAATTTTATGGTTTTAGATGGGGGAAAATTAGCATGTTAGATTGGCAACCAAACTCAGGTCTCGCCATGGAGAAGCAAGATTAGAGGAGAAAGCAACTGCAGGTTACCAATTACAACTGATTCCTTTGTCATTATAAAATGTTTTCTTGGTCATTAGCTTTCTGAATAGAAAAATGGGGTAGGGATGACAGCATTCTAATGAAGCATAATGCAGTTAAAGATGCATATTTCTGCCAGAAGTGATACACGAATTGACCATAACCTATTATTTGGCGGTTTTCAAGTAACAAAGGGCATAGGATGGACTCAGAGAGGCTGAACCTATAAAACCCTCTGGGATCTGAAAGAGTTTCTTCAAGCCAAATAATTGGCATTTCCGAAGTTATCCATGATTGTACTCTAAAATGTCTGCCACAGCAAGGCATTGGAGCTGCAGTCTGCAGAAATGGTAGGAGCTAGACTGTTCTTTTCTTAAATAACCTGAGTCTATACACACCAACTACCACAACATCATTAATCATTGATAATTTTGTTCCTAGTTTTAAAGAACAATTTGTATAATTGTAAATGATTTCTCTATATATTCTAAAAATGAAAAACAGACAAAACAAAAATAACACCACCACCCCCTCCAACCGTTACCACCACCAACATCCTGGATCAAATCGGATGAAGTTGTAAAGAAAATTTTGCACTGACCTTTTGGGTGTGCAGCTAGCATTGTACACCCATATTTCTCTCATTTGCTAGCCCCTTCACCAACATTACAGTACCACATTTCTTTACGCAGCATAGGCATACAATACTAGCAGCCTCAGAACATTGTCATTTCCATCTTTCATCATCCTTGCCAACGTAGGCTTTCAAGTAGCTCTGGAAGCATTTCTATTATAACTTAAAGAATTCATAACAAATTTTATACGGGGATCTGGTGACGAATGTTTGCATCTTCAGCCTTTTAAAAGAAATCTTTAATTTTAGTTTAAATATCAGTCTTGCCTTAGAGAGAGTCATATTCTGTCATTGAAAAGAGAAGTCTGAATTGAGACTGGCTGAATTCCATAACCCCATAAAGAACAAACAAGAAATTTCGTTACCCACAAAATATTTTCATATAACCAAAGAATTTTCTTAATGACATTTTACAGCAGTCACAACTTGACTTGTTTCATTCTATACTGCTAAACTTTTCATGGTGGCTCGATGCTTTGTCTTTCAGATGAGATAATCAACTCAGGTTCAGTACACTGCCAGTCACATAATTATAAAAATTAAAAGAGCACGAGAACTGTAAGACCCAAAATATATCCAAACATTCTCTTTGATAGACAAAGAAGTCAGCATGCACACTGGGAAAATGTGGCCAAAAAGAGGTTTTCTGCGAAAATAGTGAGTGTCTTCTTATAAAAGAAAATCAAAACAGGCACATACACACATCTCTCTCTCTCTCTCTCTCTCTCTCTCTCTTGCTCGTTCCTGGCTCTCTCTCTCTCTCTGTCTCTGTCTCTGTCTCGCTCTCCTCTCTCTCTCTCTCTCTCTCTCTCTCTCTCTCTCTCTCTCTCTCTCTCTCCTCCTCTCTCTCTCTCTCTCTCTCTGTCCCCTGTGTATCCGGCCTTGAGGATGTTGTTTGTCAGGGCATACACTTCTCCGTTTGGCCAGAGGAAGGTTCTGAGCCACTGTGAATACATCCTTCTCCCCCCCCCCCCCCCCCCCCCCCCTTTTTTGTGTTCCTCTCCTCACAGCCATGCGACCTCAATTTGTGAGGATCCATACATAGTAAGGACTCCTCTCTCTCTCTCTCTCTCTCTCTCTCTCTCTCTCTCTTTTGTTTGCTGTGGAGATTTTAATTTTTTTGGGGGGAACGTGTCATTTTGTACTGCGTGGGTTTCTTTTCTAATGATCTTTTTATTGGTGTCCATACACCGTTGTTTTGATGTAGGCCTGTGTAACGTTTACAAGGATGAATTGTAGAATTAAGCTTGGTCTAGAAGTCTTCATCCTTGCAAATCAAATATCGATCTTTCATTCATTCATTCATTTATTCATCCATCCACCCATCCATTCTCTCTCTCTCTCTCTCTCTCTCTCTCTCTCTCTCTCTCTCTCTCTCTCTCTCTCTCCCTCCACACACACACACGCACACAAGCACGCACACACGCAAACACTAAACACACTCACAAACGTACACACGCACCCCTAGAGTCGACATGAACCAGTGCCCTCGTTTATGAGATGCCCATCACACACACACACACACACACACACACACACCCCAACCATCTCAGCCCCCGTCAAGTTAACACTGAAAACTGGCTACAAGAAAATTATCTCCTCTGCTGCTTACTCTCATAACAGGGAGAACAAGGGAGCCCTCTCAGGGGAGCTAACACTCCAAACGTGTCCGGCTTTCAATGGCGTCTTTTGAAGCTGAAGATCGCTCCCAAGCAAATGACGCTGTTCTCCCCGTCTCATTCTCGCATCGACCCCCGGCTTTCAAAGTATATTAAAAACTTGCGTAAACAAGCATCGGTGAGTGATGGCTCAGCTTTCAAAGCCACGGGCAGGCTATTCAAACAGGAGAACCTTCATAATGTTGATGGAGCTTGCGCTTCTCCGGAACTATTACCTCCCCTTGTTTTGCTTCTTGTTCTTGATATGGAAAGTACTTCAGCGAGGAAACCCTGCTTTGCAGCTTTCTTTCTGTCGCCGCTCTAATGACATCAGATTTCACTTTGGCCAAGAGCTGCCTGGCGTCCTCAAAGAAGGAGAGAGAAAGAATTGCGTTTTGAAAGCAGGATTTAGCACAGCACAATCGACTTCCTGTCTCTTTCTTTTTTCACCAGCGTTTCTGTTTTGTTGTGTACGTGTTTTGGTGGGGTTTTTGTGTTTAAAAGGTGGGATGGGGGCTGGAGGTGGTGGTGATGGTGGTGGTGGTGGTATTACCTCCACTATTTTCTCTGTCTCTTGTCTCTCTTTCTTTGTGTGTTTCTGTCTCTATGTATCAGTATGTCTGCCTGTCTGTCTGTCTGCCTCTCTCTCTCTCTCTCTCTCTCTCTCTCTCTCCTCTCTCTCTCTCTCTCTGTGCAAACTGGATACTACTGTGCCATATTCTGATAATTATTTGTGAGTGCTTTAAGACTATAGCTAATCTACTGATAGGCTTGTGTTATAAAATCGAAAATAAAATGTCTTTGTTTACATTCTTAATATCAATATTATCATTTAATGACACGGGTAAAAATATAGTTTAGAATAATCAATACATTGTATTCAAATAACAACCTATGGTCTGTCTTGTACTACAGTCACAAGCATGTGTTATTTTTAAAGGATTTTTTTTCAATTGATACATTGATAATGTATTCTGGACATAAAGTAGCACTCAAGATAGATTTCTGTAAAATAAACGAAAACAACCAAACAAAAAACAAAAAAAATACAAACATTTTCTTTGGATGTCTTAACTGTTCAGCTCTGATCACAAGCTTACACCCAAAAAAAGACAAACCTTGATAGCTATAGGAGGACGCTGTAAAAACCTTGGACACAAAATCTCCCTGGGAAGAGCAGAACTCTGGATGCTGAAGCTAACAACCCACAAAGACAAATCAGGAAAGCACTGTAGTACCGATCAGGATGATCTTACAGACATTAGAAAAGATATTCAATATTGTTTCAAAACAACAAAAACCTACAAAACCAACAGAGCAATTGTAGCAATCCATCCAAACCCCATACAATGATAAATCAGGAGTTCCAAGTGCAGTGTGCGTCTACTGCATATATGACTGACTACCCACGGTAATGAAACAGTTGCTTTGGGCATTTTTTTTTGAAAAGGCCTAGTCTTGCAGGTAAATAAATGTAGACTACTGGCAAAGTGTTTAGGGGAAAACTCACGCTCAACATTGCACTCTGATGACTTTTTCAAGAGGAAAAGGGGGTCATAGTTTAAGGAAGTAAAATTTGTTTGACACGATTATTCAGTACAATACAATTGAATACAATACATTTCAATGATATAAAATATAATTCAAAATGAAAGCAAAACACGACTTTCAACGGATTGCCCAATATCTGCATCACCAAACGCACGCGCCCACACGCACACACACACACACACTCTCTCTCTCTCTCTCTCTCTCTCTCCTCTCTCTCTCTCTCTCTCTCTCTCTCACTCTCTCTCTCCCCTGGGTGTGATTAAACGCATTTTTCTGTAAGGTGTAGCTACATTAAGCCTCAATCCTCTTCAACTTTGGCATGTGAATTGCAAGAAAGGCTCTATAGGCGAAAAGCCTTTCCGACAGATTGTCCCATTGTTCGCAGCGAATGCAACGTGTGTGATCGTGCCTCTATCAAAACAATTTCTACAACACTGGGAGTCTCCCGCTGTCCCATATATCTGGATATAGGACACCACGAGTTCCTGAAGTATTACTCCATTTTAACAAGGCCTGCGGGATTTTTTTGTTATGTGGAAGGTGTTTCGTTGTTGCTTGTTGTCGGTAGCTGTAATTGCAACTGGGCGAACAGTTGTAAAACAGTAGCAGCAGTAGTAGTAGTAACAGTAGTAGATGCAGCAGCAGTTGTAGAAATTAATGTTCTAGAAACAAGATTTCAGCAGCAGCAGCTGTTTTGGTGGTTGTGGTCGAAGTTGTAGTAGTTGTTGTTGTTGTTGTTGTTGCAATTATAATTGATGTAGTTGTTGCTACTGCGGTTGCTGCTGATGTTGGTGTTTTCTTATTGGTGATTTTGTTACTGTTGTTACTGCTGTTGCTGTTACCGCTGATAGTGTACCCAGCATTTCGTCGTCGTTGTCGTTTTGTTGTTATCATCATCTGCTGTTGTATGGTTGTTATTTCCGATGTTGGAAAGATAAAGTGTATACTGTTTGCGGCCATTACTGTAAGGCGTATAGAAATTAAGGCGTGTATTGTTTGCTGACATTAATCTATAGCTTTTTAAGCCCTGTGTAGTACGTCTGTACATTATTCTGTGTGATGCTTTTAGTTACTTAACCTCTGTGCTCTCGGTAAGAACAAGAGAACCAAAACAAGCTCTAGACAGTTTTGGATGTAGTGATGACGTCGGTGATAGTGGTGGTGATGTGTATGTGTGTGTGCGTGTGTATAGTGTGTGCGTGTCTGTACGTGCGCATACGCGCGCACGAGCGCGTGCACGCGCGCGTATTTGCTTTCTGGTTTGCTGTAACAGTATATAGCAATTACTGAAATGTTTCCCAACTACAGCCCTTTAGCTAGGCGAGGCAGACAGGGGATAGCTGTAGTCAGCTGATGGTGCGGGCAGATAGACGGCAGTTTGAAAACAGGCCAGGCAACTGGATCCTCGCTGTGGTGATGGCAGCTTTTGATTTCATTGGCGGATCTTCCAAGCCCGTGTCATGACACTGCTTGTCACTCGCACAGGTATGGTATCAACAAACTCTCCCTCAGCACCACCCCCCCCCCCCCCCCACACACACACCACACACACACACCCACACACACACACTCCTTTTCCACTTCTTTTTTCAACTTGCATGTAAGTGATACCCAGACAATACAGAAAAGATATCATGTTCACTCCTAAAATATACACAGGGGCATAATTTCAAACCAATTAGAATTAAACCGAGACTATAATGTTTGGGCAGTTTCGTCCCATCGTTTTTTGTGATGCAGTTACGTCAAGAGGATTGTTGTCTGGTCTTTAAACAAACAAACAATAAAAGAAGGTAACGTGTTTGTACTTTTCATTGTGCCTTCAGCTCCTGTGTGTACATGTCAAAGGAGGATTAGGTAAACAGCTTGAGGACTAGCTTTCTTGAAAGGAGTGTTTCCCTGTCTTCCTTGTAGGCTCAATGTTGGACTATGCTAGATTTTGTATAGAAGAAAAATTAATGGTTTTCAAAACTTGATCTTTAGGTATAACGTATGTTTGATGTTTATTCATTCTTCTTATTCTTCTTTGCATTCTTCTTCTTCTTTGCATTCTTTTTCTTCTTTGCGTTCTTCTTCTGTGCATTCTTTGCATTCTTCTTTGCATTCTTCTTCTTTTCTTCTTCTTCTTCTTTGCGTTCTTCTTCTTCTTTGCGTTCTTCTTCTGTGCATTCTTTGCATTCTTCCTTGCATTCTCCTTCTTTGCAGTCTTCTTCTTCTTTTTTGGTTTTTTCTTCTTCAACAGGTTTTATGTTATGTGGTGGTGTTGGTAGCAATGGTTAATGGTGATGGTATGGTAGAAGTAGTTGTGCTAGAGATGGTGATGGTGATGGTGTGTGTGTGTGTGTGTGTGTGTTTTCTATTGATTGATTCACTTAGGAAATTTCTTTAACGAAAGCCTTGTGTGATTAATAAACATTTAAGACTTCAGCTAACATCTCCTTCCTTACCTTCCTGTTCCAAATTTCTTTCTAGAAACAAGGACACTGATAAAAGGCACGCGTATAACCAGTAATAATAAACAAACAAAAAACAAACAATAAACAACAATCTTTACTCTTTTGCTCTGCTATTCGGTAACAGCAACAAAGAAAAGCATAGATGACAAAACACACACACACACACACAAACACCTACAGCCACAAGGGATCAGACAAAGAAAGGGGCAGCCACTCTGCGGGGCCTCCATTGACAAGAGTGGTGCTTTCCTGGCGGTAAAGAGAAAATGATGAAGCAGATTTGTCAGGCTGTGGCCTTTTCTCGGCCTCACGGGCGGCGGACAGGTGAGCTAAGGAAAACAAGCAGGGGGAACAGGCGTAAAAGACGACACTGGAGGGGCCGCGGTCCTTTGATCTTGCTTGTTTTACCTGGCGTTAATTGGCGGGCTGATGGCCGACAGCTAACTTGCAGGGAGATCTGAAGATGTTAGCCCTGGTGTCTGATAGCCTCCAGCCTCCTCATCCCCACCCATTATATGCTTTACGGGGTCTCTGGTGCCCCGACAGCCAGCCAGAGGACTGGGCAGGGACGCAGCCTTGGTGGGGGTGGAGGGAATGGAAAGGGAGGAGGATGAGAAACACAAAAAAAGGGAGAGAGAGAGAGAGAGAGAGAGAGAGAGAGAAGAGAGAGAGAGAGAGAGAGAGTGGAGAAAGAACATCAAGGCGATTACAACATCATTCCATCGTCTGTCCAGTTTGTAACAACTCTGCAGAGAATGACAAGCAGATGGGACAAGGCGGGAGCATGGGGGCGGGAACGGGGAGGGGGGAGGGAGAGACAGACAGACAGAGACAGACAGACAGACAGACAGACAGACAGACAGAGACAGAAAGACCCAGAGAGATAACATTATATGGAAGGAGATGGAACTGAGGAACATCAGCAATGCTGATATTCTCTCTCTCTCTCTCTCTCTCTCTCTCTCTCTCTCTCTCTCTCTCTCTCTCTCTCTCTCTCTCTCTCTCTCTCTCTCTCTCTCTCTCTCTCTCTCTCTCAGCAGACATGAATAGATAAGGAAGTCTATTATCCAGTACTATGACTTTGGTCAGGGCAAATCTTGGACAGTGCTTTTATGGCCATGTCTCAGACCATATCATAGGTTCTAAAGAGATTTATGTTTTCGATGCCTACTGTCATTCCAGTCTATAGGGGTTGCAAACTGCCCTAAGCCTTTTCTGTACCTATAAGAAAATGGCCATCTTTCTCTGCTGAGTCTGAGTTGACAGGTACCTGCAATGGGTCTTCTTTCCAGCATTCAGTCCATTTGTGGACGATGTCTCCTACTTTTGTCTGCCCCACCTGTCTCCCCTGTCGGCATCACCTGGTACTTTTTTTCTGGCAAATACGAATAAATGCGATGGTCAGGATATGCTATTTAAAACAGAAGAATTGAAAGTAACTTTGCTTCTTCTCAAACACACAGCTGCACATAATCTTTGATATAAGATAAAATGAACAATACGGCCAAGGTTGGTGTTATGGGGAAGTGTTTTGATGAGGTCTTTCAGTTGCCTGCATCTTTTCTGATAGGGGGAAAACCCTTCTGGGTGTGAAGTTGTATTATGCCTCAGTGTTTGGGGAGGAACCAGAGTAATGGCTCTCGCAGATTCTGTCACACAGTTTCTGTACTTCTTTTTAGAGTCACTCAAACTGTCATTTGCTTTGTCTTGGCGGGGTCTTCAATGAGGTTTTGTTTATGTTCCTGGGCTCGGGGTCCACCCAGGTGAGATTTTCGTGAATATAACCGTTTTTGCCCACCCTTAAGGTAGCCGATTCCAACTTCAAGAACTTTTGTCAGATAAAATTCATTACAATGGGGTCTTATACTTTGTTATCTCAAACAGGACATGACTCTCAGCTATCTCCATATGTAATCGAAACCGCTGACACTTACTGGTTTTTATCTGTCTGAATTATTTATTTCAATCTTCATCAAATGCTACTGTTGTTTGCCGCAGGGGTTAAGTCGTCCCCTCTCTCTAAAAAAAAACTGACTAAACAAAGATGACCAGAGCGAGGAACAAAAAGTTGTCTGAAGTGCCTAACAAGTTTCCCACTGCTGAAAACGATGTTCAAACATATATTAACGAGATTATGACTCTAAGATGTCTAAGATGTCTGAAAATAAACTCCAATTTTATGCTGATAAAACGGAAGCTGGTCTGTTTGGCCCATGTGAACACAGAAAAAACATACCCGGCTTGATGGCTTTAGTAACTGTACCCCAGTGGAGGGGGTGTGTAATGGATGCGGCAATAAGTGTAACAGCTACCTGATCAAAGCGATTACTCCTGCGCATCTCGCTGGGAAATGTCAACAGGCAGACGACTCTCCTATCACCCCATCACCAGCCCTGGTAACCCTAACCCTCTTCTGTCTACACAAGACTTGAACCCTCTGTAACCTGAAGTATGTGTAACCGTAATCTGCGTTTGTTGCTTCAAAACCCTCCAAGTAAGAACACTCTAACTAACCTCATTCTGGTGACTGACCTTCTACAACCCCTCCCTTTCCTCCATTCCCCCCCTCCTATTTTTTCTCTCCCCCCCCCCCCCCCCTCTTGTCCTCTCCAGCCCCTCCCTCACCCCACCCCACCTCCAGCTCACGTGAAGGGTAGGGGGGAAGCACACGGGGGCTTGATCGCTGTGTTTGCCTGCTCGTGACTCGGAATCTATTTAATGACTGCCCGTTTTATTTCGGCCTCAGCTTCCAAGTTTGCTTAGCGGGCCTAAAGCGGCGCTAATAGCGGCCCATTGGATTGAGCGCGACACCTTGACTGTTTGATGGGCCTGGAGAGGGGGGTAGGTGGAGGCAGAGGAGGGGGTAGTGCCGTGCACAGCTCCGGACTTTGTCCTCTACTCTGGCTTGGCCTGACCCCTCCTGCTCCCTCACCATTGGGCACAGTGTGTACATTGGACCTCACTGGTCTTTTATCCTGCCTGCCACTGAGAGAAGGCATGGTGGTGAAGGTCCTTCACATACAACTCAACCCAATCCCCTTCATTGAAACTTCTTTAGCTTCTCTCTAGCTTTACTTTGCTCACTTGGCTCTGATTTCAGTGTTCTTATGGCCTCCCTTTTCTTTTGCTGGCCGTACTTTTTTTCAATTCAGAGAGCAGCAGTAGGAGTTAGGAGTTAGGATTTATTAAACTGTAGCCTCATACTGAAGGGGCCGCTGTGTATTGCAAGATGCAGTATCGGATAGCCCCAAAAATGAGTTTTGGCAACCTAAAGACAATAAAAAAACAATCCAAACTTGTCCAACCTGGTCCACTGCAGATCTACAAGATCCATCACTGAGTTTTCTCGGCTTAACAGACGATAAAATGTTGACTGCTAATTAAAAAAAAGTCTTAGCTGGGAAGTTGTTGTGTTGTCCCTGTTTTTGTTTATGATGATGACGATGATGATGGTGATGACGATGATGATGACGACGATGATGATGATGATGATGATCGCTCTTCAGTTTGAACACCATGGAGGTCATGCCTTGTCTCATTACGCATGATAATTATTATTCGACTGTAGGTACACACTGGATACGAATGCTTGCATGTATGTCTGTTTCTAATTACCTATCCATAGTTATAGGGCAGTCATACTCCGACTTCAGGATATTTTTCTCCTGTACACGTTGCCATACTATGAGCCTGTCTTTGATTGATAAGACAACCTCTACCTAACATTCCAAAGCTGAACAGTATTTTGAAGCAGGCCTTGGCAGTTTGCAAACAGTTAGCCTGTGCTAAACTAGAATATTTTTGTTTGTTTGTTTTTCGTTTGTATTGCCTTCCTTTTAGTTGTAAGTGTAAAATCGGCAAATTAAGATTGTTTTTAACCCAACTTTCAACAAAAAATACTTGCTGAAATCGAGTGTCAATAAAGCTTACGTTTGCCATGTATAATTTTAAAGACATGTGTGCACATCTTTGTATGTTTGTAAGAAATGCCTTGTCATAAATTTAAAGTGACATGTCTTCTTTATAGGTCCTCTATGAAGAAGATGAATGGGAGAACTAAAAGCAGCAGAAGATAGTTTTGCTTCTCTCTGTATGATCTTGTTAAAGTTATACCCACATGCACATCACGTCAGGTGCAGAGAACAAGACCCAACATCTCTCCACTGCATCCACAGATATCTCACAGAAAACTCAGTATTGGTTCTAGATGAGAGGAAGACCAGTTTTGTCAGTGAATATAAAAATACAATTCATTTCTTGTATGTGTGTGTGTTGGGGGTGGGGGTGAAGTGGGCTAGGTTTTGAAAGTTCCAGGCTTATGTTTCCAGCCGTCTTAGCGCAGTCACCAGACAGCTGACAACTGGAGGTCACTAATAATCACTAATAAGCTGCAGACATCCTCTTCACTTTCATGAAGAGCCAGCACAGGACAGGACCGTCCTTTAACTGCTGAAAGAAAAAAAACCGCTTTAATGGTCAAAGAAAAACTTTTTTGTCATGGCCAAACAAAAACGTTCTTTCATCGCCAAACAAAAACTTTAAAAACTTTCTTACAAAAACTTTATACCTTAGCCTAGGAGAAGCTCCGAGTTAGGTGTGTACGTGTGCTTTTGAATTTTCATAATTTAGTTGCCTTGGACGCTGGTTTTCATTGTCATTTTCATCTAATATGGCAAGTCTCTTCATACTTAGATAGCTTCAGGATAGATTTTCACCTGTTGGGTTATAAAACTGGCCATAACATACGAAAAAACACCCACCTTAAAAAGCAAACTGATGTCAAAATTTAGTTGCAACCATAACAGGATATTATGGTTTGATCCAGTTTTATAACAATGATTTAACAGTTAACACACGAACAAGGCCTTTGAGGTAGTTGGAGTGTTTGATGGTAATGGCCATGAAAGCGGGTTTTTCAGCAGAAAAAGGCCGGCACTGCCCTGTGCTAGCTCTTCATTAACGTGAAGAGGACGGCTACAGCCACAGCTCTGCCTGGCCTCCCTCCATTGTGTCAACACGGCAGGTAACATTGGGGCCCTGGCCCTGATTGTTAATGGCCACTAATTGTTTACCTTCTATTTGCCTTCCTTTCCCTGCCCCTGCCTGCCCGCTCCCTCAGCCCCTCCACAAGAGGGCTCAGGATTTTTTGTTCAAACAGGGCTTGATCCTCTACTGCATAGGCCTAGCAGCCCTTCTGCTGTGGTGGGGCTGCTTTTGTGTGTGAATGGCAACACTTCTCTGTTTCTTGCTGCAAGGTAAGACGTTGCATGTCAAAATTCTGTTGGTGTGTGTGTGTGTTTGTGATGGGAGGGGTGGTGGGGGGGGGGGAGGAGTTGAAAATGGTACAGGTTTGCACGTAAGTATCCAGAACACAGTGTTCTGCTTTACTGGTACAGTTGTATATTGTTGGCAATGGAAGTTATTGGTTAATTAAAAGTCAACATGTGCACAGTGTCAGCAAGATCAATGTACTTCAACAACACGTCTGTAAGAAGTGAATCAGTTAAACATCACACACACACACACACACACACACACACACACACACACACCACACACACACACAACACACACACACACACACACACACTACAGGTGTGGCTTATTAGAAATAAGACTAGATTTCGAAAAAAAACCCACCCACATTCATTATAAACTAGGCAAAAGCCAAAGAGTATAGGTTGTACTTATCAGAGGCCTTTCTGGCATGAACAGGAGTCTGCAAAATAGTAGTCTGCTCAAATGGGGCATGTATAGATACACGGTTCAGACTGCAGACCCCTGATGGTGTCATGAGCTCTTTTGATTTTTTAGCGGTTTACTGAGATTTAATATTCTTCTGTATACAGAGCCTTGGTTTGTTGTATCATCTGAAGAACCAGCACACAGGCCAGATCATCACCCAAGATCTTGCGGAAGAAGGAAGAAAATTCTGACCTTGAAAGGGATTCGAGGTAAATTTTTTGATAGATTAATTTACCTCTGGGCCGATATTCCATAGATAACTTTGGAAAAACCAGTTCTTTTGAAACCAACAGAAGTTGAGGTGGTCTACATTTGAGTGCAGAAATGGCTCTACGAAAGTCTGGCACCCATGTTTTTGTGAGAGTCATGCACCTGTTGGCTTTGATTCTTTGTTACTGTTGTAGAACGCATAGAAACTAGGGATGCTGATGATTGTACCTGGATGATGACAGTTCTTTGGTAGTCAACACAATGCCAACTGTTTTATCTACGTCCGTCCATCTATAAACCTGGACTGTTAGAAACGTTCGACACAAAGCCTCAGCATCAGTATAAGCTTTCAGAATCTGCATGTCTTACCTTGACTGTTGTAGTAACCAGAAAAAAAATAGAAGAAAAAGCTTTTACCCGTGGTACCTGATTCTGGCTCACAGTGTTTGGCCAAAGGCAAGTCAGACAAGTCAGCTTCGCGTGGCACCGAGAGACGTTAGGATTGCTCAGTCTGTGAGGAGGTCTGGAACACAGGTTTCTTTCTGTCTGCACACCTAGCTCTGCCCTGTCGTTGCCTATGTGCTTTGGAGACGGTGTTTTGGTGACATCCATGTGACCGTTATTTTTTTCATACCTCGGCTAGAGCTTTGAGGTTCACTAATGGTGAGATTTTGCCTGTGCGACTGTTTTGGCCCACTGTGACGGTAGCTGTATTCTGTTCGTGTTGCCGAAACCAACCAAATGCTGACATAGATTACGAAGATCCTTAACGAACATATTTGATCTTCTGCATGTGTACATTAAGGCACTGGCAGGTCTGCACTTGAAGTTTACCCGGGTGATCGTAAAAATACCCATTTTTAAATCACCAGACACCCCCGAGATTCAAACTCACGACCTCATGGACCCATGGGATTGAAAGCGGACAGACTTAACCACTCGGCTATAGCGTCCATCGCCCATAATGAATTAAGCACAACATTTCTGGCTCACAAAGACATCAGATGAACATTTTGAGAAGCTCCACTTTAAAAGTGCACTTATACTCCGTCAGCTCTCGCACACTGCTTTTTTACATTAATTTTATGCTCTGTCTCTGTCCGTCTGTCTCTTTCTGTTTTTCTGTCTCTCTGTCTCTATCTCTCTGTTTCTGTCTGTCTGCCTGTCTGTGCCTGTCTGTCTGTCTGTCTGTCTGTCTTCTCTCTCTCTCTCTCTCTCTCTCTCTCTCTCTCTCTCTCTCTCTCTCTCTCTCTCTCTCTCTCTTCCTCCCCCACCTCCCCCCACCCCTCCGTCATCCCTCCCTCCTTCCCTCCCGCGTCATCCTCATTCTTCTTCTGTTACTTTTTTTTTCCTCTTCTTGTTTTGCTCCTCCTTTTTCTTCTCATCTTATTCGCCGTCTCTTCTCTAAACATTGTGAAGAATTTGTGATGCATGAATTATTACTTCTGCACACTTGAACCAACAGAAGGCGAAAACAGTTTCTGCAAATATCTACACGTTTGCTGGATCAATTTATTCATTGAATAAACGGAGCAACCTCGCCGACGGCTCTGCCCAATCAATGCCGAGAGTTATTACAAACTAATTCTGCTTCAATCCATATTCCAAACAGTTCATCATGGCTTTTAAACCCAGTCCAAGAAATATCATAGCGGCATCATTTCCCTTGTAGTGTTTGTAGGAACTGAGCTGTTATGGGCATTAGAAAATGTTTATCCAAGAGAAATTATGAAATCATGTGGTTTCTGCCTGAAAAGAACAGATTCTCTCTCTCTCCCTCACCCCCTCATCTCTCTCTCTCTCTCTCTCTCTCTCTCTCTCTCTCTCTCTCTCTCTCTCTCTCTCTCTCTCTCTCTCTCTCTCTCTCTCTCTCTCTCTCTCTCTTGATTATCATTATTTGTCCGTGATTATTGCGTCGTAAACTGATATAATTTTAATGCCAAATGATAACTCATTTCACATCGATTGATTTAGGTCTCTTAAAATACTGCAGTTCACCTCTCTGTCTCTGTCATTCTTTGTCTGTCTCTGTCTGTCTGTCTTCAAAAACATTTGCACATAAGTTAATACCCGTTCCACCTTTTGGAAGAGGTCGTTGAGTGCCATTTGGAAAGGGTAACAACATTCACGAAACTGCATGTACATGGGACTGATTAAAAAAAAAACATGATCATGAGTGCTTATCCATTATCCTCAAGATAAAAGAATTAAAACTGTCTGTCTGTGTCTGTCTGTCTGTCTCTCTCCCTCCCTCCCTCCCTCCTCTCTCTCTCTCTCTCTCTCTCTCACACACACACACACACACACACACACACACACACACCAACACACACACACAACAACTGGCTAAGACTCTTAAAACAACCTGAAGAGAGGTATTCAAAAAAGGCATATAGAATGTTATTAGCTTTGCATGAGAAAGGCCATGTGACATGAGTAACCCACTTAGAGAATATTCTTTATGATAATGGCTTTGAACAAGTCTGGCTCTTTGGATGTGGTATTGAAAAGACTTTTATGAAAGAGCTTAAAGAAAGGCTACATAGCAGTTTCTGTTACCATTGGCGAAACCACATCGATTCAAACCCACGATTTTCCATAATTATATGGTAGAATTAAACACGTATTTGTGATAGAACGTTATGTTTATATTCTATACGTTGAAGGTTACAGAAATATCCTGGCACAATTCAGGATGGGTGTATCACAGTTGAATGTACACAAATACTGCTTTTCACCTACAAATGAGAATACCGCATGCCCTGCATGCTTAGACAGGAAAAAAGATGAAGGACACTTTGTGTTTAGATGTCCCCTATACCAGGACATTAGACAGCAGTACAAACTCAGCGTTAATGTTGGTGTTAACCCAGACAAAGCACTTGTCAGTGTACAAACTTGCAATTCACAAGCATCACTAGTAAATCTCGCCAAATTCCTTTTAGCTGCATTTAAACTCAGACAGAACTTTATTGAAAATATGAGTAATTAAAAGTGAATCACCTCCAAGATTAAGATTGTTTCCATCTGCACTCAGTAGCTGTTTGTTTTGTTTGATTTTTTTCTTTCAGTGAACATGTTCATGTAGTACCAGTATTGTGTTTCTTGATCATGTTATATATTATGTCAGAATAATGTTTATGTTTCCCCCCATGAAAGGGGCTGTTGGCCTGTATTCATTAAATTTCAGAGTTCTCTTCTCTCTCTCTCTCTCTCTCTCTCTCTCTCTCTCTCTCCTCTCTCTCTCTCTCTCTCTCTCTCTCTCTCTCTCTCTCTCACGCACACACACACACTCACACTCACACACACCTCCCTCTGCCACATTGGCGTTTTTTCTCTGTTAAACTGCTTGAGTCAAACAAAGTCATTAAAGATATCAAATCAAGGACTATAATTACGAAGGAACGATGACTCAATACAATGCAATCTTGTTGTTTACAGCCATCGCCCACAGAGGCCATATCGGGGCTGTCACCTCGTCAGCTTTTTACATCTCAGATGAAAACTGTGTTATACACAGATTAAAACAGGGTTTAAAACCAACCCTACTCTTGATCCTTGGATCAACACCCTGGCCAACCATAAGGGTCAATCAAGTACGGTCATCACGTTGTGAGGAAAAACCACATCGACGACACATACAATGAAATAAATCCCAAGTCAGATTCCTTAAAAACAACCCACTTCCTAGCGCCTAACTATGACACCTTCACGCATATTAGATGGAAAATGCCTGGTTCTCTCAGTAAGTTAAAAAATATGTTGTCGGGTGGAAGAAGATCGAGAAATAGGATCTTTAGGGAATCTGCAGTAAGATGCTTGTGCCTAACAACCTAACGATGAACCAAAGATAGAAGATACAATTTGCAGCAATCCCAGTTATCTACCTTTGGCATTGATCAAGCAAAGCACAGTGTTCAAATTCGTCACCATTCAAGTTACAGGAATTCTAAAAGAAATACCATGTGTAAGAGCGTTCTGGGCATTTTGATGCGAAACATTTAAATTTGCTTGATTATAAAATGGATTTGGGAAAGATATTTTCTCTCATCGCATCGAGAGAGAGAGAGAGAGAGAGAGAGAGAGAGAGAGAGAGAGAGAGAGAGAGAGAGAGAGGTTTGCGTACATTGCAATACCGATTTTCTTCCCTCTAAAAAAAATTTTGCTCTGTCATTCAAAATTAATTTTTGTATTTTATATGTCATGCTGTATGACATATTGTTCATGAGCTTTAAACATAATGCGATAATACTTAGACGCGAGTCAATATTCTGTGGTCGAGTATATAAAAAAAGTCTTCAAAATTATCAAACATTAGAAAAACTACATAAAAAACAAACAAACACGCACATTCCTCTCTCTCTCACTCACTCTTTCTGCTTTTTAGCCTATTTTTCTCCTCTTACTCAGAAACGGAATTCACCATTGAATGGAGTGCCGGTGATGAATAAAAGGACCAAATACTTTTTCTGTGACAGACAAAAAACAGAGTAGATAAAAATAAATGAATAAAAAGACAGCAAAACTATCAAAGATGAGAGAGAGAGAGAAAGAGACAAAGACACAGAGAGACAGAGAGAGTGAGAGACACAGAGAGAGAGACAGAGACAGAGAGAGAGAGAGACTTGGCCACTATTATGCTCTTCCGCTTTGGGGAAAATTAAGAAGCTAATCCCTAAATTTCAGACGCACGTGCACGAATTAAGGGGAGGGAAGACGAGGCGAGGGGAAAGAACTCGAGCAATCATAATAACCCTATTTTCTTCCTCGATTTACGGTATCCTAGTGTTGGCTGTTTTGACGCTGTTTAGTCAGAAAGGAAACACACCCTTCCACATATCGTTTCCACTAAAAACCACCACCCGCCCCTATCTTTTTTCTTTTCTTTAAGAATCCACCCTCGTTCTGTTCTGCTCTACCTCAGTGGAAGAGAGAATTTACGGGTAGTTTGGGCATAGCCGAAGCAAATCGCTCTTTTCTTTTCCCCTCGCTGCCAGCTTAGGGGGGAGCACAGAAGAAGAAAAATCCATAAAGTGCAGCCACGGTATTTGGCATCAGGGCTCTAACCTGTTATTAGGACATGTGAGCAGTCCACTTAATTAGCGAGGGGCGGGGTAGGGTTTTAACGATCCCCTTGCCTTGCCTAGGCCTTGCCTTGTTGTGAAGCCCTCGTGCCTGGTTTGTGGGCTCGAGCAAATAAATCCGTGACCATTGGAGTTCTCTGACAATGGGCAGGCAATTATTACAGCAGGAAAAGGTAAGAGGAGGTAGGGGGGGGAGGCATGAAAAGTAAGAAGCGGGAGGGAGGTATTGAGGACCGACTTGGTCAGAAGTGATAGGGTGGGGTGGGGGTTGGGGGAGGGGGGGAGGAGGGGTGCAGGAGGGGGGGGGGGGAGAGGGATGAGGTATGCATGTGCAAGGCAGGGTTTCTTGGTATTAAGGACAGGCTTCTCTCCCTTACTTCCGCGACCACTTTAGACACCCTCCCCCTAACACCCCTCCCCCCCAAAAAAAAATACCACCACCACCACCACCCTCCCTCTACGGTTCCTGATTTTCGCGCCTTTCTAGCGATCAGCTTCAGGTAGCTGTCAAAAGGGATTACAGGATTTCTCCACGCTGCAGAGTATACAGAGAGCAGAGGCACTATTAACATTTTTCCAAGGCCAGAAATCACGCTAGGCATCTATGAGTGGATTAGGTTAAGTGTTCTTTTGACAGAAAGCGTGTGTAGGAAGGACAGAGGCAGAGAGGATGATGGTGGTGATGATGGTGGTGGTGGTTGAAGGAGGGGGGAGGAAGTGTGTGTGTGTGTGTGTGTGTGTGTGTGTGTGTGTGTGTGTGTGTGTGTGTGTGTGTGTGTGTGTGTGTGTGTGTGTGTGTGTGTGTGTGTGTGTGTGTGTGTGTGTGTACACGAACAATTATAAATATTTATGTACTTCAGACGCAGGACATTTCTCTAAGTCAAACTAATAAATTAAACTTACCCAAAATTGTGGGTGCCTAGTCTGTTTGTCATTCCAATCGCTTCCTTTTACAAAACCTCCATTGTCCCCCACCTCCACCTCTTCAGACATATACATGCACTTGTGCGGGTTTTTTTGCTGCATCATCGTCTGTGACCTTTCTGTCCTGCTATTCCCTGGTTGCCCATTTCAGTCAATGCCACAGCCATGCCCAGATCCGTTATGTCTCACCCCCCAGGGTCGGAAGTACACAGAGAGCCCATCAATATCAGGCCGCCGTGGGGCCACCAGCCAGAGGGGCACTTCACTGCTGCTGGATCACTTTGGTGGTGTTCAATGGTGCCTGTTTTCACTAACATACGCAGGACACCACCTACTAAGCCCCCTACTAACGACAGTATTAGCTCTGTCGCGGAGCCTAACTGAGTGGGTCGCCCGCCGGAGGTGGCAACCACCACAACGTCCCTCTAATGATCCTACCCTGTGAACCTCCAACCCCAAAGGTTTTGACACAAACTCACCGAATCTGAGGTCACTACGAGACCAGAGCAACTGGGGCCACCGAAGCAGAGGCTTTTTTTTAATTGCATGATGATCAGTAATAAGGGGGATGACATAATGATGCTGATGTGGAAGTGCTTATGCTTTGATACTACTTGACAGGGTTGTATTCTACGCTTACTATGTTACGCTTACTACCATAGTATATCAACCGGGCCCGAGAGATACAGACACCTGCAGTGTTGGTCAGGTAATTTGAGCAACACTCTCAAACTTTAATCTGTAAAGTGGAAGAAGCTCGACTGTGTGGTCCAAATCTTCCCAATGAGCCAACAGCACACTGACTCTGGTATGGATTCAAACCCGCGACCTTTCAGTATGAAAGCCAAGGTGCTAACCACTGCGCTTTGGGGCTGGTGTGTTTCCATATTTACTATCATTCCTAAAAATGCCACAAAAATATGTGAAACTGTGTGTGTGTGTTGTGTGTGTGTGTGTGTGTGTGTGTTGTTTGTGTGTGTGTGTGTGTGTGTGTGTGTGTGTGTGTGTGTGTGTGTGAGCAATTTATCCTCTACTACTAACACACACTAAGTATTTTCCTGTAAAATTTTAAATCACAACTCTATAGTTTGTAATAAACTTCCCCCCCCCCCCCCTTCTCATTCAGTCACTCCCACAAGCTAGAGAATAACAGATAATCACTCCTTGCCTTCTCCTCTTCCCAGTCATACAGTCTCTGCCTGTCAGCAGTCATACAGTCTCTGCCTGTCAGCAGTCATACAGTCTCTGCCTGTCAGCAGTCATAGACTGCCTGTCAGCAGTCATACAGTCTCTGCCTGTCAGTAGTCGTACAGTCTCTGCCTGTCAGCAGTCATACAGTCTCTGCCTGTCAGCAGTCATACAGTCCCTGCTTGTCAGCAGTCATACAGTCTCTGCCTGTCAGTAGTCGTACAGTCTCTGCCTGTCAGCAGTCATACAGTCTCTGCCTGTCAGCAGTCCGCCTATCGAGCCAGACAACACACACACACATAGCAGGCTGAAGAGAAGTCAGTGTGACCACACAGCCTGTCTGTCGTCACCCTCACTGTCCACAATGAACAGGGCCAGGCTGGGGGTCTGTCTCCCCAATGCATCAAAGCCTCCCAGCCTGTTTGAAGACAGACAGAACAAACTTCCCTCTCTGAAGCCCAGACTGCACAATTAGTTCAGTCCTCTCTTCGGACAAGACCTGGGGCTTCTTTCCTTGTGGGTCTTCACGGAACTGGCTGTTGACAGAAACTCCCTGTGAATATGATTAACTGCTTTAATACTGGTTCTAAATGGGAACAATGAAGACGATATTATGGGTAGTAAGTGGGATGAGTAGGGCTTTGATTTTGGACTTGGAAGGATCTACATGTTGTGTGTGTGTGTGTGTGTGTGTGTGTGTGTGTGTGTGTGTGTGTGTGTGTGTGTGTGTGTGTGTGTGTGGTGTTGTTGTTGTTGTTGTCTTCAATTTAACGTCTGTTCACTCTAAGTGATATTAGATGAGGTAAATAGAAAGTGTTATGGAAGTAAAAGAAGGGAGAAGAAGGAGTGGAAAGAGAAAAGGTCAAGAAATAGCATCAGTGTTGGTATTAACCCCCCCCCCCCCCTAACAAAAAAAAAAAGAAAAAAAAACAACAAAAACACAAAAAAACAAAAAAAGCAACCAACCTAAAAAAAGGTAATAATAATACTTTTAAACAGGAGCAAAATATAAACATGTGTGTGTGTGCGCGCGCGCGCGTGCGGGCACACACCCTCCCACTGCATACATATTTACAAACTCATATACATGTGTACTCTTAAGATGCACACTTTCTTAAATTAGATACTTAAAAGAACATCAAAATACTATTTTCAATGTTCATTCTACTCTGCATCTTTCCCTAAATCTCCCCCAACCACTTGCCCCCTCCCTTACCCCCTCCCCCTTCTTACCCTGCCACCACTGCCCAGACACTTACACTTGTGTTGACATTTTGGGGGTGATGGAAAAACATTTCACGTAATTTTTACGAAGCTTGTAGCTTTGTAGATATTTGTTTTATCAATCTATTTATTCTTTTCTTTTGAGGATAATGGGCTGAGCGCTCATGTACTTTCTTAGTCCCCATGTGCGTGTGGCTTTGTAAATTTTGTCTTCCTTTCCCTCTGGCACACAATAGCCTACGCTCCTGAAAGGCAGAACAGGTCTTTGATATGTATATAAGATGTTCTGCATGTGTTCACACACAGGACCTCAAGTTATAGTCTCATCTAGAGGACTTTTGGGGGAGTGGAGTATGCACTGATATTACCTCCAGAGGAAAAATCCCCTTGTCTGTTGTTGGTGATACAAATTTCCATCCCTGGGACTGGTTGATTTTTTTCCCATACATTTCTTTAGTCAAACTCTAGAGTCTTTTGTGATTTGTTTACAAAAACTTTTTTTCGTTCCTCAGCTAATGTTCCAAGCTTCACCAAATTGTGAAATTTTTTATGTGATCATTTTTACCCAATACCAAGGTAGCTGCATTCCGATTCATGATGAAATAACAGATTGTCAGCCCTTGTCTTTTACTTTGCCTGTTTTTCACAACCACACCCTGGAACAGCCAGCTAGTCAAATCAGACAACACACTGGCAGACTGGAAAGAAATCAGTGTGTCCAGACAGGCTTTCTTCCCACCACCACCTTCACTGTCCATAACGAACAAGGCCAGGCTGGGGGCTCCCCATTGCCTCAAAGCCTCCCGGCCTGTTTGAAGACAAACTTCCCTCTCTGAAGGCGCTGAATGCACAATTAGTCCAACCCTCCCTTTACCAAAGAATGGGCGAGGGGGGATCTTTGCCTCATCGCTCCTCACGAAATCGGCTGTTTAGAGAAGCGCGGCACAAATATGATTATCTGTTTAATAGTGTTTCTGAATGAGGGCATCAGAGATGATATTACAGTATATAAATGGGACGTAACACTGCCCATGTGGACTGTGTAGAGTGGCATATTTGAGTCTAGGAAAGGCTGGAGGGCAGGAGAAGCTGAACAGGAAGACATGATTAATGGTCTGAAGAACCCTGGGTTCAGGGTGTGAAGGAGGGGCTGTGTTTGAATGGTTTAGGACTGTTCAGAGAGATTTGCCACAGAATCATCAAAATTCTGTAAAAGATATAATAGTGCAAGATGTAATCTATGAAACAGTGCTATTTAAAACCAAAAAATAATTTTGCCCTCAAGGGGGAACACAAGTCTGAAGGAGATTGGCTTGATGTTGCCATTATGGAAAGTTTTATTTTCACTTTGAAGTGCCACATAAAAAAGAGCATCACATAAATATTTTTGAGATGTAAACTACAGTAAAATAGAAGAATAGGTACTTAAACTGTAGACAGAACATTTTCAATTTAAAGAAAAAGTTCCCATATATCAATGTGAATGTGCATCAATTAATGTCCTATTATAATGCAGATGTTTAGAAGCAACACCAAGTGATAAATACTTGTTCTCAGTCTGCCTTATTTTGCGCTGGACTGATGACATCGGAATACTGATGAAGAGTTGCAGAGTTGCAGACAGACAGTGTGTGGGTGGCAAAGAGTAATAATCCCTAAACAGTTTGGCCACCAGGTTGCAAACACAATTTGGCACCACACTTCTAAAGAACTCCAGCATCATGATAGGGTGTTTGCCATCACTGGCAGCTAAAATTTGGTCCTAACAGAGTTTTTGTGGCTTTTTTTCCTCAGCAAGCTTTGGTGATATTCTATTAAAGTTCTCTTTGATGTCAGTTTGGCCATGGCACTGCCCAGCACCGTGAAAAGAACAGTTTTACAATGACCTGTGCAGTGTGTCTACAGTGTAGCTGATGCAACAGAGCTGGTAAGGAGGAGTGGAAGAGTGGAAGGTCACAAAGACTAATGATATCATGATGGCAAAACAAACTCAGCTGAGCTGGTGTGGTTGATTTCAGGGTGGAACATTAATTAGAGGGATGATAGCTAATTAGTAGTCAGTTTCCTCTTCCTCTTCTGATTTTTAGCTTTTTCCTTCTCTTCCTCCTCCTCCTCCTCCTATTCTTCTTGATCCTCCCCATGTCCCCTTCACCCTCCCCCTTTCTCTTTTTCTTCTTCTCCTCCTTCAAAGTCAGTTTGCATAATATCTCCTAAACGTAACACATATCGAATACTCTTTCAATAAACAAGCCTGAAAGGCACTCTTAATGTGTACAGGCTGACTGCAAATGAACAGAAAACAATGTGTGTGTGCATGCATGCACTGGGTGTGTGTGTGTGGAGGGGGGGGGTGTACATGTTCCCAAACTCCTGCAGCACAAGTGGCATGCATGTCTATGTATTCATGAATATTTATGTAC
Source organism: Rapana venosa (assembly GCA_028751875.1). Taxonomy (NCBI): domain Eukaryota; kingdom Metazoa; phylum Mollusca; class Gastropoda; order Neogastropoda; family Muricidae; genus Rapana; species Rapana venosa. The sequence continues at coordinate 23,184,041 of CM054136.1, read as the reverse complement.
TGTTTTTGGTTTTGTTTGGTCTATTACAATTTATGAATGGATGTTTAATTATTCATTACGGGAAGTACATGCTGTTAACAAAGATTGCACATACTGAAAAGATAGCAGTTGTTATAGTTTTGGTGTCATTTTTCATCAGTATCAATCTTTTCTCTCTCTTTTATTTTTACCAATACCAATCTTGATAACAATTTGAGCAAGATTACGTGGCCAACAGAAATGGCCCTGCAAACTAAGCTGTAGGCCCACAAGAGGAGCTGGAAAGGACTTGCCACTATTTCTCCCAAAAACACATCCGACAGTGTAAAAAGGGAACAAGAGAAAAAAAGAAGACTTGATAATACTCAAAGTGCATGTTATAATAAATATTCCTTAATAAATAAACTCTAAAAGACTGCGTGAATTTCAGTTGCATGACGGCACTCTGCGTGTTCTGTCAAACTGAAGTGAACCTTCATGCTGTGCACTTACATGCAGAAACGGACTGCATACTGCCAGCCCTTGTCTGTCTTCTCCCCTTGTCAGCTTTTCAGCCTCAGCCAACATATCAGTTCACACAGCAGGCTGAAAAGAAATCAGTGTGACCACACAGCCTGTCTGTCGCCACCCTCACTTGCATAATGAACAGGGCCAGGCTGGGGGTCCCCCAATGCATCAAAGCCTCCCGGCCTGTTTGAAGACAAACTTCCGTAACCGAGGCGCTGAATGCACAATTAGTCCAGCCCTCTCTGCAGACAAGAATGGGGGACTCTTTTTCTCATGGGTCTTCACGAAGTGGGCTGTTGACAGAAGCTCCACGGGAATATGATTATCTGGCTGATAGTGTTTCTAAATAGGCACAAGAAGATGATATTAGGGCAAGTAAATGGGATGGGTAACACTGTCAATGTGAACTCATTAAGACTGCAGATGTGAAAGTGTGTGTAATTCTGACGAACAGAAGAGGTTGGGCAGGACAAGTTCAATAGTCTGCATAACCACTGCTGGTTGTGATGGACTGATCCATCTTCTTGCACACTTTATAAAGCGTTCTAAAAGCATTTCTAAACTTTCTCTTCCTTGCAGAATGCTCAGACAGCAACTCTTTGTGTCATTAATATGAGCAAAAATGAAAAGCATATGTAAACGACAGTAATGGAATGTATGATCTATAACATATTGTTGTTTAGCATTAAACTAGCTTTCTTTGGCTATGGTGGTAAAACAAACATAGAAAAAGCCTAATTTGATCATTATAGTCACTTGGGGTAAGTATAACATTCAAAACATGCAACATTGTATCTATGCTGATAGAAAGGTAAAATACAAAAAAAGGACAAAAACTCATTTCAAATGCAACATTTTGACTGAAAGAAAAACGTTTTCATGCATCGACTCTGGTAAGCATTACTAATTACGATATTTAAAAGAAATATTTAGAAGCCATTTAAACTGGTTGATAAAGCACAGTAACATACATGTTCACTTTTTTTTTGGGGGGGGGGGGGGGGGGGCTCAAATTAGTCTGCCTGATATTGTGTCAGATTGATAGTATCAGAGCACTTATGAATAGTTGCAGACAGACCAGTGCCCAGCTGGCAAAGAGTAATAATCTCTAAATGGTTTGGCCATAACAGAGCAAACACAATTTGGCACCACACTTCTAAAGAACTCTGGCATCAGGATTGCCTGTTTGCCATCACTGGCAGCCCAAATTTGGCCCTAGCAAAGTTTTCTCAGTAAACCTTGATGGAGTTTAATAGAAAGCTCTCTTTTGATGTCGGCAAACTGATGGTGCTGCCCATCATCCTGGAAGGGCGGGAGCCACGAATTAATGATGCCAGGACAGTTCCAGAGTGGCATACATGTGTGGAGGGTAGCCAATATGAACAGAGCCAGAGAGTGTAAAGGAAAGAGAGGGCGTGAAGGGACACAGAGGTCGATGGTATCACCATAGCAAAATACACCTATCTGGGCCCCTGTGGCTGGTCTCAGTGGAGAAACTCATTAGAATAGATATCAGCCCATCACTGGTTAGTGGTTGACTTTGTACAGTTTCTTTTTACTTTCTGTTGATGCTATCATAGAAATCTTATTCATACAGCCAGCATGAAAACTAGTGCAGACCAGAACTGCTGGCAATATGCGAAGAACTTGCTAGGGAGACATAACAAGTAAAGTAATAAAACAAAAGCAAACAAACACTAACAACAATAAACAGGGGAAAAAATAGTTATTTAGGATCATCTTCTTCTTTCTTCCTTCTTCTTCCTCTTTCTTCCTTCTTCTTCCTCTTTCTTCTTTATTCTTTGGTTTGTATAATTTCTATCCAAGTTAAACATTGAAGCCTATCAGACACTCTCTGAATAAAGAGGCCTCTAAATACTCTCTAAATGAACAGATTAATTGCTGTATACCAGAAATGATGAGCATAGAGAAACGTAGATACTGAGATGCATGTGAATGATCTCTCTCTCTCTCTCTCTCTCTCTCTCTCTCTCTCTCTCTCTCTCTCTCTCTCTCTCTCTCTCTTGCTGCGTGCGTGCGTGCGTGCGTGCGTGCGTGCGTGCGTGCGTGCGTGCGTGCGTGCGTGCGTGCGTGCGTGTGTGTGTGTGTGTGTGTGTGTGTGTGTTTGTATACACCAGCAGCTCAAGTGACAGACATGCCAGCACATACTTTGGTACACATGCACTCTTCATTATTTTCATGTGCATTGATTCATTAAGTGCATTTATTCGTCAAGCCAAGCATGGGAAGTTTTTGTTTCTTTTTAAACTGATGCATATCATCTAGTTGCATCATTCGTTAGCACAAACATTCTAAAGGTGATGAGCATTGAAGACAGTACTTGTACTCTTCATACCATGATTTCTTTACGCACCCTAACAAAACTCAAGAGGTTTGTTTTAATGTGTATTGTTTCATAAATAAACACTGCTACTTCCTCAGATGTCTTTGTAAGCCTGTAATTTCAGGTGCCTTAAAGCAACCACACTGTTCTTTGAGAACAAGGGGAACGACCCTGATACCTCTACCCTCCAGCTGTAGAAATGGACTGCACACTGGTAGCTACCATTCCATTCCTCTTCCTCCCTGGCCAGCCTATCAGCCTCGGCCTGTCAACAGCCAACCAGTCGAACAAGACGATAGACTCAGCAGGCTAAAGGAGTTCTGTGACCCTTCAGCCTTTTTGGTCATCAACCTCTCTGTCCACAATGAACCGGCCAGGCCAGGCCAGGCCAGGCCCAGGATCCCCCAGTGCACAAAGACCCTCATCTTGTTTGAAGACAAATGAACAAACTTCTACCACCAAGGTGTCTGAATGCACAATCAGTGCAATCATCTTTGCAGCCAACAATACAGGCTTCTCTATTTCTTTCGCGTGTCTTCACGGAATTGGTTGTTGACAGAAGCTCAATGCAAATATGATTATCTGCCTAATAATGCTTCTAAATAGGCACAACGAAGACGCTATTAGCGAAAGAGAAATGGGATGGGACACACTTGTCAATGTGGACTCAGTGGGGCGATAGATGTCAGTGTTGTATCAGACTGGAGGGCAGGAGAGGTTGGACAGGAAGACCAGATCAATAGTCTGCAGAACCACTGGGCCAGGGTGTGGTATAAGCTGGCTGTGCCTGACTGGTTCAAGACTGATTGTAAAAATCAAAAAGGCACACTAAAAATAGTTTTCAATAACAGCAATGTCAATATAAGGTATCATCTATGAAATATTGTCTTCTGCATCCAGCAATATGTATTGCTTGGTCTGGCTTTAAGGGGAAAACGAAAACTTTAAAAGCACTTGGTTAAATATTACTACCTAGGATTTTGTTTGCATCAGTGCCACATTAAGAAAATATAAAACGGACTAACCATATCACAGTTGTATTTAAAATGAAGTAAACTGTATGGAAAAAACATCACGAGTTGACCAAATAGCCAGCAGCATGGGACTTCAGATTCACCCCGACAAGACCAAGATCATGAAAGTTAAGACAAAGAGTGCAGAGAAGACCAGTGTGCGAGGCTCAGCTCTAGAGGAGGTAGCACACTTCAAGTACCTCGGCAGCTACATCTCAGCCGACAGTAACATTGAGAAAGAAATTTCAACCAGGATAGGACTTGCAGCCCGGGCATTTAGTGGGTTGAAAAACATTTGGAAGTCAACTGTCCTGCAAACCAAAACCAAGTTGAAGATCTACAAGTCCAATGTACGCTCAGTACTCCTATACGCCTCGGAGACATGGAGAACCAACAAGAAGATTGAGAGCAGGCTCAGAGGCTTTGAAGGAAGGTGTCTTCGCCGAATCCTGAAACTTCACTGGCAGCAACATGTCACCAACAGGGAAGTGTCAAAACGCACCGGCATTAACAACATTGTGGCCGAGGTAAAACAGCGGCGAAGGAGGTGGCTGGGACACACCCTCCGAATGGGCAAGAACAGACTCCCTCATACTGCGCTGAGATGGGCACCACCAGGGAAGAGGAAACGGGGCAGACCACTCCGCACTTGGAGGAGGACAGTAGAGGAGGAGATGAGAGAGGCGGGCAAGACCTGGAATGAATTGAGCTGGCTTGCCCAAGACAGAAAAGGCTGGAGGGATTTTGTTGGCGCCTTGTGTCCCGGCACATGGGATGAAGAGGATTAAGAAGTAAGAAACTATTTACAAAAGGTGGAAAGACATTTGTTTCATTAGAAAACATAAGCATGACATTGTGAAGAAAGAATTTTCATAGGTCAGCTTGGGTGCACATCAAAATACATGACATTTAAAAGTTGATATTTGGAATCTGCGCTAAATGGTATACAGATTGTAGCAGTGCACACGTTCCCTTTTTGTAGTAATCAGTTTCTGTTATGTTTTGCTAGACGGGCAGTATCATAACGCTAATGAAAAGTCGCAGACAGACAGCACCCGGCTGGCGAGTATTAATCCCTAAATGGTTTGGCCACAATGGAGCGAACACAATTTGGCACCACACTTCTAAAGAACTCCAGCATCAGGATTGCCTGTTTGCCATCATTGGCAGCCGAAATTTGGCCCTAGCAAAGTTTTCTCAGCAAACCTTGATGGAATTTGATACGAGCTCCCTTTTGATGTCAGCTAGACGATATAGCTGCACAACATGATGAAAGAATAGGCGGCCACAGCCCAATGATGCCAGAACAGTTCTAGAGCAGCCCGTGTGTTGTGTGTGGTGTGTGTGTGTGTGTGTGTGTGTGTGTGTGTGTGTGTGTGTGTGTGTGTGTGTGTGTGGTGTGTGTGTGTGCGTGTGGTGTGTGAAGAGTAGCCATTGTGAACGGTGCTGGTGAAAAATAATAGGGCAAGAAGACACAAAGGCTGAAGATTATGGTGGAAGGTAAACCCAACTGGATACCTGTGGCTGGTTTACTGGGCAGAACACTAATATCATACATAGATTTACATGTCTGTGATTATTTATTTTGAGGTTTAGATATCCTGATGATATATTACTGGGGAGATCCTTATTCATGCAGTCAAGCTTAACATATGTGTAGATGGTAGCATGGCAAAACTGGCGAATGATGTAAGAGCATAATAGAACTTTGTATGAATGCAATTTTTTAAAAAAGAATGTAATGAGAGTTATTGATTCTTAAGACCCCTTTTTGTTATTCTGTCTGTCTGTGTCTGTCTGTCTGTCCCCCCCCCCCCCCCCTCTCTCTCTCTCTCTCTCTCTCTCTCTCTCATGCTGGTCCTATCCATCCATTTTCCTTTTTCCTTTTCTTTCTCTTATTTCTTCTCCTTCTTTCATTTCTTTTATTTTGCTCCTTCCTCCTCTTCCTCTTCCTCCTCCTTCTTCTTTGGAATTTCTTCTTCGGAAGTTTTCTTCAGAATTCTTCTGATTCTTGTTGGTGGTGGTGGTGGTGTGTGTGGGGGGGGATGTTCTTCTTCTTCTTCTTCTTCTTGCATACTATCTATTTAAGTTTCAACCTTCAGCGCTTTAAATGAACAGGCTGATTGCTTTATGCAAGATGCAGTTAGACAAGGTCAGAACTGAAAAGCTTGAATGCAAGTGATTAAGCAGTGTGTGTGTGTGTGTGTGTGTGTGTGCGCGCGCACATGTGTGCAAGTATGCAGTGCCTGAGTTTGTGTGTGCATTCACCTGTGCATGCACATTCATGTGCAGTAAGTTAAGTATATGTTTGCACATGCCTGGATGCACCTGCACTATTACTATTTTTATGTGTGCTTTTTATTGACTTGTTAAGAGCTTTGATTTATTTGGTTGAAGAAAAACAGCCTTCAAAGCTAAGGTATATCTTCGTGCGGTTTAACTCATTAGATGGTGTTTAGCTTTCGTGTGATGAAAAGATAACAGTTCTTCATTGTGGAGTTATTCTTTCTTCATCAAACTCTAACATAATACCCATTATCATGCAGATTGCCTTTTTCTTTAAAAATAGTGCTGCTCAAAAGTATTTCTGTATGTGCGTAAGTTCAGATATAGTACAGCACCCTTTCTGTTTTTTACAGATTGAATGAAACCTCCATGATACATTTTTCTTTCAGTTGTGAAATGGATGGTACACTGTCAGTCCCCATTCCTCTTCTCCTCTTGTCAGCCTTTCAGCCTCAGCCTGTCAGCAGTCAGCCTATGGAACCAGAGGACACACACACACAGCAGGCTGAAGAGAAGTCAGTGTGACCACACAGCCTGTCTGTCGTCACCCTCACTGTCCATAAGGACAGGGCCAGGCTGGGGGTCTGTCTCCCCAGTGCATCAAAGCCTCCCGGCCTGTTTGAAGACAGACAGAAAAAAACTTCCGTGACTGAGGCACTGAATACACAGAGTTTAGTCTCTTTATTGCCTCTTAATTGGCCTACAAGTAACCAGCTCTGAATAGATGCTGCATGTAAGTATGACCATCTCCACAAGAACTCAAATAGTTTTTTCACGTTGTTCTTGATAAAAGTTTCACCATTAGGAAGCCTATCAAATCTCATTCCCCCACAGATCTTTGTGCCTATAGACCAGCTCAATCTACAGATTCGCTCTACCCCACAAACACACTCTAGTTCCTTGCAGACTATTGATCTGATTCTGTTGCTCAGTTGCTATCCTCTCCAGTTTCACATACACTCTTACATTTATTAACCCTCTGATTACAGTTGATAAAATTATCCACCCTCTGTATCACTTACAATATCATCTTCACTATGCCCATTTAGAAGAGGTAGTCTTTCATGCAGAGCTTCTGTAAAAGCTAGTTTCGTGTATATTCACAAAGAACCGGAGGAGGCGCCGTTATTGACTAATGACAGGACTAGGCAAAATGGTGCCCTCACTGCCTGCACAGCTAAAATGTGTCTGTCTTCAAACAGGCTGGGAGGCTTTGATGCACTGGAAAGACAGACTTCCCCCCCCCCCCCCCCCCCCACCAGCCTGGCCCTGTCCATTATGGACAGTGAGGGTGATGACAGACAGGCTGTGTGGTCACACTGACTTCTTTTCAGCCTGCTGTGTGTGTGCCGTCTGCTTCAATAGGCTGACTGTTGACAGACTGAGGCTGAAAGGCTGACAAATAAACATTGGAGAGACTGACAAAGTGTCGTTGTCTTCCTCCACAGCCCAACTAGAGATGCAGCACATTGGGATCATGACTGATGGATGACAATTAGCAAGTACATTTGCCTCAGTCTTTTAGGAGATACCTCTCTCTCTCTCTCTCTCTCTCTCTCTCTCTCTCTCTCTCTCACACACACACACACACACACACACACACACACACAGTGAGACTGACTGACTCACTCACTCACAAAGACAGGGACAGGGGCATGTGCGTGCGTGCGCGTGGTGCACATGTGTGTGTGTTTGTCTGGAGATACCACGCAGAGTGAGATCATCCTAATACAGACAGACAGGCAGATACAGAGAGGCAAACAGACGGAGAGACAGATAGGAGGATTCAGAGAGACAAAAGGACAGACAGACATAGAGACACACAGACAGAGGGAGTTGATCCTGAGAGACAAGAGAGAGGGGCAGAAACACAGACACAAACAGATGGAGACAATGAGAGCAGAGGGAATGGAGAGAGAACAAAGAAAGAGTACTAGACAGATAGAAAAACAGACAGACAGATAAACAGAGAAAACATCATCGAAATGTGTAGAGAAAAAGACAGTACCAGATTATCAGACAACCAAACAAACAGACCCACAGAGACAACATTGTCAATACGTGTGCAACGTCCTAATGACAAACGTCATTTTTACAATGGGTGTGCCAACACGTAATAACAAATGTCATTTTGTATTTCACATTTTCACCAACAATTCTCCCCACTCCCTTTCCCGATTTATTGCAGAAAATTTAGAATGAAATGAGGAGGGAATGAGGAAATAGATAAATGTCATCAACACTCAGAGACAACAAATATGAAGGGAAAAAACAAAAAAAAAGTCGTGAAAAACAATGACACTGACAGTGGCAATGAAAATGATAATGGCAGTTTTTATTGGCCTTTTATTGACCTTATCAACAGTCTTTATGTCCGCGGGGTAGGCAGGGAATAAGACAGTGACCTGATAAAAAAAAAAAAGACAGTGACCTGATAGTGGTATGAAATAAAATCTGAGCGCTTTGATTTGTTGCTTTACAAGATTCAGCGCTATATAAATTCCATACATTATTATTATTATTATTATTATAGTGGCCATGTAAAATACACACACACACACACACACACACACACACACACACACACACACACACACACACACACACACACACATACAATTTAGTCCTAACATAACATCCATCTCCACATGTTCTCTTCCCTTACGCACACTTTATGTATCCCCTTTAACACACCAAAAGGACATTTGAATGCTGCATGGTAGACTTGATACAACTCGGGAGTTGGGGAGGTTTTTTGCTATTTTTTACAACTTTGGCCATGGTAAATTTCGGCTGTGAAAAATAGTAAACCGGCACTGATAATTATGATGCCTGAGTTTCTGAGAAGTGTGCTAGCACCTTGTGTTTACTCCATTTGGTCATGAATACCATGTTGATTTTTAAATCCTTGCCCCCACCTTGCACCCAGGTGGTATCTTTCTGGAGTTCTTTGTCATTGCATTAAAGTGTGACGAGTGTGAAAAACACTACCTGATCAAGCCAGGGGGTGTTATCACATAGAGTGAAAGAAGGGGTTGGCATTAAGGTAACGATCCTCCCTGACAGTAGTGACAAAATACTGGGGAAACTGGGGACGTAGTCTTCATAAAAAATAAACATTAAAAAAAGAGAGATACCACGGCAACTAACATTTCCAGAAGAACCCCCAGGCTAGAGATGCATTGAAAAAGAGAACAAAGAGGTCCCTGGTTGAAAGGATAAATTGGACACCTGCTCCTCAAGCTTCTCTTACAGGGTCTAGTGAGGCGGAAGACACAGGGGTGTATGAAACCATGGGCATAACTATGTCTTACCTCTTTCACATCACTGAAAGAGGACATGCAATAAGCCCACACATGCTAGCAACAAACTGGTGTATGCAAGTAAGACTTCTTCTTTATTTATCATTAGTTCTTCACATAGTCTCTGACTTGGTATTGATATGTTAGTGAGATGCTTATAGAACAATAGTCTTTCTAACCCACAGCAAAACTGCCTTTGCACACTTCCCATTTAATTCATTTAGGTACACATATTATTTTTAGGATGGTAGAGATATACGTGCATGTGCGTGTGCACATGTGATAAAAATTTAAAAAGTGCGAGAGACAATTCCTTTACACTCTTGCCCTTGAACTATATACTATCTATCGCCTTCTCCCACTGACTTGAAGATGTCTTGATTTGGGTTCAAGGTGACTGTATAGAAATTCCTGCTGCAATCATTAAAAAAAGGCAACCATAAACTTCACTGGAAAAAGGAAAAATAGGCACTAAACACTGATTACACAGAATAAAGAATATTCACATTTTATACGTTCTAACATGAAACCAACCGCACAGATTTAACAGCGTTTACCCCTACCTTCAAAGCATCCTCATGCCCCTTAGTCTGCTATTCCTTCCCCATCTTTGCCTCATCCTTCCCGTCCATGCACACACATATACTGCAATGTAAACAGGCCTGGTGTCACCGAGTTGTGGTTACCTCCATTGATACCATTAGTTCTTCCCCAAATCATTTCAGCCAGGATGACTCTCCCTGCAACCAATCACCCATTCCAGGGCTTGTGACCACATCCTTCACTTCACATCAAAAGGAATATTACTTAAATTCGGTACAAATCGTGGAAAATTAACCCTTTAGAAAGAAAACTTTGTAGGTGACAAATTTGGGCCACCAACCATAATAAACAGCAAGAACAATGACGGACTTTCTTCAAAGTGTGCTGCCAAGCTGCCTTTACCCCATTATAGGTAAACTATTTGGGGGAATCTGATACTAACTTGCCTTCCAGATAGGCAAAAGCAATGGATCAGTGGTTTAGAGGTAATGCATTCACCTAGGAAGCAAGGAAGTTCGGTTTCAGTTCTCTCTAAGCTCAAACTTTTTCCTCAGCCATTTGACCATAAGTGGTGGTCTAGGTGCCAGATTTTTTATGAGACAATAAACAATGTCCTTTGTGAAACACGTGTAGCGGACTTAAAAGAACGCATGGCTACAAGAGAGCTGTCCCAGGCAATGTTCAGTATGAAAAGCCACTCTCATAGGGAAAGAAATACACTTGCAGACCAGGCCAACAAGAGAGAAATTGATGGCGCTGCCTTTGTGGCAACAGGCTCTCCCCGAGGAGAGCAGCCTGACTTTTACATTGAGAAATCTGTTGTGACTGAAAGTGGTATACTATACAATCAGCCTGCCACAGTGAGTAGAGATCCATAAGACGTTGACCAATGCTGTAGCCAACGTCTAGCACATCTGCCTTAAAGAGAGACAACTCCTGTCAGTGTGGCCACAAGTGAACTCTGCATCAGCTGCTATGCAGAGACTGAGGTAAATGGCCAGCACCTCGGTTAACTAGGCGCCATAATTACCAGCTGTGTCCCGTTCTCACTTTAGGATCAAAGTCACTTGCCTTGCATTTTAACCAGTGTTGGATATTCTCATTTTACTCTTGATCTCACATGTACAGTGTTAAACATTTACCATGTGGAATATGTAGCCTGTCAGTTCTGTTTTCTTTCTTTACATACTTTTTTTAAAAATTGGATCAGGTATGAATACCTGAAAGTAACTCCTACTTTGATATTACTCAGCATATTGGTTATCATCTGTTTTGGTAGAGTTCTTTTGCAGCAACTTGCTATATACAGAAAATTAACTTGCTGCCACTATTGTTGTGTTTCTGTATATGTTGAAGCCTGCATAAGCAGAACACTGCAGATGAAGAGTAGCAGGCAGATCCTGCAGGGCTGGCAGGCAAGTGGTTATGAGAAATCATTAAATAATATCACCCTTAAATGGCTGAGCCGGAATGGGATGAACACACTTACATGTAACACTCTCCAAGAACTCTGGCATCGTGATTGCCTGTTTACCATCGTCAGCGGCCCAAATTTGTCCTGGCCAAAGTTTTCTCACCAAACACCCAGAGCCCTGTTAAGCCTCTTATGCAGCATTCATGCTCTCTTTTGATGTGAATTAGGGGATGGAGCTGTGGAGCCTGGCTTGTGTAGAGAACTGTCTTTGAAGAAAGACTCCGCCAGTAGGCAGAGGGATGGTATCGATGGATGGAACCACTGCTCAGTTACACCAGATATGTTTACAGAGGCCTAAATGTTGAAGAGAAGAGGGGGTAAAGAAGAGGAGAGACGAGTGAGTGTGCTGGAGGAAGAGGCAGATTGTGTAGTTCAGTTGAAACAAATACTACAGTCAAGTCCATCTGGCGAACTGCACATCTGAGCATGATTAGAAGATATCTAGTTCATTTGCTATTGAAGGGCTGTCAATTGAAAGAGATCTCTGCCTGATTTCCAGAAGCAATTTGATGGCATCACAATGGGATTTTGTTGACAGGTATCATAAAAATGAGCAAGGATTATAGGTGTACTAGTGTGAATAGTAAAGGATCAAAACCTTCAATTTTTTTGTTTCTGTAAAAAAAAAAGTGTCACTCTTTGCAATAACTTTTATGTGTGATGCAGAACATCTGCTACAGATCCACTCAGTAATGTTTACCAATGAAAATTCTATTGCTGTGATGATGAAGCTTCAGGTACATACTGAATACGTTCCATATACCCCGAATATGAACATGATAAATTGCTGGATCTTTAACATGCAGATTTGATCTGCATTTGTATATACATCAAGAAGGATAATGCTCTAGCATTTTTGCACAAAACTGAACCTGACAGATTGTCTCTTATCTAACCATTTGACTGCCATGCCTATATATTTCTGCTGGTATGGGGGCTGTAAGTGTGTACACGAGCATTTTCCCTTTGTAGCATGCATATGCATGTGCATTTTTACTGCGTGTTATATTAACTATTCTTCTTCGTTTGACTATGATTAACAGTGTTAAGGTCATATGCTTTCACTTCCATGAGAGAGATCTATGTTGACTTTACTATATACATGTACATGATTTTTTTTTGTAAACGCCCAGTAAGGTTGTTAGTGTTATTGTTGTTGCTGCTGCTGTTGTGGTATCTGTCGTTGAGATCCAGGCTTTTTTGCAGACAAAGAGCTGCAGACAGACAGACCCTGCTTGGCTGGCACAACACTGGGTGTCAAGGTATAATAATCCTTAAATGCTTTGGCCAAAATAGGGCAAACGCAATTTGGCAACACACTTCTAAGGAAGTCTGGCATGGTGATTGTCTGTTTACCATCGCTGCCCGCCCAAATTTGGTGCGGGCAAAGTTTTCTCACCAAACCACCCCAAATCCTGTTAAGTCTATTAGGCAGCATTTCAGCTCTCTTTTGAAGTGCACAAGGGGAGGGAATTGCACGATGAGGGATGTAGGGAGTGTTTTTGATGAAAGAATTCGGGATTTTGCGAGGATGGTGATGATGGAGAATATTGCTGTTTATTGATGCTAGGCTTGTTTCAACTGGTACACTGTACGTGTGTCTGAATAAAGGGAGGATGGGTAAAAAAAACCAAAAAACCAAGATAATGTGGTGACATGCTACAGGGACTGGGAGTGATATGAGCTTGTGACGAATTTAAGAGTCCCTTTGGCGTGTCACTGAACATTGATTAAACAAATGCTGGCTAAGTAGTAGCCTGCCTATCTTTGTCCAGTTCCTGGGTTTTTGTTCATAGTTCAACAGAGATTTTTCATCTTTGAGCTACCATAAAATAGGGTAACTTTTAAATTTAGGAATAAATTTATTTTGTTCTGATCTGCGTTGTGATGGGATCATGAAGAACAGAAACAGACACAGACTGTAGTTTTCTTAGCAGTCTTTGTGACAGTATCACACTGGTAGATAGACAGACAGTCCATATTAACTTAAATGCCACCCACTGCTCACTATCTATTTTTTATTGGCAACTTCAGTTCGGTTTCAGAAAGTCTCCTTACAATGATTGCTTCTCTGAGGATTATAATAAGAAAATCTTAAGCACACATTAAATCCTGTTGCACTCTTCGGAAGAGTAGGCCATTGTGTGCTGGTGGGAACGGATGACAAAATTTACAAAACCGCATACACACGGGGACTGCGAGTAAAAAGGCACATGAGTGCTTATTCAATTTTCCTCGAAATTAAAAAAATAAACAACTAGATGAATAAGTATATAAATGAATGAATGAATAAATAGATATTGAGTCTGCTAAGCAATGCTCCTATCATGCGAGGTGAGGGATGCGGCTACTACAAGGCCTGAAATGGATGGTTAGATGCAGGGAAAATCATCCTGGCGGAAGCGTGGATAAGATGATATAATAGTATCCATGGAAAGAAGGGTTACTCAGCAATACCAGGCCTGTTTACAGTGCAGGGTCTCTGTGTGTGTCCGTGTGTGCATGGAGGAAAGTGGGGGGGGGGGGGGGGGGGGGGGGGAAGGGGGGGGGGGAGCCAGAGGAGAGAGAGGAATTATCAGAAGGGGGTTGGGGGTGTTGTGGGGATGGAGCAAACGTTGTCGGCAAGTTCCTCTGGCTGGCTGCAGGTCAGAGCATTAGTAAAACAGTCTGCGTTGTTAGTGTTCAGTGCCTGTTTTGTCTAATTTCCAGGAAAAAATGTATGAATGCCTTTTTTTTACCATTGCAACAGGAATTTATGTAATTTTACTTTGAACACAGTCTAGGTTTGTTAATTAAGCAGGCAATTTCTTTAAGTCTCTCTCTCTCTCTCTCTCTCTCTCTCTCTCTCTCTCTCTCTCTCTCTCTCTCTCGCAGGCACATGTGTGTAGGCATATTTTTATGTCGAGAAATGAAAATCCGTGGGAAGCGTGAAAAAAGCAATGTTGCTATTGGCTACAGAGACTGTTGTTCTGTTACCTTATAATTAAAACATAAACAAATAGGTCAGAGACTATGTGGAAAAACTGGTTATGAAGGCATGAAGACGCAAACACCAAGTTGTTGCTAGCTTCTGTGAATTCTAGTCTCATGTCAAGTCCTTTCAGTGTTGTGAGAGAGGCAGGCTTTGGTCTGACTTGTACTGAGTGCATCAGTTTTAGTGTGGGCAGTTTGATTCCATTCCCCACTGGAAATGCTGTACATCAATGATACAATCAGTCTGACTGTGGGTACCGTCAGATGCATACATTCCAGGTCCCTATTCTACTCGTAGATGTTGTGTAACAACCTCGTGTTTTCCGGCACAAAGTTGTTACCAACAGCAAACTTTATTAGCTTTTAATCCGTCCTGTCACCCTCCTAAAGGCTTGCATGTGCTGTATGAAAGTTAACGCAGCCATAAGGTACTTTAGAACGAGAGGAAACATACCCAATAACGGCTACAAACACTGCCAATTCGCGTTGTGTTTTCATAAGGAGAACAAATTAGCTTTAATCACTGTAGTGTGTGCTGACTCGGAAAGTGTCAAAACAAAGAAAAGCTGACAGAAAACAAACCGCCGAACAGGACAGGGCTACTGAGAGCTGACACAGCTGGGAAAAGACAGGGGGGAACTAGGACACAGAGAGAGCATGGAAGGGAGGGAAGAAGAGAAAGGTGGATGGTGTGGTGTGGAGGAGGACAGGGACGGGTGGAAGGAACACAAGACGGGACTTGCGCCCAACCGAGCCGGTCATTGAGAAGAAACGAAGACACGACGCTTTGACAAGCTGGTGAGAAGCCGAGAGCAAGGCCCGCAGTGGGGAAGAGAGTTGTTTTGATTTCATTACCACCTTCCCTTCGCTTCGTCGCCTCTCCCCTGGCGTCCCTCTACTGCCGCTTGGCCTCTTTCATTAGCGGCGAAGAATTTGAAATGAACATGTAACAATCGCCAAACCCGACCCCCCACACCCCTGCCCGTTTCTTGGGGGCTTCCTTGGACAAGACTCCCTGACTGAGCGCCCGCCATTTGCATACTTGGGGGCATCGCATGATCCCGGCTTGTGCATTGGCTGGCACGCTCGTGTCACCCTCAAATGGATCCCAATCTGGAGCCCTTTCAGGACCTATTCAGGCCCGCCCCCTGCCTGGATAATCTGACAGTTGTGGCACGACAAAATGCCGACCCCAAATGGTGTCAAGCTCGTCCCGGGCTCATCGGCCTATAATACACGCTCCCTTTCCACTTTTCTGCTTGGTTGCCAAAAGGATCTCCCTGTATTGTACCTTGCAGATTTCATACAGTCGTGTCTGATAGATGCAGGAACAAAACTATTAAGCAGTTTTCCTGGGCGGTAGCACTGGGGTGTGAATGAAGCTATTGAAAACTCTAGCGGCTGGAGGGCAGTTGTGCCTGTTTGCCTACTCTGCTACTGGCTAGGGGAACCTGGAAGGAGGGGAAGGGGAGATTGGGGGAGGGAGTTAAAGGGTGAATGAAGAGAATTTAATTAGCAGAGAAATCTAAGCAAATAATTTACAGGCCTTCTTAATCGTATGCGTGAAGGACTGTAGCACGTACAGCGTTTCCATGTTAAATGCAGGGTCTCTATCTGTGGGGGGGAAAAAGCTCTCTATGATATTAATTGGCAGGAGTTTGTCCAGTTTGCCTAAGGTGACTGAAAGTGGCATTCATGGTATTTCCTGTAGTAAATGCTCACAGGAATAATCATGTGCTCCCATGAGACTTTGTCATCAGTGGCTGTATGTAAAGCCTTTTCTGGCATGGCTCAAAAAGGTTTATCTATTTTCTATCAAAAGACTTAAGACTTTGAACTTTCTATGGCGAATTGTGTCTCTGCAGTCAACGTATGTTCATATCAGCAAGATCTATTATTTCCAGAGGGGCTTGGCCACCCTTACATGTAGCTATAGACCAGTAAGGTTTATTTGCATGCAATTAGCCTGAAAGAGAAAACAAAATTAGATGACTACTGTTGCTGACTTCAAGAAGATGACCTATCACAATGAAATACTCATAGGCCTTTGTCGATTCCACTTTCCAGCTGAGAGAGAGACACACAGACAGACAAAGAGTATCTCATCCAAGATACCAAAACGAGAGAGACAGACAGACAGACAGACAGACAGTATCTCATCCAAGATACCAAAACGAGAGAGAGAGAGAGAGAGAGAGAGAGAGAGAGAGAGAGAGAGAGAGTGTGTGTGTTTCTTAGATCTCTTGGAGTCACTCTCTGCCTGTTTATGAAAAAGCACGCCATTTCAACGTCCACCAAAGTTTGTTGGATACAACTTCCCATTTCACTCCTGGTGTTTCTTCTTGAACTAAGGCAGGGTAGCTGCTCTGCCATGAAATGTAGGGCCTGCCACTCTGCTCACCAATATTCAGGAGACGATCTTGCTGGGGGAAAGAGTAGTGTCATTCAGTTGGAGTAGTCTGGCTGGTTGTTGGTTTTGTTGTTGTTGTTGTTGTTTATTTGCTTACTTCTTTGTTTGCTTGTTCTTGTATAAACAGTGGTAAGAACCCCTTCACTATAGTGCAGAGATTAGATGACATTGACAGTTTGCATGTTTCTAGCAGTTTACAAACACACAAACACACTTAACTTACCATCGAATGCTGGCCATGCATAGTTGCGAACTTGCTTCTTGTTGTGAATGTCACTGATGCCTGCGGTTTCGTCTTTTTTTCAACTTCATGATGAGGTCAAGTCAAGTCAAGTCAAGTCAAAAACACTTTAATCATCCCATGAAGGGCAATTACAATACTGACAGGCAGATTGATACACATCAAATATATCAAAGACACAAAAGCTATATTTCATATTGGTTTTCAAATAAAATGTCACGAACACACACACACACACACCAACACACACGCGCGCATGCGCACACACACGCAAACACCCGCACGCACGCACACACATCAATTGTGAACACAATTTTAAACCCATTGACTAGAAGACATAAAAACTTATTTTTACGCACGCATATACGCAGCACGTACACACGCACGTACGTGTGTGTGCAAACACGCCCACGCACACCATACACCAATATATGAATTCAATGTTTTAAGACCGTTGACTAGAAGGCAGACTTATTTCACACACCCACGCACCCACCCACCCACCCACACACACACACACACACACACACACATAATTATGTATTGACTACACTCGTAACAATGACAATCAGGCAAGTAATTCAGAGAAATGTAAAAGAGAGGTACACACACACACACACACACACACACACACTCACTGTGTTAGTGGCACATCTTCAGTTTTCACAGGCTGCTGTGGGATGTGGTGACTGTCGCTAGAGAGGGCGTGAAAGTCTTGACCAGAAGTACAGGACAGTGTTCAGGGAGAAGGTCCTGTACGGCTGAAAGCTTTCCTCTCCCTACAGGTTTGAGTCTTCTCAGAGGGCTTTGGTGTGTTGTGGCCTAAATCCAACCGAAATCAATTAGCAATTAGGGCCTAGTAGAGATGTCATTTTCTAAGCCAAAATCGGTGCAAACACCACAAAACGCAACAAAGAAATGCGACAAGACATTGGGAACTTGAATATATATTTCTCTGTTTTCTCCTTATGTAGTCTATATTAAAGTGATTTCTGATTAACTGTTTTTTCGTTCCTCGGCTAGAGGGAGCTCTGAGGGTCATGGATGGTCAGATTTTGCACATGGGACTGTTTTTGCCCTCCATGAAGGTAGCCATGCTCCAACTTCGGGGTATGTATGCTGGGTATGTTCGTGTTTCCGTAACCCACCGAACGCTAACATGAATTACGGGATCTTTAATGTGATTTTGATCTGCATATGTATATACACGAAGGGAATTAGGCAATGGCAGGTCTGCACTTGAAGTTGACTCAGGAGATAGTGGCCAGTCGCTGCCGAAATGGCACTGGAAGGTCTGCACTTGAAGCTGACCTGGGAGATAGTAAAAATCCCTACGCCGCCGAGATTCGAACCCACTCGGCTATAGCCTACGCCCCTTGTTAATTTGACATCATGCAAGTTAACATTTTACATGCAACATCTATGCTCCCGTCAGTCACACCACAGGGACCGTGTATCACACGTAAGCTACAAAAACGAGCTAGCGCTTGCGATGTGGAGATCTATGCAGAGAAAACAAGGTCATGGTAAACAGCACCAGTGACGTTACAGTTAGCATCGTCATGAATGGTCAACAACTTGAAGAAGTAGACACCTTCAAAAATCCTGGCTCCACACTGACCAAAGATGGCCGATCTGTAGCTGAAGTAAAGATCAGACTAGCCCTAGTAACCTCGATTGTGTGTGTGAGTGTGTGTGTGTGTGTCCCATTAAGCTGGTAGATAGCATAGTATTCATACGCTTAAAATTAGCTTTCTTGTATCTTAAAGTGTTTTTGTTGTTGTGGTGTTGTTGTTGTTGTTGTTTTTGCTTTCTCTCCCTGGTAAAGAAAACCAAGTTCTGCAAAAAGCATTAACATACAAAGCAAAAGAGGCAAAATCACAACTAAAACCAAAACAAAATGAGCTGAAGGAAAACAAAGCATAAAAATAAAACCTTTAAAAGAAAATAAAACAAGCAAAACGAATCAAAACAAAAACCAAAAACAAAACAAAAGTCAAAACACGAGATGACGAACTTGCAATTACCTCCCTTCTAAAGCTACACTACCTTTCATGAAAAATTATCACACTTTGAGTTTGTTTGTTTTTCATGCATTTATTGGTCACAGTCTAGGGAGAAAAACAAACTCTAAAATATTTGAAAAAAATAGTAAAATGATGCTATTGACATTTGATAGTAATCCTAAAGGTAAAAGGTTATGTAATAAAGTAATTTCATAGCACAAATAAAATCCTCTCCATTAGTGTCACAGTTTCGTCCCTTAGGTGGGGAAAAAAAGCATGAAGGGAGACAACTTGCAAGAATTATTTTTTTCTTTTGCACAACAGTACCGGTGTTATATCTGTTCATATATCGTGTGTGTGAATGAATTTTAAGTTTATCATTCACAACGAATCTAGTTGGGGTTTGTTTTTTTAATCAAACAAAGTAGTCAAATATATGACAAATTGGCTATTGTGTTTTTGTTATTGTTTTTCTTTTTAGTTTAATGTCACTTTCTATTGCTAGCTGTTTTGTTGTTGTTTTGGAGTGGGGTTTTTTGTTTGTTTGTTGACTTGGTTGTTTTTGTTGTTTTCTTTGGGGGAGGGAATATTGGTTTTATTTTTGTTGTTGATGTTTGTACACTGTGAATGCATGATTTGAAGCTGTAAAAGAGTTTGCAACTTAGCTTTAAAAAAAACAACCCTCTCTTTGTCCTTTAACGTCTTCAACTCTTTGTATTTGTATTGTATGCTGTTGGGTAAAATGTTGAAAAGTGGTAAATGGATGTTTATAAATTTGTCAAATCAATTAACTCGTTCATAGGAAATGGCATGAAATCAAAATTATTCGGAATCCACTGCATGAGAAGAGAGAGAGAGAGAGAGAGAGAGAGAGAGAGAGAGAGAGAGAGAGAGAGAGAGAGAGAGAGAGAGAGATGCTCAGTATTTTTACAGAGTAGGTCGAATTATGTTTTGGGAGTATTCAAACTAGATTTTTTTTTTCAAATGTAGGCAGGTCTAGCCTCAAAACACAAATATAACCTACTGAAAGATATACGCAAAGACAAACAATCTGATGAAAATGAGAACAAAGATCACTTTTGTTCACACAGAGAAGGGTCTGATAACTTTGACAGCAGACTGACGAAGGAACATTCAAGTAAACGAAATGAGATGCTAGGTGCTGCAAGATCCTGCATCTCTTCTTGTGGCTGTGGTGAGGGCTTTTGAACACGTTAATGAAAAGAGAGAGAGAGAGAGAGAGAGAGAGAGAGAGAGAGAGAGAGAGAGAGAGAGAGAGAGAGAGAGAGAGAGGGGGGGGGGGGGTAAGGAGAGGAGAGAGACAATGACAATGACAAATTCTTTTATTTCGAGGATAATGAATAAGCTATCATGTGCTTTTTTACATTCAGTCCCCGACTGAAGAGAGAGAGCGAGCGAGCGAGCGAGAGAGAGAAAGAGAGAGAGATAGTGTGTGTGTGTGTGTGTGTGTGTGTGTGTGTGTGTGTGTGTGTGTGTGTGTGTGTGTGTGATGTGAGAATTTACTGTGAGAGTTTCAATGAAGATCTTCTGATAAGGTGCTAGAAAAATCTAACTGATTTTCTATTATACGAATGATAAAATTAAAACAAAACAAAGTAAACATAAAACAAAACAAAGGATTATTGTTGTGTTGTGAACATGGCGTCTTTTTTACACTAAACAGAGAGAGAGAGAGAGAGAGAGAGAGAGAGAGAGAGAAGTGATTCTGTGGACACTCACTCATTTTCTGAGTGTCACTTTCTGAAACTAAAGATTGAAGAACTTGCAAAATACAATCGAACGCCAGTTTATTACAACTAGCGTTATGTATCTTTCTTGTATTAAATGTACTTTGTAAGAATACTTAGCTGCAAACTATGCTAATCAATTGTCTTTTCTTAATTGTTCTTTGTTTATCTCTTATTTTCGTGACTCAGGCAATAAAACTTGCTAACGACTTAACAATTAAGCAGAAACAATGTCTTGTCTTTTAGCTACGTCTGATATAGATGGATAGATAGATAGATAGAACACAAAGGAGTTTTCGTCGTCTATATTGTGTTTGCAGAAAGGACAAGCTCTTTCTGCAGATATGTCCAGTTCAAACCGTCTCGAATGCGGAACAAGTTTGAGGTAGAGCGGTAAACGGAGAGAATTGTTTCTCAGTTTAACAACAAAAAACAAAAAAAAGCAAACAGGGCGAATCCACAAAGGATACTAGGTCAAAGGGAAACAATCTAACCTGTGCCATGATTGCAATGAGTGTTGTTTCCCTTCATGCTGGAAACTGCGAGTCAAGTCAATTTTTTTTCCATATGGTACATTGAATAAGCAATCCCTTTGCTTTTTTTTCATCAAGTCATCTATCTAGGAACAAAGAACAACTTGATCAATATTGACTAACTACATTATTACCATAATCAATAATAATAAAACTAACTTCCCCCAAAAATAGACACAAAGAAAAAAAGACACACACACACACACACACACACACGCACACACACACACACTCACTCACTCACTCACTCACATACGACCAAAAACAAAAAATCTCATCAACAACAAAAATGGAACCCCCCCCCCCCCCCCCCCCCCCCCCCCCCCCCCCCCCCCCATCCCACTCACCCACCCACCCACCCAAAAAATACACTGCATAACTCGTACACGTATACACGCGCGCGCACGCAAACGCAACGCAATATAACACAACACAACACACAGCGTGGTGTGTGTGTGTGTGTGTGTGTGTGTGTGTGTGTGTGTGTGTATCAACTATTTTACTTCGAGTATAATGGAATAAGTACTCATGTGCTTTTTTTTTTTACATCTTGTCCCCGTGTGTATGTAGTTTTGTAAATTTTCTCATCTGTTTCGTGTGTGTGTGTGTGTGTGTGTGTGTGTGTGTGTGTGTGTGTGTGGTGGGGGGGGGGGGGGGCGTGCATGTGTGCCTGTGGATGGGGTGGAGGTTGCACTACCCATTCGCACGAATTGCCAAAGTTGATTTTGTTTATGAGCTTGATCTACTCTAGGTAACTGACGAAGAGCCCCTCACCCCTCTTGCCCTAAACCAACCCTAAAATAAAAATAAAAACAAACACAAATAGAACATTAAACAACAACAACAACAACAACATCAAGCAATCTTCTAATGTGCAGCAGTATTTCAAATTCATGCATGCACATTTTCTTGTAATCCTCCAGACCGACATAGGAAAACTTCATAAATTTTGCTGTAAATGTGTACATATCTTAGAAGCACTCTACATCCTTTTATATCACATCTGCGATGATTATTATCTGCACGATTTTGTTAATGTAGACAACCTCCGGCGCCTGTGGTTTAAAAAAATTTAGTAAACTCGTTTGTGATTGGTCAGTGGTGCCCGTTAGTTGTACTTCCTGTGACCTAGAAGTTGTAAAATCGTTGTCTGCAAACACAGGTAAGCAAAAGTTGGACATCAGTTTTCTTGCACACTTTTTCAGTTTGTCTGTGGATACATCTCATTTGCTCACATTATTTTTGTCATTCTTTTCGTAGTCAGGTTCCGTGCTTGTTGTTGCAGGGGTGGAAAACATCTGTAGGCCTACTAGAGCAAGCATAGAACATTGATGTAAATCTTTTTTTCTGAAACTCTGGTAAGCTAACCTACTGCATACTGTAAGTTCAACCCGGCTAGTTACCAGAGGCGAATTGGGTTACTGTTTTAATGTCTGTGGATTAAGGTCACATTGTGTACTTTTGAACTGTTCCAGAGTCTTCTGCGTTATCTGTGACCTCAATTTGTGTATGTTTTTCGTTCTTGTATTTTGTACATGTTGTGTGTGTGTGTGTGTGTGTGTGTGTTATACAAATAAATTCTGTTTGGGAGGAATGGCAACTGACAAACACTTTGTGTAATATTCTTCAGATGGCATGGTATGTAAATGGTGCACTGTAGAAAAAAAAATGTTTATTTCATTCTTTTATTTGGAGGATAGTATATTAATATGTGTGTGAGGGAGGGAGGGGGGTGCATACACATGCATTGGTATATGTGCTCGTGTAAATGCGTGTGTGAAATAATATTCTGTGAATGTGTGTGTGTGTGTACACATGTAATAATATATGCATATGTGTGTCTGTCTGTGTGTGTGTTTGTTTCTGTGCATGCAGCCATGGCTTCAGCGGTGTGTCTGGTGCAAGGAGCCAGCAGAGGGATAGGTCTGGGTTTCTGCAAAGCCTTGCTGGCCCGCCAGCCACAGGCCTCCATCATTGCCACCTGCAGGAACCCAGGCAGCGCCACAGGCCTCCAGTCTTTACAAGAGCAGCACTCGCAGCGCCTGACAGTCCTTCCTCTGGATGTGACAGACACAGGGCAGATTGAGCAGGCTGCCAACACTGTGCAGGAAAAGTTTGGTCATGTGGATTTGCTTATTAACTCGACAGGAATGCTGCACCCCACTGGACGAGGAGAGACCAGTCTGGAGGATGTTTCTGTTGAAGTGAGTTGATTGGTGTTGGAATTGAGAAGTTCATATCACAAAGAACTGAAGAAAAGCATTTGCCACATCTGTTGAAGATTGATTTTTATTATTACTTTGTTTCTAACATGTAATATTGTGAATCTGATTAGTATGTGTTCCTGTAATAAGAAAAGCTTTTTTAGGCAAAAGAATGTTGAAATGTTAGCTTTCTCTGGCACTTTGAATCAAAAGTAACTATAAGGCAATCTGGCTCTTCTGTGTATATACCAGCTATTTGCCCCATCTCAGAGTTTTATCTACCAACTTAAATCAGGCAAAAATACCTAAGTGTTTGTCAGCTGGAAAGTTTATTTATCTGATGTTTTTAAAGAGAGAATTGTTTTGAAAGGTACTCATTTTTAAGGTTGATGTGGCCAATAAATTGTGACATATCCTGAAGAACTAAATTGTATTATCAATTCCATTCTAAGCTTTTCTGAAAATGGGAAAATCACATGTATACGGAATCTGCTATGGTTTTCTTATAATTGATATTCCACGTGTTTGTCTTTGCCTTTTGATTACCTGTGGTGGCCTGTAGGATGATGGTGGGATTTTTGCTGCTTGATTCAAGGATTGCAAGCTCAAATATTACTTGTGGCCACCAGGCTAGAAAAGACTCTCTGTAGAGCCAGCTTTTGTGCATACTCTCATTTCCCTATGAGTCCTTTGAATGATCCTTAAAAACCAAAGTCCTGTGCATACACAAATTTAAGTAAGTCATCTCACATGCCCATTAAACCCCATCCCACCTTTCCAAGAGGAGTGTCATTGTGTGCCAGTAGGAATTGTGAACACAATAAAATCATAATAAACATTGGAAGACAGAATGGGACAGCCTTAATGATGGGGAAAAGTTTACACACATAAATCTCACTTGATGAACGTGATAATTTTCACCAAAGAGCAAGTCAATTGCTTGTATACTAGCACTGATAGGTAGCATGGCTCCTTAGGAAAAACAGAAGTTTTTCCTTTAACCTTGTTTAAAATATCTTCTGGCATGACCTGTTTCATATGGTGGTCAGGGTTTGGAGGCTACGATGCTCACCAACGCTCTAGGTCCACTGATGATGGCCAAGCACTTTGCTCCCTTGCTGCAGAAAGGTCAAGGGGTCATCGGTGTCCAGTCATCAGATTACAAAAGCTTCCATGCCTCTGTTCTCGTCAATATGTCTGCCAAAGTCGGCTCCATCACAGATAACGGTATGGGTTTAAAGTATTGATTGTAGTATTAATTTTGCTCAACCCTGAACAGTATTTACTAATGTTTGCAAAGTGTATGTGTGTGTGTGCATGCATTCAAGAGCATTTGTGTGCATGCTTTTTGACATTCTGGAATAGTTGGGCATGTATTTGCTAAGTACAGGTTTATTTCTTTTTCTTGTCTTTTAAAAATTTTTTATTGTTCATTAAGTTGGATAATTGGATTTGTGAAAGAGACCACTCTATCAATTGATAGTTTTTGGTCATGCTGTTACTAGATGGTGATTGTGCATAATTAATTTCCACTTTCTGACTTTTTTGTGTGTTTTGTTTTGGGGATGTTTCCTGCCTCATCTTCTATGAGATTCCTGACCTGCTGTTCCCATGCCATTCCTCTCAGTCTCCATCCCAGCCATACCCAAGTTTGCCACATCACATCCTCAGTGCCAGAAGTCCACAGAGAGCTTATCAATGTTAGACTGCCTCAGAGCCATCTGCCAGAGGAGCCCTACACTGCTGCTGGATCACTTTCCCACTTCTGAATATTATTCTTCCTGTTTCTTGAGATATGAATTCAGAGAAAGTCTGTGGAGTGTTTTAGGCTGACTTAAAATCTACAGTGCAATTCATAGACTTTGCCTCTGCTGTGATCTTAATCTTTGACCTCTCCAGGCTTTGGCCATATTGTTTTACGCACACACATTCAGACATACAAATATATTTACATATGCCATACACACATATACCAGCAGACACAAACACATTTCTGTCATGCACATTTTATGCTAATATATGTGCATAAGAAATAAATTGTTTGTACTCACATGCATTCACATGTGAGCTCATGCATATGCAAACATACGTTTATGCACAGCTGACAGATGTGGTATTGACAGACAGTTTCCATATGTACCCAACCCTGTGCTTTCAGGACTAGGCGGGTGGTACAGTTACCGTCTCTCCAAAGCAGCTCTGAACATGGCCACCAAGAACCTCAGTGTGGAGCTGGGACGAGGTCGCCGCAAGGTCATCTGCATCTCCCTTCACCCTGGCACTGTGGATACAGAGCTGTCCAGGCCTTACCACAGCAATGTCCCCAACTTGTTCTCTGTGGAACACTCTGTGGAGCAGATGTTAGCTGTTATCGACAGTCTGGCTGTGGAAGACACAGGCAAGTTGTTCGCTTATGACAGAACCGTTTTGCCCTTCTGAAGTTGATGTGTTTCATCAAATGTCTGTCCAGGTGATCTTTGGGTTTGTTTGCTTTTTGGAGTGGATGTCAAATTTGATATGTTTGTAAGAATTTGCACATGCCAGAAATTATTCCAAGGATTTTTTTTTTTACCATGGGTGAAGTTTTTGGTCACGTCTTGGGCCATTCCAGTTTGGGAAATGAAAGTGCCTCAAAAATTTGTTTGCTTTTCTTCCCATGCTTATGACGTTATGTTTGTTTTTAGTGGGGTTTTTGTTGGTTTAGGCTAGTTTATTTCCTTACACTTACATTTCCTTGTTTATTTGTTTGATTGTAGAGGGTGGGTGGGGGTGTCTATGTCTAATTCTTTGCTTTAATTTGAGTTTTTCTTTCGGTTTTTTTTGGGGGAGGGGGGGGGGGGGGTTTGGGGGAGGTATTTTATTTCTAAAACTGTTTTTGTATCATGTATTGTTTCCTTCTAGAAAATCTCATTTATTAAGTATTTCATGCATTCATGGCAGCATTGATAAAAATGACAATCCCAGCATTAATTTAAAGAGATTAATCATTACTAGCAGTGTGCTAAAGGAAATGCAGCTGAAGTTGTATGGAAGCATTTTTTTCTTGCGGTGATATTTCTTGTCATAATGAGTCTTGACTCTATATGCTCAGTATTGATAAATCCCAACTCACATGCAATTTTTTTTTAAACTGAATTGCTGGTTAATAGTATACACAAAGCTACACTAATGTAAAAGGCTTATCATTTCTTTGTTAGACTTCATTTTATTTTCTTGGTTTATCAGTGGTATTCATTTTCTTCACCTCATGCAGTTTGCTGACAGATTTGCGATTGAATATATTTGGCTTTTGCCTTACCAACCTGTTCGCTCACCACAATTACCTATGTTATATTTTGATTGATCGTCTACTTTTCCCTTCCCATCAGTGTACATAAATCTTTTCTTTCTCCAGGTTTTTTCTTTGAATTATTCATTGTTGGTTTGAATATATCATATACAAATTTTGACCTCAGATGACTTTTTTCTGCTGAATGTCATTTTTTTAAATTATGGGTTAATTACCTTTTATTTGTAATAAGTTGTGGCATAAAATCAAACTGTATGACTATTATTCTGATAGAATGTTAGAGATGGTAGTTGTTGCAAATTGAACTGTCTCATTGTTGTTCAGAGGCAATATTCACTTTTGTCACAATATTAATAATAATAATAATAATAATAAGGTATGGAATTTATGTAGCGCTGAATCTTGAAGAGCAACAAATCAAAGCGCTCAGATTTTTTTTTTTTTTAATATTGAGGATAATGGAATAAGCACTCATGTGCTTTTTTACATCCAGTCCCCGTGTGTATGCGGTTTTGTAAATTTTGTCATCTGTTCCCACTGGCACTCAATGGCCTACTCTTTCGAAAAGCGGAACAGGATTTAACATGTGCGCAAGATGTTCTGCATGCATTCGCACATAGGGCCTCGGTTTATAGTCTCATCCAAAGGACTTTATATTGGCATTTACTATGCCAGACGGACATCTGTTCTGTACTTGAGTTTTGATTCGTTGTTGATCTTTTTGGACACTCCTCCCCCCCCCCTGACTTTTGTATAAGTCTCTTCTCATTTTGTCATTTTCCAAACAGAACATTGTTGATGTAATGAAAATTGAAAACTCCTGTTTAATGGGTATTTAAAACTCAGTGGAAACTTTTACTTTTGCAATCATTTCATCGTACTTTTTGGTGGTATTAAAGTGATGACAAACATGTGATTGTTGAGAAAGGGATTCTCTCTCTCTCTTACACACACACAACACAAAAAACACACACACATATATGCACGCAAGCATGCACACGCGCACACACACACTCCATACACACACACTCATACACTCACTCATATACACAGACACACTCATACACACACACACTCATACACACACAAACACACACACACACACACTCAGAACATAAAAGATATGCTGTCTCTCTTTCCTTTTTTTCTGATTATTTGTTGTTTCATTTTGAGATTGTACAAGTTTACAGTTATTATTTTTTAATCAAAATTTCAAGATGAATTCAGTGAAGCTGGTACACATGTATTATAAGTAAAGACTTCCTCCTGGTATTAAGTTGTGATACCTACTTAAGTGCTTAATCTGAAAGCAACGTTCCATCTTTTGACTGGATTTTTACTTCTTCTTTTTTTTTTAGGTTGTATGTTTGTTATAAACACTATCTAGTATGCATTTATTAGGAGCCAAAGTGTAGTTGTTGTTGGTAACACTTTGGCTCAACAGACTAAAGAACTGTCTTCTGTAATTATGCCAGTTTCTGGGGATTTATCTGTCTTCGCTATTGTGGATTTGCAGTCGGACTTGAGAATAGCCAAGTCAGTGTCTTGCTTGTGGTTCACACGAAATCCCGTAAACTTGAAAGCTACAACATTGCTGATTTGATCATACGTAAGGATAACTAAATATGGAAGTATTGTTACATTTTGAATATTGTTACATTTTGAATATGGAAGTATTGTTACATTTTTCTTTTATGGTGAAATATTGAGAATTTTTTTTATATAATAATGTGTTTATATGTATGAATTTGTTACATTATCTTTTGTTGTGCACTGCATATGTGTCAAGGTAATATTTACAGATCCTACTTTGCTAGTGTCAATTATTGGTTATGAAAGATCTTTTTTCCATGGCCAGCTCTGTAAATTGTATATCATTAATGTGATCACTACATGAATATGTGTTCTAGAAATCAATTGTCCATTTTGTAATTGGTCAGAGGCTTTACAAACTGTGCATTGCTCAGTATGTTTGTTGTACTGTGTGAAATTCTTGTATTTCCAGAAAAAGAAGAAGTGCACTGAATTCCTAGCGAAAAGATACTTGTTTGAAGTCAAGACTATGTGTGTGCATGTATGGAAAAGAGAGAGAGAAAGAAGATCAAACTTTTCCCCAATCCACAAGACCATGAGTAGTGGTCTGGGTACTAGTCTTTTGGGATGGGTTTATAAATATAGGTCTTATGTGCAACATAAATTAAGTGCATGTTAAAGAACCAACAGCAACAAGAGAGTTGTCTTTGTCAGTATTCTGTAGAAAAATCCACTCTCATAGGTACACAAATACATATGCTATGTTATTTGACATAGCAATACAGTTATTAAAACAAGTTTTGTGTTAATTAAAACATAGCAGTGCAGTTATTGCAACAAGGTATTTGCCAAAGTTCATTAATGGCAGTGAAAAATAACAGACTATGTTTTTAGATAAACAGACAAAATCTGTAGTGAAAAATATGCGGTGAAAAAAGTTTTTTTTTAATTCTTTTCTTGCAAGGATAATGAAATAAGCACTCATGTGCTTTTTTACATTCAGTCCTCGTGTGTATGCAGTTTTGTAAATTTTGTTGTCTGCAATGACCTACTTTTCCAAAAAGCAAAACAAATTTTTACATTGTTTTGTACAAACAGTAAACTGAGGTGATTTACAGATTAGGTGATAATAAAATCATGTGATTTATTGGTTGGGTGATGAAAAAGTTGTGTAATTCATTGATTAGGTTATTGTGAAATTATGTGATCTATTGGTTAGGTGACAATGAAATTATGTAATATATTGGTTACATAATAAAATGCTTCTGTGAACACCCCCCCCTCCCCCCCCCCCCCCCACACACACACCCATGCATGCACCACACACACAAGCACACACACACACACCCATGCATATGCATGCATGCGCATGCTTGCATGTACGCGTGCGCGCACACACACATATATACACACACATTACAGTGAAATATGAAGTTGTATTTACATATGTATCCAAATACAATCATGTTGTCAGAATGACAGAAAATGAGAAATTCCTCATATTGAAACACAGAACAATTTAAGGGAGGGGATGCTGTTGAAAAGGGAAACCCTCCATATATTTTTTTAATAATTGCACTCCACAGGATATGATGTAATAAAGAAAATCCCAACTGCAAACATAATGTCATGTTAAAATGGTGAATTCTTCATAATTATGCACTGATACAAAACTATATGAATTATAAGCACAATCATTTTACTATAAACATGCTCTAGAAACTGTTTTTGCACTAAAGGTGTCCTCTAAATGCAAATATACTGTCAGAAAATCAAATAATTGAATAGAGAATCCCCAACTGTAAGCATGCAGTCCGAAAATTCTTGTAGAAAAAAAGGGTATCACCCCACCCCTTCCAATGCAAATACACTGTCCGAAGATTACTTGTAGCGAAATAGGTAGTCTCCCAAATGCCGCAGGCTGTCAGATAAAAGTTAAAGCAAGTAGCTAAAACCAAAAAAGTGCCTTTTCATGCTCCAAAAGGGTTTTGTCCTTACTTGGGTCAGTCATAAAGTAAAAAAGTTAAAAAATTTCCTTTGGGGCAGAATGTGTAATACAGTGTGTTTAGAGTTTAGACATACTGCTGTATACTTATGCACCCTCGCATTTCTGACATCATCTGCAAGTTGGCATACTAAGTTGTGTTGTTTTAATGTGATTTTTTCCCTTGGCTAGAGCTCTGAGGTTCACCAATGTTGAGATTTTTGCATATGCGACTGTTTTTGACCACCATGGTGTGAATTAAAGAGCAAATATTACTGAGTATTGGCAGTGTTCAAAGTAGGTTTAATGCTGCAGTGGTTTGTGCAGAAACAGCTGAGTTTAATCAACTGTGGCAAGTCTGTTGTCTTTGACCCCCACATTCCCTGAGAGGGCTCTGTATTTCTTTCTCTTTCTACCGTGGTTGTAATGGTTTGCACCAAACCAATACTAGGGCACAGTAATTTCAGTATATATTTTCAACTTATGGTGAGGTCAGCCCACTGCATTAGGTCTGTTAAAAGGTGAATACTATCGGAAAAGTGTTGAACTAAAATGGGGAATTTCCAAAATGGAAATGTATGATGTCAAACAACTGTGAGGTTCAGAAAGAAGAGAAAGCTCCCTGATACAAGCACACACATACACACACACATACAGTGTCCATTCAGCTGAGTTTGCCCAGTTCAGCTTTCCTGAAGATCTCAGCGGCAGAGAAGATCATGGAATCCACAATGCCAGCCACGGTGAAGGTTCCCCCAACAATGGCACAAATCTGTGACAGAGAAAAGAAAAAAGCAAAACATTGCAAGTGTGAAGAATAGGTTATCAAAATGACAAACAAACTTGTGCACAAACACACTCACCTTAATGCAATATGCATATTTTCAATACTGAATTAGAATGCTTGCATGGGCATTCTTATGCTTGTATGACATGTTCACAAAGTGTTTATGGAATAGCACCCCCTCAGCATCCCCCCCCCCCCCCCCCCCCCCCACACACACACACACACTCAGAGAGAGATACTGAGACTAACATGGTTAAAAAAAAGAAAGAAGAAGAAAGAGACTCACGGTGGTGAGGAAGGTGTAGAAGGGCTGTCGTTTCTCTCTGTAACGCACAGTGATAGGACTGAGCTGGTAGTGGAACCAGATAGCTGGAATCAGCTTGCCCCCAGGGTGAAACACTATTGCCTCCTGCAGCAAAAACCACACCACTTCTTCATGCAGCTGTGTACACATGTAAACTAGTCCATATCATATCATTTTTGTCAACTGGCTTTATAACTAAGACCACACACACACGCACGCACGCACATGGACGCACGCACGCAAACGAACATGCACATACCTTTCAATTATTGTTTTTGATCTTTTTATTTTGTTTTTCATTCCTCGACTAAAGCTCAGAAGTTCACCAATAGTGAGAGTTTGCATATAGGCTATATGCAACCATTTACCCACCATTAAGATATCTGCACTTATATTCTATCAATTGGTAGTCGCACAATGGAAAAACTGAAAATCTTATCTAAAAAAGAAAACAACAAAGAAACAAACAAAATACCAAACCAAAACACACAAAAAGATAGCTGCACTCCGACTTTGGAGTCGATGTCTACACTCGACACCAGTATGCATGCTATTTTGTAAAAAAAAAACAACAAACAAAACCATACATACACACAATGGCCTGCTTTTCCCGAAAGCCAGAAAGGGTTTTAACATGTGCACAAGATGTTCTGCGTGCGTTCGCACACGGGATCTCGGTTTAAAGTCTCAACCGAAGGATTTGGGGGAAGTAGAGTCGGCTCTGATGTTAACTCCAGGGGGGAAATCCCCTTGAAGGGGTGCCTTGGTGGTGGCTCCGATATGTATCGTCGGATCTCGTGTGCAACGCTCTAACCACTACGCTGTCCTGCTCCCTTTTAGATTGTCAGTTATCACTTGAAGTGGAAAGATGTTAAAACTGAATGCTATTGAAGACTATTACTACTGCTGCACACACATACACAAATGCACTAATGCTACAGCTTCAAGCATTTGTTTCATACTGATTGACAAGCATGCAGACACCTACCTTGGAAGAATAAGTGTACTGAAAGGGATAGCGGATGTTTCCCATTATGTCTTCGTACACCGTGGGCACAATACGAAGCACGTAGTCATGAGATACCATCGCTGGAAATAAATTTTCTCAAACAGTTCGTTTAAAATGCTTTAAAAAAATTCAAATCGATTTAGAGAGAGAGGGAAAAAAAGAAATAAACAATACAGCCTTTTTCTTCTTCTCTTGTTCTTCTGCTAGAGCTCCGAGGTTCATCAATGGTGCATATGCAACAGTTTTCGCCCACCCTTAGGGTAGCCACACTCCGACTTCCGAGAAAAACAGTACATACAACTTTGTTCCTCTCTTTTTTTTCTCTTTTTCTTTTTTCCCCTTTTTTAAGGTGTCTTGGCTATAGCTCTCAGGTTTACCAATAGTGAGATTTTTGCGTATGCGTCCGTTTATTTTCTCTCCGCCATTTAAGTATCGCATTCCCACTTTAGGGATGTTCCACTCGTTTGAAATAAAACAAAAGTGCATGACTTTAACTAACCGATGCAAGCCACCAATTAATATAGAAATTGGCTTTACCTATCAGTGTCATTCTCAGCTTTACAACTTGCTGTTGGGAGAAGCGAAAATCACCAAAAGACATTAAAAATCTTTCCTTTATTTTAAAAAAAAAAAAAGCAGAGACAGAGAGAAGGAGAGCCTACATCTATTTCGGCAGGATTTTTGAGATATCGTTTACCTTTGCAGGTTTATTATCTAACATATCACTGTCATACTTTCATTTGTATGCTTAGATTATATTTTTTTCCATACACATACTTTTTATTGGTTCGAAAATGTATAAAAAGCATCTGTCACAATGTCATTGAAATCAGTCGAGAAAATGCACAGAAACGCTTTATCATTATGGTGATGATGCATGTAAGCTACTACAACTATGCCTACTTGAATATTATTAACCAAAGTTGAGAAGGAACAAAAAGCAGAACATATGAGACAAACATAACCGCGGACCGTTACTGTCATAGTGGCACAGTCAGATCAAAGACATGAAAATCTGTCAATTAATATTCACGTCAATGTAATCTTACACATTCCGAGTAACTGTATGCTATTTGTAATTGTGTCAAACCTTTCTTATCTGCGTTAGCTTTACTTATTTTTCTCCTGTGTGTGTGTGTGTGCGTGTGTGTGTGCGGGCGCGCGCGCGCACGCACGCACGCATGCGCCCGTGCCCTAATTTCCTTCTATTTAAACATGTTTTTAACTGTCCTGTAAAAATGGTGCTGCTGCCATGTGGAAAACATAATTTATCAACATCTGCATAAGCTATCTTGATTGGAAACAATGTATAATCAGAAGTGTTTCCCACTCTCTCCATCCCATTACCATTTATACAAAAATGTTACCAATATGCCAAACAAGATGAACAAAGGAGTAAAGAAGGTAGGACACTAATTCATTCATTTACTTTGTGTGTGTGTGTGTGTGTGTGTGTGTGTTTGCATGCTTGCCCTAACCTTACTTTGTGTATGTGTGTGTGTGTGTTGTGTGTGTGTGTGTGTGTGTGTGTGTGTGTGTGTGTGTTTGCATGCTTGCCCTAACCTACATGAATATCTCTATTTCTGATAATAAAGTATTCGTATTCGCACACTTACGTTCAGATTTGGACTTGTCCACGTTTTGGAGAGGATTGAAAGAACCTTTCACATCCTGTAACACATTGCATTTTGCCCTGAGCAAAATATTACACATCTTAAACATAATGGTTGAGCGTATGACAAGTGCAGCCTAGTTCCTCATAATGACCACTAGTAAGCCTTTGTAACAACATGATTGGCAAACAGCCAAGCTTATTTCGTTGTCAAATAGGAAACAGATTGTTGATTTCTAAAAGATCATTGGTCAGCCTGCCAGTGATATATAAACAACTATGTCTAGTCTGTGGATCATAACGGCACACCCATTATCAGCCTCTAAAATGAATTATGTGATGTCTTTTCTAACGAATATAATAGCATGTGTACAAAAAAAATTGTGCAGGAATAAATGCATGCTATAAAAATGCAGCACCTGAAAAGACTGGCCGTAAGACTGCAATACTTACAATGATGACACAGGGTGTTGTCCGCAACAAGAAGGGATTAGGCCTACAAAAGGCTGTCGACAATCTTATCTTCCCAGACAACAAGATTTTTACACTAGAAAAGGATTGAGTACATCAAACGTTTCTCTCTAGCCTGTAACCCTCGAAAGTACTGATTGCAGGAGTCAGTATCTTTTTGTGTGTGTGTTGAGATAAGATTTTCAGTTGTTCCATTGTGCAACAACAAAGTGATAAAGGAGTTGGTATCAACTTACTTAATGGGATCCTTATCCTGAATAGTTAATATTTTTTCTATCATGTGTACACGAAAGAGAATAAAGCATTGACGCATGTGCAAATGAGTTGATGTGGGAAATTATGAGACTAAAGTCAAGTCAAAAACACTGCAATCATCCCATGAAGGGCAATAACAATACTGACAGGCACATTGATACGAATCATTATCTCAAAAAGACACAGTAAATCTACATTTCATATTGGTTTAAACTAAATTCCTTCCCTTAATCTACCAGATGTGGCCGATATTCGATCCTCTGGTTCAGGACTTCAGAACTCAAGGGATTAGAACCGGGTCACCTCATCCACTGAGATGATACACCCGTCAACAACAGTATGGTGCATAACATAGTATAGCTGTATCTATGAAGGCAAGAGTGTGATGCGTAACGTGGCATAGATCTGTCCATGAAGGCATCTCTAACATCAGCCCCACCTTTCCCTTCTCCAGCTCTGTGCCAAAGCGCACCCTGTGGAGGATGTGGCTCATGTCAGGGTCCTCTGGCTGATGGCGTGCAGAATGCGTAGAGATATGGAAGTTCCCGGGCACCTGCATCATAGTTTATAGGCAATCATTCTCCGTGATTTTCTATGCTAAATAACAGTTCATGCTTCGTTTCATTCATTTTTTGTTTGTTTGTTAAAGAACAGATAAAACCTTTTTTCTGAAAAATTCTTGGATAAGATATTTTTTTAAATATTTATTTGGCGTTTCGTATAAACAAAATCTTTAATTAACAGTCCTATAGGACATTTGTTATAGTATGAGCCGTATTAGCATTTCTTATGCAGTTATTTGTTGTTATCATTGCTTAGCCCTTTTCTGTACACTGCCTAGATATTTAGCAACAGATACCCCTTTCACTGCACACAACCATCAACATCAAAATGCCCCCCCCCCCCCTCCCCTTTCCATAGTCTAATATCACTTTGAGTGAACAGATGTAAAATCGAAGCAACAACAAACAAAAGAAAGGAATGAATGAAAAAAAGTTGTTTTTAGACACTCCTACTCCTCTTTTATGGATTTCACTGTTAAGGCCAAATTTTCATTCATTGTATAGAAGAAAAGGGAAAAAAATGATCCCCCCCTCCCCCATACACACACACATAACTAAAATAGCCAGACCAATAAAAAAAAAAAAAAAAAAAAAAAAAAAAAGAATTAACCCCTAAACCTTACTTTATCGACCTCAAAGTGTGACTCGGGAAAACTCTATGAAGACTGGCAGAGAGCAGGCTAAGCAGAACACACACACACACAGAGAAGAACTAACTCACTTTATTGATCTGGAAGTGGGACTCAAAACGACAGCCTCCCTTGCCGAAGGGAGTCTTCACTGTGTTGTCCTTGAAGCCCACCTCGTGACGGCCCATCTCGTCCTGAATGTCCAGCCCCAGGTCTGACAACACACGTACACTGATCCAGTTCTCATGTTTGTTATCTTGTTTATAAATTCATTTAATTGGATTTTTTTCCCGTTCCTCCGTTAGTCAGTGTTTACCAAGGTTTACCAATAGTGAGATTTTTGCCATCACCGCCCCCCCCCCCCCCCCCCCCTCCACACACACACACACACACACACACACACACACACACACACACACCAGTTAGGTAACCACATTCCGACTTCGGGGATGGTGTCTATGAAGTGTGCATGTGTTTTTTATTTTTTCCCCCATCCGTTTGTACCGGCACACAATGGCCTACTTCTTCCCAAAGGCGGAGCGGGTTTTTAACGTGAGCGCAAAGATGTTCTGATTTTATTTTATTTTTCTTCTTCTCTTCTCTGCGTTTTTTTTTAATTGGATAAGACGCGTAGTACCTGGTGTTATTCTGTGTTTGTACTTTTGCAGGAGGTCTCCCTGCTAGCTTCAGCCCACCCATTCCAACTTTAGAGAAACTCTTTTTTTTTAACAGGATGCATGCTGGATATGCTCGAGTTTTCCGTGACCTGCTTTACGCTGACATAAATTACGAAATTTCTAAGGCGCATATTTGATCTTTTGCATATGTAAAAATACGAAGAGAATTAAGGCACTGGCATGTTTGCACTCTTAACTCACCTTGGAGATCGTAAAAATCCACACTCTAAATTCACCGCAGAGATTCGAACCCACTGCTTCATAGACCAACGGGACTGAGGCCAAACGGTCTTTACCACTGGGCAATAGTAACCCTCTCATTTGATTTGATTTGTGTAGACTTGACTTTGAAACACTCGAATTAAAAGTAAGGTGTGTGCGTGTGTGTGTTTCCTATAGTGGCTTTTTCCTACATATTTTTGCCAGGGACAACTCTCTTGCTGCCATAGGTTCTTTTACGTGCGCTTAATGCGTGTTGTACACGGGACCTTAGTGTATCGTCTCATCCAAAAGACAGCACCCAGATCATCACTCCAAGGTCTAGTGGATGAGGGAAACGTTCGCGTTCAAAAAGGGATCGAACCTGTATCT
The DNA here is from genome assembly GCA_028751875.1 of Rapana venosa. NCBI lineage: Eukaryota > Metazoa > Mollusca > Gastropoda > Neogastropoda > Muricidae > Rapana > Rapana venosa. The sequence goes on along the minus strand of CM054136.1, from coordinate 23,146,774 downwards.
CTCGCTCTCTAGTGCGTTACCTCTGGACCACAAACCTGCTGTGAACCAAATGCAGCAGCAGCAGCAGCAGCAGCAGCAGCAGCAGTAGTAGTAGTAGTAGTAGCAGAAGCAGCAGTAGCAGGAACAGCAGCAGCAGCAGCAGCAGTAGTAGTAGTAGTAGTAGTCGTCGTAGTCGTAGTAGTAGTCGTAGTAGTAGTCGTAGTAGTAGTAGTAGTAGTAGTAGTAGTAGTAGTAGTAGTAGTAGTTGTTGTTAGTAGTAGTAGTAGTAGTAGTAGTAGTAGTAGTAGTAGTAGTAGTAGTTGTTGTTGCTGCTGCTGTTGCTGCTGCTGTTGCTGTTCTTGTTGTGCTCTGCTGCTGTAGTTGTTTTTGTTGCTCTGCTGTTGTTGTTGTTATTATTATTATTATTATCGTTGTTGCCTTTGTTGCTAATGTCATGGTTTCAGTCGCTAAACAAGCCACTCACAGTTGCAGTTCATCTTGAGGAGAGTGACGTTGAGGAAGACAGGGATCTTCTGTGTGTGGGTGACGGGGTCTTCCACTGTCAGCTCACTGTGTCTGCAATACACTGCCCCTGTCAATACTTAGTACCATGGCTTGCTGCATGGACCAACAGATGGATGGATATATGACAAGAGAGCGAGAGCGAGAGAGAGAGAGAGAGAGAGAGAGAGCAATGAACAAAGTTTATTCTTCAGGCCACCAGCCCCTAGAATGGGGTCAAACCAAGCAAATCAAAACGAAGCCAAAACAAAATATGACATATATGGCAACTACCAAAACATAACTAATGTAACATGGGACTATCCAAAAATGAGACCAAATTATCTACTTTAAGCAGTTATGCACATTAAATAGTTATTCAATATCCATTCTCCAAATTTTCAACATATTCCTGCCATATATCAAAGCATTGAAAAGATAAAAGCTGAGATTGCGAATGGAAGAAACTGAACCATGTTTTAGCAAACGCACGTATAGTTGGTTACTAGATTCCAAATACTTATGTCTTAAATCAGTATAAAGAATGCAGCTCTTAAGGAAATGATCATCATCTTCCAATACATTGCACAGCTTACACATGTGGTCAATATTTTTCTTAAAAGTTTTTTTAAAAGATGATCCATTAATTGGTACTAAGCCAAGACGAAGTTTTATTAAACAGTCTCTGGAACATTAAGTAGTCAAAATATCGTTCACATTCAAAGTTAGCTTTTAAAAGTCTATATGCTTGATATATGTCTTTGACCATGACAGATCCATTCCACTCTTGTAAATACACATCTTTAATTCTCTGTTTAAATAACGATATAAAAGTTCGTTTGCACCCAACTCCTTGATGCAGCCATGCACAGACACAGAGAGAGAGAGAGAGAGAGGGGGGGGGGGGGGGGGGGGGGGGGGGGGGAACTATTTGAACATTATGGTTTTGGTTAATAATAATGTTTATTTCAATATTTATTCATATTTGTTGTTGTCGTTGATGCTGCATGGTTATTTTCGGATTAAAAGGCCCGTATTTGTTAAATCATTTAACAGCTTGAATAATTAGTGATTAAGCAAGAAGACTGAACAGAGAACTCTTTCGCATTTTAAATTTCTGTGTTATGTTTATCTCCCCCGCGTCATTATGTTGTACTTTTTTTGTCCAGAGAAGACTTGGTAGACTGTTTTTCTTTCAGCAAGGCTGTGTGTTCTCTTTACTCCCAAGGATTATTTGCAATCCGACGGGTGTCACAGCTGTCTCTTTTGTCCAGGAGAACAGACGTCAATAGTGTATTATGTTCGCCTGTGATTTCAGCAGCAATAGTTTTGTAGTTTTGACTGTCACCAGTTGCCTTGGTGCAGTGGTTAGGGCAGTGAAAGGTCGTCAGGGACTTTGTGAGTGTTGCTTATCATACTTTGACAAACACTGCAGGTGTCTGCATTTCTCTGGCAAACCTTACTAGTGGACGTGGCTGGGATATGAAAGGGAGGAACACTAGTAATCAGGTGACCCTCTAAATGTGAACCGAGTCTCAATTGCGTTTTCTTATTATCATTAAATATCAAATCTATGCAGGCATCACACTGATCATCTCTATTTTTTGTTCCTTTGCTAGAGCTCTGAGGTTTACCAATAGTGAGATTTTGCTTATGGACCATTTTTGCCCACCATTAAGGTAGATGCATTCCAACTTCGGGGATGAGACCACCAAATCATGAGGCAGAAAAACAGTGCCTTTGTGGTTCAAAACAAACAGACAAAGAACAGACCTGTTGTTCATAATGTCATACTGCTAGAATAGGGTCTATTTTTGTCTGTTTGTTTGTTCCGTTAGGATTGGGTTGTTGGAGACAGTTCCTCCATTTTCCCCTCTGTCTTACACAAACGTGGTCACCACGAATGTATTCAATGGGTTTTTGTTTGTCTCTTTCGCCTGTTTTTGTTATATGGATTTTGTACTTTTTTTTTTTTTATAGAAGGGGTGGGGTCTGTTTTTAAGATAAGCCGCCAGTATATATATATTTTTTAATCAACAGACGGAGTGTAAAAAAAAAAAAGTAAACTCAAGCAGATCTAAGTTCAATGAGAAGGGAGATCATTCTTTGCATTTGTGTAAGTATCCGGAAGTTTAAGCAGGCGCAGTGCACCAAGGTCTACATAGGCTTCATACATAGCCTACATACTCACAGGTCTGCAGCAATGAAGAGGGAAAGTTCAGACACGAGCAGGAAGAGGATGAACAGTACGCTGCACACGGAGATGATGGCGCCCGTCACGGTTGGTTTGGTCAGGTCCTTAGGGATCTTCCGGTAAATATCAAACCTATGCAGGCAGGCCCAGCAGGTACACACACACACACACTTACTTTTATCTTTTGATTATTTTTTTCTGTCTTCCTTTTCAATGTTTTTTTTTAATGGTTTCATTACTGTTTTGTTTGCTTGGCGTTTTATTGCTTTTAAATAGATGGTTTGATTAAAGAAACAAACAAAATGCCTTGCTTATTCTATGTACCATCTGAAAATAGAATTTTGACGTTGACTTAGTTTGTAAAGGTGGGACCAAATTAGCATAGCCAACAGTTAAAGTACCGACTTTATCGATGTAACAAACAAAGAACAACCAGTTTTAATTTTTTTTAAAAATTATTGATGTCACCCATTCGTATTATGTGAAATGGAACGACCTAGACATACCAAGCCATCCATCGACAACTGTCACCACCAGATCAATGAGCTAATCTACACTCCACAAGGTCTAAAGCTTGTATTGTGGAGAGAGATTGACTTGAGATTCAAGAGGGTTTTTTGGTGGGTTTTTTTTTTTTTACTTCTTCAGGGGCATGGAGGGTTACAAACAATTCCAGTTAAAGAATAAATCCAGCGGCAATTCATCCCAAAATAATGTGATTTTTAACACAGAAAATAAATAACCCACATTGAAATAACAATATTGGCTACCACCGCCACCCCCCACCCCCCTCAAAAAACCCTCCCAATCTAACTTGTAAAACAATGTAATGACAATTTTTGTGAGGGATAGGGATGAGCTACCTTTCTTGATTGTTGAGATGTTCTGGTTGAAGAGAGAGAAAGAGAGAGAGAGAGAGAGAGAGAGAGAGAGAGAGAGAGAGAGAGAGAGAGAGAGAGAGAGAGTGTGTTTGAAGATTTTAATCTATCTTAAAGCAAAACAGGGTCTCTTTTAAAAGGAAATAGGCCTACCATGTTGTTTTGTGAGTTTTGACAATGAAAAAAGGAGGGGTTATTTGTCATTTACAATTTACTAGCTTAGGAAAATAACTTGACAGAGGTCGAAAACAAACGGTATAAGCAGAACCAGAAAAGGCCAGCGTGCATTCACTTTTACACACACACACACACACACACACACACACACACACACACACACACACACACACACACACACACACATACACACCACACACACACACACACACACACACACACACACACACACACACACACACACACACACACACACACACACACACACACACACACACACACGCACACATCAAAACTGTTCAGAAAATGTAGACCAGATATAAAACCATCCTTGATTCAACTCGACATTCTGACATAATTTTTTGGCGAAATACAACATCGGCAAGTAAGAGGGAAAACTATTTTTAAAAAAACAACCCACGATCAGACACAAAGCTAAATTTCTAGTGAAGAATTTTCAGCTACCAATAGCCTCCTGTTTATACTGAAAGATTCCCCCACCCCCTCCTTCCAGCTTTATAGGGAAGAATGGAGGAAACGATACTGTTGTTTTCTTACCTCCTGATATCGAACTGCAGCATCTTGTGGATTGAAACTGGCTCTTTTCAACCTGTCAGTCCTTTTACTTTCCTTCTGGGCAGCACTTTTTAAAACATGCATTCAGTGCCAAGACTCTACCGTTATTCTTCCCATAGTTAGCACGAACTGAAAAAAAGTTGTTGCAGCTGTCCAGGATTTTCTTAGCTTTTTACCCCTCCCCTATGCTGCCCCCCCCCCACCCCCCCTACCCTGAGCTCGCTGTATGTGCATCAGTTAATCACATTCAGGCAGACCAGTGTGTGTGCTTTTCTCATTGGATGGCGCGATGCAGCACAAACATTTCGCATTTGCGTGTGTGTGTGCGCCCGCCCTGCCTTTTTGATCTAGTATTCGCAGGACATCTACTATTCCAACTACTACAACACTACAGATTTAATGTCATTGCATCTGGCCATAGGCTGATAACTTATTGAATAATGTTTTCTCGCGCATTTGGTTCTGATGCTTGACCTTTTAGGTGAATTGCGTTATGCACAAGATAGATCATTTCCTAAGTGTGGAGCATTGTGTTGTGTTTCAGTCACCGCTGATCTCTGCGTGGAATTTGGGATGCTCTCTCTGTGAGAGCTCAGTGGTCAGAGCACTCGCTTTTCCCCAAGCTATGGCTAGGCAGCATTGAGCGTGGTTACCAGGTGGATGGGTGACCCTTTGCGCACCTTGGGTTCAGTACAATCCCCGGGTTCACCCAGCTGTAAATGGGTACCGGCTCTCTTTAGGGTCAGTGAGGGAAAAGCAGCCAGGGAGAGATGGGCGCCGCCCTCAAAATGCTGGCCCCTAGAGAAGCTGAGGTCTCGGATGCCTCGCTCCCCTACGACCACATAGGTTATAGGACACCTTTACCTTTTACTGCCACAGGCACATCGCCACCAATTTTTGGTGGTTTTTTTTGTTTGTCTTCGTGTGTACTTGTTCCCATTATTAAAGTGGTTTTAAGTTTTAACATCATTTGGCGAGGGATAACTCTCTTGTTCCCAAGGGTCTTTATTTTGTTCTTCTAAATATGTAGTGCACAGGACATTTGTCTATCATTTCATCCGGAAGACTAATCCGTAGACCATCACTAAAGGCCTTGTGGGTGGGGGGAAGCTCAGGTTTAACTGGGGATTGAATTTGCAACTTTCTTTCTAGGCAGATGCCCTACCTTTATACCACCAATCTACTAGCATGTGTTGCTGCTTGCATGTGATCAGAACATTTCTGCAACTACTGCTGACAGGGCCTGAGTGCACATCAGATGGGCATGCCAGGTTAAAATTAAAAGGTTTGTTGTGTGTTTCGGTTGTGTATGTAAATCCTCTCTCAGAGGGCCTTGGATAAAACCGACTACACTTACATTCTATAAATTAAATATAAAGCTACATAAAAAAAAAAAATCCATCGAGATGTTATTTTTTCCCCCATTTAAATTTTTTATTTTTATTTATTTATATATTTTATATCGATAATGGAATAAGTACTTATGTACTTTTTTACATCCAGTCCCCGTGTGTAGACGTGCGTGGGGACGGGATAGCTCAGTGGTCGGAGCACTCGCTTTCCCCCAGCCAAGTTAAGCAGCGTCGAGCGTGGTTTCCAGTTGGATGGGTGACCGTTTGCGCGCCTTGGCTTCAGTACAGTTCCCCCAGTTCACCCAGCTGTAAATGGGTACCTGGCCTCTTTAGGGTCAGGGAAGGTAAAGCAGCGAGGGAGAGGAGATGAGCGCCGCCCTCAATATGCTGGCCCCTAGAGAAGTGAGGTCTCTGACGCCTCGCTCCCCTACGACCTTATAGGTTATGGGACTCCTTTACCTTTACCTTACCCCGTGTGTATGCAGTTTTGTAAATTCTGTCATCTGTTCCTACCGGCAAATAATGGCCTACTCTTATGAACAGCCATGATCAGCCAAGAAGATAAAGATGAAATCTATGGCTGTGAAATGGCTACTAGCACTATACATTGTTTTGGAGACTATTCCCCACTCCCCTCCTTTTAATGTTGCATGTTTCCATAACCGATTGAACGCCAACATGAATTGTGGGATGTTTAACGTGCATATTTGATCTTCTACATGTGTATATACATGTAGATTTACGGCACTGGCAGGTACGCACTTGAAGTTGACCTGGCAGATTGCAAAATGTCCACCTCTAATTCACCAAACATCACTGCTGAGATTTGAACCCAGGCTTCATGGACTCGGATTGAAGTCAAACTGTCGTAACCATAACAGTTACTATAGCGTCCATATTCCTTCGGAAGAGACAATAAACCGAGGCCCTGTGTGCGAACGCATGCAGAACATCTTGCCCACATGTTAAATCCTGTTCTGCCTTTCGGAAGAGTAGGCCATTGTGTGCCGGTGGGAACAGATGACAGAATTTACAAAACCGCATACACACGGGGACTGGATGAAAAAAAAGTATATTAGTGCTTATTCCATTATCCTCGATATAAAATAAAAAATAAATCAAGCCGTGTTTATTCTCTGCGATTCATCCAGCCTTGTTTACACTATGTGCAGGTGTGTAGTATTGTATGTTATAAATGTGTCACGGCAGATTTCCCTGCATGAAATCTGGGCTGCTCTCCACAGGGAGAGTGCGTTGCCACAAGAGCACACAATGTAACAAACATTTTTCTGTCTGCATGTGTATTTGTTTCCCTATCTTCTTCCACGTTCCCTGGCCATGCTAATGTTTAGTCTGGTGTGGATGGCAAATTCACAGTGCTTCCCCCATCCCCAGTTTTTCCTGGAGCTCTACAATGCTGGGCCATGTCATTGTCTGGGGTCCCATGTATGGAAGATGGGGCAGGACTGCAGGGTGTGGGATGGAGTTTGTGGGAATGGCCACCGGTCACTACATGATATTCTCAGTTGTTGGATATGGGATACTGGATTCATATACACTTCTCCATATAATTTTCAAGGACCTAGATTTAAACAAAATTCAAGGGTGTAATTCATGTAGTATTATATTTGTATCCTACACATGCTAAGCTCTACCATTGATTGCCACCTAAAAGGAAATTGGCAATACATATGAATACATACATATTTCTGTGAGAGAGAGAGAGAAAGAGAGAGAGAGAGAGAGAGAGAGGAGATATGGAATCCCTTTTATTTGATCCCCTCACAGATGATTTGGCATGTATCACTAGACCGGTTAATTTGGCCTTGTGAAAATCTCTGATTTTCAATGACTACAACAGATAAAACTATGAGTATGTGTGTGTGTGTTTGCGCATGCACGCCATTGTGTTCTTTTACATGCACAGAATATTTGTTTCACATGAGTCGTTGGTTTGTCGTCTCATGTGCAAGACTAGCATCCAGACCACTACTCAAGGTCTAGTGAATGGGGGAAAAGTTTGAGCACAAATGGGGATTGGACCTGTAGTTCTCACTTTCTAGGCAGAGTATCATGTGCACGTGTGTGTACGTCTGCACATGAGCAATGTGAGCATTGTGTGTGTGTGTGTGGTGTGTGTGTGTGTGTGTAAGAGTACGCATGTGTGTGAGTGTGTGTGTGTAGAATTGAATTTAAGATGGCAAAGCATGTTTCAATATGAAATGATTACATTATCATACATACAATATTCAAACACAGTAAGTCAACTAACTTTCACATGTGATATTTTATTCACACAACTCTTCTGACTTTGAACACTGTACATTAACCAAGTTTTACATCTGAAATGTACACTATGGTTCCCAAAGTCCAAAATCGTTGCATAAATATTGCAGTCCTTTCATTCTTCTCAAGCATGCTGCAATTTGCTTGCCTCCCTCTCCTCTCCCCCAACCAAACACAAACACAAGCACACATGTACACACACACGTACACAAACACATAGAGTCATCAAGTGCTCATGTACACACACACGTACACACACAGAGTCATCAAGAGAACAAATCAGGGAATTTTGTTTGGAGCTCTGCCTCAAATTCTTGGGAGCGGAGACCAGTGGCCATCACCTGGAAAAACAAACACACCAAAAACTGTTTGTTAGATGGCATTGAGAAGAAAATACTTGTACAACCATGACTGACATTTCCATACTTAACCCTCTTGTTGTTGGATTCTACAGAGCTAAACTGCCTGTAGATTTTGAATTCTATGAAGGTTTTCTACCCCCAATTGACTTACTTTACTCCTAAGACAATTGTGTGTGTGCATGACACGCTATCAAGCTGAAATTTTGTCACAAGCTAGGTATGTCTTTGTATTTGCATTTAGGCGCAAGTTTATGTGTATGGTCACCAGATGTCATTGTCACCTTATTTTTCACCAATACAGGTAAAAGTATGGTATATATGATAAAACAGCAAATCCTGCATGGATTTGACAACAGTTCATGCATGTTAGTGTCAAATAAGGAACTGATACCCAGCTGATGTGTTTACCAATGGTTATGTGCAATAGTACTTCAAGGATGTGTCACACAATGTCCTCATAGCACCTGTTGTTTTATGGTATGTCTCGAGGAAACAGAAGTTTTGTTTACCTATTTTTTCTTTTGAAAACAAGTCATATTCAATCAACATGTGACCTTTATACTGCAGTTCATATCTGCGTGTGCTACCACATGTTTGTTAAGTGTACAGAAGTTTATTATTGCACATGATTGTCACCAGTGTCACAGCACAGGTGTGACAAATTCAAAACAACACAGATTTTCTGTAATCCTACAAAATTTTCATGTTGGTAGTCTCTAAAGTAGTTGTAGTGGTGGCACAGGGTCACATCACATCACAAAAAGCACAAATTATAGATGTGTGGGGGGGTGTACCCATTGCTGTCACCTGTCGAACCTTAGCAGACTGGAGACCTATTTTATTTTCCTTCTTGCTATTTTCGTTATCGGCATATCTGTTCATTTCTGCTATTGCAGTTTCAAAGCAAAAGTGTGGTAATAATGAGAAAACAGTCAAAAGGCATTGTTTTTAGGTGTCTATGCCGCGGACTGGCTGGGAGGTCAAATTTCTCCACAGTCAGTGTGTGTAGCACAGGTCAGGAATGTGCCGTGTAGCATGTTATTTTCTGGCTGGCTCTTCTCCCTGACTGCAGCATTTCCTTCCTCCTCTTCCTCCTAAGTGTTTAATATCGACTCACTTAACAATTCTCATTCAAATGTTTCTACTTCCAAGACAATAACATTCAATTAATCGTCTCGCTAATGAGATGAATCATCTGCTACTAAAGAAAATGCAATTTTTTTCGCCACGCTGCACCACTGAAAAGCGTTCGGGTCGTTGGCTGTTATTTCTTCCTTCCCTCCCCACTACATGCATGCTAGTGGTCTAAATTTATCACTGGCACCCTCTGACACCCTCCCTGCATCGCCCCACCAAATTTCAGACACATAGTGTGAAAACCACGAGATCTGTGTGTGATGGAAAAGTACTGCCCACATGGGCACACCAACTGTCGGCTGCGGTCGTATTGGAATCTAGCGGGGGCCGCCGTTACTGTCAGCTGCGGTCGTATTGGAATCTAGCGGGGGCCGCCGTTACTGTCAGCTGCGGCCGTATCGGGGTCAAGACGGTTAATACCCTCTTGATGTGGGATTGGAAACTGCCTTTGCCAGGGGATGAATAAAACTCCTACCACTGATATTATGATATACACTATTAATAAAAGAGAAAGTACAAAAAAAAAGCATATCTAGTTTATAAATAAAACTGTCAATTGGAAAATTGTCCCATACTAAGAGCACAAAAAATATGACAGTAAACATATTTTGTTAGAATTCCAAATGTTTTTTGATAAAGGGCGGAACATAAGCAAAAAGGTGCACCCCCCCCCCCCCCCCCCCCCAAACTAATAAACCCTCTAAAAGAAAATATGGGAAAAAAAGGGAATCTACTGAATAAAGGCCACTTCTAGTACAAAACTTCCCCCAAAACAAAATACGCTAAAGAAAGAACTCTGAGTATATCTATGGAGATACCATTCCAAATTAATTTCTAATAAATGCCATCGAATAGTATGCTTGTACACTTAACTGAATAAAAAGAACAAAACATTTTCCCCTAGACCCCCCACCCCCTCCCCCATAAAAAATAAACAACCAAAACAAAAAATCCAACAAAAAAACTTTAAAAAAAAATAAATCCAACCCCAAACACACACACAAATTGAAAAAAAATTCACTGAATCATTTTACAAACTGCTAGAGGAACTATGGCTAGAAACAGCCACAAAAAATTTCACAAATCATTCTACAGGCTAGAAGATTTCATTACGTCATTCTATGAATCATCAAAGACAACACCCACCTTTGTGTGTTTGGAGGACCGTTTGGGCAGAGACGCTGGAAAGAGGTCCTGATTCTGCACGTAACTGAACAGTTCTGGGGGTGTCCTGGAAACAAAAACATTGCTGTTACACTAAACAACCATATTATTTTTTACTTAAGTTCGTATTTGGCATGGGCAAAAAACGTTCACACACACAAAAATCTCTACACTGGTAAACCTTGGAGCTCCAGCCAAGGGACGTGGAAAAAAAAAAATCGGCACAAAATAAATTTCAGGAATACACAAGGTACACTAGTTCAAGGCTGAGATGGTCATTCGTTCTGGTAACTTCAATCTTATTTTCCAACAGAAAAATACATGAGGCTGTGCTTATAAACAGTATAATACAGTAAAGTACATCATGCCAAATATTCTTTTAACAGTCAGTCTTGTTTTTGATTATTACAAATCTCCACAGAGAGAAGCCATTTTGTGCTGGCAAGAACAGATGACAAAATTTTTGAAAATGCTGCACTCAGATGTGTTTAGATGCTATCCCCCAAATTGGATTGTGGCTACCTTCATGGTGGGTAAAGTTTCGCATATGCAAAATCTGACAATAAGTGAACCTTGGAGCTCTACCCGAAGAACCCCCAAATCAATATATATTATATAAAAAATGATGCAACGAGCCACTGGGCTTGAAAAGTGAAACTTATAACAGAAATGGGAAGTTCATATGTGCTTGGTGCCTAGCAAGTAGCCTACACTAAACAAGACAAACTAATAAACGACCAAAAAAATTCAATATGCCCCCTATCCTCTAATAAAAAGAGAAACAATGAACAGCAACAAAAAATACAGCATATGCATGGCTGTCCTAGAGCAATACAAAGGACCCAAACAATACAAAACCAAACCAAAAAAAACCACCCCCACCCAAAAAGATACTTTTATCAAAATAAAGCAATATCACATTTGTACCAAAAAACCAACGTAAAATATGTCTCAATCGTACAAAAGGCAACATAAACAGAGACAAACAAATACAAACTTACTTATGAGACAAATCGCCTTGGTTTGCTGAACTTCTGTGCAGAAGAGCATTCGCCAAACGGCTGACGTCAGGGTGATAATGTTTCTGAGGGGAAAAAAAAAAAATTCTTCATCATCATCATGTCTTCCAAACAGTGTAGCAAATTCTTTCTCGTCACACAGCATTTATCATAACAACTCACCAAGAGTGACTCTACATCAATGCAAACAGTAAGAAAGCCTAGTGTGACGATTCTGGTGAGAAGGTGGAAAGTAAGTGTACCTTCATGGCATGCAGCTCCCACAGGACCGCACTGTTGGCATGGCAGTGCTCTGGCTCCTGCAGGTAGGGCATATACACACCACTGCTCCCTGCTTCTTGGTCGTAGAGCATGTCCGAGTATGGAAACATCTGCACAGACAACCTGCCATACATCAGCCTTAGACAAACATTCTGAGACCACACGCTGTAGGCTATATTAAAAAAAAGTTTTTGACAGTGTTAAACGTTCACCACAAATATCAAGACAATATTTCATCATTATGTCAAAATAGCAGCTACTTTTCTCCTAACACTGCACCTTCTTGGGATAATCGATGGGCTATTATCTAGCACTGATCTGAAGAAAAATATAAAATGAACTGTACTTAAAAAAATTCATTATTCACCAAATGTGATCCTCAACCGCATCATGAACCACATTGCACTGGAGGTCAAGTCTTAATTTTTAACATTTTATTAATTGGCAATAAAATATTTAAAAAGCTATTAAAATAAATTAAAAAAACACCCAAAAAACCCCCCAACAAACCACAACACCAAACGAACAAAATACTGACTGAAAATCAGATAATTCTATGAAAAGTTACAGACTGAATTGCAAGACACCAGGATGTGACACAATGATGAATTTGGCATCATTACAGGAAGTCTGGATGGAAGACTGGATGTTTTTAAAGACGTTGTGTTCAAGTGAAAGGAAATAAAACTACAACTTAATACTTCAGTACTAGGTAGAAAAACGCTTACAGTTTTACAATCAATCAGAATCTCAAAATAAACAACCTCACATGCACACATACACACCTCTCTCTCTCACACACACACACACCCATACACACTTCACACACCACAACCCAATAAAGTATTCTATAGAAAAACAATAACAAAAAACCTCATAAACCCTTACATCTATAAAAAAAAAAAATTGCACAAAATAAACTTCAGAAAGAAAAACAACAAAAAACGACCACCATCTCTTTCCTTCCCCCCCCCCCCCCCCCCCCCCCCCACCACAATACACGGAGATCCCAAATGACCATGATGTTACTTCACGCAGTTCTTTCTGAAAAACCCAAATCACCACACTGACCGACACCATGCAGCGACAGAGGGCCAGATAGGCTGCAGAGGCCTGGGGCAGCTGGTGCAGACTCATGGTGTTCAGTCTCTTGATGAAGGCCATCACACGCTGCTGTGTCACCTGCAAGACCAGCCACACAGCTAATGTGTTATCCATTACCACCAGTCAGATCTGTTGTATAAGCCTTGTTTGTATACATTTTTTTTTTACAAAACTGCATGCACACAGGGATTGGATGTAAAAAAAAAAAGGGGGGGGCACACGAGTGCCTATTCCATTATCTTTGAAAATAAAAGAATCTGAATTTAAAAAAACAAACCAACAACTAAGAGTAACACTAACTATAGAAAAGAAAGGAGATTTGCTTTTTTCTGCATGGATTTCTTTCTTTTGTTTTGGAAAAGTAAAGAGATTAATACTAAAATACCCTCCCTCCTTTAAGAATCCCCCCCAATTCAACCCACCCCGCCAAAAACAAAAATCAAACAAAAACAAAACCCTCAAATAGCCTCCCCTCAAACAGAAAAAACCCTACAGAAACAACACGAAAAGCAACAACTCCACCCCTCAAAAAACCCAAACACAAAAAAACAAAAACAAAACCCCCCAAACAAAAACCCATTTAAACACACGGCAACCCCTCCTTCTCTTCTCTCCACCCCTCTCCCCCTAAAAAACCTAACCTAGCACAAAAAAGCCTCACATTCACACTAGCAATGTATCCCCAAACACAAAAAAAAGAAAAACCAAAGAGCCCCCCCCCCCCCCCCCCCCCCCAAACAAAACAACAAAACCCCCACAAAACCAAACAAATCAACATTAAAAAAAAGGGAGCCAGCTTCTAAAAAATGTCTTGAGTATCATCATGGGAGATAGCTAGTTGCTTGTTTATTTCCATCTCTAAGCTACTAATATTATGATATATAGAGAGATGAAAATGGCAGCTGTGAAACCAAAGTCAAAATTGCACATTAAACATACAAAATGTAATTACCAGATTCATAATTTGTAACACTGATTCTTTTTTTCAGATTCTAATAAAATGGTTGGGAAAAAAAAACCCTACTCAAAACCTTCCCAAACTTTTACCTACACACACATTTGACCAGAAAAAAAATCATGCAACCTATAAACCCAACAGACCTTAAAGTATAGGTCACAATTGCTGGTTTCTGTTTAAACACATAACTCGGACCATCCTGGTAAAATATGTACCTAAATAGCATATGTTCTTATGACAAAGTGGCATATGTGCGTCAAATCGTATAAGCAGGAAAAGAGAAAAAGATGCTGACGATGAAGAGAATGTGTCATACCTGCTTCTTGCGTCTAATGATACCAGCATCCACACTGTCAAGAACGATGGCTGCATTTTCAGGTGAAGAACCTTTAACATAAACATATGGCTCCATCTAATATCACCCACAATGAACATACATAAAATCAAAGACAGTAACAAAACACATGGCTTTTTACACTTTGTTGTAACGTGATATGCATTTTTTCTCTGTGTGTGTCTGTGTATTTTGCAGTGTATCGCTTTTCCGTATGAGTAATTTTTGTTCTCATTTGTTGCCGTAATGACATTATTGAGATGGCCTGATAAAAAAAACCCAAAACAGGTGCAATGCTTTGAATCTGACTTTGACCTTTATGCACATGAACAAACAATGCAACTGATTATGTCATGGATTGGCATTTAGCGCCTGGACTGATGCAAATAAATGTAAGTGTATCCAAACTAACTGAAGATGATTTCAGCAGACGTCTTACTGCGGATCCTTTCAAAATTATTTTTCAATATCATTTCCCTTCCTTTTGAATGTTTTTCTTCCTTTCTTGGACTTCATAAAAGTGGTGTAGTGCATATCCTAATATTGTACATGCACTGGCAGCAACACCCTTTTTCTCTTTCAAGTTTACCAAAAATGTTTTACACTCGTAGGGCATCCAATAATGTACTATACCAGATCAGCTAGAAAGTCCACTTGGCAGGTGCCTAAGTAACTGAACATAAATGCCCTAAACAAAAACAGCAGAAAAAACCAGAACAAATCCCCCTCCCTCCCCCATGCTCACATACAAAATTATTTGCAACTAGGATCTGAACTAACACTCTACAGGCTTCTCTGTTGTTAAACCAACAATTGAGCTAGTATAAAAATGATTCTTCCTCACTGAATAACAGACAGAACTGACACCAAGCCCCTCTGTTTCTTTCTGTTGTTGCCGTTCTTTTGTGGATAACTTACCAGCATGGATGTGCTGCAGAGCAGAGTACAGATGGGTGTAAAAGTTCCAGGGGTCGATGCTGAGGGACACTCCCTGGCCGCTCAAGATGCCAAAGGCTGTTTGCACACAGCGCAGAACCTCCACCTGGCTCAGCGCCTGCAACAGCCCAACACATTTTACAGTGCATGAACGAAAAACCATGCACCCTTTACAGCACATGCTTCTAAGAAATGGGGATTAAAATTTTTTTTTTTTAAATTGTTTTGGTTTATTTGGGTTTGTTATTTTTTTTATTGTAAAAAAGTTATATTGGCTTATGCTACAACATATGGAAATGAAGTTGTATTGTTCTTAACTGTAATTCACGGGTATTTTGTGTGTGTTTTTTTTGGTACTGTTCAGTACTGTATGGTACTTCCTTTTTTGCCACATACTGTAGTCAATTCAAGTACTGTGAGGTGTGTGTGGGAGTCATAATTCATGTGAGCTCACAATTTTCTTGCCATCATAGCAAAACAATGCTGCCTACTTCAATTAGTTCTGCTACAAAATAGAACACAAGTGTGTTTATCTACTTATTTAGGTGGATTGCACGCACACACACACTCAGAGAAAATCCTTTGTAGTTATTACTTACCCCTGATTCAATCCGTTTGTTGAAAACAGTGTAGAGATCGTGGAAAAAATCCACGCTGATCAGATGTGTGAACCTAAAAGACCACGCGTATTAAGTTAGTACATCACCAATGCAGTTTCAAGTCAATTCATCATCAAATACAAAAGAAAGAACACTATATATATATCTCTATATCTATCTATCTATCTATCTATATCTATAATCATTCTGCTAACAATTCAGATGATATGGAAACTTACTCTCTGCTAACAATCCAGATGATAGGGAAGCCTACTCTAACTACATCTACTATCAATGCAGCTTGTTTTAATTAATATCTCCTCTGAAAGGCAAACATACATATTACCTCTCAATTAGTCCTTCGGATGAGACTATAAACCGAGGCCCCGTGTGCGAACGCATGCAGAAATCTTGCGCACACGTTAAATCCTGTTCCGCTTTTCGAAAGAGTAGGCAATTGTGTGCCGGTGGGAACAGATGACAAAATTTACAAAACCACATACACACGGGGACTGGATGTAAAAAAAGCACACGAGTGCTTATTCCATTATCCTCAATATAAAAAAAAGCGCTTTGATTTGTTGCTTTACAAGATTCAGTGCTACATAAATTCCATACATTATTATTATTATTATTAATTAGGAGACAATACATTTGAACAGGACTGGAAACATAGTTGTCATATAACCTAGACAGACATCTGACCTTGCTGGACTGACTATGATCATGACAGTGTCCTGATACTTACTTGGCCAAGGCTTCGAGGACCACTGGCATCAGTGGCGTCTTTTCTTCTTGCTTCAGAACATTGAAGAACATGGTGAACATGGTCTCCACAATCTGTGTGTGCTGCAATCATCCAATCACAACTGTTACTTTGACCGTTATTGACAGTTGTTTGGTTGTCATTGTTTGCTCTTCAATATCTCAGGGCAGAAATGGAATCTTTTATCCATTTATAAAATTTATAACAGCATAAGCAAACATACACATGGAGACATATAGGCTACCACATACATAAGTGGGGACACACACACACACACACAACCATGCACTAAACTTTATGTTTATATGGTCTATTTTACAATAAGATAATGGTTGCACACAGACTGTATGACTGATTATCAGTAAAAAAAACTTGTAATAAATACAGACAGTTACCTTTCATAAAATACACTAAGAAACCAAAAGCGACGACAGGACTAATCAAAATACATCTTTGCTGCCTCAAGTGTGTATGAGGGCATCTGAACAATTTTCAACCTCCGCGCGCGAGTGTGTGTGCATGCATATGGGTGTGTGTGTGAGAGAGAGCGAGAGAATAAATGTGAGCTGGTATGCATTATCTAGGCTGTATTGTATTTGATTCTTTTTACATAATTGCTGAGGAGATTTGCATATAATTAATAAGGTTAGATGCTTTGTATATCAGTCAAATATCACAAAGAGTAAAAAGACTTTAAACAAAGGAATCAAATCTAACGTGAAGGTTATCTATCATTATCATAACTGAGGAATTCAACAAACCATCTTCAGTCGAAACTCCTTGTCCTGAGTTGCCTTGGTTTCCTTCAGTTCTTTCTCCAGTTTTTCTGACTCTTTCAGTTGCTGCAACAACACAAAGCAGTCTAATGTAAATATATTTCAAAAGCATACAATTCAAACATTTTGATCTTCCTGCCATATAAACAGTATATGACAACACACACAAGCTCATGAAGACCATTTATACTCCACTAGAATTTTATAGGATGAATATAGGTTAGCAACTTATGATGAAGCATGATTACCGTCTTAAATGACAAAACACATTCTATAGTGTAGTTCAAATATGCTGCCCACTTTTAAGGGGGACCACTGCGTCACTTTTTACAAATTTGTGTTTCTCAGGAACTAGTAAAGAAATCTTCATGAAATTTGGTACACATACTAAGTGTATTAATATGGCTATCTGTGCCAAGTTTGAAGTATGTAGGTCAAACAGATATGATAATGTGATAATTTTTCCCCAAAAATACGGGTCGCTGTTTAGCCCCTCTGCTGCTTTCAAAATATGCATTACATAATGGTGTTGATAATTTTTCTAGTTTGATTTGATGTCACTTTGTGCAATGATCACCACAAAAAGATGTTTTAGTTAATAAAGTATTGATTTCTGTCATCTCCAAAAACGCGAAAAAATTTCCATCCTTTTTTTTTATATAATCACCTGGTATTAAAAAAACTATAACAGCTACAGAGCTGAAACTGTACCATTGCACTCAGCATATGTTTCTACACCTGTATGCCAAATTTCATTGGATTATTTCCATTAGGTCAGAAGTTACAAAGGGGCCAAACGACTGACCCAGCTGAAAAACCCACTTTTGAGAAAAACACCCGTAAAGATTTAGTTGATAGTTAAATCAATGAAACTCATGATTAAACATTTAAAAAAAATTATGCATGGTAAGATAACAATAGGCCAACAATACTGAGTGATTAGAGATAGTTTTTCTTATAAAATAAAATTTTCAGGAGGCTCCTGGGGCATACACCCCCCTATGCCTGCCTGGCTATGTTTGCCTTCCACATGCCTTACAGGTTTTTTTCCCCCTCGTCTCTTTGGCCATGGCAGATGATTTTCTAGTGGCTGTTTTCACTCTGAGAATGTCTGATGTCTCTACAAACACTTCTGCATTGCTCCCTGCCACAAAAATCAAGCCCAGCAAGCACAGTGTTGCAGGAAAAGTACCTCGCCTCCAGACATTAAAATGGTAATTTAAGGTTTGTAATCAAAGAAGATGTTTCCCTAAAAAAAAATTAAATGGAATGACATAATTGCCTCAATACACACTCTCACATTTTACCTTTCTTTCTCGTCGAGACAGTTTCTGGAATTTTTCCTTTCTCTTCATCTTTGCACTGGCCTCTCTTTCTGTGCTGATTTCCTTAATTTTCAGACACAGCAAGGTTTCCAGTACCTGTAAAACACATCAGCAGAATATGTTAGGATTGTACTCATTTGAGTATACTGTGTTAGTGTGTGTGTGAACACCTGCATTCAAGTGTGCCATTGAACATTTTATGTGTATATCTTAAGTATCCTGTGTATGTAAGTGTGTGTATTTGTATATGGGTGGGCAGAAGCAGGCATCTCTGCATGTGTGTAGATGTATTCATTTACTCACAGACTTGCACATGTTTGAGTGGGTGTGTGGCTTTATACATGCTTGGTTATGAAGAATCAAACAAAGGTAGAAGAATACACAAATAAGACTCAGTTTGTGTAAGGAGAATATCTTCACAACAGATAAAACATCATCAAAAACATGTTCTTACTTTCGGCTGCACGTTGAACTTTCTGCTCTTGACAAGCTTGGCGATTCCTCTCACCACCTGGGAACACACCATCACATTGACCCATATCAGCACTGACAGCAAAAAAATGACTTGTCATCAAACTTGCGCTACTAGCTATCACACATTCTGGTCAACGCCAGATGAGAACAGCAAACACATGCTTTAGAAATGTGAATATAGTGACATGACTTCTAATCCTAAGATCTTTACTACAAGGGTTGCAGAATCAGATCAGGAGACTGAAACAGCGTTGCCAACCAAACTGAACTACTTGGTACTTAAAAATAGCCATACTGCAAACTTTATGTACTAAAGGTCTCATAGTAAAACCTAGATGTGGCTAGTGAAACAGGATATATTCTGGGAGATGTGGCTAATGAAACAGAATATATTCTGGGTGACAACCCCATCCCCCACAGATTTGTTTTGCTGGCAACATACTTGGCACACTTTCCCCCATTTTCCTACGTGAACACAGTTATTTCAGTTCAGTTTCTACCTCATGCCATTGTTGCATTTTTTTTCTGTGCCAAAAAGTAGCTGAAAAGGAGTATGCAGTATTCGAGGCAGTTAACTCTCAGAGGACGGCTGTCCGCTATAGCGGATCGGTGTAAAGCCACGGTTTTGGACGACTCGCCGCTATAGCGGATTTGCTGTTTGCAGATTTTTCACGTGGCGGCCCCATGATACTATGACTCGTGCAGCTAAACATAGCTTCGTGAGCCTGTCCAATGTCCAATGCAGTGCGTTGTCGGGTGATTCCGTGTGTTCCGAGCCCTTTGTTCGCGGTTGTAGAGAGTAGCGGACATGCCCAGCATTTTTGCGTATGTGTCAAAGATGGAGTCAGAAGCAAACTCAGGCAAAATAGCAGGGATCAGATTAGGTCTCGATGACGGCGTTTTACTAAAGTGAGAGCTTCAATTTTTATATATGTACTAACCCAGCATGTTATACGTAAGTTGAGAAAATTTCACTTTCTTACTATGTGTTTTGTATTTCTTATGATTTTTTTTACTAACCATTACAAATGGTCCGTCTGTGGGGAAAAGCAAGAAAGAGAATTGGCCGTCCCAAGTGAGTTAAAACTGTATTATTACATAGCTGATCATCTGAATGTAGAAAACATTTAATGATCTGAAATCCAGTTGGTCTACAACATAGACAGCTTTGATGAATCTAAGCAATGACAATCAAAGCAAAAAGACACTTACCTCAAGAGTGACTTCCCCTGACTTGTCTGCCACAAAGAGGTTCTTTGCAGCTTGGCACACTGTGTCTGATATCTGCACATTATAAAAAGGTAACACTTTACACTTGAAGGAGAGAACAGCCACTGGATATTTATTAAGAAGTAAAATATTTCCATTTCCATGCAGGAAATCACCTTTGCAGAGCTTTTTGACAGTTCACAAGAGAACAGAAACTTACACAACAAATTTAATAAAAGCAATAACTCTCTCTCCACCTCAGTAAAAAACCTCCATACAAATGGAAAATTTAAATTAACCAGCGCTTGTCTTCAAAACACACACCCACCCACATGCATGTGCGCACACAGACTTTGGTGGATTGGAAGACATTTGAAGTCTTCACACACAGAGAAAAGAAATCAACAAATAACTAAGATAAGATAACATACATAGCAAGTAATCAGGCAACAAGACTTTCATAGAGGAAGACAAAAAGATGTAAACAACACAAACACAAAGCTGAAACACAGAGAAGAAAGTTTAAATGTGAAAATCTTACCTGTGCCTTTTTGTGGTTCATGTATGGAACCAGGAAAGTGATGATGTCCTCACGGTAGTTGAAGTGAGGGTGGGCTGTCAGTAAAGAGCTCAGGCACTGTATGCCTAACACTGCCAGGTCCTGGTCCGAACAATTACAAAAAATATTTTGTACAAAGCATTAGATCATGGTAATAACAATAACACTGGGCATGTCCTAAATGCATACTTCATCATAAATATGTCAGTTTTTCATCACATATTTACACATTTCCATTCAACAAGCCATTTTCACAAAAATCCTCAAAGATGGAATGAGGTTATCTTTAAGGTGGGCAAAAACGGTCGCATACATCCAATCTCACCATTGTTGGAGCTCTAGCCAAAGAACAGAAGAAAAAACCCCACTAACAGGAGGCAAAAATGCACATGAAAAACAGTACTCCCAACAATCAACCTTATGAAAACAAAAGCCCAGGTATCTGCAGTAACAATAAAAGCAAAACATAAATAAACACAAACAACCCCAAACAAACAAAACCTGATAACACGTGACAAAAATTCACACCCCTCACAAATTTCTAAGAATTCACAATCTCCTCTCACAGTCTGGCCAAGACAGTCCCAATTCTCCTTTGTTCTCTAATTTCTATCAGCGTTGTGTCCTCTTGCTGCAGTGGATCTCAAGCTGAGCAGGCACATCGCAATGTAAGCATGACCAAGATGGAGCAAGCCCCTGCTTTCATTAAATGAGTTGTGGAGATTCTTCTCATGGGTAAAAGTACAGAATTTGCTTGTTCTTATGGTGTAAGGATCCACACTTTGACATTTGGCTGAAATAAAACCACCACAACAAAAGGGAAAAAAACCCAAGATAACTCCCACCACAAACCCCACCAAACAGGCTTTTGTCTTGGATTCTGGGATCATGCAGCTGTCAACGAGTCAGACACCCCTTCCTCTGGGCTAAGGTTTGAGTTGAAAAACTCTCTCATATTCATTTCATATGTACAAAGAAGAAAATGTTACTCATTCTTATTTGAGCAAAACAGAAACTGTCAGCTTTTTATGGCCATACTGTCAACATTCCATTTTCTATGAAAGGATTCATGCTTTCTAATTAAAAGCTGTTTAAATGAATATGTCATATGTTCACATTACCTTCTTGCTCTCTTCTGGTAAGGGCACATCACAGAACCCAAGCCTCTTTAGTCTCAATGAGCCATCAAAGGATTTTCCTGCACAAGCAAAATCCAAAGGAGACAATAAATTTAAAGTCAATAAATCCATATTAGCATCTAATTTGAATTACATACGTGCTTACCTACTTCCCAGCTTGAGCACAAGTCAAAAATTGCTACAAAACTACAAATATTTGTATAAGTTTGAACAACAAAAAGAAGCACACACATACCAAGTGTCTTTGCTTAATTAAAATTAAGACACACACAGGCATGCAGGTGTCTAGTATTTACAGCAGGCACTAAACGCATAATGACAACGAAGAGGGTCGAAACGAGCCTATACCAAACACAACACTATTGAACACATAATCAGGAAGACTAATTCTTTATGCATATAAAACATTTGGCAGAATTCTACATCTTTTTGTTTTCAGAATGCTACATCACAGCCATTCAACGTCCATGAATTCAACATCTACAGGCATAAGAAAATGAAACCAAATGACTGATTAGGAATCTAAATATTGTAATGTTTGTTAAAGAACATTATCATGAAAATACAGCGTAAGTCTCAAAAGTGCAGTATCTGTGATTGTTTCAGCAGTGCTGCCTTCATTTACCTGTGATGACATGTTTCATGAATTCCAGATAAGTTTTGTAACTCAGCAACAGTGCAGCTTCGTAGTCCATCAACTTCTTCGTCTCGTTTTTCATCTGTTGACATACAAAAGAACCATTATAACTAACACCTAAAAATATGTGCTGGTGTTGATTTTGTTTACCTTACTACATAGACACAAAGATTTAATCTCTGTGGCTTGTGCCTTGAGCAGATTATATATATAAAAAAAAGGATTTTGTACCATCACAAACAACAAAACAATTCAGCATAGAAATATACCTCTTCACTCCCCCCCCCCCCGCCCCTCCACCCTGAAAACCCCCCAACCCCAAACAAAAATAAACAAACAAAAATCCCAGCCCAAACATAAAAAAACCCAAATAAACCACAAACAAAACAAAATAAAAACCCAAACAAACCTTAATGAAAAATCCCAAACAAAAGTCACAAGCAAATATGGAAACAAAGACTTTGCAAATACGTTTAAGTACAATTCTAGATACACTGGAGTTTCTAAAATTTTGCAATTTTAACCACCTGCCATTCTGGCTAAAAGGACTAGTGTAGAGAAGCAATGCAGTGTGTTGTATTTGTACACCACAGTCATCTAAGGCTTTTGATGCTTTGCATTTCAAGTAAACAAACCTAGTTTTAATGATTTAAATAAAAAAAAATTTTTAATTATTTTTTTATTTCGAGGATCATGGAATAAGCACTCACATGCTTTTTTACATCCAGTCCCTGTGTGTATGTGGTATTAATGACAAAAATCAAATGGTTAAACACTACAATGAGCCACTGTATTGATTCAAGACAGTTTGCAGCAAAATATGCAGATCCTATGAGAATATGTAAGGACATAGTTGTTGATACAATAGTGGTACATATATGTTGATGGCATCTGAACATACCTGTACTGTATGCATGAGCTAGTGTGAAGAATGTCCTTTGTACTTTCAGTCACTCTAATTTGTCTAACACAGAATTATGCATCCAGATCTTTCTTTGAAATGAAATAAATACAACTCACATGTTTCTGTTCCTCTAAAACATATTAAGTCATCTTCCACTGAAAAATACAGCTAGAAATTCAACTAAATTACACACACACACACACTTAGACACATGCTTCGTTAACTATTTTTTTTTGCTTCTCTTTAATTAACTCAACTCTCATTATCTCATCATAAGCACGTACCCGTTGCTCTTTTTCCTGTTCAGTAGGCAGACGAAGACGGTACCCTGGGACAATGTCCTTAAACACTTCACACAAAGACACCATCACCAACTTGCGTACAGTCAGACACACGTCAGGATCCTTTTCTCCTAGAAGTTTTCGCAGTTCCTTCAGCTTTGCCACCTGCCAGAATGAATTTTCAAAGGTTTCTTTAAAATTGCTTATATCGATACATTTGATTTCTCAACACACCTGCTTATAGGAAAAAGTTGTTTCAATCAAGAACACACACAAATGTGAATACTTCGTCATCTCAAAACAAGATGAAGTCATATGGATTACAAGGATATTCTGATGAAAAGAAATAAAGCAAATATGAAAAACATATGCCACATAGAATTGCAAGAAAAATAAATTATCCGTCAAAAATAAATGTCCTATACTTGTATATACAGATAAACTTGAAATATGACAAGATGATTGTTCTTCTTTTCACTTTCTTTTAATAATAAAAATAACAAATTACACATATTTTACACTAATATTCACTCAAAGAATTCAAAGATCCCTTTCCCCTAGTTTCCCTGCTGCCAAACAAACCAATATATCCCCCCCCCCCCCCTTTTTTTTTATAATAGTAAAGTGAAATACTTTTTTTTAAAGCTGTTTTTTAACATTTACTGTTTACCTCTGAAATTTTGACTTGTTGTATAAACTGACAGAAGTATATTCATTTTATTCGTAGGTGTGAGAATGAGGCACTAAAAAAAACCATGATAGTCAATATGTTTGTGTTGTATCAGATATATATTTGTTATTTGTGCTTAGATGGAATCAATAACAAAATGTATAAAATGTAAAATTCAAATCCAAAAGAAGGCAACCAAAAACAACAACAAAAATGAAATGCACCAAAAATGTATCTAAATTTGATGATTAAAATACATTAAAAGCAGTAATCCAGCAGTCATTCCTGACTTTGTAAGCATCAGAGCAAAAAATCCAAACAAATCGTCCACTAAGATTTTAAACTGTCCACATACACACAAACACACTGATACATGCACTTATAAATCACACAAACACACACACTTAGTGGTGACCATGTCAGGAGATACTAATGCTAAGTACTGTCTTTCATGCCAGCATTGATCAATTTCAAAAACTTATTTACATTGTCCTCTGGATCCTCAATGATGGCGGTGGCCAGTTCTGCAATCCTCTGTTTCTTGTTGGCCAGCTTCTCCTGTCTGAGTAACAGAATCTCTGAGGTTGACAGATCAGGCAGTGGCTCCTCCTCTGGCTCCAAGGTTTTGCTTTCAGCATCGCCTGAATCACACAGACAGTCATTCAAATTATGTTTGCACTGTCATTTACCTGCCTATAGAGTAGGTCTTGACTCTACTACAACATCCAACACAGATGGTAAGCAGCTCTTGCAGGTGGTTTGCAATGACATGTTGAAACACGCAAGCACACATGCATGCCCCCCCCCCCCCCCCCACCAAACACACAAGAATTTGGGTATTTTCAAAAGTGATACTCATTGGTGTTGTGCTGAAGCTGTATTCATAGTTTTGTTAGCTCAGTGTAACTTGCCAAAGCTAAGGCTTCAGAAAAAAGTTTGAATTATTTTTAAGACAGTGAGCCAGGTTCCACAAAAAAAACCCAACTGCTTCAGCATCATCATCATCATCAACCATTACACCCAGTGGTGTGTAGGGCAGCAACAAAGCACTTCCACTCCTGCCTATCCTGGGCTAACCTAGTCACTGATCCCCAAGAGTGCTGCATGGCCTTCATCTCACTTTCTACAGTCCTTCTCCACATTGCTTTTGGTCTTCCTTTCTTTCTCCTTCCTTCTGGGGTCCAGTGCAATGCTGTTCTTGTGATTGACTGTGGGTCTCTTCGGAGGATGTGCCCAATCCACTTCCACCGTTGACTGGTGATGATGGTTCCCAGGTCTTCCTGCCTCTATCTCCGTAGTAGGTCTTCACTGGAGATCTTCTCTGGCCAAAAGATCCAGAGAATTCTTCGGAGGCATACAGTGTGAAAGGATCAAAGTTTCAACTGCTTCAGCATTCAGATTTAAATGATTTTTTTCCCATACTACTGTTGTTTCCTGTTGATCATTAATTAAGGCCTGTATGTGCCAGTAAATGCACTAAAATACTGATTTTTAACAACTAAAAAAGTCTATAAATGCACTACAAAATACAAATACCAACCCCCCCTCCCAAAAATAAACAACAAAAAACAAACCAACCAAACAAACAAAAAACTCCCAAAACAAAACAAAAACCCAAAACCCAACAAACTTACTTTCAAAATTTGGTGCCTGTGCTGACTCTTCCTCCTCTTCATCACTCTTGTCCAGAGTCACCATTCTAGGAATTACTTTGCCCTTATCTTTGATAGGGAGCAGCATCATTTTCTGATCGTTGTCACCAGGAAACTGGACTCGTGCTTTCTTTTCATAAATGGATGAATCATCTTCATGGCACTGTTGTATCTTCCTCTTTCGATTTTTCCTGCGTTAAACACATGAAACAACTTCTTATATTACAGTGTAAACTGTGCAAGTATATTTCCTTTCAAAGGATAACTTTAAGTAAATTATGACCAATGTTAAGACACCCAATAAGAGTTAGAAAGTTATATTTCTGAGCTATATATCATCAAAGATATACATCAAAAGTGTCAAACATTGCAGGAACGCTAGAAATTTTCATTTGATGATCATTTCAAACTTTTTCATAACTATCTGCTAATGCTCTATGACCTGAATCCCCAAAACAATTGCACTGCATTTTTTCATACTTAACACCTTCAGTGCCCCATCACAGATTTTCTCATGTGTTTCAGGTGGCCTAGAATATGCCCAATCATACAAGTATCTGGGTACATCATTCAACAAATTTTCCTTTTACATCAGTAAGGAGACTACCGGTATTGCAGATGATCTTAGAGAAAGGGGCATAAATAAGGAGGAAGCTCAAAACAGAGAGAGATGGAGAAGGCTCATCAATATCAAACCTCCCCTGGGAGAAACATGACAAAAAAGGAAGAAGAAGATCAGTAGGGAGACCAACTGTTTGTGACATTCCTTCATTTTCATCTCTGTGTGTGCAGCCTTGTTTCAAGAATATTTTTAGTGACTGCCTGCTATCTTGTGATATTACTCTCTATGACCTAAAATACCTTAGCAAATAAGCATCCCAGAGCTGAAAACGGCAAGGCAGCAAAAAGTTTTAAAATCTGGGAAAATGAGTACAATTTTTCCTAACAGCACAGCATAGAAGATGCTGCTTGACCCGTAAACTTAAGTTGGAGTGTGACCTTTATAACTGAAATGAGTATAGACAACAAATTTCAACACAATCATTCTGAACATTACAGCAGTAAATGAAGTTATGACATTTATCAGAGAGACCTTAAGCTTTCACATAGCAACTAGCAAGACTATACTTTTCGAAGAAGTATAAGCAAAAACGGAGATTCATAAGACCAAGCTGAAAAACATGATATCATACTGCCATGATACTCTGGATCAGTGTGTAACAGTTCTGCTTGCAGTGTCAATTTTTACTTCTGGACAAATAATGGTTTCAGTGGTGAGGTGGGAGATGTGATGGGGGTGATCCTAACTCTGTTAACAGCTTCCCTTGAGGAAGGAGTAAGAGCACAATATCATGTTAACAAAATGAGACACACCAGAAAATTGTGCAAGACTGTTTCCTGTGATACTAGTTCTCATTTATCCATTCATACATTGCACCTTCACAGTGAATAACAGAATTAATATAACCTCTATCTATTCAATAGAGAAACCAAAATCTCAACTGTTCTGATTATACTCCAAATCCTGGATAATAATAATAATAATCATGTATGGAATTTATGTAGCACTGATGCAAAAGAAAGGAAATAAATGTGTTTTGAGGCTAATACTGCAGAGATGGTTGGTAATTTATCTCCAGTGTTACATACACAATTCCATTCTCTCTTTTCGTTCTATAATCACCAGATGGACAATGCAACAGTGATCTCTATAATATATACGCATTATGAGCAGCTGGATAACAGCCTATCTCAGTATCTGCATGCCTCATAATATTAATAATGATAGTAAGTTTATAATTCCACAATCCATTCATTGCCAATTCAATCCTCAGTTCCTTTGTTAAACAAAAAATAATACTATTACAACAACTACCCTTGTAAAATCTTGTGACACATCTATCACATTCAAATAGCTCATTCCTCACTACATATCCTGAAACAAGTGAAAATCTCTCCTACCCTGAGACTAGTGAAAGTCTCTCCCAGCCCTCCCCCCCCCCCCCCCACACACACACCTTGGCTTGTATAAATTAGCTATAGCCAAAACTGCTGTACTCACCTTGACAAAATGCTGTTTGTAAACGCTGCATCCTGCCCACTGAAGAATTCTACGTCCTCTTCTTGAAGAACATCTTCAGTGTCATTATCATCAGAATGCTCTCCATTCACTCTTCTGACAGCAGCTTGCTTCTCACCTCTTTTATTGAGTTTGTTCTCTTTCTTCTTCTGCTTAAGTCGCTGCTTTCTCAGTTTGCCTTGTTTGGCAAATTTGTTGAGGTTTTTGTTTGCAACTTTGGCAGTTGTTGGGCGGGATTTGGATTTACTTCCCTTCTTTTTTGAATTTTTCTGAAAGTAAAGAAGTATGAGAAAATTTGAATTACAAAATACAAGATCATTTACAATGTGCTATTCATTATACAAAGTCATTGTCAACATCAGCAACTATGTAAGTTTACATGTGTGTGTATGTGTGTGTCCCCCCAAGCTCAATGATGATGTGAATGCCACTTGAGTGTGTGTGTGTGTGTGCATGTGTGTGCGCGCGTGTGTGTGTGAATCAGTCTGCCTATATCAGTATATGCAATCAGCCCTGCAGGGATCTTCCTGGTCAACTTCAAGTGCAGACCTGCCAAAGCCTTAATTTGCTTTGCATATCACTGTATGCACATGTAGATGCAATTTTATTTCAAAGATTTGGTCTACAGCGTACCATGTTTGTAATATCTGTTTGAACTATTGATTATTTGTCATTGGTTGTATGACTGTGTAAGATTAGGTCGAATGCATGCGCTTTGATTGGTCTTTGCAAGATATAGCGCTATTTATAAGTTCCATTTATTATTATTATTATTAGATTGCATACTGTATACTATAATGCATGTTAAATATTCTATATAAAGCTATATTTTCATATTAATGTTTGGAGAGAGAGATGAGATCTGTGTGTGAATACTTTCAGTATCACAATGAAAATCACTGAGCAGACCTACTACTAGTACTAGTATTACACATCCAGACCAATAATAATAAATAATAATAATGTATGGAATTTATATAGCGCTGAATCTTGTAAAGCAACAAATCAAAGCGCTCAGATTTTATTTCATACCACTTTAAGTCACGGCAGATTTCTCTCCGTGAAATTCGGGCTGCTCTCCCCGGGGAGAGCGGGAGAACGCGTCGCCACTTAGCGCTGCGCCACCCTTTCACTTTTTTTTTTTTTTTTTTTTTTTTTTGCTGCAGCTGTATTTGTTTCCCTATCAGAGTGGCTTTTTTCTAAGAATTTTGCCAGGGGCAACTCTCTTGTTGCCGTGGGTTTTTTTACGTGCGCTAAATAATTACGTGTAACACACAGGACCTCGGTTTATCGTCTCATCCGAAAGACTAGCGCCCAGACCACCACTCATGGTCTAATGGATGGGGGAAAAATTTCCGGTCCAAACGGGGTATGAACCGCCGCACACTTCAGACCCGGATTTTTCGCTTTCTAGACAGGCGCGTTACCTCTAGACCACCGATCCACAGAGAAAAAGTACAGCTGTCCAAACAGTCAAAACTCGCTAATTTAAAACAAGAAAGGAGACATAACAACTATTGCAGATTTAGTATTTACACATTACATACAATCCACAGCTATCAAGACAGTCCAAAGAAGAGAAACTAAATTAATCAAGGAATACAAAAATATGACATTATAATGAAAGACATTTTAAAAATTTCATCCATCAAAAGGTAGGTCACTAGATGTGTAAGACTAAGAGGAGACCTCATACTTTCAATATTATATATAGTTATATATGCCTTCATAAGATGAATTACAAAACACATAAAGATTAATTTCTTTTCTCCAGGATTATTTACAATATACTTACTATACATTATAGTTATACAATGTCAACATCAGCAACTATGTAAGTTTACATGTGCATGCGTGTTACAATACACTATACATTATATTTATAGTTATACAATGTCAACATCAGCAATTATGTAAGTTTACATGTGTGTGTGTGTCATTCTGTGTGTGTGCGCCCCCCCCCCCCCCCCCTCCCCAAGCTTAAATTTATGATATCATATACTTATATTATGCACCTGTAAGTGTAAAAAATGTTTTTAAAAAAGCAAAACACAATAAAATACTCTTTTACTAGTATTGCACATCAGTAAATTACTATAGAATTAGACAAAAGTGCTGGCCTTATCACTAAAACCTGCACCAAATGTATCCAAGGAACTTAAGCCTAAGGCTGTAAGGGTAAAAATCAACTTTAGCTATTCTTTAAATTTTGACAAGTACTTTTTTTTTCATGGAACAATTTGCATCAGTTTGATTTTGAACATCCATTTAAACTTAAGAAAATAATCATCATAGGTGGGACAGGATTCCATTTAAGCACAAGCAGTGAGGCTTAGGCTTGGACCAGTCCCTACATTACTACTTCTACTACTACTATTGGGGGGGGGGGGGTGTTAAAAACCCAACAACTTTAAAGTTTAATAGCAAACCCCTGAAAATCATGGATAAGTCAAACAAAGGTGCCAGGTTAAAACAACACATGGCCACAATGGTAAGTGGTCAGTATATCATGTAGCTGTACTGTAGTATACTATAGAAATGGTTACTACTTCCTGCACAAGTAGGCTTATTTAGAGAGACTCGGAGAGGCCAGAAACTTGAGAAAGACTGGGATTAATAAGGAATCTTCACCAAGAGCAGTGGGAACTGCCCTTTGGCTTTGCAGTTTGCCACCTGGCTCAGCGAGTGAGGGGGAACTCGCTACTTTTAAATACCATAGTACCTAAATAGGATAGCTCCGCTGGGGTTATTATAATCTACAACAAACGCTGGGATTAAGAAAGAGAACGAGGATGCGAGAACAAAAAAAGACCGGTTGGTTGCTCAGCTTGGTAAATGCTTAAACATCAACTTTATTTCGTTGACTATATTAGTACCAGCGGGTTTATCAGATTTACAAACTGAACAATCAACCAATCACCACACCATGCAGCTTTCTACTACTCATAATATCCACTCAACCCATACTATATATCCGTATATATATATTTAATACAAAATATTAGTTGGAAATCTATCCACATGGTACATACCGGCGCCATCTTGCAAGGCCAACCACTCTCACTGGGCTAACCAGTTGAAAGGGGGAGGGGGAAAAGGGTTTTTTGGTGTTTAAAAAAAAATAATCACAAAGAAAGAAAAATTCACACTGCTTAATATTTAAAAATTCTTTTTAACTGATTTTATTTACAACAATATACAATAGAATCAAATACCTGAAAACGATCCGAAAGATAAGAACAAAATAAAATCCTTAAAATTGTGGTAATAAGAAACAAGAACAGGGGCGACCATTCTCAATTTTCCAGAAAACTTGGCGCGTCTCAGTCTCTATGGAATAGGCCATAAGACTTCATTTTACTGTTTACTCTCTGACAGCTCCTGGATAAATTTTCCTACAAACTGCAGAAGATACTTTGCAATTTAAGCATGGACCAGTCAGGCTTTGAGGCAGACAGATCGAAAAATTGCATGGTGGAGTCTCCGCTCTCAGATCGTTTGAAGAATGAACCGTGCTGGCTTGGCATCGATGAGGCTGGGCGAGGACCTGTACTGGGTAAATGAAAACACGACATAAACACTCACAAAAGAAAAGCTGTCGGTAGCTTGCTATTTTTTGTGATGTCAGTATGATTAATGTAAATCCTCTGCAAGATTTTGCCATTCATCAGTATGAAATTTTGTTTCCATGGTTACTTGCTTAGTCATTGGGTGAATAGGCGGTTTACTAAGTTTATTATTTATTGGTTACTGACCTGTGTTGACCTAGAAATCTATGGTTCAGAGGTTCAATCCTTTCTGGAGGTGGATACTCTTCATCCACATGACCTGGACTGCTAGCCTTTTCGAGATGATTTTTTTAAATGTCCCATGTAGCCAAATATGATCACTGTAATTTTAATTTGTATGCAATAATTCTGTTTAGTGCACATGAAACTGAAACAGATCTAGGGCAATAAGAGCTGTCCAAGTCACTTAGTCAGACTTTTCCTCAAAAACCAAACCCACTCTCATGGGGAAACATATATGCAAATAGGGGGAAATGAGCATGACACATAATTTTGTGTTGTACTGTACAGTTTTTTTCTTTTTCTTTCATTCTTTCCTTCTTTCTTCTCTGTAAAAAAAAAGAAGAAGACTTTGAATACAAGGAATCAAATGGCATTCTTTTTATTCTGTAATTTTATGTATCACATTATACTATAGTGACATTGTATGTAAAAGTACGCTATATAAATTCCATATATTATTATTATCATTATTCTTATTAAAAGTACTGCATTGTGTATAGAATCAATAGTATAGGCTAATAAAAATTTGTAAAGTATGTGTACATTAGAATAAGATACAAATACAATAAGAGAGTTATATTCTAACTAATCTATTATCTGAGATTCTTTTATCAGCATGAGGAGATGTAATGTATTTAACATAATTAACTTTAAAAATCTTGATGTGAAATAATTTTCCCTACCCACCTAAGATAAATAACTTACGCAATATTCAGTGTGGATGAAAGGTATTGAACCATAATATGATAATGACAATTATAAATTTTAACTTGCAGGACCCCTCGTCTATGGAATTTGTTTTAGTCCTGTGGCTGAGAAGGAGAAGTTTGGAGAAATGGGCTTTGCAGGTTGGTCTTTTTAAAAATTAAAAAGAAATCAATATTTTATCGTAAATTATATATAATTTAAATTTAATGTGTTATCTTACATGCATGTTAACTATGACATCATGAAAAACTTTGTTGAGGTATTGAAAATCTCAGTGGAATTTAAGTATGTAAGCATATAAGTTATATAACTTATAATGATACATAACACTACCAGTACTCAGTATAGTATAATTATATAACATTGACTTGTGGCTTCTTCTAATTTCTAGTTCTAAGTTCTAAATATCATAAGTTATATTAAACCAGAGAGTGAGACTTGGTTGCATTGCTCATTTGCTGTGTTTGGTGTGGGTAAACATATTCACTAGAGACTAGAGTTTTTGATTTATGAAAAGGGTAAAATAAGGTTCAACATGCCATTTTATTTTTTATTGACCCAAAAGCACTTTGAACTCTAGAAAGTGTTTAGATGGAGGGAGAACAATCCAGCAGATTAACATCTTTCTTGCAGGGTCTGTACCCATCCCATATCCCAGCTGATACTGTGTTAGGCCACAGCTCACACAACAGCTGGGTGAAGATTGCTGATGTTTTGAATTTTATTGCTGTAGCATTTGTTCTGAATGCCTGAGTGGTAGTCTGTAGCTGAGACCATTCACATGTGTAATGCCTAAGTCGTTTATGTATTCATGGACGTAATTACGGAATTAGACCTGGTGTAATAATATTATTAAATGTAGAATGATAAAGACTCAAAGTTTCCCAATTTTTCTTACAGGGCTCTCATGGGTTTTTTTAATTTCATTTTTTCCCCAAATAATACTGGAGATAATTGTCCCATGCTTTCCGTCACACTATGAATGTATCATTCTGTCAACAATGCCCATTAAAATGAGTGAAACTCTTGTTTTGTTGTCATATGTGGAACAAATTGCACTCATGTTTTATTTTAATTTCTTCTAGATTCCAAGACATTGACAGAGGAACAGAGAGAAGAGATTTTCAGCAAAATCTGCGAGCATGGTGATTTTATTGGCTGGATGGTTCACATTATTTCCCCTGCATATATTTCACAGAGCATGTTGCGGAGGTATGTAAAATATTTGCTTCAACTTACATCTTGTCAGAACTTGATTATTGTTTACTTCTTATGCACCAGATAAGCATTGGGAACTTCAATACTTTGACCTCTCAGACTCAGAGTGTTCAGTCTTTTTGTTTTGTTTTTGTTAGATCTGTTACTGTCTTAGTGTTCTCAATCTTGAGTTTTAGCAGAAGTGTAGAATTTATTTTATGCAGTAAAAATTATTGACTCAACAGATATATTAAATTTATCATTCTCATCTGTGGATCAGATAGTATATCTGTATAAAATGAAAATTCATTAAAAAAATGTGTTTGATATACTGCAGGATAAGGAGTAAAATGGTAAGAAAATCTTTTTTAAAATATGAAATAGCAGCAAACTAAAGGTGAAAGGGCTCGTTGCTGCAGATGTGTAACTTGTGTCGAGAAAATAGCTGCTCTGAAATTATTGTCAAGTTGTTGCTGTTCCACTGAAGTACAAACTATCAGAATGACAAGTATCCACCCATAATTTAAATATCCATCCATAATTTATAGGCTTGAGTTTTACACACAGTTTGTGGTCATATTGCATGTGGCATAAGTATCATATCTCTGTTTTCATTTACTCTAGATTGTGCTGCATCATAGTACATCATATTGTATTGCATATTCATGAGCTAGTCATTGCAATATTTCTTTGCATGAACTTCACAGGCTGCTTTGGCACCATAGAAAAGAACCACTCATTTTATAAATACTTTCAAGTTTCTAGTGTTTGCATACATTTAACTTTGCTTTCCTATGAATCTGATATATCATGAGAGTGGCTTTCTATCCTAGGAGAATTTTGTCAGAAACAGCGCTCATACTGCCATGGGTCTTTTAGTGTTACATGTGCTAAATGCATGTTGCACATGCGACTCAAATTATTGACTCATGCAAAACACTAGAACCCAGGAATTTGAACTCAAGACCCCATCCTTCCTGGATTGTGTATTATACAGTATATATGATAATGTATGACTTCTTGCCAGCTTGTCTGGTATGTAGTCCTGAAAAAAGGAAAAGGTATTTTTTGAGAATTGGAAAAATAACATACTGAAATCAGTTAAGTTCTGTGTGTGTAACTAAGTATTTAGGAGGACACTTATTACAATTTTCTTCATCACACAGCATAACATTTTATTGACCTTTTATAATTTTCAGAGCAAAGTACAATCTGAATGCCCTTTCACATGACACAGCCATTGGGCTGGTGAAGGCAGCTTTGGAGAATGGGGTCAATGTCACAGAAGTAAGTTTCCTTTTATGATGTTGGCTAATGCAAATGGTTCTACTGTATAAACCCAATCATAAGTATGATTTTTCAAAGCAGAAAAGGGGGAAAACCCTTCTAAGAAAAGGACAGTTATTTTTCATGCTTCAGTTTGTGAGTGTATAATATATTGTGAGTTTGTTAGCATGGGTTGATCCTTTTTAATGATTTTCTGATTTTATATTATCTGGTCCAAATTTTTTTTTCACAGGCATGATTGATATTGGTGTATGGTATCCATATTTTCTGAAGAGTTTTTCATAAACACTAACAATGGAGGATAATATATTGAAATCATTATTTTATTCTATCAACCCAGCTGTTCAATGACAGCTGTTGTATGTGAGTGGGTGATGA
The DNA here is from genome assembly GCA_028751875.1 of Rapana venosa. Classification (NCBI taxonomy): domain Eukaryota; kingdom Metazoa; phylum Mollusca; class Gastropoda; order Neogastropoda; family Muricidae; genus Rapana; species Rapana venosa. Next base: position 23,111,124 of record CM054136.1, on the reverse strand, counting down.
AGATTACAATATCCAGTCCAAAGGTGGAAAGATTTGCACTTGCTGCTCTTACCTCAAAAGATCCAAGGCCTTATTTGGATGTTGTAGTAGGTGCTAGAACTGCTACTTTAGTGTGTCGTGATGAGGATTCCCCCCCCCCCCCCATTGCTTCACCCTTAGAGAAAGATGGCGAATTCTGTTGGCATTATGTGGAGCTCCTATCATCGACAGCAGCAATGGAGACAGGTGAAGAGGTGTATCATCCTTTGCATCTGGCCAGTGCTACTTTTCACTTGCTGCTTAATGAGATCTCACTACATGTCTCACCTAGGCTGTTCTGTCATAAGAAATTTTATGTTTTCCCAGGTAGTTTTCATACCTGCTGTTTCATGGAGCATTTGTAGCAGAGCCATGTATGGAGCTTGTCTTAGGTTAATACACTTTTTATCTGTGTTGATTTCATGCATTTTTCTCTAATAAGTAATGTCATTTCAGGTTTATGTTGACACTGTTGGTGACCCTGTCAAGTACCAGGAGAAACTGAAAAGTGTGTTTCCCTCCATTGATGTCACTGTGGCCAAAAAGGCAGATTCCCTGTACCCTATTGTCAGTGCAGCCAGCATCTGTGCAAAGGTCAGTCCCCCAGAATCAGGATTACTTTTTTGTCTTCATCCTCAACTTTTCCCTACACCCACATACACACTCACATTTACACATATGCAGTCATACATTTTTTCTTCTCATTTTCTGTAACTGAGCCTGTGTGTAGTAGTGTACATGGAACATGCTGCATTTAGAGACTAGAGACATCTTGAAAAAATTCTGAGGGAAGGAAAGAAATATTCATGTGCACTATGTGGTACTTAAGTATGTCACAACGGTTACTGGTATTTTTCTTTGACGCAAGTATATAGGTGACACAAAGATTTTGTTTTTTGCAATTTCAGGTGGCCAGAGACAGGGCTGTGAAGAACTGGAAGTTTGTGGAGGACATTGATGTTGAAGACAACAGCTTTGGGTCTGGATATCCTGGAGGTAGTTTGATTTGCTTTAACCCTCTTGTTGGATTCTACAGAGTTAAACTGCCTGTAGATTTTGAATTATTTGCAGGTTTTCTACCCCCAACTGACTTACTTTACTTCTAAGACAATTGTGTGTGTGCATGACAAGCTGTCAAGCTGAAATTTTGTCACAAGCTAGGTATGTCTTTGTACTTGCATTTAGGTGCAAGTTTATGTGTCTGGTCACCAGATGTCTTGTCATTGTCACCTTATTTGTCACCAATTACAGGTAAAAGTATGGTATATATGATAAAACAGCAAATCCTGCATGGATTTGACAATAGTTCATGCGTGTTAGTGTCGAATAAGGAACTGATACCCAGCTGATGTGTTTACCAATGGTTATGTGCAATAGTACTTCAAGGATGTGTCATACAATATCCCCATAGCACCTGTTGTTTTATGGTATGTCTCAAGGAGACAGAAGTTTTGTTTAACTATTTTTTCTTTTGAAAACAAGTTATATTCAATCAACATGTGACCTTTATACTGCAGTTCATATCTGCGTGCGCTACCACATGTTTGTTAAGTGTACAGAAGTGTATTATTGTACATGACTGTCACCAGTATCACAGCACAGGTGTGACAAATTTGAAACAACACAGAACTTCTGTAACCCTACAAAATTTTAATGTTGGTAGTCTCTAAAGTAGTCGTAGTGGTGGCACAGGGTCACATCACATCACAAAAAGCACAAATTATAGATGTGTGGGGGTTGTACCCATTGCTGTCACCTGTCGTACCTTGGCAGATCAGAGACCTATTTTATTTTCCTTCTTGCTATTTTCGTTATCGGCATATCTGTTTGTTTCTGCCATTGCAGTTTCAAAGCAAAAGTGTGGTAATAATGAGAAAACAGTCAAAAGGCATAACATTTTCAGGTGTCTATGCCGCAGACCGGTCAGGAGGTCAAATTTATCCACAGTCGTGTGTGTAGCACAGGTCAGGAATGTGCTGTGTAGCACGTTATTTTCTGGCTCACTCTTCTCCCTAACTGCTGCATTTCCTTCCTCCTCTTCCTCGTAAGCGTTTAATATCAGACTCACTTAACCATTCTCGTTCAAATGTTTCTACTTCCAAGACAATAACATTCAATTAATCATCTCACTAATAAGATGAATCGTCTGCTACCAAAGAAAGCGCCATTTTTTTCACCAAGCTGCAACAATTGAAAAGCGTTCCGGTCGCTGGCTGTTATTTCTTCCTTCCCTCCCCACTACACGCATGTTAGTGGTCTAAATTTATCACTGGCACCCTCCCTGCATCGCTCCACCAATTTTCAGACACATAGTGTGAAAACCACGAGATCTGTGTGTGATGGAAAAGTACTGCCCACGTGTGCAGCACCAACTGTCGGCTGCGGTCGTATTGGAATCTAACGGCGGCCGCCGTTACTGTCGGCTGCGGCCAGATCGGGGACAAGAGGGTTAACCTAAAATTGCCCATGTTTTCATTGGAGTTAGACTGTAAGGTGATGAATGTCAGGGTTATGTGGATCACTGTGTTGATTCTAGGCTGTGCCATAGCAGGATTCCTGCATATTCTAACAAGTATATTACTTTCCAAAAAGTTTTCATATTGAGGAGTATAATAATTTTTTAAATTTCAAAGTAATTTAGAACATTTTGGTGTTTACCTGTTATGTGCCGACCTTTACAGGTGATCAAGAAGTATTAGAAAAAAAAGAAAAGAGAACTGGCGTTATGCTTGAAGACCATGTTATCATCTCAGCTGGTTTTCTTCTCCCAGATCCTGCGACCAAGAAGTTTTTGGCGGAGAACATTGACCCTGTGTTTGGCTTCCCTGACCTGGTGCGCTTCAGCTGGTCAACAGCGGCACAGATTCTAGAGCGGCAGGCTGCTGAGGTGGAATGGTGTGTACAAAACCAGCATTTGTAAAATGTTCCTTCTATTCTATACATTTCTTTTGAAGACTTGTTTGCCTCGTTTTTGATAATGCCTATATTATTTGGCTCCCACCCCCCTCCCCCTAGCTTGTTTCAGTTTGCTTCTGGATGGAGGAAAGTGGTTGGGGGTGGGTGGTTCATGTGCATTGTCAAGTTTTGTTTTTGAGGAAAGGACTTGATAGTTACTTGTTCAATAACAGTTTCATAAGGCAAACTGAATCTAAAATAATGACTTGGTGACTCTGCAACAGACAGCTGTATGTATATTGTCCATCTCTCCATCTTTGGTGTTCAAATAAAGTAAATGTAACACCAAATAAAGTAAATGTATATTTGTTACAGGGAGGATGACGAAGAAGAAGACAGCTCCAAGAACACAGGCAGTGCATCTTTGTTGCAGTTCTTCAAGAAAACTGGTGATGATGTCAAAAAAGAAAGACACCGTTTTTTCACTGACAGAGCCCTGGAACCACTGACCAGTTTGTAAAGTGGACAGTTTGAAACAGGCTATAAACTGAACTGTTGTATACAGCTAGCACAGCAGCTGTCTGATTTTGTTTGTCAACACTTTGTATAAACATACCATCTAAATAAAAATCCAGTGTATATGAAAAACAAGTTATAGAATGAGTTGTGTATGCAGCAAATACTATAGCTGTCTTGTGTCCAATTCCGTCTGTCTTGCCTGTCACCACTCACTGCATTACAGCCTAAATAAAAGTTGCATGTAACTGTCAAGTAACTGAATCTGAAAGTAACCAAGATGACTTATTAGGTCTTTTTCTCAGAGCATCAGGGGGAAAAAAAGGATTACAGTGCGTTGTAAAATGAAAAAAAAGTTGGGAAAAAAGGGCAAGGCTGGGAATCAAACCCAGAACCTCACAGTTTATGTGTTAGCCAGATGAACATAACTATCCTGCCACCTTCCTTCTTGAAAGAAATATCACATCACATTCTGACTATGGAAACCAGCACTTTATACAATTTTTAAAAAACCCAGAAAAACAACACATCGGTCTTTAATACTTTATTTCCTTTTTCTTAAAAATCGAGATCTGTAAAACAAACAAAAAGAACAATCATTCACTCCAGCTCAGACACAATGACTATCACCCAAATTACCTAATATCAGTTCAAAATCTTGACATTCTATTTATGGAAAGCCAATCATATTTCTTTATATCTAGACATTCCACTTTTTTTGGTTTTCAAGCAAACCATTTCAAAAAAGCACATCACAAAAATAGTCCAACTCCCAGTCAGCTCTCCTGAGGCATTTGTCCTTTCTAGTCCAGACAAATATGTACATTTTGTACAGACAGGACAAGGAAGTTGACTATGCACATCAACATCAACTCTTGCACACAATATAACTTGTAAGTTATTGACAGCGATGTATGACATGTTTTCAATTAAAAGTGAAGAACTGATCCTTCTGTTAAGTGGTGCTTACATTCAACCATTCAGCATGATCATTTTGATCCCCGTCCAATGCAACCAGATGAGGTCTGAATTCAAATCTGTGTTGGTATTTGCTGTCTTATCCAATACAAGGTCAGGATGTTGAAGCCCTGCTCCCCAACGCCTTCCCTTCCTCCTATACCCAACACGGTGTGTTTTTGTTTCAATAGCATTCTTTCATCATCAATAATAGGCAAAATTATGGCAATGTACTTGCTTGCATCTGTTTAGAATGACTTCAAATGCTTATATGTAGTAAGCATAACAGCATCTATTTAAAATAAAAAATCGAAACCATTTTCTTCTAGTATGCACAGCCAATGCATATGCCTGTTATTTGAAGACACTGCATTAGCCTGAATGGAAGAAAGAACACTATAACCACGTTCTTTTGAATAGTCTGATTTTTTCCCTGTAAAGTCAGTCCAAATCATGCCTTTCACTATAGCAGAATCGATTCATAATTTGGTAATATACCATGAATGTTAACTTATATGACTGGCCATCCTGGAAAAATAAAGAAATTCAATACATGAACAGCAAAAAATAAATCACACTGTATACACTGGTTCATCTAGTAATAAAGTTAACCCCAGTCCTTAATATGCCATGTACTTACTATATCGTTCAAAGTTCATTCTAGAAATCTGCAGTAATGCTCATCTCCACAGTAAATGTTGATGTCAGGCAACTTGAAAAACAATAACAAAAACAAGTTCCTTAAAACAACTTAAAAAAACAAAACAAAAACAAGTTCCTGAAAAAGGTCATTCATAATAAATATATTTACAATACATACAACTCTGCAATGAAAATATATTTGTAAGAAAGACAAAGCACTGGGTGTCCTCAAGTACAGTGTAAAACAAACTTGATAAAGATACTGCTTGCTCAAGCACCAGAACAGCAGGGCTAATTCATATCTGGGAAATATGTAATAGCTGAAGCAAACTCTTCCCATAATTGGATCTTTACACATTAAGAACTAGCCCTCCCAGACTGATCTCAGTGATGCTGGCAATGTAGGATGGTGGTGGTCCGCTTCTTTTCCTTCTGCCCTCACCCTTACCTCAGAGAACTGTCACCATCAGACTTGTCTGGGTGTCCCTGTTTGCATGACCGACTGAACCATCTTTTGCTTGGCAATACTAATTCTAGTCTTGATGTCTTGTAGACAGGAACCACTATTCTCTTTTACAGAGCCTGAATATGTAAAGTTTTGAATGTATTCCAGATCAGTTCCATTGATTTGGGTATTTTGAGGGGCGAAGGTAAAAACGGCTGATGTTAACCTTTATTGATGATATTGTGTTACTCCATTGCTAATGGAGTGGACTGGTGGTCTAGAGGTAATGCATCTACCTAGAACGCAAAAAGTCTGGGTTTCAAGTGTGTGGTGGTTCAAATCCCTGTTTGTGCCTGAAACTTTCCCCCCATCCACTAGACTGTACGTGGGTGCTAGTCTCTTGGATGAGATGATAAACCGAGGTCCCCTGTGCAACACTCAGTGCACGTTAAAAGAACTCACGGCAAGTTGCCCCTGGCAAAATCATGTAGAAAAAAGCCACTCTGATAGAAAACCAAATTCATATGCAAACAGGAAAAAAAAAAAAGGTGGCCCTGCTCCCAGCGAGAGCAGCCTGAATTTCACACATTTTGCCATGACTTTAAAGTGGTATACAATACAACAATGTCATGGAATCTTAAAACTACTATCTTTTATAGCAATCCAAGTTTAAAAAGAGTTTTAAAAGCAACCAGCTTGACATTTTCTGACCCTCAAGGCTTTTGCATTCAAGTAGAACTAATCCATTTGGACACTTGTAAAACATGAATGATAAAAATTTTTAAAAGCACACTATTGCATTGATGGGTTTGCACACATGTAAAATCTAACTTCTTATGAACATTTTTCAATATACCTTAGCATCTTTTTAACAACTCTTGTTTTTTAGACAACCATTCGCCTCCGGAAATTAAAAATAAACAAAACTTGTGATCTTTAGCTCTTTCAAAGATTTTACAAGGTCTAATAAAAACCAAAACAAAATCAAAACCCTAGGCCATCTATACCCAGAAAAATTGTACTAGCTCTTAACATTTTTTTTTTCAAAAAGGTAATTCAGGAAAATAACTTGACCTGATGGACATCAATGTTAAACCTGAACAGAGGAAGAAACCAACTCACACAAAATATTCATGATGTTCCATCTTTCTTCTTTTCACTACTGGGTGCACAGACACCTAATTTATTGATACCATAAGATGACATGACTAGTGTGAATTTTATTCAAAATATCTAAAATCCAAGATACTACGTTAGCAGCTTTGTATGTCAAAGCTTTATACCAACTTTATTGCTAGAAACTTTAACTTTTTATCCACAAGAAAAATCCCGCATAAAAAGGAATGTGAAATGCAGAGACAACAAACAGAACATGCCGACACAGAGGAAAGTGTTAAGGACACTATGCTTGTCCTCAGAGCCCAAATCAAGCACATGATTACAGACATACTGTCCGTGCTTTTCACCTGAAAAACAGCCTTGCAAAACAAACCCTACACAAAATAGCAGAAAATGGACAAGAGAAAGGCTCTAGTTTCTCCTGAAATATGCTTCCAACATACAGTACTAAACCGGGGTCTTCCATGGTGGGCAACAAAGGTCCATTCTGGTTCATCATAGGATGGTACAGAAAAACACACCATTCAATGCAACAGGCCTTCTTCCAAATTATCATTACTAAAATCAAGAAAACCAGTCACTGTCTCTCTCACAAGGCCTAACAAACTCCGAAACTTTCAAACAAGTCCATCAGAGTCATGTTATGTCACAGGTGATTGTTGAGTGAATCTCAGTTTATGGCTCAGGTCAGGGCAATCTCAAATGAAGCGGCCGCAATAAGACACTCAATTAACGGCTACAGCGATTCGAAACTTAGGTGGAAAGACTGTCAAAAGTGAATCATTTAGTGACATAAGTGTAGGTTCTGGCAGGTGACCGGGCCCCTTCTGGCAAAGGCACATTCAGAAAATCCCAAATGAGAATGGTGTCGTCATGTGAACTGCTCACAATTTGGAATTCATCAAACTGCAACCTGAAGACTCTCCCTGAGTGCTCCTGAAACCAGACACAATTTGAAATGATTGAACAATTTTTAACCCTAGTGGCGCGGTTCCCGAATATTCCGGTAAAGGCGGGTCTAGGCTGTGTGGCGGATCCCGGAATATTCCGGGATGACGTGGGTGGTCATAGTTGAAAGCTTACTTTCGCTTTCAAAGGTCAGCCAATGAATGTTAAGGCCGTTGTAGGCCCGCAGAAAGGGGTGAAGGTCGTTTGACACACACAAGCAACGAAGAATCTGATTGGTTAAGAGTGTATTTTAATTTTTTTTCGGACCAGCCGAGATCGTCTTCAACAAAAATGGCGGCCAGCGTTTGCACTAGAATTTCTTCAAGCGTTTTTTCGAGCTTTTTTACAAAATTGACAGCGAGGAGGAGTTTTAGAGGCTGGATTTGGTTGAAATAAACAATGAGAGAGACGATGAGGTAAGGATTGTGGAATATTTTTGAAAAACTTGGTAAAAATCGATCGCGATCGGACTGAATCGAGCGGTGCTAGTTTTGCTGGATGGACTTTTTCGCTACTCGGCGATTTCGACGTCACAGATTGTTTTACTTTATTTTGACGCAACGAGGCTTCGAAATAACTGTTGTTGAGTCAAATCGCTATGCTGCTGAGTACTTTGCATCACATGAAATCAAGCGATCTTTGTATTTTTGTCATAGAAAGCCACCACTTCGCACATTCCGCCATGACGGTCGCGATGGCGTCGATCCTGTCGCTGAACTTTTCCGAGTATTTGGTGACCGATAAAGCGATACAAACTCCTTATTTTTTGAAAACTAATGTCAAGAAATAGTGTTTACCTAATCATGACATTTATGCACCGCAAGAACTTTGCTTATCGTGTTAAAATCGATCCGGGGCCCTGTCAGTGGAACAGTGATCGGTAGTGCGAACATGATTTTTTTTTTTTGATTTTTTTTTACATAATCATAAACACTACACACTATTATAAAATTATACTCATTTAAAAGCATATTATCTGTTCTTTCCAGTGATCTATAGCTGAACACATTTAATTCAGTTTTATATATCAATATCAAGGGTTGTTTGAGCCCACCCTGCTCCAAAACAATGCTAGCCAATGTTAATTCAGCCAATAGAAGTGAGGCGTGTTGCTGTTTATTTAGCGCTACTAGGGTTAAGAGTTGAAAATGCATCTTTATTACCATTCTTTCTATCTAACATAACTTTTATTTTTGTAAAATACTTGCTTTAAACATACACAGAGGCCATCTTTCTAAATGACAGGCTTTTCAATATTCTGAAACGTATATATTGACAAGATCTGCCAAGCTCCTGGTGTATCTTGCATTCCAATAAAAAAAATTTAAAAAGACAAGCACAACAAACCCCAACATCTTACTACCTTTGAGAAAAAAAATGCAATCACTGTGAACTATAGCACTTATTAATTTAATTAACTCATCTTTGAATCTAATCATGGAGACGCTTACCACAAGTGTGCGAAGACAAAGTGTCCCAGCCGGTGCCCGGGGATCCAGAGCTGCCTGAAGGTCCCACACCTTGATTTTGCTGAAAACCATTGATAAAATAATTGTTTTAAACTCTGAAAAATTAAAAAATATTCTGTCACAAATGCAAAGCAAATCTGAACTGAAAACATATCTAGCAATATCATGATTCACCATATAATGTAGTCTGGTCATAGGACAGCTTAGTGCTTAGCATTTTCTAGCATATTATTTTTTCTCTTCCCTTTTTGTCAACAGAAGAAAGTTATACAAAATAGAGATTTTGTGTGTGTGCATGCATGCGTGAGGGACTGCATATTTTGTGTGTTCTTCTCCTGAAATGCAAACACAACTGCCAAATTTCTACTAATTTGTACTACTAATAATAATGATAATGAATAGCATTTATATAGCACATTTCTCAAAGCAATGACTCAATGCGCTTTCATACCATGCGCATTTATACACATGCACACACAGCACATAATAACAACAACAACAACAACAATGATAATGAGCATTTCTAAAGCGCAAATAAATTTACAAGAGATACCTATCGCACTGTAGAGGCACACACTTGCGTCCGGGCACACACTAGCAGGGCAATTAACAGTACACTCAGAGAAAAGGCACTAGCAATAACATAACTAACAAAAAAAACATAACCAACAGCCAGGCATGCACATGAAGTAGCCTACAGTGTGACAAACGGCGACCGTCAAGACAAGCGCAATATATTAACTAGCTAAGAAATACATTAAAGAGATGTGTCTTCAATGAAGACTTAAACTGGGAGCATGTCTGACGGCTGGTGGCAGAGAGTTCCAGATCGTGGGCGCAGCAACACCAAAAGATCTACGACCTGCGGTTTTGAGGTTGTAGTGGGGTACAACAAGTAAGTTATCATTCGAAGACCGCAGGGTTCTAGTTGTGGTGCGTGATTTCAAGGCAGCTGACAGAGATGGAGCAAGCGAGCCTTCAGAGTGACGGTATGCCAAGACCGCAACTTTGTACTGACAGCGTGCCCTTACAGGTAACCAATGAAGCTCCCTAAGCATGGGAGTCACATGGTCCCTTTTGCTCTTTCCAAGGATGAGCCTGGCAGCAGAGTTCTGAATTCGCTGCAGGCGTGTAAACTGTTCATCACTTATACCGATAAAACAGGAGTTGCAATAGTCCAGTCGCGACAAGACGGTCGCTGAAACGAGCTTGATCACTGCATCTCGAGGCAAGAATTTCTTAATGTGTGCAATACGGCACAGATCTAGAAAGCATGCTCTGCAGACGTTACTAATGTGGTCTTTCATGGAGAGAGTAGGATCTAGCTGAACACCCAGATACCGCACAGAACTCTGAAAAGCTAAAGTGAAGAAGGATAAAACAGAAAGAAATGGATAATTAGGCAGAGAGAGAGAGAGATTATGTATGTAACAGACAGGCAGCTGCTTTGTGTAGGACTTTTTCACTGTGACCCTTGTCATAAACATCGGGAAAGTACAGAAAAATCTCTGCATTAGACACAACAGGCATTTTGCAATAATCCTCTTCACAAGAACATTGCTTCACTGAGGGAAAGGTCAGGCAGGAACCTGTTATGCCTGGCATGGTCAATATACTGGCTCACATAAATTACAGGTAAAATCTCTTTCTTTGGTGTCATATACTTTTTGTCTCAGCTCATGATTTATAAGTACGTCATGCTGGAAAAGAAACACACACAGAGGCCATCTTTGTTTGTTTGTTTGCTTTTTACACTGACAGAAAAAGAAAGCTTACCCATCATAGGCACCACTGACAATGCGCTTGCTGTCAAATCGGATGCATCGGACTAATTCTTCATGTCCCTCCAGCACTCTCAAGCAGGCCCCACACTCGATGTCCCACAGCCTGTAACAGTCACCACATTAAGTTAACCGACTCTACCCTAAAGCATAAAATGAAATCAACTAATCTTGTCTAAAATTACCTTCATGAGCTGTTATTTCTATATTCTTCCTTCTCCAAAACATGTATGCACGTAATCAAATAATCCGTAACACAGTTTGAAAAAACTGTCCCTTTGGACATAGAATGATTTATGGCCCATTGTCCAGGTTACAATACCTGGATTCATCATTTGAAATTGTTCAACCAAGTCCAATTCAAGTAAACAGGTGAAAACAACGCCATAAAAAGCTTTCAAGTTGATGTCCATGCCTTCAAAATTCAAACTTAACCCCCATCTTTTTTATTCATGACCTGGGACGGAACAGCCTTGTGGTCAGAGCACCGAGCTTGCAATTTGATGGCGAGGGTTTGAGCCCAGACACCCATTCAAGAGGATTTTCCCCCTGGAGTTGATATCAGTACTGACTCTACTCCTCCCAAAAGTCCTTTGCATGAGACTATAACAAGAGATCCCATGCGCAAACACATGCAAAACATCTTGCTAACATGATTGTTAAAACCTGTTCTGCCTATCAGAACAGTAGGCCATTCATGCCAGATGGAGCATAATAAAAGATATATTGAAAAACTAGCCGAGGACCCCCCCCCACACACACACACAGATCATGACCTTTAACTCTTCTATTACCGTTGGCAGGTTGACCTGCCCGCTTACTACTTGATCCGCGAAGCTGCTGGCGGGTGTGCCCGCCAGATACCTGGGGACACCCCATGTCTCCCTTTGTGCTATTTATACACCATGGTCTCACACCCCTTATCACTTTAGACATGCACAGTGAGCTCCCAGATAGTGTAGCTGCCGCCATTTGCAATTTTCACTTCAGTTGATTGATTTTTGTGCTGATTTTTTCGATTTTATGGTGATGTCATCGAGTGACGATTTTTGGAGGGAGCTGCATCAATATGGCGACTGCTTCAACAAACTTTTTGGAGGATTTTCTGTGAAAATAACGGCAGAATCTGAACTTATGCAGACTGAAATGGACTTTAGAAGCTGCACAGAGGATTCAAGAGTTGCAGAGTGGAATTGATGTGCTGTGTTTATTGGTGATTCGAGTGATGAAGATGACTATGACAGAGGTGTAAACAACGATCCTGCCGAGGGGGGGCATATGACTGTGACTGGCTTAAAATGAAAGAATTTCGTGAAAAACTGTGGCTCCAGAAACCTGCAAAATGATGCTAGTGACTCGTGGGTAGTATGATGGGGTTTTTTCCTCAGTTTTTCACTGACGAAGTGCAAAATAAAAATGGAACAAACTGTGACCTGATTTCAATGGCTGTTTGTTCGTCAGCCTGTATGCTTGTTTGTGAGTGTGATTGCATGCTACTCTAATATTATCTGAACATTTTAATTTATTTTGCATGTTTGATCTTATTTAACTCCATCTTTATGATTCTTTACCTCTTGAAATAGTCGTATTTTAAAAATTATTGCATAACCACCATAGCCAACAGCAACCGCAACATCATCGCCATCAGCATTCCACAAAAACAAGTCGCACAAGAGTCAAATGAAGAAATATGGGGGTTTTTTTAATTCAAAACTACACAAGCATAGAAAGTTTCATGCAGATCTGTCTTTATCTCGTTTTTTAAATTATTTTTTAAAGTCAGTAGATGTGAAACTGAAGGACAGGCAGAAAATACTTGGTTTGCAATGGTAAGTAAGAGAAACGGAACGCGGTAGTAGAAGAGTTAAAAGCCCAGCCTGACATGCATTAATCTGATGCGCACTCAAGCGGCTGTGCTTGAGTTCCAATCTACACATTTACATAAAACTGTTTCATTCTACATCTATAATGAAACCTGTGCCACTGACATGTGAAGAACGAGGGTGGAAGGTAGTGCATATGGGACTGAACCAAAAGGAAAAAAAAGAAACAAGGGGATGGGAGAAGTTACAGGCAAGAACCATGTGGACAAAGGTGACTTCATTTTAGCTTATATCACTGTGTAGAATGTCCTTCTTCTGCAATTGAGATACGCTTTTTCATGCTGAAGTGAAAAATTAAATCACTTTCTCATTTTTTAAAAGTGGACTATGATTGTTAACACTTTCTCATTTTTTTAAAGTGGACTATGATTGTTAACTTGTGCACATCTTACCTGATGGTATTGTCTGAGCTACCACTGACCACCAAACGGTCACGGTATTGCAGGCAAGCAATTCCTCGCTTGTGACCATTCAAAGTCCGTACAAACTCACAGGTCGAAGTGTTCCACACCTATGTCAAGACATAAGGAGAAAAACAAAATGTAAGAACCATTCAGTATAATTTTACATACCCTGTCTGCTGCATACACAAAACAGACAATGCACTTTCCTATTTCTTCAAGATTTTCTTTCTACCATCTTCTTTACTTACAAATATTCATGAATAGTCATAACTTAATGGCAGTAAGATAGTTTCTTCTTGACTAATGAGGTGGTCTAAAAAGTGTGGAATATGAAGGAGTCAATACGTGAAATACTCCCCCTCCCACAACCCCCCCCCCAAACAAACACCAACAACCAAACAACAACAAAAAAACCCAAAACAAAACAAATCCATCTTTATCTTAAAGTAAAGCAATAGAACCTCCATCCTTATTTTAAAGCTTAAAGAGAAGTAATAAGTATTTAGGTGGATGAATAAGCACAGCATAAGAACACCCCTACCACCACCCAAAAAAGGAATGACAGCATGAATTTTAAACCCCCAAAAATGAATAAAAAAGAAAAACATTCAACACATTTTTCATGATTTTTGTTGTTTTTTGGTGAGTGCTTCTTATTGCCTCCATACAAAAAAACCCCCATCAGTTAGAGTTGAAAGCACACACATTTTCAATTAAAGAATGACAATTCTTTTAAAGCGGGGCAAATTAATTGATTTTAAAAAATCCCCCTACCTTGACCAGAGCAATCAACAAATAAAAATAATCAATTTGATCTATGCATTGCTTCTTGAATGCTTAAATCCCCCCCCCCCTCCCCCCCCCCTATCCCCTTCCCCCCCCCCCCCCCTCCCCCCCCTATCCCCTTCCCCCCCCCCTCCCCTTCCCCCCTAAAACCCCCCCACAAAACAACACGAAAACAAACAAAAACCGAAAGAAAAACAAGAACAACAAACAAAACCCAACCAACCAAACAAAACACAGACACAAAAAATCCGGCGACACTATACCTTGATGGTTCTGTCCCCTGACGCAGACACGATGTATTTCTCATCAAAGTCCACCACATTCACGGCAGCACGGTGTCCGACCAGCACTCGCCGCAAGTTGATCTCTACCGGAGACTGCATGTCCCACACAGCAATGGAGCGATCCTGCAAGATAAATCACGTTTCTTGTTCTTGTCTCTATCCCCGATCCATAGCAGAACATCACACATACTGTCAATGTCAGTTTTGTTCACTGTCTCTATCCCCGATCCGTAGCAGAACATCACACATACTGTCAATGTCAGTTTTGTTCATTGTCTCTATCCCCGATCCGTAGCAGAACATCACACATACTGTCAATGTCAGTTTTGTTCATTGTCTCTATCCCTCATCCGTAGCAGAACATCACACATTCTGTCAATGTCAGTTTTGTTCAGAGTACAAAGCAGTCATAGGATATTTACAGGATAAAAAGATACTGGGATAAGAGGTTTAATAATACCCCCCCACAAAAAAAAAACCCAACACACACAAAACCCAAACAAACCCAACAAACAAAAACATCTGCAAGAGGGATGCAACATTCTGATTCAAACTTTTTAAAGGTAAGATTAGTAGGGATAACCATGCCATGAACTGGGACAGAATCAGCTGTTTAGGTAGACTGTTCATTCTGAAATTTGTTTTTACAGAGGCCTAACTATGGCATACTCCCTGCATACATGGTGGATCAGTTGTCTAGAGGTAAAAATGCCTGCCTACAACGTGAGAAATGTGGGATCAATCGTTATTTGGGCCCAAACTTTTCCCCATCCACTAGACCCTGAATAGTGGTATGGGTGTTAGTCTTTCAGATGAGACAAAAACCCAAGGTCTCATGTGCAACATGCATTCAGCACACATAAATGAACCCATGGCAACAAGAGAGCTGTTCCAGGCATAATTCTGTAGAAAAAGTCCACTCTCAAAGGGAAACAGATGCAAACAAAAAAAGGAAAAAAAAGGTGGTGCTGCTGTTGTGGAAACAAGCTCTCCCCAGGGAGAGTGGCTCGAATTTCATGCAGGGAAATCTGCTGTGACTTAAAGCGGTATACAAATATGACTACACAACCACAGAGGTGTACAAATGATGAAGAATGGGTTGTGACCCTTGCTGGAGGACAGTATTCTCATTTAAACTCTTTCACTGCCAAGGAATTAAGCTTGAAGTTATATCCTGATTAACTACAACACTCCTCCCTTTTTCTCTGCTGACCCACCTTGGAACAAGTGACCATGATGCCATCACAGAAGCGCAGGTGGAGCACAGCTTCACAATGATGAATCAAAGTGTTCATCATTTCACCAGATTTCACATCCCACACCCTGTGCAAACAGGTCACAATAGTTATTCTCATACAACAATTATATACATCATTTATTAAAAACAAACCAATGAAGACGCAACATTCTTACCATTTCAATTTTTTATGACTGTTTATCAAGTGCTTTACAGTTTAATTTTACATACAGTTTGTTAGGAACAACTCACAAAGAGCTCAGAGCTAAAAGTTTGCAAGAGTTGTTTCAAAAGTGTAAACAATATATATATATATATATATATATATTGTTTACATATACATATATATATATATATATATATACAAAAGAAAGAATTTGAATGACTCTGTAACTTCTGAAAATAAATTGAGTTTTCCACTTTGAAATACAAATAACTGTGTGATTGTATGACAGAGAAATAAATAAATTTTCAACTTACAAGCTGTATACAGATACAATTCTTGCTATCATTTTAGATTCTACAGTTCTCACCTAAGCATGATTTTATTGTGCAGCTGTATGGGTCATAAAATCACTCTACTGTCAGTAGCAAAACCACAATAGCAACAATAAAATGAGTAATCAGAATAAGAGGCAGCCATTTGATTAAAAGTCCAGCAGAGAAGGTGAAAGAGCTGACTGACCTGACAGTGGAGTCACTGGAGCCTGATATGATGATGTTTTCATCATACTGCAGGCACAGAACAGAACCTGTGTGACCTGTCAAAACTTTGACACACTCCAAGTTGTTGCGATCCCACACCTGAAAAAAACCCAATTGCAGTAATTTTTACAAGCAAGCAGATTTAGTAGAATATTACAGTTTATTTGCAACAACATACCACTGTCATGAGAGTTATTTTCAGTTTTTTGTTTTGTCTTTTTTTGTTTTTTGGTAGTTCTTTTTCATGGTGGGGCATGGGAGAGTTTATTCACTCATATGCAAAAAAGAATAGTCACTGCTTCCTTTAATATCTTAAGTCAAAGGTAAAATGGCTCTTAAATATAACAGTTGAAAATATATTGAGCAAGCTTTTCAACAAAAAAATGTTTCACATATATACACAAGTAATGAAGTATACATTACAGTATACCTCAACTATCACTGATTAAAAAAAAAAAGGTGTACAAAATGGAACAATTCTAAAACTCTTTGGTTAGGGGGAAGGATCTATGCCTATTGGTTAGAATGTTGAGCTCGCAATCTGATGGCCTGAGTTTGAGCTACAACCAAGGCACCCACTCAAAGGGATTTTCCATCTAGAGTTAGCATCTGTATCGACTCCATTTCCCTGAAAGCCCTTTGGATGAGACCATAAACCAAGGTCCTGAATGCACACCTTGCACACACATTTAAAACCTGTTCCGCCTTTTGGAAGAGGCCATTGTGTGCTGATAGGAACAGATGACAAAATAATTTTTGTAAAATTCATACACACTTGTGTAGTGTTTATATCAACATTGAAGTAAAAGTGTGGCTTCCTTAATTAATGATGCGCAAAAAGCAGTCACATATTTATATGCAAAATCTCACCACTGGTGAACCTCAAAGCTCTGGCCAAGGAATGAACAACATCCCCCCCCCCACCCAAAAAACCACCAAGTCTTTGGTTTGGACTACGCCCCCCGCCCTTCTTTTTTTTAATACCTGAAGAATGTTTCCAGATTTTCCATTTTTCTTTAAAAAAACAAACTAACTAAAACCATTATACTTATAATAACATTATGGAAATTATATTAACACATCCCAACTTATCCACAAAAAAATCTTCTGTCTTTATTCAGAGGTAACTTTGGTAGTAATTGCAAATTTAAACCATGGAAGTATTGTTGGCATCCTACCTTGATGGTATTGTCTCTAAGGCCACTAATGATCTTGTTCTCATCGTACTCCAGGCAATACACCCCTTTGCTTGTTTCACTGCGGCAATGGATTCGCTGTAGTGTGTGACGTCCTGTCCGCCAGTTGTTTTCTAACCGCTGCAATCAAATAACACACATTAAACATATACATACACTTTTCATACAACTAGAATTGTAGTATTTATGTGAAGAGAAAGTACCAGCTTCTGACAAATCAAGCCCACTACAGTACTGTTTGTGCTACCTTCTGTAGTCACTTTAAGTTGTGGAGCTGCCAACCAAGCAAACAAAATGCAATTATCTGAGATGCCAACCCCTGAACACCAGTGAGACTTTTTTTCTTCCACTGCTAACAGGTTGGAGTTTGTTTTTTTCTCCAAACTTAAGGGGACTTATGCGCTTTACCAGACTGCTGGCACCCTGTACAAAACATGAAAGTTAAGAGCATGATTCATTAACACACTTTGGTAGAATCAACATAAATCAAAGAAATGTCATAATTCACAAGAAGCTTGAAGAAGAAATGTATATCTCCTCCATATATAATTGCCTATTCAACTTTAGAATATGTATTATAAAATGCAAAGAAAATAGCAAACTAACCACCTTTTTCAATAAATATATTTTCAATTGTTTCTTGTTTGTTGTTGTTGTTGTTGTTGGTGTTTCATTTCTTTGTGCAGAAATCTTTTTGCCGTAAGGTGGAAAATCTACATGTATCTGGAAATAATTTCTTTTTACTGAAAGAATGTCAGTTCTTTCATTTCGTATTACTGCTCGTCTCTGAAGACTTGCACTTTGCCCAAAACCTTTATTTGAAAAAGTATATAATATTTTCTCACCTCAATGTCGGCAATGATTCGTGGGTAAAGATCTCTGTAGAATTTGTGATCTTTGGGAACCTCTCCATGCCTCTGTCGAAACAAGTGCTGGTGCCTGCACAATAATGATACCAGAATGAGTTTATAATTTAGTTGCTCAAGCACATTTACAAATCATTGTCAAATGTCTATATTCATGTTGTTTCAAATCAATACATCTTAACCCAGTTTGTAGTTAAGACAAAACAAAGCCCCAAAATTCCCTCACAAAATTCACCATAATTTCTTTTCTTTTTTTAAAGGAAAAAGAGAAACTATTTACAAAGTATAAATATTATGAAAAAAAACCCACACTGACTGGTGAATGTCTCATCAAAATTAATTTGTTTGGTTGGTTTAAAAAGGTCTGTATAAAGTGATAATTCTTCCAAAACTGACAAATCATATAAAATTTGCACAATTTTTTTCCTTAAGTGAGTGTGCGCTGTTGAAAACATATAAAGCAATTTTTTTAAAAAGCCACTAACTTTCTATACTAATATTTTCACACTATTTAACTTTTTTCTCCATTCATTACATTTACATACTGCACAACAAATGTGACCATGAATAAATGTTTCTTTTCCCATGTTCTAAGTTTTCCCTTTGCAATAAAATCTTAGCAATAAAGCATGAAATCATATCTAATGAAGAAATGCTGTAAATTTTGAATCAGCACAAGGTTTAAAAAAAAAATCTAAACTCATTTCAAATTAGGAATTTAACAGAAAACAACCATACCACTGGTGTCGTTCTGAGAGGCCTTTCCACTGACTGTCTGTAAGCACCTTCCTCTCAATGAGCTTCTTCCACAAGTTGCCCTCAGAGATGACCCTGTACCATTCCTTGCAGACCAGTTCTGCCGCACACAGCGACTTGGCATCCAGGTAGGCAAGGATTGTCTCTGCTACATGATCCAGCCCTTTGGCTGTCCATGGGTGAACAGAAAGACCAAGTCAATATATATATATTAAAAAATTATTATAGAGCTTACAGTGTGTGATTCAAATATTTTGCCGGCACACACATGATCTACATCCCAGTGCTGCTCATATAAAGTGATATCTGAAATACAGAGTGGGTGGCGCTGCTCATGTGGCGACACACTCTACTGACAGGTAATTGTTTTTATCTCATTTTCATTTAAATTGTACGTGTATCAGTGTCAAATCCTGCATAGTTAGTTGTGTCTGAGGTGTCTGCAATGAGTGTGACAATGTTTGGTAGAACTGCATCCACTCTTGGTTTGTTTTCTGAAAGTGTCATTCGATCATGTGTGAGGTGCACTGGCCAGCAATAATCATGGCGGGATGTACACTCGTGAATTTTTTCTGAGCCTACGCCAATCGGTCAGTGTGTTAGCTGAGGGCCAAGACGTCAACTTTCCTTGCGAAATTCTTCCAACTGCCACCAATACCGACAGGACTTGGAAGAACATCAAAAAACAAAAAAGAGGAAAGAAAGGTGGCGTGAGACAAAGACTAAAAAATTCAAATCACGGAAAACTCCACTACCAACAGTCATACTGTCCAACATCCAATCCCTTCGACCAAAGACAGACGAGCTTCAGGCAAATGTTAATTTCATGCACAAGTTTAAGAACGCTGGCCTGCTTGCTTTGACAGAAACTTGGCTGACAGTGTGCCCAGCAGTGAACTTTCTATAAATAGTTTTGGACAGCTTATTCGCCTGGACAGAGACAAACGTGCGACGGGGAAGGAACAGGGCAGTGGCGTCTGTTTCTACGTCAACAAGAAATGGTGTAAGGACATGACCATTTGTGCCTCTTTGTGTGAGGACATAGAACTGTTGTCTATTTCCCTCCGATCCTACTACCTACCGCGGGAATTCCCACAACTATTCTTTACCTTAGTCTATATTCATCCCAAAGCTTATGTGACCTGAGCATCCGAACAAATTTAAAATCACCTGTATGTGTTAGATTCCATATCCCCTGATGCTCCTAAATTCATCCTGGGTGATTTTAATGACTGTTCACTCAGTAAAATGCTGAAGAATTATGAACAATACGTGACCTGCCCCACATGCAGAAATAAGACCCTCGACTTGTGCTATGGGACTGTAACAGGTGCATATAAATCACTACCATTGCCCCCCTGTATTCTTCTAGCATCCATGTACCAGTTAGCATTTCAGTGCCTCCAGCCCATGGTCAGGACCACAAACAAATGGACTGCCGATAGCATAGCTAGTCTGCAAGGCTGCTTTGATTGCACTGACTGGGATATGTTTTACACCGTGTGTTCTAACTTGAATGAGTTAACTGATGTTATTTATTCCTATAGTTCATTTTGTGTGAGTAGTGTTATTCCAACAAAGGTGATAACTATTTACCCCAATAATAAACCTTGGGTTACAAAAGACCTAAAACGTGTATTAAACACAAAGAAAGCAGTATTTTACACAGGCAAAGAAGAACAAAAGAAACAAGTGAATAAAGAAGTTTAAGCTGCTGTTGCACAGGCTAGATGTGACTGTAAAAATAACAGAGAAGACAAGTTTGCAGGAAACAATTTTCGTGCTGCCTGGCAGAGAATAAAAAATATGTCAGCAGTAAACATGGTAGCTGCCCCACATAGGTCGAAGATTAGTCTCTACAAGGGGTCTGTGACAACAACTCACCAGACTATTTAAATGCATTTTTCACTCATTTTGAAAAGCATGATTTTCCAGATAAAATAAATGGCCTGAAACAATCTCTACCCTTTGAGAATGGCATCATTGTTGATGAAACAGTTATTTGTAAACACTTCAAGGCAATAAATATCAACAAATCTCCAGGACCAGATGGTATAGTATATGTGGCAGAACTTTTTAAGGTTCTGTGCTACTGGCCATGCCAGCGTCTTTCAGCACCTGTTCCAAACCTCGCTGGACATTAGCCAGATACCACTTGTTTGGAAGACTTCCAATGTAATACCTCTTCCCAAGAAACCAAACCCTTCTCAGCCTAACAATTTCAGACCTGTAGCCCTCACATCACTTGTGATGAAAACATTAGAAAATATTGTAAAATCTCTTTCTTTCCGCTACAGAGAAAGACCGTGACCCACTACAGTCTGCCTACACGACAGGACAAGGTGTCGAAGATGCCAAACTGTTCATTTTGAACAAGTTGTGCAACCACTTAGAAACACCTGACTCTCATGCCAGAATATTGTTTGCTGACTTTAGTTCAGCTTTCAAAACAATGCAGCCTCATGTTTTTGTTCACAAAATACTTTCAAAATTGACGTAGACTATCAACTTTGTTGGCTGATTGAATTTTTTACCAGGGTTCATACAGACTTGGTGGGGAAAAATTTAGGGCCTTTTTAGGGGCCATTATTTCCAAACTTAGGGCCTAGCTGTGGGGTATCAAAGTATAAATTTATCAACCTGTGTACACATTTACATTGATAACCCAATCTCAAACTCATGAAAGCAAAGTCTTCTTGTTTAACTGCATGTTGGATATTGATTATTGACACAAATCCAAGTTAAAAAGTATGTTCTTTCGAGCCAGAAGGCCCATAGAGCCGGAGCTTATCCCAGTTTCTGCAGCGTTAAGCGAACTGATGGTTTTTCACCACCCCTGTGACAGGACGCTAGTCTGTCACCAGATACTTCCCCAGCAGAGCTGGTACCCACTTGTACACCTGGGTGGAGTGAGGAAAATAGGAGTAAAGTGTCTTTCCCAAGGACACAACACCGAGCCGAGCGGGCATCGAACCCACGACCTCTGGATCACGAGTTGACCGCCTAAACCACTCGACCACGGTGCCTCCCAAATCCAAGTTAAGTTCTAGAATAAAATGTCTTTCAATCATTCATAGATACCACAATGAATTAAAATCTTCACACAGTAAAACATCAAATCATGATGTGATGGAAGTCTCCATGTCTTGAAATTCTTCGCAAAGTGAAAACTGAAACAAGTGTCTCTGATTTTAATAGGTTTTTTTTTTTCACAAACAACTAGCAAAGTGAACTTCAGACACTATCCCTCAAACTTCACCTGATGTGAACTAGTCTCCTTGCCTTATCAAAGATACAGATGGTTACCAGGTACTAGAACTGTAATAACAATACCCTCACACGAGTCACAGTCACACTCTGAGTGCCTTTTCCAAATTCTGCTCCTTTATTTCAATCTCACACATTCGAACATGCAGGCATTCACACACACACACATGCATGCACATGCGCGCATGAATGCATGCATAAGAGAGAGACAGAGACAGAGAGACGTTGCTGGACGCAAGTTCTCTTCACTATGAATACATGTACAAGTCCCGTATCGTCAATGCAGACCGAGTGGTAGGCCTAACACTAGATTGAAAAGGATGCCCACGCCCTCTCCCCATAGTTTAAAAAAAATTTTTCTATCTCCCCATAGTTGTTTTTTTTTAAAGTAAGAATCTTCGGATCAAGTCTGCCAATAACTGAATAAGCTGCAAATTTTAAAGTAAAGTCAACTAAATTGACCACATTGAGCGGTGGAAAGTATGCAAAGTGCTGGCATTTCTGACTTGCCTTATCAACTGGATTCATTTCTGTATGCGTTCTGCAGGAAATCCGTGGGATAATCTCCTCAAATAAAGAATAGATTTGGCTACAAGTTTTATTGTTTTTCCATTCTGACTGTATCACCGACTGCCAGTAAACTGCACATGCGCACAGGAGAAACAATAGGCCTTGCTATTCACAGCGCAGCTGTGCTAAAATTGAAAAATCTCGTAGAGAAGGATTGTAGCACAATAAACAGAAAACTGGTTTTGTTTTGTTTTTTACTCAGGATCGCAGTTCCATAGTTAAACATCATTTTCCGAACAAATTACGGACATACCATAGGGGTAGGTAGTCCTCCTCATGTAAAAAATAACTGGTGAAACCAAAGTGAATATGCACTTCCAATGGAGGCAAATTACC